>OY757258.1:11211750-11908948 GCA_963584085.1 Pyrausta aurata | reverse complement strand
TCCCTCTATTTCAATGCACTTTGTAGATATCGTGATAAGCATTTCTATCCCCTTAAAAAAATACTCTGAAGTTTTGTCCTCAAAATGGGCGAAAACCGCTTGAGCCACTTCATCATCCGAAGAAAACCGTCTTCCCCTTAAGTCTGCCTTAAGTCTTGAGAACAAATAATAGTCGCTTGGGGCCAGGTCAGGGCTGTAAGGTGGGTGGCGAATTTTCTCGAAGCCACATTTTGCTACAGCAGCTTTGGCTATTGCAGCAGTGTGAACGGGAGCATTATCGTGGAGAAGCCGCACACCTCTACTGATCCTTCCACGTCGCTTCTGCTTGATCGCCTCTCGTAACTGCTCAATAAGGGTAGCGTAGTAGCTGCCGTTTACCGTGGTATTCCTTTCTTTAATGTCAATCATCAGTATTCCGTAACAATCCCAGAATACAGTTGCCATTATCGTTTTGGTGGATTGCGTTACCTTGGCCTTTCTAGGCGGCTTTTCACCAAGACGACGCCACTACATCGATTCCCTTTTGGACAAGGGATCATAGTACAAAACCATGGTTTCGTCTCCCGAAACAATCGACTCCAAATATTTTTTTCCGTAACGCCTATACGCGTCTAAAACTTCTTGAGAACACGCTTTTCGCTCTGTTCGCTGCAAGCTCGAAAGAAGTTTGGGTACCCACCTCGCACTAACTTTATTCATGTGAAGATGTTCATGAAGAATCCTAAGTACTGAAGTTTTCGAAAGCACGGTTCTTGCCGCTATTTCTTTAGTCTCAAGTGTTCGATCACTCAGAACTTCCTCTTCCACTAATTTGACACAGTCCTCGGTGAGTACTTGAACAGGTCGGCCGGAGCGAGGTTCGTCGTCAATGGACTCCCGTCCTAAACGAAACTGCTTACTCCATTATTTAACGGTGGAAAACGACGGAGAAGAATCCCCGCACCTTTTTTTTTATATCGGTTGGACAGATTTTTTCCTTGGTCAGGAATTTGATCACGGAACGATATTCCAATTTGAACATATAGGAAATTTACCAACTTCCTATCGTTTAAACGCCGTAAAATCAAAACCACAAGCAACAGATACACCAAAATCATACACGAAACAGCGGAATAAATGACAATCGCGATGACATATTTTTTATTATATTTTAAGCCGCCAAATTTTTCTAGCCAGAAACTTTTGGACCACACCTCATAACTAAAGCGAATCAACAGCTCCGATAATGCGAGCTGCGACGGCTATAGCTAGGCGACGCCGCGCTTACGGCTCGGTGACTAGTTGACCAAAGCTGGTTTCAGAGCGACGCCGTCGAGACGCGCCGTTTTCAACAACGCGTTTAAAGTCGGACCACTGTGAAAGTAGTTTTAGCTCATCAAACCATTCTCACTCTGAAACACTAACTATATACAAAAAAGAGAGCTTGGATCAACAGGACGTGATTCACAAATGTTAAGTTTGAACTGTGTAACTATGAAACGAAGATACTCTAGTGTAATAGGAAACGCACGCGTTTGGGCGGCGCTGTTCAACCGCGTCGCTCTGAAACCAGCCCAAAAGGTTCACCCTAATCGAAGCGACGTAAGCAAGGATACGAACCTGAAGGTATATGAGGATGCGGACAGCCGACGACCTTGTGCTCCCGGAACCACTCCTGCGAGAGCGGGCCCAGCAGCCCCAGCGGCGTCATCGTCTGCTTGCTGTAGAATATGTAGTCTATGATGCCTTTGAAGTCAAATCTGGAACAACACGTACACAAAAATTAAAATCACATAATAGATTCAATAAAGAAAGACTTTAGTGGTCAACAGCCGCTGTTGGCGGCGAGAACTTGTGTCATAAAAAAAAGAAAGACTTTCGTGTTCAACAGCCGCTGTGTCGGCGTCGAGTGGAATAGTAGATGTAAAATATGTCATGTATTTCAGGCACGTCTTTGGTCTATTTTTACCCATCTCTGCTCAGCTCCACTTTTATCTGCTTATTTGGAAACGCACCCTAAACCTGTTTAGTGTAAATTATACATTGTTATAGATCCACTTTGTGCCGTGTGGTCAAGAACGGTGCAACGGACTGTTTGCGCGGCATCTAGAAGTTAAACCCGTAAAGAAAAGTGCTTATTTCTTTATAAATATCTACGAGTACTTATTAGTGACTCACGTGTAGTTGGTGTAAGGCATGATGTCCTCGCTGTAGGCGGATGCGAGCTTGAAGTTGTGCGTGAACTCGTGCTCGGAGCCGGGCATGCGCCGCAGCGACGTCGCGTACCCCAGCGCCTTGAAGTCGCGGTGCTCGGACGAAACGCGGCCGGATGATAGGAACTCTACCACGCCTGGAAATGGTAACGATAGTTATATAGTCAGATGAAAATGTTGCATCTTAAAGCCCACTTAAGGCATCCACTACCACCATGAGAGAACGAAACATCAGTAAAATATGAATAACTATCACTGGATTCTTGTCCAGTCTGCGATTGATCTGAATTCTGACTAAAAAACATGAGTACTGTAGGCTTAAGAGCAGTACATTTACCGAGTTGATATGGAGGACTACCATATCAACTTGGTAAGTGTAGCTTCATAGAGGAGGTTATGTACGTTAAACCTCTACCTCTTTTGAAGCAGAATCTGTATAGAGTATAGACCATTTACTCCACTATGGTCACAGTAGTTCACACTATCGGGCAGTGAGTTTATGTCCCCGCAAAGCAACAGCTGCACGTCTCTCTGCCCCATCCCGTCTGCCGCAGCGTCCGCACCGAGTCGTCTAATACGGACCGCACCTCGTTGCGTCACCATCATCTAGCCTTAGTAGGACCCTTCATTTCAAACAACACTCAAAACTATCGGGCAGCGAGTTGAAGTCCCCGCACAGCAACAGCTGCACATTGTCCCTCTGCCCCGTCTGCCGCAGCGTCCGCGCCGAGTCGTCTAATATGGACAACAGCTCGTTGTTCATCACCAGCAACCTATAGCAAGACCCTTCAAACAGACAGTACATAACACTCACCACTATCGGGCAGCGAGTTGAAGTCCCCGCACAGCAACAGCTGCACATTGTCCCTCTGCCCCGTCTGCCGCAGCGTCCGCGCCGAGTCGTCTAATATGGACAACAGCTCGTTGTTCATCACCATCAACCTATAGCAAGACCCTTCAAACAGACAGTACATAACACTCACCACTATCGGGCAGCGAGTTGAAGTCCCCGCACAGCAACAGCTGCACATTGTCCCTCTGCCCCGTCTGCCGCAGCGTCCGCGCCGAGTCGACTAATATGGACAACAGCTCGTTGTTCATCACCATCAACCTATAGCAAGACCCTTCAAACAGACAGTACATAACACTCACCACTATCGGGCAGCGAGTTGAAGTCCCCGCACAGCAACAGCTGCACATTGTCCCTCTGCCCCGTCTGCCGCAGCCTTCGCGCCGAGTCGTCTAATATGGACTGCAGCTCGTTGCGTCACCATCATCTAGCCTTAATAGGACCCTTCATTCAAACAACACTCACCACGTCACCACTATCGGGCAGCGAGTTGAAGTCTCCGCGCAGCAACAGCTGCACATTGTTCCTCTGCCCCGTCTGCCGCAGCCTCCGCGCCGAGTCGTCTAATATGGACCGTAGCTCGTTGCCTCACCATCATCTAGCTATAGTAGGACCCTTCATTTCAAACAACACTCACCACTATCGGGCAGCGAGTTGAAGTCCCCGCACAGCAACAGCTGCACATTGTCCCTCTGCCCCGTCTGCCGCAGCCTCCGCGCCGAGTCGTCTAATATGGACCGAAGCTCGTTGCCTCACCATCATCTAGCTATAGTAGGACCCTTCATTCAAACAACACTTACCACTATCGGGCAGCGAGTTGAAGTCCCCGCACAGCAACAGCTGCACATTGTCCCTCTGCCCCGTCTGCCGCAGCGTCCGCGCCGAGTCGTCTAATATGGACAACAGCTCGTTGTTCATCACCAGCAACCTATAGCAAGACCCTTCAAACAGACAGTACATAACACTCACCACTATCGGGCAGCGAGTTGAAGTCCCCGCACAGCAACAGCTGCACATTGTCCCTCTGCCCCGTCTGCCGCAGCCTCCGCGCCGAGTCGTCTAATATGGACAACAGCTCGTTGTTCATCACCAGCAACCTATAGCAAGACCCTTCAAACAGACAGTACATACACTTACCACTATCAGGCAGCGAGTTGAAGTCCCCGCACAGCAACAGCTGCACATTGTCCCTCTGCCCCGTCTGCCGCAGCGTCCGCGCTGAGTCGTCTAATATGGACCGCAGCTCGTTGCTCAACATCATCGTCTGTATCAGTTTCACGTCGCAAAACTCCGGGTCCCAGTGTATGTGCGCGGTGCACACTAGTATCGGTTGGCCGAGCATCGCCGTGTCGGTCGGCAGACCTGGAATATCTTTCATTACATAAATATTGACATTTAGCGTGATAAATTTCATTTTTGTTAGTGTGCATCACCTTTTAAATCATCCCTCTAATTCTGCTTAAAAAATCGCAGTAGAATAAAGATAGTGACTGTGGTGATCTGATCAAATTCTAAAATCAAGTCAATAGCTGCCATTCCATTGCGATCTATTAGCAAAAGAATGTCTGAGATATGCTAGAATTATATGTACTATTTGGTTGTGTCATCATTACACAACTTTTTAAACTAACAATCCAAAAATTTTACATGAATAATTCCAGCACATCTAGAATCAAAGGTAATTTATTGTGAGTTTTAGTTCAGATGAGTATTTGTTATTATTTAAATAGTTATAATAAAATGTGTTTATTTTAATTTTTATCCATGTACCAGTTGAGTGAAATTAATATGTCATCAAATTATAGGTAAACCGCTTCGTTGAGACTTCGCCTGCGGGGTACAGGGGTGCGGGCGGAAAGACGAGAGCGGGGACTGTAAGGGGTGCGGGTGGAGGGGATACACAAGAGACGAAATTTGCCACGACATTTCTTAAGATATGTGACGTCAGTGTCGACACTTCATAACATTACATAACATATTGGAAAAAAATATTCGATTCGATACAATTACACCAATGAGAGTGAATTAATTCTAAATATTTTTATCCAGAGCCGTGGTTTTTGATCAATAAATAAAATGGAATCTTAAAATAAGATTGATTTTTTGGCAAAATTCAAAAATTAAAAAAATCATTCCCTGGTAACTTCTGCGACTGTTTTGTTTGAGTGTATATTTAGTTCATATTCATATCTAGTTCATATTCCACTGAACTTAGATATATTTTTCATTCTAAAATATTCGTATATATTTAGAGCCTTCATTAAAACACTGTTATTTTACAGTGTTCAAACGGTGGACTTCATGCTAAGAGCATTCTCTTCCCCAGTTATACTTCAGCATAGAATATATAAAAGTACTACAACTTTAGGTCATGTCCAAAGATTGTAACAGGTGCTGGATAATGATGTAAAATAGAAATTAAAAAAACACGACAAAAAATACAATATTAGTATAGATTTTGTGTCCGAATATACTGCGACTCATCTTCAGACTTCAGTCAGACAGTATTCTCTTGTGTACTTCTGTCAAAGCGTCCGCAACTGTCAACAGATGCTATCGCTACCTGTGTAGCGAGCGTACTGAATTTTGAAAAGAATGTGCCTGCCGCCCGCACCTCTCACAAACCCCGCTCTCGCCTCCCCCCGTGCCCCTGTACCCCGCAGGCGAGGTCTCAATTTCGCGGTTTACCTATAGTTTGTTAATCTTATGGAAATCAACCAACCGTTCTCCCATGCAGCTTCTTTCGTCTTCAGCAAAGCGGCTAGACCTATATTGTCCTTCGGCATGACACGATTCAACATGTTGTCGGACCCTTCACTGTTGGCCATGGCCAATTGGTTGAATTCTATAAGGTGCTCTTTCACTAGTGCGAACCTGGAAAAGATACGAAAACATGTTTTTTATGAATATTTGACACTCAGTGTTATTTTTATTCCGACAAGATGAAATAAGAAATCAAAAACTTGGCCACGAGCTGGATTCGAACCAGCAACCTTTGGCTAACCGGGCCAACGCTCTATCCAATCGCGAAAGATTTTTATTTCTTATTTCATATTGTTGGGATAAGAAAAAATGCTTATAAGTAGTTACACAACTTCTGACTCGTATTATTGGGAAACTTAATCTGTATCGTTTATTCGTAAAGAAAAATAACGTATCTAATTAACATGGCACTTGAGAGTCATAAAACAATTGCATTGTGTTTCCAAACGTAATTTAAAATAGAGGTGACCCCCCATTAAGCAATAATTTACTCAATCAAAATTGGAGGATCAATAAACATGAATGTATTAAAGTGATAAGTAAGATTGATTGAATGAATAAAACAAACAAGCAAACGTTTGAGTTCAGTGTGCGACCTTGAATTACTACGATTTTGGTGCTCGTTGATGTCTTTTATATTAATCTTATCTCTACTGTAGGTGACATTCATTTATATCTGAGATGTAGTAAAAAGAAAAAACATTTTTTAACTCGTATAAAAATACTTTAGTAAATTGAAGTACCACTTTAGAAGTGGCTTGGCATCAAATAAACACATTTAAAAACGCTGAACTATTCTCGTAGTCGAGTGCTACGACGTAGCTAAGTTACTACAGTCGAAGTGCGCTACGATGTCGCGTTAAACTTTACTAGACAGACTCACTTGGCAGATCTAAAGAAAATTGCGCATCCATCGACGTATTTTCTCTCAGATTCAGACATGGTCTTGGCGCGGGACTTTGGCGAGAATATACCGTCGTAGCCGTCTCCTTTCAACTCTGGCAGGAAGAAATTGTAAAATTGATCCGTCTCTACTTCCTGAAATTTAAAAGAAATCACTTTATAGATACTTTGTATAGTGCAAACAAAAGCATGATTGATAAAGTATAACTATAACAATAGGAACGCTACATAGGTGTAAACATACATACAAAGAATGCATTGTATACTAACAGAAAATGTGCGTGTGAAATGTACATACATTTATTATGAGACTTAACTAGTTATATCAATATTGTGAAAGCATTTTAATACAAATAGTAATAGATATAATACGAATAGGAATACTAGCCTGTAAACTAATGATGTCTGCAGAGTAATGTCTAATTTCGTCCAATATACCCTTCTTTCGGTAGTCCCACTCCAGCGCCCAACTCGGGCAGTAGCCGTACATCTGCCGCGTGGCGTATTTGTCGCACAGGACGTTGTAGCACATCACAGTGAAGATACCTGAAAGAGAAATAACATATGAATACAGCACTCGCATTGACCTGAGTTTCTATATTGTTTCATTTATCTCACACGTGACAAGCTCACAGCAGTTGCCAATTAGTTGACGCTGACGTTTTGTTACATGCGCTCGGGACCCGTCGCGTGTCAGATAAAAATGTTCCAATTAAAATGAGACTCGCATTACGCTCCACATGCGTCAGGCACGCGACACAATAGCTTTTGTTTTTCTAATCATATCTTCTCAGATGCAGCCAGCCTCGTCTCAACAATGCAACGACGCCGGCTTTCCACATCTATTCTTTTGAATCGAGACGGAAAATTATCTGTTTAGCAACTGGTGCGCAAGTCAAGCCGTCCCTCGAGCTAATCGTGATGTGTGCATTAGGATGGAAATGTGCTAACGTTTATGAACGATAACGTTATGGAAACTCTCGTTTGCGGAACGTGCACCTAAATAAAGTCATATAACAGTCGGGTCAAAGATGCAATTGAAATAATGGAGATAGGCGTGCTAGTTCTCGTTCAGACGGTTTAAGTGGGGAAATTGGGCGTCTCCAGGGTCTCGAGTCGGAATCGCGACGTAGTCACTTCCACGTATCCACTTATTACGTAAACTAACGTAGCACGACTGCGCTCTCTCACGCTCTATACATACCATTATGTATTTCGAATTTATGCGAACGCGTACCAGTCTCATTATGCTGATCAAAAGGTACGCCCGAGAATGAGAGTTGTCTAAATGTCGACTTCGTGGAAGACCTTGGCGATGCAATTATCTGGATTTAATCGGGTTGAATCTCAGGCTATCAACGAACAAAGAGGCATGGTGGAGTTGCGGGACAAAGTAGCGTTGACGGGCAAATGACGTCTGAAAGGACAAGACAATGCTGCGAGGTCGGACGCGGCGCTCCTCTGGACAAATTGATAAGATCACGGGGTTTCGCTAATCTCTCTTCGCGGGCGCTCACCTGGCGACAGGCGGCGTGCGGCGATCAATGCGGCCGCAGCACGTGCTTCAAATACGTCTATTGTATGCCCGATGCGACGCACCGCGACGCGGCGTACATGCCAAACGACGAGAAACAATACCCGCATCGATAATCGACTGTTGTTTAAGGAACTACGCTTGAAGCTGAACGAAAGCTGCACAGCTACATAATAACAAACGATAGGTTATTTATGTTGTTCAACATGTGGACGTGTGTCTTCATTTCGAATGATTCGATGGCGATGATGAAACAGTACGTGTCCGAGTCGCGAACAATGAGGATGGTGACACTAACATTTTATTTTGATAGACATGAACATTGTTTTTAAATGCTGTGTACTTAAAGAACCAAAGTACCCATAAAGCAGCTACGTGGGTGCATCAGATACGTCGCACAATGTAAGGCTACATGTCTGGCAGCAAAAAACAAGCCATCGGAAAAGGCGTGTCGACGGATGTCGGGCCATTGAGGCATGTCACGACGGTTGCATGCATGTATCTATCTGCTGCGATTGTGCTGCACCGCACCGCATCGGTTTTTATCTGCGTTTGCCGCGTCCTACGTAATATCCTAGCATTATGACTAGCAGACAACACGTAAGCCCTGCTGCATCAAAATACATATTCCCTACACAAAACCGTATCTTTCATTGTCCAGGCAATTAACAGAGACAGCGCCGGGGTGGCCGGTCACGTTCGCGTAATGATTTCTAATATCAATACAATTCGTGATCGTTTGAGACAGGTGTTTTTGCAGACGTAACTAAGCTCATTAAAGTTGATTTAAATACGCGAAGATTTCATCTAGATTGGCGTTGTAAAGAGCTCATTAGATCACGTTCGGTCAGAGACCGATGTTATAATGGACAGTGTGACGTAAGAAGACTCAATAGGTGCTAACAAGACGTTGTTAGTGGGAGTTGGAGCGTAACATCGGACAGTCCAGCGACATCTCACTGTATAGATTTCACCTTCAGATAAATGAAATCATTTGTATGCATTTTTGTTAATGTATAAATGTAGACTGAAAGTTAAGGTCACTGAAGATAAAACGTGACGCGCGTTCCTCGTAATTTTACTAAAACAAAACAAGCAAATAATGAGAAAAGTAATTTATTATCCTACCTATACCTTCCTAATGCTTTATGTACGAGTACTTTTGTAGGCGAAAATTAAGACACACGTTATTAAAACAGCAATTAGCTATTATGAGAGAAGCCAGCAATTTGAGCAGATTTCTAAAAGCAAGAAGATTAGACAGCTAGACCGGCCGCTATCGACATCTGCAATAAATGTAAGGGCTTAGAAAGTAGACGGCGGGTACGCGATAATTTGCATAGGAAAGTCTATAATTGCAGTGAATGGAGTCATTTCGTGGTACACGAAGGCTTCGCACATGGCGCCGCCGGTACTGTGAGAGTGCACATCTGTTCTGGACTTTTATGGAAACACGATACAACGCACATTTGGGCCACTCAACGTTAACGGGACTTCGAACCTACCTACTTGTATCTCGTGACATAAATCGCCGAACAATATTTTAACCCTGTTAAAGAACACAATGGGCCACTGTAAACAAAATGATTCATTGTTTAGGTATTGTAATTAATCTATTATACTGTAACGAACGACAGTATTGTCATTATCGCGTTTGTTGTAACAGTTGCATATTGATTAGCTGAATGCCTACTGTGCTGTGTGCGGTGTCCGTCATAGATATTTTCACATAATTAATAGACATGTGTTTCCTTATAATTAGCTAGTAAACTTCACGTATTATGTTATGCGTATGCGTGTTACTCATAATGTTAAACCTTCTAATGTAAAAACTAAGTTAAAATCTCATTTTTTAAAGAAACTTATAGCGTCGTAGATTATCACGACATTCGTCACAAACCTCATTGGTTTATTGAATGTTATTAGTCTTAATTTATGTTATTGTTATTTTATTCAATAAATAAATGAAAAAAAAATGTACACTTTGACTGATACTTAACATTGGTGAAACTCTAAATACTGAATAATTTTGTTCATAAGTTCCAATATCGAGTTTATATTGGAGATATTTGCTATATCGATCAAAACAAAGAGCAGAGAAACAATAGGATTAGAAAACAGAAAACCGCCAGATGCTTTTATCGGTGTACATATGATGTAAATCGCCCGAAACAGAATGCGCTTGCAATCTTGCACGTTAGAACATCTCACTCGTGCCGTGTCAGACGATCGACGAGGACAAAAGGAGCACACCATCGGGTATCGCTCTCATCTGAATATAATGGGGGGAGGCGCGGTGTTTATCGCCGGTGCCATTACGTGGGCCCGCGAATGTTACGACTAGGGATTGACTTAGCTTTCCGACTGACACATTGTTCAAAATACACTTGTGTACTTTGGCATGATTCTTGATCTATTTCTAAATAACAATTCCTCACTTCTATAAGTCGTACCACTACGTAGGCCCGCGAATGATAGGACTGGCTAGAGATTATTCAAGACAAACTTGTTAACATAGCGGATTTGATTGATCTTCAGTTCAGTGTCATTTTTACAATCACGCAATACCACATTACTTGCGATATAAGTAAGATCCAGTGTAGAAACAATATTGAAAATATCCTCTCATTCATTACGTCTCGCTCGACACATTCATGAGCATACCTTGGAGTCTATGTCCTTCATCTTATGGGTATTTACGGTAGGTGGCCATTTACATTTAACAAATATAAGATAATATTTACTCGAGATATCCAATATTGACCGACAGCAAATACTATTTGATCAATTCCGAGTCAGACTGCTACTATGTGTCTCGTCACTACTTACGAGAGCGACACGTTCAGACAAATCACTGACTTTCGCATGCAAACACAACAGTTCGTATGATTTAATAAGGAAATGGGGGTGTACCCTGTTTAACATGCATTAGGTCCTTAGTTGGGTTTGAATTGCAAAACCGTGAGTGCTACTATTAATTTGATGAGTTTGTCATAAGCTTGAATTGTGGTGTGTGGAAGGCAAAATCAGACGTACCTAAGAATAGCATAAATCAATAAATTAGGAGAACGGTATTGATGGATTTGTGCCGAGCAGATGATCATGACGGACCAGCACCCGTTGCATGGGTTGGCTTGTCGCGTCGCGCGCGACGCGGTATAGATAGATATAGGTATATAAACGATCGCAAGATGTCGATATAACTGACGCTATGCTAACTTTCCTAAACTGTCAAACTTGTTTAAAAAACGGCAGCCATAATGCAGCCATTACGCACTAGAGACAAATTGTCTACGACCTCGCGTTATAGATATATTAAAAGACTGTACCATGCACGTGGAGATAAATTATCTAGGTAGACGCGGTAAAACGCGCGACAAACGGGTTTATCGATGTGCCATGCAACGGGCGCTGATGACGATTATACAGGTCAAAGTTTAAGTAGGAGACGGACGAAAACAATTTTGATAGAGGTGAGATGACTTCTTTCATAGAACTACTCATTTGATAAGTTTCTACAGAGACAACAACTTTATTATGGCAATACGCGACGCATAATCTTCACGAAACATCTTCTATCTCAACGCCTAAGCAGAAATTACATCTCTAAACGTATATTTTTTTTTATAATAATAACTTAATTTGCTTCTATCACGAGATAATTTAAGCCCCTAAGTGGTTACTTACAGCAATTTGTGTATATGTTACACATAACATAATTTGCGACCACGACCCGAGTTGGCTTGCGCCTTGACATTTTTGTTTGCACGCAGTGGTCGGATTACTCATGCAGGCAGCGCTGGCTAAATACCGCCGTGAGTAACAGATTGTGACAACAACTTATCTGATAGCATCTGTGGACTCTGTGGTTTTGCCTTTAATACAACTTTACAGGCTAGCCTTCTTCGAACACCATAACTTTAAAAGCTTTCTAAGGAAAGGTGCTTGAACGTGAAAGTGAACAAGACAAGTGTACGCCATTCTAAATTACATACACTTTGCAGTAAACCTGTCTCATTTATAAAACTTGAGAGCACTTGATAAATTGAATAGGTGCTTATTTACCTCAGTAGCAAAAGTGACTTGACTAAGCACCATCCTGTCTAGGATTAAAGTAAAACGTTCGAAACACATAAGTCTCGGAGTCCCAAACGACGAAGGTTCATAACTCTTTGGGTCGACAATAGCGGGCCAGCGAGACATTGCGCCGCAGGAGAATTAATGTTCGGTGCCATCACACAACTCGAAGCGTGTAACTCTTTGCTACTACAATTTTCGCTTGGAATGGTAGCTAGCATTCAAATATGGAACAAAATATTTCTTGACTATTACATTCCGAAGCCAAAATAACTCCTACTTCACCTGAATAGTTTCTTGGTAAGATTTTGGATAGTGAAGGTTCTATAATCACAAAAGCAGTACGTTGATGACATTGTAAACAGAGCTAATTATCCTTATGACTCTTTTTATGGCTGCGGGACTAGGTATGTATTCTTATCCACCAATGCCACGTCTTGATCATGACGCAATTGCTACTTTTGCAGCATGCAGCAGCAAAAGCAGCTTCCTAAAAAATATAAAATAACCGACCATTCTGATAACGGCCTAACTTGAAACACAACTCCGACCCTTGACCCTCGCGTCTGTTCGAAGACCAAAATTGGTGTAAGCGTTAGTCCCGACTCGGTCGGATACAGGAGGTCGCGCCGCCAATGTCTCCCATTGTGCATTGTGCGCGGCGAGACGAAGGGCATTTCCTTTCTTCCTGTGTCGCGACCCTGAGCACCGATGAGTGCGATCGGTCGGATCGGTCGCACAAGCCCATACAAGTGCTTCCTTGTTAGCTATTCAGAGCGTTTTGGGTTGTGTTCAATTTTGTTAAAATCAACGAGAACACCTTTAAATTGCTTTGATATCGTCTGTTTATGGTGTTGCAAATAAAGGAGTGGACTATAAAACGCCAAGGGCTATAGACGGATTGATATACGACAATCTTTTCATTATAATATACATTAACAGAAAGCAGCAGCAGCAGCAGCTAAATAGCTGTGAATGTATCACGTATGTATGGTGATATTGCCAAGCAAATCTATTTGCAAAATTCAGAAGACGGAACTCTTACCTATTCTGTTTTACAACAAAATGCGTTTTTTGGTCAATCACGTAATCAGAAGGTCTTGTGTGCGTAATGAAGTTATACAAGTGACCTGAGCTCGGCCGTTCCGCTCGATTGGGGCTTCTGGCTTCCTAGAGATTTGAACCTGTTGCAAAGTATCATTTAATTTCGCTGCAGCTGGAATTAATTAAAAGCTATAGGTGCGAGGTCCCTCCCGCACAGCGTCTGGTTTGATTTATGGAAATTGTTCGAGTGGTGCGTCTTGCCGCGGTTTAATTCCTGCTAGTACGCGTGACGGGAACCAGAATCTGAACGTCGAAACTAATATCATATGAGCAGAAACCGAAATGATTCATGCTAGTAAGTGTAGCTAAGACTTTTAATATCTGCATTGAAATAACTCGAGAAATGTTCAGCTTATGGATGGTGTATGTTTAAATATAAGTTGAAGCATAAGGCACACAAATTGCATGGCGGTTGATATCTCGAGTTAGAAGCGGTAATTTAAGGCGGTTGTAATAATAAACATGCGTAGTCAGCAATGAGGAAGCTCCACCTTATCAAATTATTCAAATGTCATAGCCTGTTAGGTGTATAACGGGACCGGGTGAAACATTGCGGGTTGGTCGGGCCAGGACCGAACTAGCATCGTATCCCAGGTCTCCCACGAGTGGAAACATTAAGCCCTGGCCACATGTCAGCAATTACCAAAATGTATTACAAGTACCCAAGTGTTGGATCCAAAACTCTGTACGTAAAATCTTAGAGAGAGTGAGACAGAGGAGAGAAGACTCTCAGACGGCTGTTACTTGCCGCAACAACAACTTCATCCGCAGTGCAGAAACACTACACAAATGCAGGAATCAATCTGATTATTTTTCATCATTCAGTATGAGAAACAGTCAGCTGTAGAACGTTTTGGACAAAACTAGGTTGATACGACGAATTGTTGTACGCAGTAACTGGGTACCGTTGGTAAAACTTTCTTCAAAAGTTGGAGTCAGTCAGTCAGGACACCACCGCCCATGAGTCTTTCTGCTGTATTGGCATTCGACCCGAATCGCGGGAGACGCCGACCGGTCTTTCTCCTCCGTGCCTTCTAGATAGGTCAAAGTCAGTCAGGACAACAGTGTACCTAAAGGATCCAATGGTGGCCGCAGCATTACCGTTGCAATGGTAGGGCGGTCTCTGCTTCGTTATTTATGGGACGGGCCGCGTGCGCCGCGCCCATACGCGCCTTTACGACACTTTATTAATGATCGACTCGTTGCCAAGCTTTTTGTTATCAATATTGGTTACACGTTGTGGATGATCGAGTTACATGCCCGAGAGGTAACGTTTATTTTAACCACCTTATAATTTGGACACGATCGTATGTCATTAGATCACATTTTCGTCGCAGCAAGGTGAACGACTCAGACTGTCGGGGACATTGTAATGGATGCCCCTGTCATAAGACCAGACACAATAAAAATATAAAATTAAAGATACTTACATGTTGGACGAGTCCTGTTTGGTCGCGTCAAAGGTATCCAAGGCCTCTGTGGTGGTAAAGTGGCAGTAACTGTAACAAATAAAAAACCGAACGTTATTCAAGTTGAATTTGCATTTTCCACAAAAAAGAGGTTGTTAACTGTTTACCATTGCAAACAGCAAAACAAGCGATGTAGAGCGGCAAAAAAATCATCTGTTTGTTTCCGCACAGTTGCAAAACGCTACCGTTAACAATACCTAATCGCGGCTCGTGCGTGTTTATTATTTTCAGGTTTCAATAATATTTTTAAGAAGAAAAGATACAGAAGTACCCGCAGATTTGCACCATTCTTTCTTTTTAAGCAAAGCTCCCAAAACTTTAAGTATTCGAACGAGTACCTACTGTCATAGATGAAATATGGGCAAAGTTTAATATTCGACAATCTTTCACATGAAACCTAGTGACCTGGTATTAAGTAAGCTCACCAAACCTTCTGCAGGTATAACTCTTTATGAAGTAGCAAACAGCAGTAAGAATGGAGGAGTCACTGCTTGTTTTCGGGTTAATATCGATTGCCCAACATCACTCGTTTTACATTGGTGTTCGTACAAAGCCACGTGAAAACTACAGTCTATTGTTCTGTGAGATGTATGTACTAGACATGAATTCGAACGATCTCAGCAGGCGCCCGGGGGTCTCCCATAGCAAGAGCAACGGTAATGGAACCGCATTCGCTGGCTGGTAAAAAGTTAATGACGCGCTGGCAAAAAACGCCATGGCGAACAAACCAGATGACGTCAAGACTCAAGAGGAAATTAATGTTACGATGGCGTATGAAGAGATTGATATTACTTCTTTTGGTATGGTATATCACGCGGAGCAATCAAGGTTCAAAATAGATGGAATTTCGTAATAGTACGAGTAACATACATAACCGCCTTACATACAATACAAGAGAAAATTGGAGTTGGGACTGTGATACAACCAATCGTATGTGTTTTGTTATGCCCAAAATTAAGTCGCCATAAGTATAGACTAATGTTTATGACCAACTATCCCCACTGCCTTTCTGGTTTGCTATTGCTACTGCTGACATTCTATCTTTGATATCCTAAGTCATGATACGTTTTGTATATCATAACCTCAAAAGTTATTTCATAACAAAACCATAGTCGAGCTGATTAAATGCAATACGAATGCTATCGAATCCAAGGGTTTTTATTTTATTTTATAAAAAAAATCCATCCACATAAGATGCAGGACAGATGGTAATCAGTGATAAATTCAAAAGAATTTTAGACTCGTTAAATTTAATATTACATACAAAGAAAAAAGTCGTCTTACCTAATAAATCAATCAAATCTTTCAAAATGTCAACATTATTGATCATGATAAAATATGGTAGGTACGAGTAACTTAAGAGAACATGCGCATTATTTTTTGTTTATAATTTAGTTTTTAGTCTGAAAAATAACAATTATGAATTTATCAAAAGGGAAGACAGCCGACCTGTAAGTTAAAACCGTATCAAACATGATCAAACAAATTACAAGTTATAGTTTCAACATGTTTTTTTTGTAATAACACCGTTATATTCAAAGATTATGTACTTAGCACGACGCAAATTTATAACTATTTTATTATAATAAATACAATAATCATAAGAAATCAATTGATTAGAAATAGAATTTCCCGATTACTTAGGAACATCACTATTTTTGAATTGCGAAAAAGTGGCAACCCACCAAATGTCATTTTGGTCTATCTAATAAAAAATCAGAGTATCTATAGTCTATGAATACTCATTATGTAATAAATTCAATACGGACACTTTTCGTATCTTTAGTGTTCAGAGATGCGTATCTGTAGCAAAAAATGAATTTGAATAGATCGTGATTTAATAAGACTCAGTCACGATTAGATATCAAAGATAGATAGAAATACACTCATAGCAAATAGTATATCTAGATATTTTGATTGAATGTCTGAGATATTTGCGTTAGTGGGTGTCGTAGTTCCTTGTATAGGCTATGCCTAAAGTGATTGCGCTTTGTTAGGAGTTTAGTGTTAGGCAATACAAATAATTTTGTGCCCAACGTTTGAGGCACCATCACAAAAGGCTGTTGTTTAAAGTTCAATATTTTGCTACACCAATCTTAAAATTATGTAGATATAAAAGGCGTCGAATGAGGCCTATTAAATAATTACAGCGTTAGTGAAATTGCTCAATATCAATCAAGTCGGCCTAGCGAAAGAAAGATTAGAGAGCATCGACCTCCTCCCAAATGATGTAATCGGTTTTTATGCGCGGAGGTTATGTGTGCCACTGATGAGGCAATTCGCACAATCGTAGCGAGTTACTAGGCCCATGGATAGATATATCTATAAGCTGGGAAAGAGATTTGATAATGATCTTCGCAAAGTGATATTTTAGTGACCCGTGACAGGGCAGACAGGGCTTGAGGCGTGAGGCGCGGGCGTCGCGTCGTCACCTCATTACACTTTGTAATTAGGGCCGTGGGTTGCGCCGGCGCAGCGGCCCTGCACTAAATTACGACGCCGGGCTTAGCATGCGCCGTAGGGCTGCACTCATTCGAATATATCAATTTCGTATCGAGATAAGAATACTGAATCAATCATAATGTCGGATTAATACGCATCGGAATTTTAAAGCAAGTAAATAGAACGGTGATAAATTATATTTGTACAGTTAAAACTGTTACCATCATGATACAAACAAGAACTTGTGATTTTAAGAAACTTGTTTAGATTGATGATTCAGTACAATATTAGTGCTAATGAAGAACCTTATATTTCTTTCATAGATTTTATTTCTTTGATGAGGAGAACCTGCTTCTATGTGATGTGGTATGATAAATAAGTTAAAAGTTGCACATCCTTAGAGGCTCCTCCTCGAACAGCCATAAAGACACAAAACAATGCGCGTTTATACATCTCTTATTGAATATTAAACGAAAAATGCCACTCCGTGTCTTTGGTAGCTTCCTTTACATATTTTCAAGTAAACAACTAAAAAAAACTTTGAGGTCGTTCACTTACAATACTCACATTATCGAAAACGCTCTCTATTGTGCCAAGTTAACGTGTGCAAAAGACTGTTAACCTTTCATTTCTATTTTAGTTAACCGACATGAATGTCAACATGCAAAACAAACAGGAAGATGGTGCTTTAGTAGTTCATTTGTGGAGGAGACTTTCACAAATCGTTTGTTTGGTTTGACTTCCGACATCGCTAACAAGACGCGATGAGCACAAACAAGGTGGTGTTAGAAACAACAGGCTGCGAGTGAAAGTCGAGGTACTGGAAGCTGTGCACACTGGAGCGGGTGATAAGCATCGGCACGCTCTTCATTGTTAGCGCTCCGATACATGAGATAAGGCTTTCTCCGTTCATCTTGGAGAGCTACCGTGGGAACGCCCCCTTGTGTTATACGAGTTGACATTTGCAAAACAGGAGCTTCTCTATCTAAGATACCATCTGCATAAAGATGCTCTTTTATGTTCGAGGAGTACGAGTGTGGTCAATCAAGACCAGAATCATTTATGAGAGCTTATCTTAGAGCTTATATGAAAGCCAAAATGATGATTCTGAAACATGACCGGCATTCGGCAGAAGTTACTAATGAAGATGGCACTAAGGACCAAAAGGTTTAATAAAGTGCATGTGAAATATGTTAACAGTCCATTGACTGGTATCCGCCATTCGCCAGACAGTGGGGAGCCGCGCGAAAACCGGTACCTATATGGGGTCTGTTTGCATCACATACCAGAGCAAAAACTGTTTGCCTATGTGCATATAGACGATGAGATGATTCTACATTTTATGATAAAGGCAAGTGCATCAGCATTTTAAGATCCGTGCAATACGGTGCAGCGGAATTAAGTGTTTAAAACAAAAGTCTCACGAGTATTTTTGTTAGTTTTTGGTTGTTGACTATATTTATTCCGTGCATCGAATACACGATCCCGGTGGACGTACGTGATCGGCAGCGTTTACAACTCATCGGCTTTACTCTAATGTGTTTATAAGTAAATATACGATGTTGTCATTTTATCTGCGTGAGCTGGGTACTCAAACTGTAGTAATGCACGAATGTAAACATTTAAATGCGCACTTACTGAATGAATGTGATTCAGTAAGTGCGCATTTTTACGAAAGTGGAATGTGGCAATAAATGTTATTTATCGGCTTTTATCAATTCTTAATTCGTGGGAACAGGATGAATCACGTAGGCCGAACAAGATTCAAACCGAACGAGTGAGCTTTGTAATGTATGGACCAAAAATACAAGGGACAAAAATAACATGTCGTGAACAAGACTATCATGACTTCGCACAGCAAAATTTTCCGTCTCTGTCGAGATTAATCTCGTATCGTAATCAAACGCGTTCTAGGAATTTATACTCGTCGTCAGTAGATGCTACTAGTTCTGCTAAGGACTATTATGAGCAACTACCTGAAATACACAGCACGCAATAAATCCTACAGGGAATGCTATAATCTTTCGGAGATCAGTGCAACGACCTCCAGCGGCGAGTATAATCTTAAAGTGGACAACATCATAAAATTCGTATTTTCGCAAGGGGCATAACGTAACATTAAAATCGTTTTAACGTCATCTCGTGAAATTACATTTAATGAAGATATCATGACGGAGCTAATATTTTAATAAGACATAAGAAAAATATGATTTCTTCGGCGTTGTTTGACGGCTATTAAAATTCTTTCTACAATTTCGTCGTGACTTCTCTGAATGTGGTTTCGCAAAAAAAAAATCTCGTAACAAGTACGACGGTATCAAATCGCAAAGTATTACGCAAGGTACTGGTGTTTTATGAGCGCGGACGGATGTTCGTTCGTCGCCCGAATGGAACACGTGGCCGGCCGCCGACAGACGCAACTAGCCGATTGATGCAATTGACCCAAATGGACTCTAGGATTAGACGAACCAATAAACGTGTAACGGTCTCAACTGTTTTATAGCATTCAAGGGCATTGGAAATGCCACACACAATTTTAAGCTTTAACGTGGGCGGCATCTTCTGTATTCGTTTAATGTAGCCGTGTACTGGACGAGGAAATGCGCGACAGTCACGAACTTTTACTATAAACACAGGCAGGATGACATCATTGTTACGCCGCCTGTATCGTGAGTTTTGATGGTGACCAGTCGCCTCGCTCCGATGGTCGCAGCGGGAGGTCGTTTTTGCATATTTGCAGTGTTAGATTCTCTACGCACGTGCCTACCGCTCTCAGGAGGGACGTTGATCAAGGTCTATTTCATTTCTAACGTCATGATCACGCTTCCTATTCCATGAATAAATCTAAATCAAGCTAACACAGAATTGATCTTCGGGCATATAGTTGTACACGAGTATTTAAAATTAGATTTTTTACAGTAGTTTTTGCGCAATCGAAATATTTTGGGTAAGACGAGTACAATGCAGTTTTTTGTAGTTTCGATCCCGAAATTCATATCACAGTCCACGTAGCCGGAGCGTCAGCCCACGCGCAAGCATGTCCTCAGCGCGACCGTTCACGGCCAAGGCCACAGAGATAATAAACGCGTAATGATGAACGATGTGCTGTGAAGCAAAAAACAAACGCGCGACCGTACCCACGTGGGGTCTTTATGAACCTCTGACAAGATTTAATGACTCGGAAAATTACAGATCCTCCAGCTAATCTATCGTGGGTATTGTGTGACACCAAGTTTTGTCCTACAGCAATACGACATAACAACGAGGGAATTATTCAAACTGAGTATGTCATCCATCTGTCTGCATATTCAAATGAGCATCTGATAAAAGCTGGTCGTAAGAGGCGAGCTACTGTCCGGGTGTTTCATTAAAAGATACAAGAAGCCATCGGACGGAGCGCTGCTCGTCGTAAATCACCAACGCGCGATACCTCTTTGTCGCTAATGGACTTCGTCCACTAGACATGACTGGTATTAACTATAAGTCAAGTGCACAGGAAAAATAAAACTTAACGAGGAATTGGAATCGATCGGAAATATATTGTTTTGTTTCAAATTACCGTTAAACTGAGAAAGCTCTACAAACTTGCTCGCAATCCTAAGTTTTTAAGACCAGATTTAATCGATTGGACAAATCTAGAGCAGGTCTGTATTTACTGCTGCCTCAATAAGGAAAATGTTAAAATGAAACGAACAGCGAAGTATGTATTTGAAAAATTTCAACAAATCATCCACTCTTTGGATTATAGTAAAATACCAACTCAAAAAATCCACTTTAATTAATTAATTAAGATTTTTTCATGAAAAGCACTTACTAAACTTGCGCCATTGAAAGATAGTGAACAGGTAACAACATTAATCATGTATATTTCCGCATGACTTAATGGTTTGACAAGAAGAGAATGCTATAAGAATGAATTCTTCCTTTCTACACTGAAAATTGTGCAAAAGTCTTTAATACATACATGGAATTGATAACAGAAACTTTGTACGTTACTAGAAGGAACTTGAGTTTGATTTTCTGATAAAGATGATCTTGCTGATAACGTTAAGTGAACCCCAACCTAAACTCATTGCTTTATTACAGTAATTCGGTCTGCAGTTAATACTTGTTACAAAAATGATTACACTGCCATGTTATGAGAGAATTCAATTTGTCCGCTCCGTTTCTCTAGGGAGTGGCTGGAATTTATGAAGGTTTTTATGTTCAGATAAAATCTACACTCTGTGTAGGCTTTCGTATTCGTGTCACGCGCTCTGATTCCACCAAGCTAGTGCATCGTACTTGGAAATGTGCATCATGGTGCGTGTGTGGGTCGCCTCGGAGTCGGAGGCGAAAATAATACCAGAACCTTGAATGGCGGGGTGAACGAACCAGCGATAGGTAAACACTTCTCCGCTGATTGATTACCCGATTCAGCGGCTAACGATCTTCACGAAGTGAGAGGTGATGTTGCTAATAGTCAAGTGTTCATCTGTCTTCTGATTGAGCAAAGCGCAGATTTTTTATCGCACTCGAAACGAGTCGTCTTTTTGCAGAAACAACAACATTGAATCATGGAGCTAAAATGGGCACTCGGAGAGATGTACGCACGGGATAAGACGCATAAATACGGGCAGGTTACGAGAAGGGCCAAAGAGAACGCATGCAAAGGCACAATCTTCCATCAAACGTCACAAATGGCGATGTCGGTATGTCCAGCGCAGGGCAGCTCGGAACGGCTCAGTCATGTCGCTCCAAACGCAAACGCAATGGCACACTCGCCCATGCATTACGCTACGTTCACCTACCGGCCGTGTTAGGGAGCTACTAAAGTAATGATGTTATATTTTTTACAAAGTGTATGCAATTGTTATTTTATGGCCATATCATATGGATTTGACAATGATGGGGTGGACAGAGCTTGTCCAAATAAAAGACACGACGTCATGAATGCTGTGCTTTGGGAAATAGTTAGATTAGTTAGCAAATAATCTTTGAAATTCTATGTTAAACTTTGGTTTTCAATTTTTAAAATTGCTTGCTGCTAATAAGGACCAAGAGTGTACGTTTGTAAAGCACCAAGCTCTGCTAGTGAAGCGCATCGTAATTAACGTTTACATTTCCTGCTATCCAGGACCATCCGATGCGAGTTGACAAAATGCCTCCTCCAATTAGCAGCGGGATCGTGTGGAGCGTCAGCCCCACGTCGCCGGGGACGACAAACAAGGCAATTGCTCGGGCGCAGATCGCTATCGAGCACGCTATGGCAGCGCGCCGGGTACCTCACGTGACATCGACCCACCAATATGCTAGGGTCAAACTCATCTGATCACATGTGTCAAGTTTTTTTCCTTTGTGTCTTCTGAGAATGATACGAGCACGGTAAGAAAAAGAAAAAGTATCAGGACCACTGCTTTTAAACTTTTAATTTTACTAAAAACAGGAACAACTCACGAATGCATCAAAGTAAGTAGTACAATTGGCAGCGCAAGAAACTCTAAATTGTTGTTGCAAAATCGCTCTAAGTACAAAAGCATAAGATGGTACATTGTTTAGCTAGGTGTGCTGTCGTCTGTACCACCTGCATTAATAACCCGTAGAAAGCGAACATTGTGCACAATAAAATAAAACTTATATTGAAAGTAAACATAAAGAACAATCACAGAGTCATTTTCCACTCACCGCATACGGCCTCCAATCGAGTTTTATGTCGACACATTAGAATCATTCCGCTTATAATAACAATAGAACATTAGCATGCATTTGCAACTTTTACTTTACCAAATCTCACCTTGCAGGCTATTGTCGGGGGATTTAGAAAAAATAGAGTGCACCGGTAATGACGACGTGAATTATTATGATGAATGAATAGAAAGCAGCGTGAACGACTGTTGTTTGAATCGTGAAACCGTTTGAAATATCGAAATTACAGTCACTTAACGTAAATACATGGTGAAATCTGATTTTATGGTGCGTTATGTGGAATGTATTGAAGAAAGCGATGTCGAACAAGATTGCTATGAGACGTCTTTTTTCTGATATACTAAGTTATCATCATCAATCTTATTAGAAACCACTATTGTTTCTAACTGATTGTACTTAAGAGAGTCGACTCTCTCGACAATTTAAAAGTAAAATATGATGATTTATAAATGGCTGGATGGAGTCAGCAATCAATGGCATCAATATTCATATCGTCCTTGAATACTTTTGACGTCGGTAATACCGATTGCAAATATAAAATAATGGATGTATGAGCGAAAAGGAGTGCCTTTAAGGCTGTATTATACATAAACACAGGTTAGTTAACGATCTCATTGGGCTGTTAATCGAAACTTACAAGTTCCCAATCAGGCACGTGGTTCAGCGAACTGCGAAGGACGCCATTAACTTCACGACCCGATAGAGGTGTCAACAACACGCTCTCCTACAATTACTATTCATGTTTTATAAATATTAACGTATAAGGAAAGCACTTTTTTTCGTGTTGTGTACGGACAAGAAATTTCAAATTCCACTTATTTATTCTGTTTGAGACAGTGGAAAGATATCACTATTTCTTCATAGCTGAAGAAATGATATTTAAGTACGATAGGTATCATAGATCTAACAAACAATAAAGATATATATATGAACACTTAAGGTACCTACCTACATACAGTGTTGTTAGTTGTTCATTGAACTGAAAAACAAGTTAAGGAGGCAAAGGTAAACAACCATGCATGCTTCAGCACCAGAGATGTATCCAACGATGTACATATCTCGGAGCGCATTTAATTTAGGGTTAGTAAGAAATTTTTATATATTTATTTAAACTTACTTATTTATTAAGACTTAATGCCTCAGGGCATTCTTCACCAGCCAATCGCATGTCAGTCAAAATGGTTTTCAGTCGCTACAAATAATATACTTTGAGCGAGAATTTATGGCTTCATCTTTATTTTTATTCAGGCTTGAGTACATTATTTTAAGTGGTCAATAAAGATAAATATGTATCTTTAAAAAAAAAAAAAGAGTTATTTAGCCTAATAACGAGCATTAAGTCTCTTTACAAAAACTACGAGGTTCTAGTCTCCATGACCGGGTCCCCAAAATCCATAAGCCCTGGCTGTTTCATGAGCTTTGTTCGAACTCCGGCCCTGTACATCACTCACACGTGTTGTATCGCACATACCTACACTAGATCGCCTACGCTGAATTCAATTAACGCCGGCAAGATCGGCCGATAGTCCGCATAATAGATGACATGTAAAGAGCCTTTTAATGCCAACAATTAATCTACGATATTACACTGTAATTTAATAGAACGAAGATTGTGTGGCCTGAAGTTACCGCCGTAAATTTTCGTGGCGTAATAGATGAGGATCTTAAGCGGAAACGTTTTGAACGTATTATAAGTGCAGCTGATATTGTTACGGTAGATTGAGTTTAATGCAAGCTTGAGGTCTACAACGTAAAACGAAATCCGTCAATACGGTTATCGTTTTTCGGATCCGAAACATTTTAGTATGGAATCCTTACTACGAAATGCTTCGGATCCGCAAAACGATTGTCGTTTTGACGGATTTCGTTTTTCGTAGTAGGCCTGCAGTTCTTTTAATAGCGAACATTAGGGTTCGTTACGTAATAAAATAAAAAGTTGAATGCAGCAAAGAGTGGTATAGCAACATAATGCAGTTTTTGTGTGGCGTGACAGGTAAGATTGATCGGGCGCGAGTGAAAGTGAAGATCGTGCTGCGCTGCGTACGCGCCGGCTGCCTCGAGCTTTCTTACAAATCCACTGCTAAGCCACACTCACAGGACAAGTGGATGCAGTAGGTGAGCCCTTTAATTTTCAAAGTAAAACAAGCCGTTACGACAGCTTTTGTCAGATTGCTGATAGCTAGGAGGCATTGTAGTTGAAAACGATTAAGAAGTGTCAATAATAGAGGACAGAGTTGGGCATAATGTAATGAATTAAAAATTAACAATTACAATTACAAAATGTAATTGGCGAGTTCAATTATGAATTACTTGAAATTGATAAAAAGTAATTAAATTAACAATTACAAATTGTAATTGTATTTGGTAATTGAAATTACTCAATTACTTTTTCTTTTAGTTATGGTAGTAATCTAAATAAAACGATAAGGTGAAGATAAATCAAATATTTAATTTAAAAAAAATACAAAAAATAAATATTTAAATGAGATTTTAACACCTTAACCATTTTAACACCCACCCACCCCCAAAAGATCATAGAAAACTTTGGCGACTCCATAAAGAAATGGTTTGCCTAAAATGGAGTCTTTCAAGGGCTTATTTGAGACTTTTTAGTGTATTATGTTTCTGAAGTCGGGTTTTACTTTTTTTTAAAGTTAATTTTATTTGTTAATTTTTAGTGATTATGGAAGGCTGATCTTTTAGAAGCTACAAATTACCTTTCATAAGTTCTGTCCTCATAATCACTGAACTCCTAAGCGTTAAGGAGTTCCACCATCAGCTCAGCTCCACACAGTGTTGACGTAACAACATGTCAACATTAAGATTTTAGTACAAAAACACTATACGTGCCTTTAAAATTTGAGGGTTTCCCTCGATTGCACCAAGATCCCATCATCAGACCTCAACTTGGGGACAATGGGACCAACTAGAAGGTATAACCTCTAGGTAGGCGAAAAAAAAATCGAATCGGTCCATAAACGACTAGGTAACATATAAACAAAAAAAACATACAGTCGAATTGATAACCTCCTCTTTTTTTGAAGTCGGTTAAAAAGATACGAATTATTTCGTAAAAAAATAAATTTATGATTGTTTACAATATTGCACAAGCAAAAAAAACACACTTTATCCACTAAATTACATAAAAGTAGTTTAGTAATTTGAATTACAATAAACGTAATTTAAATTACCAATTACTTATGTAATTGAATTAAAATAGTTCCAATTACATGTGATTTGAATTACAGTAGTTCAATTACTTATCATGAAATTAGTAATTCAATTACACATATTAATTAATTACGCCCAACACTGATAGAGGACCCACGGACGAGTAAATATTGCAAATTACCGGTACGGTACTTGAAGAAGTCTACTGCATTCCACTGTTCAATAAAATAAGGCATGAGTTTGGGAAACTTAGTTATTCAGACGACGAACTTAGAAAGGCTCATGACGTTTAAAACCTCTAGTTTTTCCTATGATAAAATGTTTTTACTGTATTCGTCGTGCACTACCCACGTAGGCTGCATTTTAATGCAGAAAAATATAATTCAAGCGAATTATGGTGCTTGCCAACTGATTTATGAACAGTAAAAGGATAATTTCGACGTAATATTCCGCTGTGTTGTTTGCCAGGGTTTTAAAATCTTGCTACAAGTACAGCCCAACTTGAAATATTACAAGCTGATTTCTGGTAATGATATCTTGCTCTGTCTGTAGGTTCCGAAACGTGTATTTACGGATGAGAATATGATTCATTGCGCACATTCCTAGAAGGTCGCATTCGTGTGTGCGATGATACTCCTCATTTCTAGCTCTCGGGGCAATCACTCATAAATTATAAATCGTTAATTATACAGACACCGCGGCGCGATGAGAAATATTGAGAAAACATCCTCTTTTATCTTATTTGTGTGAGAAAGCTGCTAAGAGTGGGCAGAGCCAAATTAAACTAATTGACTTTAGCTGACACTCGGCAGTTAGCGCTTAAACGGTAAGCAATTACTTTAAAACAAAATGAAAGACAATGTCGACAAAGAAGCCTACTAGACGTTGATTAACTATACCCAAACAATTAACAAACATTTAAAAGCTCGTATTATCAAAATTGGTATTACCTGAGTAGTCACTGTCAAGCAATCCGAGTCGCAATTACAAATTAACAATTCTCAGAGATGGAAGTAAAGTGTTCTCAAAATAGATTGCAGAAGAACAAGGAAAAGTGCTTTGATTAATACAATAACTTAATTCCCTAACAGCCTTCTTTCCTATCAAGTTGTCACAAGTCGAACCCAGTCATCTATTTCTGGCGACATATTTACCAAAGTAGTTCAACCTTCAATAAATATTTGTCGATCGGTTTAGCGCTTACAGCCGACCTATCACGGCGCCCGTAAATCTATCGAAAGACGACAAAACAGAGGGCCGTGAACCCGACGCGCACTCTTCATGAAGCCACTGTGTACTTTGGCTTTCAGAATAGGCGCAGCTAGTCACATTGTGTTCTGTCATGCCATACCTACAGACGAGGTCAGCGACCTGTCGTCGTTATCTTCGTGAGTAGACACAGTATATTAGACGTGTGACATCATTATTGCGCGAGCGTTATAAACATCCAACCCATTTTATAGTCTTTATCAGTGTTTATGGAACATTCCTTAACTGATATACAAAACCGCCGTTTTCATTAAAATATTAAGCCAGTAGGTGCTCAAATGAAACAAAACGATCATACCATACCAAGGTGAGCACCTTCAAGAAAAACCGTCTGATTCGACGTAAAAGTATACTAATATTCGCAGTCCGGTCGTCAACAAATGGAAATACCTCGTAATAATGAGTACGAAAATGTCTGCGATTGTCGCTTGGTACCCGGGTAGTAAAGACGTCGGTATTGCCACTATCGAGATGTGACGAGGGTTCGTTGGCAGTCGATAGCCGCTGACACCGGGGCAAAATATCACAGTGCGTTGACTGGCTGCTTGTGCTTCTTGCCATTCTTGTTACATTGTCTCGCCTCAAATATCCCCTCCGCTTTGAAACACCGCCAAAGCTATTCGACGCAAATGGCTCCATTTCTTTTACCGTCTTCGATGTATTTTTTGCAAGCAATATTTTGTCGAATAATTTCGGGGATCAGTTTGCGTAGTATGTGACACATGTCATGAGCTATAAGAAGATGATGTGGATAAAGACAATCTGCCTTACCACAAATAATTAAACAAGGTTTCGAACACTGTTTAAATATAATATAGCTAGTATAAAATCAACGCCAATCAAGTCAAATGACACAAGGGTGGCATACATTTTATTTTGGCCGCATAACATTTAAACAGTTGTTAAAACCTTGTTTATTTATTTGTGGTAAGGCCGTAAATCTTTTATTTTGTAAAGCTTGGGCACTTGACCCTGGTTCACAGGTTTTCTAATATTTTGATAGCCCTCTCTGAATATTTTCGTCGTTATGCCCAAACGTTGAAGACTTGTTTAATTGTAGAGGTAATATTTGTAGAGATAACATCGTAGCTGCGTGGATGACAAATGGACTAATTTAGCTTAAGCCCGATTCGTATTATTGTATAAGGTAGTTGCTTAGTACAGAAAAACTGTAAAGATATCATCAATAGAAACCGCGATGAACAAAAACAGAACAACAGCGGAAGCTATGTTCACTTTTTGCCGACCTTGCAAAAATGCCGCGAAGAATGACCGCGACGCAAGGTGCAGCAGGGACATAATGCCTTTTATGGAGACGTCAATCGGTTCAAAAAACATCAAAGTTTCTACGGCTGCTGTTCGTGACTGAAAGAAAACCAACAATAATAGTTCCAAGCAAAAAATTAAACATTCAAATCGTTGGCAATTCAGATTGAAAGGCGATTTGAAAGCTTATCATTAAATAATTTCGAAGCGAGTGGTCGTGAACGGTGTGTGTTTTTTTTATAACACGGTGTCGAGCAAAAAATGGACGGCTACAGTCGACAAAGGCGTTAAAAAATTGGGCTATATTCACACTCGGTGGGTCCGCAGCGATTCCGTCAACATCATAACAAAAACTGAATATACATAATCAATGGAATACTATGTAAAATTCCTTATACAAAAGTGCAGATTTGTTTGCAGTGGTTGGTGGTGGGCTGCTCTATTAAAAGCCACAACATTCATTCAGTGACGACCCTTGGTCATGGCGAGTAAGCGTCGTCATTAAATAAGCGTTCTCCTGGTGTTGGGGCTACTCAACTGCTGGTAAGCAACATCAGTAGGTACTGGCACTACTATCAAAAGGCTGGAAAAATAGCATATTAGGAAAGGCTTTTGTGTGAGTAAGGAGAGGCGGGAAACCACTGGTTCTTAAGCTGCGGTGTGGAAGGGAAGAGGGAAACCACCACAATATTTTCCCTTACCTAGCTCTTAAATTTGATGATGATGGGTAAGGCTTCTTCTTAGAAAGAAACAGGCGTAAATATGACAATTGACTACTTACTACGTGTTAAGTGTAAGAGTTCAACGTCATGATGGCGTGTCCCAACCCAACACACTAAATTGTAAGTACAATGAACATATCACTGCGAACTATAACCTCTTCATTTGGCAAGACACACAAAATTACTGCGATCATTTACCGTCGGAATAAGCCCGTAAATCTTTTGGCGAAATTACAGGTTACATGTCAAGATTGCCTCGTTATTAGCAGTGACTCACCTTACTGATGTAGCAATGGGATATAGACAAATAATATACATAAATAAACCATTACGAAATAGTATAGAAAACGTACCACTTGATGGGTTCGTTGAAACTTGTACGCGATTTTTATTGCAATTATTACTTACTTGTAAGTCGATGTAAGTGTTATGATGGGGTTTGGTTGTAAAACCAAACACCGATAATCGTAAGATTATGGTGAAACATAAATATTATCCGATACATCAGGTCAAGCTGTGGCAAACCGAACTCTTTTTTTTCTGTTTTTATACTCTTTCTTATGTCTCATTTTCCTTCTCTTTTCGACCTTTTGTACTAGTTTACCAGTTGTTTCTTTTACTTTATACAAATTACATTAAATTCTTATAAATATTATCCAAAGTTTATATTTTTTCATCCGAAATTCCCAACATCGCGTATACAAGCGTTGTGGTCATGAGTTGATATTTTACGTTAATTTTGTTAGAAATAAGGGACTTATTTTAGCATAAAGCTTATTAACGCCAAAAATTATTTGTTTGTAAAGTAAAGTTAGCCTGTAAGCATCCCACTGCTGGGCAAAGGCCTTACCTCAAATGTGAGGTAGTATGAGCCATACTCCACCACGCGGGCTCAGTGGCGTGGTGGAGTGTGGCTCATACTACCTCTGGTGGCTCATTGGCGGAGGGGTGTTTGCAAGGCAAGCGACCAACCTTGCTGTCAGATTTTTATCAAGCCGCCCATAGGGCCTCTGACTAGGCTTAACGACTAATACCGATCGATATTAGCCGGGACCAACGGCTTAACGTGCCTTCCGAAGCACGGAGATGCTCGTGATGTACGTCACTTATATGGTCGGAATGGTCACCCATCCAAACACCAACCGCGCCGAAAGTTGCTTAACTTCGGTATTACTACCAAAGCGCTGCCACCACTGCGCTACGAGCACCTCTATCATTGGGGTTCGTTAGCTCAGCGGTGAGAGCGTCGGATATGATTATTCAGCCTGGTTATTTGTTTGATGTAACCAAAATGCATTCCCTCATCATCATTAATAAAACAATCTACAAGTTTTACAAGTCATATGTGGCAGTGAATGTGAACACTTTTCCAACCGCGTTACCATCTTGGCCCCGCGTAACGGTCGGAGTGCTGAATTCGCTAATACGCTGAAATTAATGCCGCTATAATGTTCAAACGCAGCCGTGAACAAGCAAATTAAGATCTTTCATTTAAAAATTCACAGTTTTAATCTGCCCAAACATGTTTAGCGAATTAACATTGAATTCCACTTTTTGTGTTACAAAACTTTTACATCGCGCCGCGACCTCTCTTCGATTAATAAGGAAAAGAATGGCTCAAAACGAGTCCGTTTGAGTGACCTCGCCGTGTTAATTAGTGGCTGTGTCAAATGCGATGCTACCGGATTCGATGCGCAAACAAACTAAGTTCAGCAAACGAGGTTGAATCGATCACCGCCACTCAGTAAAGTTACCAAATCAAACATTCGTTTTTGGACGAGAAAAGCGAGCGAATTAATTTCTAATGTGGAACGCCTGAAATAGATTGCCTATGTGGCGAGTTCGTTAACCCGCAACAGCTGTGCATCGAAAATACCAATCCAAGAATAGGCAGTGTGCATCAGCTCAGGCAACACGCACCGCCTACTTTCGAGCTGGAGTTACCGGGCCAGGCGTGCCGCGAGCAGCAGCCACCCGATGGAAGATAATTAACAACGAAATTGGCCGGAGACAGCTAGACGCCTTACTTCTGTGGCCCGCGTTGCATTACGCCCCGCAATAATAACACACCATACAACCGACACAACGCAATTAAAAGAGTTGGAACGCCCGTTTCCCACACATTACTGGGTGAACGTTGCGACTGTATTGCAATATGAGCACTTAATGTTGTAGACACAGCAGGACTTGATTCAGAAGACGAGGGAAATTGTTCGAATCAAGGTGAAAGCGCCTGCGGTGGATAGAACAATTACTGGATAATAGTACTTGTAATAACATCAATAATGACGCGGCAATAAATCTGCAGTCATTCGAAAAATTAGGCCGTTGATGTTTAAGTTTCCAAACAATTTTACAGAGACGCGGCACGGATAGCTCACGCTCTGATTTGCATACTGCCAACGAAAGTGTAACTGCGACTTACTTCGACCGACATCGCAAGACGCATCCAGCATTTATTGTGTGCGAGTAAGTTAATTAGCTACGTAACGGTTACTATAGATGCAAAGTGTGTGTAACTAAAAACAACATGCCTAATACGCCTTAATAATTTAACCACTCAGAAATAAATAAGTCAAGGTCGGATTAAAGACTGACACCAACTAAGAAGTAAAATAATATGTTTAGAAAAAATATAGTACCTAATAAATAATTTTCAAACGCAGACAAGAAACACAGAACGCTTCATTGCTGTTCATGACCTAAGAGCCTACTTGTCAATTATCTTCCATGTTGGTTCAATGTTGGTCGCGCTTCAAATTACCTGAGGCGATCTGAAAACTATTTTAATATTATTCGCTCCAGTTGCTGCGTTTCGCTCCCGATTGTCGTGTGAAAAGACCGCGTGAGTCCCCAAAGCCAACGGTCGACTCTCTAAAAATTTACCTCCGCGACAGCGTAAAAAATCAACTTTTATGGCTAAACGCGTTGATAATCGCCGGCAAACAAACGATAGACGTCGATTGGTAAATTCGAGCGAGGGGTAAAGTGGGCCGGCGAAAAAGTGAAGTTTCGACAAATGCACCACTTACCCAATTCAAGAGAGCGGAACCGATGCGGCGGAAGCATTGTGTCGGAGCGCTCCGGAGAACCTTTGTGGGAAGTGTATTAGATAACGTGCCCGCGAGAGCGCATACAACACAATGACAACAATTTCGAATTTGAGACTAAAGTGAGAGCGATTTGAAGATCTAAAACCATATTGTTTTGTAATTTCGCCTGTTGTACATTCAGTAATGTTTTTATTCGACACGTAGAGATTGAATGATTAACGAGGTCGAGGAGTGGCTACCGATATGATCTATAGTGCGTGAGACTGATGTGTCGTTTCTGACTCGACTTTAGTATATTCGTAGCGCTTCTGTTCACACGCTCTTGAGAACATATTTTTTGTCACACCTACACAGAGAGCTGTCATTTGCCGACTGTCACCGGTGAATAACCTTTAAGGAGTAATATTCTGGTGGTGACTTTAACTGAAATTGTGGTAGTGCATAAAAGCGAAATGGATCCAGTAGACGCGATGTGGCAGTTTATAGGTAATCCTGTCAGGGGTCCATTAGGAGTCGGGTCTGGACTCTGCGTGGGCGCTACAATGCCACTAACGAGGGTCCGATATCATCTGACAGACAGGGCACATTAGTAAATGCTCGCAAACCCACCACAAAGCGGACAGATAAGACGTGCTTTACAAAAAGTCCAGCCGTGGACCACCACAATGAAAGAATGATGAGTTCTGCGGTAGCACAAAAGGTTGTGAAACGTCATACAGTGCACAATAGAGAGAGCGACACGAAGCGCGGGCAGCATGCATTACTAATCGTCGTACCAATCGTTCTATAGGACAATTTAAGGTTTCGACTATACAACATATAGGTAGTAAGCAATAACAACATTAAACGTATGAGATCACAACATCGAACAATAATTGCATAAGCAGCACAATCGCATAGCAAAGAGAACAAACAAGAGCAAAATGTAGAATCTTAAATAATATTTCACACTGCAGTTTCTAGCGCAATAGGACATTGATGTTGGTAGTGTTTACATAATGGCAATTTCTTAGCAACAACGAAGGTTCCATTTCTATTAATAGCTTTATTAGACTAAGCAAAAGGAACTATACGTGATCAAAAATTATAAGTGGTGTCCTGAAATTCTTGATGTGAATATAATTTCAGGCCTTTTGAAATATTGGTCAGTAGTTTAGTATAACAATTGAAAATGGTTACGTTAGGTGACATACTGTATGTTTTATGGGCTCCACATCGTTAAGTTACTTATTTAGAGGATACGGGGCCATCACATTCACGCTTGGCCGCATATGTATTGTTACGACGGTTGTGGTTCATTGAACACCGTTCGAGTAAAACCTCATAAGGTCCGTGGAAGTTCTAACGCTGAGTTACGTAACTATTGGTGTTTTGCGCAGTCATTACTGTGGTACAAAATGTCATCTTTCGCCACACTCTATTGTGCCGAAGGATGTTTTACTATTATGGAGGCCGCATCTGAATGCGTCGACACCGATTGCGGTACAATTACGTGACTCGTCGTAGTGATAATTTACCATCATTACGCTCGAGCATAGAAATTTATATGTCGCATGCGCATTTCGCAAGGCCTGTATTTGAAGACGTAATTTTCAAGCTATCTGCAAACATCTAATATCAATAGCAGGGAATACCACTGCTATGAAATATTATATCGTGAAATTATTTAATCTTTATGCTACATTTTGATCTTAGCATAATTATGATACTGATTAATTTATGCTTCTAGGAAGCGTGCTATGGTAGGAATTCCACATTACGCAGAAAACGTTTACGATTCTCATCAGATATTGCGTTGAAGCTTGAAAGACGTACGTGGACGAGGAGCTCCATTTAAGTTCTGATTAGGATTAAAGAGACAGCGAGCTCATTTGTTGAAAAATGCAGTGAGCGTAGGAAATATATTTCACGTCGCCTCATCTAGTTCACCTCGGCTTGGTTGCGAGCACACGCGGAAACAACCAACTGTTAGCCAGCACGCTCCAGATACATTATTTGCGAACGTCGTTAATTTTTTACCATCTCTTGTTAGTGATGTTGGACGTGACTGTTTTATTTACAATAAAGGAAGCATTGTTTGTAAAGCGAATACGCAATATCTCTCGAGAAAATGCATAAGTAAAAAAACTTCTCATGTCTCAATTTAACCCCATTTGCATTCGCTTGAACAAAATAATTGCATATGTTTAAAGCCGTTTCATACATGTAGTTCAAATCTACGCAATAAATTTGATGAAGGTCGTAAAATTAAAATTGAATTTTATACTTATGAAACGGTTGTATGATTAGCGAAGTCGATTAGGTGTAGAAGTGAATTTGCTCAACAGCAAATTAATATCGGCGCTATAAATCTGCAAAGTGCAGAATAGTAGGCGGTGGGTTTTATTGATAGTGTAATATTCCTAGTTGTTGGTGTGCGCATTCGCCTCACTTTCACACTTTCACTGGGGCGACGCCCCCGCGAGACGCACGCCACGCGCGCTGCAACAATACAAAACGTTGCAAAACTGATTATTCAACTCAACCAATTAATATTCATTGCTACGAAAATGATTCATAAATAATCGAAATTGCGGTACAATTAAATACACACTCAAAAATTTCAATAACGAACCGAGCAACTGTTACTTAGAAGCGAGTCACGACCTTCCACAAACGAATAATCCAATTTATGAAACCACAATCCGATTCTTTGGAGATACTAGTATATTTTATTGCATTCTAAACTAAATATTGCGACCGTTTTGTTACGAGTTGATGTTCATATAACAGTACACGTTCGTGATGACTGAGATAGGTATCATTGAAAATTTCTCAAAAACAACGATGATGCTAAAAGTTATAAGTGACTAGACAATAAGGTTTCTAGAGAACGGTAACATCATCCAATCAGCGGTAAAAATAAAACGAGAGATGCAATTGAGCAAAATGAGAAGGTTCATAACAAAGGCGCAGCGGTCTCGAATCACAATAGTAGTATTAATCCTTGGATTATATGTGCGAGTGTAATTATGTTTTATAGTGGATCCTATAGTGGTCCAATTATAAATGACATTTATATGAGCCACCACAAAGGTGCAAAGGCACAAAGGATATGGTGGAGATATGAAAGATAATGTGATGCTTGTAGTGAACGTCGAATCACGCCGCGGCCGGGTCGTTGTTTGTAACCTTGTTTGTTCGAAGGCTGCGCCGCGAACCTAGATGCAAGTGTTCACCGCATCTCGCCCGCTGCGGTCGGCCGACGCAGCGTCACCTCAAGGCCCACTTGTCCCTTCAATTCTGAATACGGACCCGGTTCACCTTTAAACATGCCAGTTTAGCCAAGCACAGCAGCTACCTCGAATATTGATTAAGGGAATAAAATACTTGACACAGTAAGTTATCAAGTAATGAACTTTATGGTCAAAAACATTGATTTAATTCGGCTAAATAATTGGGTGTATATCTTTTACACCTTGACCGATATTTCTTCGTTAAAATGTTTAATGAGTCAACCGGAACACGAACAAAGAAAACCGATGAGTCAATGGGCACATAACAATTTTTACTTTCATTGCAGTAGACATGCCTAGAATTAGAGTAGTGTTCAAAGAAAAAGTTGGCAAAAACATTACTAACAAAGTCGTTTTGTGCAAAGCTAATTTAAATTTTAAATCAAATCCACTTAACTTTTATGCACACGGCGATACGTTAGAAAACATTCACCGCACGACTGAGACCATGAAAGTATTGATCGTAAAGTTAATCCAAACACAAAGGGGACTTTTCATTGAAAACGCGAAATGAATTAGAAAGTGTAATGGGTATTATATTATCTAAACTCGTGTTACGCGCGGTGTTGCACCCGAATCGAAATTGACTTTCAATTACTACGAAAATTGACGGCAGCCGATTTTGTTGCTAAGCTTTCGCTTCTGATCGTACGGATACAATCAAACCCACCATAAAATGCACCATCAATAGAAAACGGAGAAAATCAATTAATGTACAGTCAGTCAATGTTTATAATACACCTGTAAAGATTTATTCGAATACGGTTATAATTTTTATATTTATTTTATTATTTATTTGTTATTTTTTTATTTATTTTTTATTTTTATGTCTCAAACTCTAGAATAAGTAAGTCGTGATTCAATTTTAATCTGTCTTTTAATAATGGAGGATAATTACGCACAATACAATGCTTGATATTATACTAAAAACCATCATGATAAAATTATGTATTTAATATGCGAGCTAGATATATCTTTCTCGAAATAAAATAAACTAGCATTTGTGTAATTAAATGTTAGTCGATAAGAACTCCTTGTAGCCCATTTGACCAGGAACAATGGTGTAGTTCCAATTGGTAACAGACAGATCATCCAACGGATAACGCATCAAAAGGATCTTTGTAAAAGGAACACAATAACACTTCTCTGTTTCAGACCACATGAATAATAAATGGACGACTATCAGTCACACTATGGATCCAAGAATGGAATTTAAAGTCGTTCTATTGATCCGATTTCAAATGCAAGAAGATTTAGTATCAACATCCAGTTGAAACATTACCATGTAAAGTAAATTGTTTTCAAATCAATCGATTCTTGTGGGAAAATCTAGAATGACATAGTTATAAGTGCAGATTACGGAATCAATACCATACTCTCATTCACGAATCAAGCAAGTGATGACTGATGCTTCATAAGGCAACAAAGTTATTTGTACCGAAAAGTCGTTTATGTCGTCGTACCTGCTTTGGGCATATGTTTTTGAATGATTGGATGATTTCCATTAATGTATTCGACTGACAAGTTAAGTTTCATTGTACCCCAGTGTTTTCGCCGGCAGTAGCATTCGTTCCCATCGTTTGACCGGACGATGCTAATTGCGTAAGAGCGAGCATAACGAGGTCTTAATTGGAATGCGCCCTCAATTAATGGACTCCGCTCTGTCCGAGCAGTTCCAATTTTGAAATTGGAACGGGTGTTTACGCGTCGGTTCCCGGGTGAACGTCCGCCGGTGAAAGTCCAAAGTCGGGACGTGGATATGGGTCAGGTGGTCATTTACCCTCAGGTAACTGCCGCTGTCGCGCCTCTGTTGTCTCTATAAATACAAAACCAACTTCCAAACGGTGTCAACTCTACGAATCGTTTACCAGTAATAGATGATATGTCAGACGGATATCGTTAATAATAACGGTTGCAAATTATTTTTGATGCTATAAAAATGCTAACGACTACACGTGAACTAGTCTCCGGTAATCAAACATGAAAGAAATGTATGTCAGTAAGGGTAGAGCGTTTAATTAAGTAAATGGCCATGTCTAAGCCATAACGCGTAATGGTTGTAGCGATGTCACGTATTATTTCGCCGTTATTAAATGTTTAACATGCATGAACAGCACGCCAGGGGAAGGTTTCAGGTCCGCCAATGACGTAAACAACGGTTTGAGATTACCATTATTCTGATTTTATAATAATTTGAATCTACATGATGAATTAAATGGAGTCGTCCTGTTTCAACAATGTGCGTGTTTGCTTCAGAAGCGTTATTATTATGCACCGATAACGAACGGGCCAACTGTTTCTAAATTGATAACGTTCAGTCAACGTACCCTAGAGTGGTGTTTCATATAATCGCATCGGAATTGATTTAGGATTGAAATGAAGTTCAACAGAGTGCATCACTCCTTGGTACAATGGCCTCTAGCTCCTACGAAATGTTAATAGATCAAGTCATATTGATAGATAGGTTTATATTCTCTACGCACATTACAGAGGCTGTTGTGGTCTAAGTCAAACAAATTAACGTACTCTTCTCGACTTTGACTAAAGTAACACCATACAATCCGAAGCCCATTATCGGGTTTGTTTTAATGATTAAATCTGGTATTTCAGCTGGATACGATAACTTTTAGTTAATTCCTTTTCACGTGCCGAGTGCTCACCCTCCGTAACGGTTCTGAAATATCGTATTAAATTAGATTACATCGCATCAGACAAGTCAGTGATTCACGACCATAAAGTGAAGAGATAAAACCAAGAGTACTGTAAACAGAACGCTTCCCGTCTCTATTTGCACCGAAGCCTCAAGGACAGACCGCCAGACTTTCACCTCCCACGATCCCATAAGAGAAAGCTCTTTACGAGTTTTTTCCATCCTTTGACCCCTTTGGTGAACGAACGAGACGTGAAAGAGGCGTTTCAAGGACACTCCACGAAGACGGCACTTAATGGTGAACCGCTTTGATTTTCCGACTTTATTGAGCTCTGTTTAATGCTACGGAAAATCGTAAATATCCGATGGTTGGTTTGGGACGAAGCAGGTATGCGATGAAGATAAATTCCAAACGGAGGATAGAAAGGATTTCGAAACCCATTCGTGCGTGCGCTGATAGCTTAGATCTTGATAAGAAGGTGCTCAATTTATCTGACGACAATCGGATGTAGGTTGATGTTAACGAGACCATTATTTATGGTAATAAAGAGTTAGATTAACGTGTAGAGGTAGCGCGGATTTGTGTATCGATCTCGTAAATGCGAGGTCACGATGTAAACAATAAACACACGGAAGAAGATTCATAATAAATATTAAATAAGAACAGTAGCTCCCAATACAGAATCTATACTAATATTATAAAGCTGAAGAGTTTGTTTGTTTGTTTGAACGCGCTAATCTCCGAAACTACTGGTTCGAATTGAATAATTATTTTTGTGTTGGATAGTCCAGTTATCGAGGAAGGCTATAGGCTATATAACATCACGCTACGACCAACAGGAGCAAAGATATAGTGGTAAATGTGTAAAAAACGGGAGAAAGAAGTCACTATTTCACGCGGACGAAGTCGCGGGCAAAAGCTAGTTAAATAAATAAATAGATGCTTTGATGCGTTTGTCATGAGTGGTTGGTTCATTTGACAAAGCCAAAAAATTCCCTTATTTCAAAGCCGAGCCACAGCGTGATGAACTTATAATAATTAGTATAATACTATTAGTTAACTTTGACACAGCTCATATCAGCGAGACTTCTGTTTGTTCCTTTCTTGTAAATGAAGTGGACGCTTCATTTGGCCTATTAATTACGTGTGGGCCGTTGTCATTGTCATCACTCGAGAACCTATTTGTCCAATGGATACTATTATAATAAAGTGTCGATATATTATGTGAAGTTTGCTTATGAGACGTATGAATAGTCCATAAAATATCAATAAGGAAGCAAGTAGGCATTATGAGTTGTTCATTGCTCGTTGACCCCATAAATAGTATAGGAAACTAGAATTTGTTTCACTGATTTAGAGCGTGAATTTTATAATTAGTCTACTCCTTATACTATTTGAGGTTATTACATGTTGTTTTTTCATTGTCATGGCTACGCAGATTGTTTTATAGATATTGCCATGGATTGTTATTAACATAAAACAAACGTAAATTGTTCGCTTCGCTCAGTCAGAGACAATTGTTGGAAAGTTAGAATAATAACAAAGCGTACTATTGCAATGCAACAAACTGGGTTCGCTGTGATTTCTAAACTTGATTAGAAATTAATTATTGGCAAGTTATGCTCGTATGAATATTACTGTTTCAATGCAGCTCTAAAATACTGAAATTTGGTATGACATGACGATGACTCAGCTGCATTTCCTCTTGAAAGAGAAATTGATTTGGACAAGTTAGCATATTTCTGATCTCGCTGATTCTGCAGTCTTAGAACAAGGTAAATCTAGCTAAGATTTTTGTTATGAACTTACTGAGAACTGGGAGCTTCAAGATACTGCAAATGTTACCTGCAAAAACAGAAAACAAACAAATGTTATATCATTTATAGCAACGTAGATTTATTTATTAATCTTAGTCATAACTAGAAGACACGGTCATCAGCGTTCGTCACACAACAACAAAGAAAAAACGCTATAATTATTTCGCGGATGACACATTGTTGTGATGGTTGATTTGATGTCTAATGGATTAACAGCCGTGAATAATTCGTTAGTGGCATTACAGAATCTCATGATTACACACTTGCAAACGACAAAGACGTGAAATTATGTCAACCTAAAATTCTTATAGTTAAAAATACGGTACCGCCTACGTAACCAAAAGAATAATAATTAACGATCATTAACTTTCGCGGCAAGACAAAGCTATGAAATATTCAATTCGATAAACCCGGTTCTAAGAAGACAATGGTCGACATATTCAAAAACTTGTTTTCGAGTGTCTGAGACAAAAGAGGCGGGTTGATAATAATTAACACTGCAGTACGAAAGGCATAAAACGTGAAATTACTCGAACAGAGCCGGCTACAATATAATAACTATGCAGATTGACACACATGGTGGCAACGTGTCCTACAATACCTGCGCATGTAGAAACATGAAACCAACAACTGACCGGGATTGTAACAAAAAAATCAATCAAAAACTAGTGCCAATGAATATATTCATGAAACTGGAGAAATTTGCATGAGTAATTGATAGAAATAAAACGTTACAGTGATAGGTTAATTGAACTGGACGACATTATCTTCCAAGGCGAATACATTAAATACACTCTTGGCGCTAAATGGAATAATTTATGAAGCTATTAATTCCCATGAGCCATCAATAGGCGCTGGAGATGCTTTGTTTAAACTTGATGTTAAATCTATTATACGGGGGCCGACAATGCGTGTAGAAAACGGACGGGAAGATTACTCTTCAGATTTTTTTTCGTGCAAGAATGCAGGTGTATTTAATTAGCGTATACAATGATGTCGAGCTGCCCACGATTGAAATGGTAGATATAGCGACAGAAACATGACTTCGAGTTTCACCGTGGAATATCTGTATCAAGTACGCAAGTGAACGAATATTTTAGGTAGGTCTTATCTAGTACAGCTTTTACCATTCTTCATTCTGAACCGTATTATAGTAAAAAGTTGTTCTGTGCCCGAGTCAAATGCAACATCGAAGTCACGGCCAATAGCTGGTCGGAGTATTGATAAAAGTGTAGCGAGCGTCGGAACGTCTATTGTCATATCAGTGGATCTGTTGGACGCGTGTGAACGACGGCATAGGAGTGCATCGCATGACTAATCTGGCTTCTTAGCATGCACGGAGCGAGCTGAGCTTCGCCGATAGCGTGAATCAGGCATCGCGGGGGCTCCGGTGACGGCGGCATTCCCACCGTCGTCAATGGTGGATTTTCAGACGCGTAAAGTACGATGAAAAATATACATTTTTATTCAAATGAGTGATGGACAATAGTAACTACATCATTTAATGGAAAAATAGTATCAACATCAACGATAATATAATTTTTAAACAACTATAATTAATCTATTGTACAGATTTTAAGCCAGGACTATGACACAACTCATCTGTAAGTAAGTCATGAAAACATCTGTGTCATGAATTTCAAATGGATCAATGATAATGTCCGACTGGTCGTGGCTTAATCTTAATAAAAACGCTTTTTTACTTATTATACGGGGTAAGAGCGAATTTATGTCTATGCTAAGATCTCTGCCCAGTGAAACTAGAGGAAAACAGAGAAGCTCTCTATCTAGCTAGCTAGGGTAATATTCAGCGTACATAAAGTCCCAACACTTCGAGCGCATGTTAAAACTCCCCCGACAATCGGTAGTCGTGCCCATATGGTGTACAGGGAATTATGCCCATATGCGAACACTAAAATGCTGATAAAACGGCTCTGTCTGGTTGATAGTCCAACTGCAAGTCGTTTATGAGCGCGATGCGCCGATGTGGGTGTTGTGCGCATGTAATATTTGTGGTAAAATGCGAATAATGCAACCGAATCAACGGTACTTTCGGTGCAGCACATCAAAGAAATTGCTTTGGATATTATTATTTAGCTTCCAGCTACTGCAATGGGGTTTATCACAAAAAGAGCTTCTTTACAATTCATAAGCTGTAAGCAAATTAAGGTCATTCTTTTTCAGAATGAGCTGTGTTCTGGAATGACGCTTGTGTGTTCTCTAGCATTAACGTAGTAATTGTTAGGAAGGGGAAGGAGTTGTTAATGTCATTGAATGTTTGTTATCGAGCAGGCAGTAACCGCCTCCGTTTCCAGAGCTATCAGATGTCGCTGAGCCTAGTACGGAACGCTTTAATCCGGCTCCAAGCTGGCTCAGTACTCATGCACACAGTATGGATATGTGCAGTAAGCTCGCCTTTGAAAAACAAGTGCTCCGTTGACGCGGATAAAATAGAACGTTCCAGAATCCTCATCATATATCAGATGATTTGTTTATCAGAAAGCAAGATCTTCTTAGGTAATTTAGTAAATATATTCTTGACCATAGAATTAGGCTCGAAAGCTAGATTAATTTATATTCTTATCAGTCTTTGCCTTGGAAGCATTAGTCGGTACGGGTATGTACGTGTGTAAGTTAATGCTAATTTTCTCTTGAACACTAATTGGTTTCCTGTAGTTCAAATACATCGTTGAGGCTTCTGTTTCTCCTTACACTGCGAAGCCTCAGGACACTGTAATGAGATGATAGGTTTACGCCTCTGGCGCGCGACTCGGCATATGGACGCCCGTCGTGAGCTTATACAGAAACGAGGTTGCGGTTATTTTTGCTTCGTGACTCCTCGCCTATACATAAATTACATTGGCATTTTAAATTGTGACGTAGACGATCAAGAAATATCCTTGGAAACCCTTCACACTTATCTAGCTGTAGGGTATAAATAATGTCATCATTATTCACATAACTCTTGGAGCTTATAAAAGGAATTATCAGAAAAAGACAGTCGTCAGCTTAAAAGAAAATACAATCTCTATCAACCTACTATCGCCCTAGGACTAGGAAATAAAATGAATTTCACAATTTTATGGGGTAGGTATACAAGATTTCCTTGAAATAGATGCCATCAAAAGCTCGATGTAATATTCCAGATGGTGATGTATTATGTTGCCCGTTCTACGTCATTACATTAGTTTAGTATTCGAAGAAATTAACAGCGAGCGGCAAGTTTAACTCAAGTTGTATTTGTGCTTTATAATGTTTTTCAAGCGAAGGTCCACTTGTCAGCAGGACACATCCAGTTTGATCATGATTCGTCAGCGCACGATCTTCATTGCACGTACAAATCACCATTACTTCTTGAAGTCACGATGTAAACAAGCAGTGTAAGGCGAGCAATGAAAAAAGCGACCTTATCAGCTAGGCGATGTAGTTTATCGGAGCGGCGCCCACGCACGATGCCATCGCCTTGTCAACAATGAGCGCAAGAAATTGGGCCTTTACAGCCACGTATTTTACTTGGAAGCAATTTGTGAACTGTTTTATCTCTGCCACACTGCGTTCATACTAATCCATGAATAATGAATGTAGAGAATGTTGCCAAGCCTACGGAGCTGTAGATAACAAAGAATGCAGATTAGCTAACTACGGTACAATTACGAAATGCTATTTCGTTGCCTTATTAAGATGAATCTGTGTATTTATTCCTAGCTCACGCTCGCCCCTGGCGCAATTTGTAACTAGGCGTTGACTCTTAATGGCATAATTTGTCGTCGTTATTTTATGAGGAACAATCAAGGGCGGGAGCTTCGTGGGTGATTTATCATAATTTATGACTCAACTAAACAATGGTTAGACGATTTATGGTACAGTATGTTTACCTCGCTCGCGCCAGGAATTGCTTGGACACGCTGATGACACATTGAATTTGATCGAAGCGAATCCGCCATGATCATTCATCGATGATACTGGTGATGAGTCAGCGGAACTCACGACATATTATTTTTCACTGCTGTGTACTCTCAAATCATGAGTGCTGGGGCACTCATACTAATCGTAGAATTTAAAATAAGCATTAATTTTTATTGTAGGTCGTAGCCATCCATAGTAGAGCTTCATTTAATAGTTAGTTTTCCGTCAAGCAATCTCCTACCCTGCCTGCCTGGCTCGCAGACGACGCCGGGGATTTCCTCCCCTAACAGAAAATACTTACATACAGGAATAGCCTTTGACGTTGAAATAACGGCTGCATAAATAATACTCATAATAACAATGAACTCCCGCTCTTCGATAATGTGATTGAACGATATTGTAGTCACGAGCCCTAGCCCGAAATTTCGTAAAGACTCCGTATGCAGAATCGAGGTCCCGGTAGGATTACGTTAACGAGCTCATAATAGGATTACGTACGTCGATGTCGATGCGTCCCAGTTTCGCGGCGGACCGTTACACCAACCCACACCCGTCGGCGGGCTGTGACAATATAATGATTGTGTATTTATCCGTACGCCACATACAACGCTGCCAGTCGACAGCCTGGCAATACCTGTCTGAAGATCCATCCGAGTAATGAAGGCAGTAATAGGAATTATTATCTCGGTCGTGACTCCGGATCGAAAGTTGCAATATTGGAAACGCCATGTGAATATGATACCGCGAAGGTGAAAGCCGGCTCGGTTGTAACGACGATGACAATTTTTGTTGTATACAATAATTTACGATTCACATCACGCGGGGTAATTGAATGAACCGTCGCGTTCATGGACCGCGTGCCATTTCACTCGGCCGTGACTCACGAATTAGAGCTCGTCGAGATCGTAATTATACGAGAGATATTTCGTGCGCATGCACCCACTAGCCGGACGCGAGACGCCGCGCCGCTGTAAGAACCGAACTATAAAACTTGGTAATTTAATCAGACCTCAAATTAAGGCCATTTGATGTTAGCAACGATAAGTTTTTGCAGCATGAATAGTTGTATCAGTTTCCGCGAGTATCAATAACGAATGGACTTCAAAGCTCGATGTTGCATTTCCAGCGGTAATTACGTCAGCCGTAAATGCGATAACTGCTCAAGTTATGAAAATTACAAGCCTATGATGCTATCGCACAGATCTAAACAGCGCTATATAGTAAAATGGTAATCGTACCGATCATATCATTCAGTACGAAAGGCATCATTAGATCTGTAATGCAATAAAATTATATGACATATAAAACAGCAGATCAACATTGCTCTCGAGATATACTGGTTAGAATACGGAAATGAATTCACGAGAACCCTTATCTACCTTACGTAAAAGAGCATTTATGAACTTTGAAGTATTTGATGTTCTTCGAAACTCTTAACTCAATAACAGCGTAGGTACATGTGAATAATAAAAGAAATCTGCAAGTAGAGTAAACCAAACTCTATCTTTTCAATTAAGTTCTTGTGAACTACTCTAATTGAATGCAAACCTATAAACCTTATCTAGTATTCACTGACGTTAAAAGCTACCACTCGGTACGTCATTATTACGGAGATAGGGAGCAGAGATTAGGCTAGAAAGTGTCGTGTTTAGACAATAGGCACAAGTATAACAGACGGAGACAGTGCTCGGCAATTAACGGGATAAAGCCTACAGCTAGGGTTGTCACATACTGGATTACACTACACACACGGTCCGTACTAAATTCAGCATATCAGACTGAGGAATGTTGGACGTGTAATACATAGAAAACAATACACCTTCTGACACTTATCAAAGAAATTGAACTTATATTGATAAAATATAAACAACCCTACTGGGTAGCTAGGGGAAGTAAGTCAGACTTAAGCAAACGTTGCGAGGGGCATTTGAAAATGGCTCATTTATGTAAAAGGACATAGCCGACGGCGGTTGACCAAGCATAACGAGAATTGAAATGATTCATATGGTTTTACCAAATTAAATGCAAATTGGTTTAAAAATTTGCTGCATTCACTTTTGAGAATTAAGTCCAAGGCTATAGGATCCGATGGCAGTTCGTAAAATTGCCCCTAAAACAAACAAAATAAAGCAAGACAGTAATTAGTTCCCGTGACCATTCAGTTTTGGCATTTCGCCCACTTTAAGCAGGCATTTTTATCTCGCACAAAGACTCGTTAAGCCTTCCCTACGCATGTGTATTACTGGCAATTTATTATAATTGCACATGAGTTTGGCCAAAAATACATTTTATTAAACCACCGTTTGTCTGCAGTGTGACATGAAATCACTCCCAAGTTTTTCGTACTAAATGCTTTCAATAAATCACTCCAAATTTAAAAAAATATCGTAAACTTGATACAAACAAACAAAATGATACCAAGTGTTGCAGGAAAGCTCTTTGTTCGTAAAACATTTGAGAATTTGTAATGGACATACCGCCAACAGAGTGGAAGGTGAGCGTATAATGGATGCAATTATAACGATATTATGCAAGAGATGCAATATTGACCCAATCATAATGTATTTAGCAACATTAGCATTATACTGATCCTGGAAAATTGCAGCGTATTAAGCTTAGCTTGGGTAGGTATTAATAAGCAACTTTAAACAATACCTTGCTAACATACAGAATAACGGCTTACACCGGATACATTGAAGAAACTGAAATGATAAACTTTTATAGGAAATTGCGAGGAGGAAACCCTATGTAATGCTTACCAACTCATTGCTGGATTGGGAAACTTTATATGGTAAAATTTACTTCACTCGGTGCATAAAACTGTGTCAGTTGGATAATGAAATCTGTAATGGAAATCGATTTCAATTTATACTCCGAAAACACGTAGAGCCGCCGAGAAAATTTGTCTGTCGCCGGAACATGAGCGGAAATTAATCAATCTGCTGTCGGTATACGAACACATGTCCAGACATGGCGAGCCTATCGCTCTACCCATAGATGTGTCGCTGATAGGCGTAATAAATAAATTAGCATAAAGCCAAAAGGATCGGCTCATCAAAGACCACCTCTGCTTTAGAGCTTAAATGTAAACCAGGGGGAGAGCAAATAACGTGAATGCATGCAAACGAGTCGTGCGAGGGCATGTCACAGGAATCGCGGTCCGGTGAGTTCGGCACATCAGATGTCCCCTTTGAAAGTGCATCCAAACGGACAACAATTTCACCGTAGTTAACAAACGAGTGCGCCGGAATCCTATGATTGCCTTCGCGGCTTCGTCCTATCGTGAATCATTTGATTACAGTGTTGGTTCGCTCAATTTTCCCATGCGTTCTGGATGAGGTTTCGCAAGCGCCGACACTTTCACTACCAGGCTTTATAAATCTAGCTAGTTGGATAGATGGGCAAAAACCTCATGGCGCATCGGGATCTTAGGAAATCGACCGCATCTGAAACTGGTTGGGTAATCCTCTGTGAACAGGCACACGGCCTGCTCAACACATTGAGTTGCACAACGTAGATGATACAGAGTCAGTGGCGCTGTCACGAATCGCGACACAACAAACACTATGAAATATAATACAAGTGGGTTATTTAGAACGTGACCGTGTACTGTGATACATTAGCTGGCACTGTATGGTTGTGAACCTAATTTGAAACTAAATGGATATAATTTAACTAGTGCTTTAGACATAAGCGAGTGCTTAAGAAGGTTATTTGGGCTAAGTGTTTAAAATACGTGCCGGTTCAGTTAGAACTTGGAAGTTCAGAAGTGAAACTTGACACTTAATACTTACGAATATACTTAAGGTTAATAAAACTTGTGGTTCCTCAGTACCAAGAAATTCCCTTCCCCATTTTCCAACTTTCGGATATCTCTGTATAAGTTTTTATATCTGGCAGTTGCTTACTAACGGCACGACAGTGTTTTAAAATTAATATTAAGAATGTTGTCAAATTAATAATAAGAACTGATAATGCTATAAATGTTATTTTATTATTATAATTGTGTTATTAATCTAATTTATGCATTTGTACCTTAATGTTAATGTATTTGTCTGTACCCACAAAAAAGGCACTCGCTGAAAATCAGCGTCGTGGTATGCGTTCTGCTACTGCCACGGCCAATGCTGAGCGAGTGCCTTTTCGACTTAAGCCTACTGATCTATTATCAATGAATCGTGGAATCTATACTTAATCCTAATTAATATTTCAATGTTATTATTTTTTTGTGTTAATTTAGGTCGAAAAAAAATTTTTTTTCTTTCTTTCACAAAAGTGTCAAGCGAGCGTGAAAACTGTGCTAAGATAATCTAATGAAAGGACTTTTAATATCTCAATTATCGCAGAAATAAGACCACACGGTTAAATTTATTAGATAAAAGTTGAGTCGAAGATGGCTTGTTACGTAATTTCTAAATATTGCGTTAAATAGTTGTTAGTAATTTGGTACTACTGAGTTGACCTACTAAAGGGATGTTGTTTCGAAACTTGTTTGGGCTGTAAACATTTTATGTAATGTTACTGTATATAACATAGCAGGCATCCGTTTCTGAGGCGTGATTCTAAGCCCACGAAAATGGTAATGGCATTAGTCAACTATGGTCCCTTCTCCTAGCATCCTTGGCCGCCCGACCCGGCCCATGGCGCGCTCAAAGTATCGTATTCTATAACGTGCGCGTCTATGGAATGCGTATCGGTCGCGTGCACCTATGTCACATGTTTTGAATACGGCTGCAGTCCGTTAGCCGGCTGTCAATCAACCACAATGATTTCCATTTTTTTTGTGCAAACGTTTTGTTTACTTCAAATTATAGTGAGCACAAAGAAAGAGTATAACTTACGTATACCTTATGTATGATGTAGGTTTTATATTCAGGTAGGGTGTCTTTGTAGAGACATTCGGAATTCGCCATTTTATACTTCTTTTCCACATCTGACCTTTTGAATTTGATTTGGTTCGAATAACATTCGTTTCAGTAAAAATTGCCACAAATATTTTTCAATTTTAAAATGAAACTGCTCTGTTTACCCAGTATTCCAATTTTAAGACAAAAACAGACATTAACCCTGAACCATTTCAGGAGATATATTGAAAAGGAAAATCTCTAAGAACTTTGAAATATTGTTTTTGTCCTTTTACCATAACAAGTTGTTTTCAGTCAAATCCATCTTTGAACACTTCCTTTGTAAGTTTGGTCAAGAAGGCTAGCCCTCTTGCAAGGCTTGCTACACCATGACAGGCTCGTGCTGAACTACCACGAATACCTGACATAGTGAGGTGACATAACGGATTATGTTAGCAATCCGTCTGCGCAGCTTACGGATACTTAATTATAGCAATTATCGCGGTGACCGTTCTCGTAATAGATATGATAAGTGCTTTTTGTCTCAGTGCCGTATTCATCTAATGGGCTGTTAGAAGATTGAGATCGTTGAAATACCTTGATTTCATTCAATCATCTTGCTAGCATACCCATAGAATGTAGTATAGTATAGAATGACAAACGCGGATTTTCAGCGAAACCAAAAAGTTACTTTACATGTGTGCGTTCAATAGTGATGTGTATCTTATGGTGGTCCAAGTTTTATCGACGAGGTTACGATAAATCATGTAAATTGAAACAAAAATATTTAAATTTAGAAATACCCTATTTTGTTTTCTTTTAAAAATAATATTGTATTACGCTAAGTTCGCTCGCTGTGTTTTTTACCATTGCTTTACGTTAATTTGTAAGTATCTCACATAAGTAAATTGTATTGATTCTTGTGGGAAAATAAATAATCTTTAACCTGAAATTAATGCACTTTTAATAACATAATACTTTTTATTTGATAAACAAGACAACTTCATTTTTTTTAAATACATATTTATTTATATGTATGAAGACTTGCTAGAAGCACTTATACACGTTCCAACATAGACCTTACCACAGCACAGCTTCGGGACAGTTTGTGTGGGCCAGTGCTGAGAAGAAGCTGTGCAAGAATTACGGTTACCTAAAAAAATCAGTCAAAAAATTTATCGATACTGATGACGTCATCATTTAGTCAAGCCCTAGTGTAAAGAAACGGTTTCTTATTTTACTGAAAATATCTGAATTATTCTATTGGAAACTGTGATATATGGCTGCAAATCACAAAGGAAGTCCTAAATTTACTGTACAATTTGGCATCGGAGTCGATTTCACTCACAAATTTTATAAAATTTGGAATTAAATTTTTTATCAATGATTCATATTTACTGGTGAAAAGTATGATTTTCGGGATTGTTTCCTCGGCGCACTTCACAGTTGCTGAAAGCATAAGCCATTTCATCTGAAAATGTTACACAAAACTTAAATTATAACTTTATCCATTCATAATTTTTCAAAAATTCCAGCGACGGAAACTTGACGTTTCCACTAAATCCATTATTTCTTAGAAAACGGTCTCGCTGTCATAAGGTCTTTCGCTGTCAAATCCTATAGAATTTCACTAAGTAGCACGCTCTTTATAAAGTGAAGATTTTTTTCTTTCTCTATGAGCATACCTATAATTAATTTATGAAGAATTTTCTTATCACACTGATCAGATTTTTAGGGTTCCGTAGCCGAATGGCAAAAAACGGAACCCTTATAGTTTCGTCAAGTCTGTCTGTCTGTCTGTCTGTCTGTCCGTCCGTATGTCACAGCCACTTTATTCTGAAACTATTAGCATCACACAGCTGAAACACAGCGAAAACGTGTGAACAAGATACACCTACCTAAGGTGTATCTTGTTCACCGCTTTCCGATTCAGATACAAAAAGTAAGAAAAAATAATATTTAAGGGGGGGCTTCCATACATGAAACTAAAACTTAAAAATTTTTTTTTACTCAAACCTATGCGTGTGGGGTGTCTATGGATAGGTCTTTTAAAATGATGTTGAGGTTTCTAAAACCATTTTTTCTAAAAGTATAAGGTTTGAGATATAGACGCTTCCAAAGTGGTAAAATGGGCGTCCCCCCCCCATCTAACTTTTGAACTAAGGAAATGAAAATTTTGAAAAAAATATATGATGTAGATCTCAACAAAAACTTGCAACGAAAATTGGTTTGAAGGAGATCGAACCAGTAGTTTTTGAGATATTGCACATTTTTATCAACCGCAAATATAACTTTGTCTTTCATACAAACACTATGAAAAACAAAGTTATTTTTGCTGTCACAATATATTGTGATGTTTTCGTTGAGTGAAAGTAAGTGGACCCTGAATTCAGTTAAGGGTGGCACGGAACCCTCAGTGCGCGGGTCCAACACGCACTTAACCGGTTTTTTAATATTCCAGAAAACAAGAAATCAAACTTTATTTATGACACAATAATAACAGAGTATTTGAAGTTATCATAATTATTATCTTTCTTAGCGAGTTTGTAGTTTCTCACATAAAAACCAGAATGACTGGCCTCGATATGGAATCGATTCATCATCCAATTCAAATTATATTTTATGCGTATCGAGTACCGCACAGGATTCTATTGCGGAGCAAAAGCAGCCGTGTTATAAACTAAGCTATTGCAATGCATTCTATTAACCTGGAACCAGGAAAAGTTAAAGTTTACGTCCGTATAAGCAGATTGCTAAATGTGTCGCAATGGTTCCCTGTAATCGTAATTTTAAATTGAAGTCAATACAGGAATCGATACGGTCGAGAATCAATTTTCGTCCGACTTCATCACACTGGAGACATATAAAATTCATGGGTTTATTACGCCTGTGCTCGAGCGCTCCAGGCAATCTCTCTGATTTGATGTCCGCAGACGATTGAAGATATTCTGTTTATAGCTTTTATAGGGCACTTCTACGCAGGGGTTTCTAGTTTAGGAATCTAAAACTTGGATAACTAGAAGATATAAAAGCCAGCCTATGCGGTATCAAAATTATTATAACATCAAATTCATTTTATGTCAATAAGTCTAGTTCAATGCCCAAATTGTCTGACTATTAGTAATAGTGACAATACTGGCATAAGGAGATCAGATAAGCTAGATGGCGACTGTTTAACGCTTTTGGAATGTGAAATGTAAATAAACACAATAATATATTAACCATTGCATTAAATAAACATGGCTGGGACTTAAATTGTGCCTCGAATAACTTGAGATTCCATTCGCATTCTTGCGCCGTTCTCTTTAGGAACAAGTTATGGCGCATAAGATTATGAGAATGATCTGGTGCTTTACATTTGACAAACTTCACTGCAAATTGTTTGTAATTCAATAATCATAAACGTGAACTTTAACATCTGAACCAGTAAAGAGTATTGATCTGCTATCTATAACAATATCGATTAGTCCTTATCCAAACGGTTTCCGCTATTCACCGCCATACACTTGTAGAACCTTTCGAGATAAAGGTAAGAATATCTGTAATTATTTTTTATAAAAATATATCAAGAAAGGCCCTTGTGTCTCGTGTTCGTATGGATAAGATTTTTAGTACACAATTAGGCTTCCCAAAATTACTTTTAACTTTTGTGTAATTTCTTTACAGATAAAGCGAGATTCTTTCACAATTTCTTCAACATTAATTTGCCAAAGTGGGCGACCCACTAGATGTCGATGTCTTTTAAAAACTTTTCCATTAGATCCAAAGCTCGACGTATTTCATTTCCAACGATACAGATTGGTTCAATTACCACGTCGATTCATCTTACGCTTCTCAATAATCATTTTATTGGTTGTTTTCTCAAGCTTATTCAGTGCAAGTAAGAGCCCAGTTTCCCGGCGAAACTAAGCCAAATTGCGGCCTTAGACGAAATCTCGCAGGTTGTATTGTACAACAAAGCAAACAGTGTTTGAGTGTTGAGAAATGGGGGCACGAAGGGCCCGAGAACTGCGCCCGCGCAGCCAAGGCTGACCGGTCTCTCCTCAACCGCTGACCTTTACAATGATATCCTTGTTCCCCGGTAAGCGACTAAATAAATAACAATATGTTCCAAATGCACCTTTAAACCAGTTTTATAGCGATTTTAGTGCGGCTCTCAACATTATAGACTGTGATTATAATCATTTTGCTTCATTACCTACGGATTTAATATCGCTATTAAATTCAGTCAAAAAATTACAGAGGCTTATAGTTTATCAATATGCTTCCATGTTATTTGATAACAATACTCACAGTGAAAAAGTAATTTAGTGTTTGCAGTCATATTTATAAATAAGTATGCAATATACTATACAATCACTACATTAAGCTACATAGTCACAGGAAAATATGCTGTAGTTTTAATATTATAGAAACCTTTTCAACGTGTTTTATTTTCCTGATATATTTCCAGACATACTGATATGTAAAGCATATAAAATTTTCCTCGTATTGTTACCAAATATTTTTATCCTTTGTTGTGGGTACAAAAAGTTTCGTCTTTGACAGGTCAAACGACTCTCCCATATACGGCGATGGTTAGCTGGTTAGCGTACAATAGCTACGAACAACAATGACTCGTACCGAAACGATTAAGTATAATTTCGGTGCACGCGCATCACGTATATGTATCAATTTCGCGGAACCCAACGTGAGGTCGTTTGAATATCGTACGTTAGGTAACACATCTTGATTGCACATTACGTGCACTATACAAGGAAACAATAGTATGGTGTTTTAAAAGTGTTTTCCTTAAACTATGCACAAGCTTAGTTTTAATAAGATGTACCTACCTCGGCGTGCATTACTAGTAAAAGGCTTGCAATTACAAATGAAAGAAGCGTAATAACCTGGCAGATGCATACAAATACTCAACGCTTTTGCTCAAAAGTGAGAAGATATTGAAACAGAAATAAATGTTACACTATATTGTTTTAAACTTTCATGGTCACTAACATTAGAATAGTAAGATACTTACTCATAAATAATAAGGTACATGGTAGCAATCCCGTATCTAACTATTCTAAATGTTACACTTCTACAAAAATAACACCTAACCTTTAATTAAAGCATGAAATAGTAATCCTAAAATAGTAACAAAACGTAGAAGTTGCACAATTACAGCTCGGATAACCACCATTATCTGCGGAATCTCTAGTAACTTGCTTCATTGCTCTCATTATTCGCGTAGAAAATCAAATACACATTATGAGCTGTTCACCCATTCATTGCGCAAAACCAGATTCTCGCGCCTACTTTGAAATACATTTCAACAGAACGTTGTAGAATTTTATTAGCGTCTTTTGTGGTCTGATCATTATGCAGGCAAAGGGTCGGCGACCGGTGAAAATACTTACGTCACCTGCATCAAACAGGTCACTAAGTAACGTTTAATGAGGGGAAAATGTTTTAATGTCACATGCTGAGCAGGTGTTCGGGGCTAGATCGTAATTACGCGTGTACTTATCGCTAATCGTCTAGCAAGCTTGTCTTACTCTTTATTATGACGTGGTTCTAATTAAAATCAATTGTGATATTCCACTTTATCGGTGGATATTCTCGAAGATAAATCAATGTAATTAAATTACATCCTGATTGATTTGCTAGCCTTTTTTAATAGGCTAAATATGTATTTCTTCAAGTTATAAATTAATGGACAGTATCATATAGCACTCATCAGTTGCGCGTTCGATTCAATAAGCATGAAATTAAGGCCCTTTGTCACGATGCTTTACCGGCATACAATTGTCTAGCACCCGCATTACGGCAGTGGTCAATGACACAAACGAGCAAGTCCATGTCCACAGCAGGACATAAATGGGCCAACTCGTACCAGGTCACCTGCCTCACAACGCTGCGTGCAGCGAAATAATTTTTTACACTGACATTTTAATTACTAAACCCTTAAGATGCGCCTGTGCAATTGAAATTCAATTTAGCCGTAACGCTGCTGATATACGCTATAGCATAATTCTTAAATGATAGGGATATAAATGAAAATGGAACTTCAGTTTCGATTTGATAACTACTGTCGGTAATTGCTGACGCAAACTAAACGATTATTAACAAGTTTTTCTTTGATATGAGTATAAAAGCCATTAAAAATACCATTATTTATAAAGCTCTCGGCAGAGAATAATTAGTAAAAGGATATTTGTACGATTTACGGGTAATAAATGTAAGTGATGCAATCGCGCTGAATTGTTTTATTACTCCACTGGATCACGAAAATAATCAAAATTACATTTATCGACGATAAATCGTATGGTTGAGGTAAAACCAGTATCGATTAATTTACTGGTACTGTCAGTATATTTCAAAATTATTTCCCAAAGCGAATATTATATCCTATTCAATATCTCACAGTAAAAAGGATAATCGAACACTAGTACCGGCGACGTTCCATTGAAGCTAGACAATCGACAATTACCCCGACGTGTTCCCAGGCCAGAAGCTTTTTGCGACATCCCGCGACATGTCTTGGGTAACGAGCGAGCCGCACAATAAACAATGTCAACAAACACTACAGACGCCCTTGGCTAGTTTCGATATGAATTACGACACACAACAAGTTGAACTAGCTACCGGCACCCAGTTATAAATCTAGCTTTAGAACTTTAGCGCTCAGACCTGACGATAGCGCAGCCCGCAGAGGATACTCAAATAGGTAAATCTTTACATAAGTTAACACGTCGTCACACAAAAAAAGCTACGACAAAAACGACTCGTAGATATTCCTTGTCATTTGTATGTCACACCAACACGAGCTTAGTTGGATACAGTATGTCGTTTTTTAGCTATTGATAATTGACAGGAAAACGCAATTGCATTACAGGAGTACAATTGTTTTTCGAGATGCTCGTAACTCGTGAATATAATCGATCGTTGATTTAATGATGTCCATAACCAGTTTGCAGAAGATTCCTCTTGTGGAAATAACGCTGGAATCGCAATTGCCTGGGGCAGGTCGTCAGCGGGCATCATTGTCTGAATAGCCGTCAAATTAAGCTGCGAACAGCTCGCATTCAAGGTGGGATACTTTAAGAGACACTTTTGTCCAAAATACATCGAACAAAAAGACGGTCACCTGTATAAATAATGTCACTCAAGGTTGACAAAAACATAATAACCATTCACGTCATTGCCGAACGTGTAAATATGGTAGCCTTTTGAGCGACATCAAGGAGGTTTCTCACAGAGTTGATGCCAGGAGAACTGAAGGTCGAATCACCATACTTGAGTGTTGTCACTTACCGAATAGCCATAATTAGTCACCAGAAGATACATACCTGAAACGAAAAAGAACCAGTTTAATAATTGTTCATTCCTAGTAGTGACCATGGTCGCAATTAGAACGCCTCGATTACTTGGCAATTACAGGAAGCAAAAAGAAATATCGTGTAATATGTCTTTGGAATATTAATCAACGCGGTGCAAACCGCATAAGCCTACGTAGAAAGTTGAAAGTTTTGCGACATTTTGAATGCTAAAAGACGAGCATCGAATTGGGCAATCGGAAATCGAGACGCTTAATCGTAATAATTATTGCAAAATCATAACTGGAATGATTCTCGTCGGTGTTGCGGCACTGAATCGTGTTCAGCTTCGTGAGAGGTCGGGATCGGCTCGAACGTTTAGCTCCGTGGATTCAATTACGTTTAATCGCCTCGAGATGACAAAACTTCCATTACTCTATGCGTCTGTATCCATTATTCTTGTGGTGTTAGTTAAATTAAAGTCGGGGCCGAGCGCTCTACTTAAAACGTGTGTGTAGTACGCAAAGCGGTTAGTTTCATGAATATTTGATGATTATGTGATCCTTGTACCTAGCACAAAAGGATTATTTGAATTTTGTCATGTTGAACAAAGTTCGCTCCAAAGCATTTTCCACTTTGAAGGCAAAATTGCAACAAATTAATAATCGATCGAGTGCGATATGTAAATTAAATGCAATCTACGATTATTACAGCGAGTCGGTGTTTGGTTTACGTCATAGCTGGTGCAGGTCTAATTATGCTATACCCCTCAATGGTTAAGAGGTGGAATGCCGAGGCGGCGCAAATTACGCGTCGGATCAGCCTAGGAGTGCCGATCGACAACCTTACATTCTCTGTCGGGACAGGCACCAATGTCGATGGGCCATTAAATATCAACGGGCGACAAACGCATTTAGTTCACGACGCTTCGCCTCACTAGGAAAAGACGACTCAACTGCCTCCATGAGAAGTAATAACAACTGCATAAAACTTCATAATATATTCTACACAAAGTTTCTCTCTGATAAAGTAATTTTAAACATCGTTGACACTGCAATAAAGCTTGTTTGCATAATTCTATACGTGTTTTGAAAGAAAAGTTTTACTCGAGGCATTTTAGTTGCGATTATTCGGACGACGAACGTTAATATTCTTAGGATATTGGAGAGATCGTCCAAGAAATGAAATTCTATATTTACTATCAATAAATATTTACAAATCGTAAATCGAGCGACACTTGGGGACAGAATTCGTTATTGGCAATGCATTGGCTTTTGAATTTAAAACTGGAAATTGGTGGTGATATTTTACGGTCGCGTCGCATGGAGCGGTTTCCAAAATCAACAAGAGGTAAGTAGTCACGAACGAATATTTGGAGGTATCGCAGCGGAATCGTAAACCTCGTAACCTCAATGAAGTTACGGCGGAGACAATCTCGCCAGTTTTGTCAAGGGAAAATAAAATTAACTTTTACAAAAAAAGTAAAAACCGACTTCAAAACCAAAATGCACTAAAAAGTCTTAAATAAACTCTTCAAAGGACTCCATTTTAGGCAAACCATTTCTTTTTGGAGTCGGTGCCCAGATAGATGACGCTTAAGGTGGTGCTCGAGATAGTCGTTCATCAAAGTGAGAAGACAGCCAATGCGATGGCACCGACTCCAAAAAGAAATGGTTTGCCTAAAATGGAGTCCTTTGAAGAGTTTATTTAAGACTTTTTAGTGCATTTTGGTTTTGAAGTCGGTTTTTACTTTTTTTGTAAAAGTTAATTTTATTTGTTAATTTTTAGTGTTTATAGAAGGGGGGAGGGGAAGGGGTTGTACCTTCTGACTCTGATCTTTTAGAAGCTACAAATTACCTTTCATAAGTTCTGTCATTATAATCACTGAACTCCTAAGCGTTAAGGAGTTCCACCATCAGCTCAGCTCCACACAGTGTTGCCGTAACAACATGTCAACATTAAGATTTTAGTACAAACACACTATACGTGCCTTTAAAATTTGAGGGTTTCCCTCGATTGCACCAAGATCCCATCATCAGACCTCGACTTGGGGACAATGGGACCAACTAGAAGGTATAACCTCTAGGTAGGCGAAAAAATTTTTCGAATCGGTCCATAAACGACTACGATATGAGGTAACATATAAACAAAAAAAAAAAAAAAAAAAAAACATACAGTCGAATTGATAACCTCCTCTTTTTTTGAAGTCGGTTAATAATAAGGTAATGAGTTTATGCATCTGACTCGTAGATTTCAAATCGATTTACGTCGGGTTATTTGGAGACGAGAATCGATTCGTTAAGTGTATTGGGGACACCCTACCCAGCCTGCCGAGTGCTAGAACAAGTGGGAATGATACGGCGGCCTTGGGCGGCGATACCAGCGACAACGGTCGCACGTCAATCAAATTCTATTAGTTCAAAGCCACATCTATAAAGTTCATTACCTCAATAAAAGAAGTGATTTGCATTCGCCCAGCGTGACCTTTTGTTGGTATTATGGTGCAAGCTAACAAAAAAAACCATGGCGATGAAAAAAAACAGACGCATCATGAAAAAATTGGACTTAGCATTAAAATTCAAAAAACAGGAAAAATTAATACGGGTAATTACGAAGCGTTTTCCACCATGTAAAAGCACATCACACACTACAATGTGAAATTAACACTAACATTAAGACATCCTGACCTATCTCTTCATTCCTCTTGTACACACATCTACATGATTAAAGTGTTGTTCAATGATCAAATAATTAAAATAAATCACTAATACACAAGCGTTACTCAAAAGAAAATGTAAGTCTAACTAAACACTATCTTGATGCCCCAAATCGCAGTCGCTCGTAGCTTGCGTTTTGACAAAGCAAAACTTAACGATCACCTCGCTCTCGTCTCGATTGATAGAAAAACTAGTTCAATCTTGGACAAGGCTGGTAACAACCCCGATGATGGAGCTATTCCGTCGCCCATTATACCTGACCTACATTGACATTACCATGGATGGCGTATTGATCTCATTGCATCGGGCATTTGCACAATGATGACAATGCTTAGCGGGCTAATTAAAATGCAGTTCGCGTGGCTCGCCAGTCACGAATACGCGGCGATTTATAATTAATTCGATTAGGATAAAGCAAAAAAGTGAAGGAATGACGTCGGTATTTCAAAAGATATAACATTACGAGAAAACTATACCTATATTTTTTATTATGATATAAAGCAGCCGCAAATTGCCGTTGCGGCTTTATTTACAAGCTGCAGGTCGTTAGTTGTTGTTAACGCACATCGAGTCAATACAAAAAGAAAACAATCAATGTGAGCGGAATCAAGCGCGTCAAAAACGGGACGTGAGCTGCCGAAGGCGATGTTACGAAGCACAGTAACTTACATACACAGTTACCGTCGACGATTTCCATTTCACCAAAATAAAAGAGCTCTACAACAACGGCTATTAAATCATCATCGGCCGTTACATAAATATTATTAAAGTCGTAAATGCTTTTCACGCCTATCAATATTTATTTCGATTAATTTCTTACGGCTCGCAATTTTGCAAGACGCGCCTGAGTTCTCTACTTAAACCAAATAAAAGCAATGCAATATGAGAATCGAGCCGTTTCAATTTCAATTTATTTAATAACTGTTTAGATTGCAACACGTGTTACAACATTTCAACTTCAATAGAAGGTTACTCCAATTCGGTGCCCATGCATACAGAATATGCGCGAGCAAGGTCATTATCATTATTACAATATTCCTCTTCAATCCGGCCGTAGTCTTTTACCTTCATAAATATCAGAGATACAGAGATTAACTGTATTATTTGTGCAGGATCTGGTGGAATAACTTGAAATACAGCTTTGGAGTAGCTAGTATTTCTCGACGATCGCAAACGATCGCATCGCGTGTCTAAACGGTGACATTTGCATTTGGTGTGATGTGACTAATTACGATTGGTCATCATTACAACGGTGGCTACTAAATTGGAATAAAAATTATCTGAATTATCGCGTTCGACATTATCATTTCGTTATGGAGTAGCTAAAACTAGTAGAGCGACTACACTTAGATGCCATGGTAATAAAATGCAAGCAGAAGGCGTTTAAAAGACAGTTCAATTTTATAATGAAGTAGTTGGCAGTCTCTGTTAATTATATTTTCAATTTCATAACTCGCCTGCTACGCCTCGGGCCACACGTAACATAAGCTCCGAACCAATTTTGTTTTGTAATTGAGAATATTTGCAGTGGTTCTTAATAACATTGATACAAGCCCGCTCTAGCGTAAGAGAGCAAAGAATAAATTAATCAAATACGATGTAAGCATTGCAAATGAAGCGTAATACAAAATAAAATTTATATGAGTAAAAAAATACGGGTTACAATGTTTTAACACTCACAGTGCTATTTTCGTATTCTTATGTAAAATGGTTACTTATTTTAGATTATAATAAATATGGGCTACGACGACTGGTAATTAAGCTTGAGACATAAAGATAAATATTTCGAATCAGATAAAAAAATACAACCTTTTTAATAAACATTTCGTTCCAAAGACAATTTGGTCCATGCCTCGTCGACGATACATATTAGATAGACGATGAACATAAAAAAGTGATCCACAAAATAGCCATTTTGTTCGGTGTAGTGGAAAAAACGATACGAGTTTTTTTCTTTATCCTGCGATAAAGTAGGACGATGCACGGTTCGGTGAATGAAACAAGGTGTCTACACCGCATTTCATGTTAATAGAAAAAGTATAAAGGTAGCACGGATAACATCTACATCGTTTCGCAATGTTCTTACAATCTTGCAATATTGGTGCATGAAAAAAATAACGAGTGAGATATTTTTACCAGCACGTGACTCTTTCGAAGCGGTTTCTACATGAAGCCGTAAATGTCGATTATAGGAACCACCGCAAAGGGTAAATAAAATTGCTAGTAAAAAGATAAAAGAATGAGATCAACTTATATTTCTGCTTCAGCATTTAGGCTACAATCGTAACAAGCGTAAGATAGGGTTTGATATAAAAAATACGCCCTTAAAACATTCTAATAGTCAGCGAAAAAATATTGAGATTGCTGTACTGCCTTCAAACTTTTTTTCCTCACATAGCATAACCCCTCCGCAACTCCCACAGGGGTAAGTGGTTGAACGGCTCACGATGTCAGCACCGTGGTCGCACCCCGCCCCGGATCACGTTTCGCGGCGGGCCACGTGATTGGCGACGCACGAGGAAGCTGCCGTAGGCTTCAGAACTGAACGGTAGCTCGGTTACATCACGTGAACAAGAATAACCCATCCTCGATATATTCCGATAAGTACCCTCTGAAACGATGTTTGAAAGAAGTGGAGGATTACAGAGGATTGCATAAAAGAGAAAACCGTGCTTCTCCAGTCCAAGAAAACTGAGAGCAGGGTACGCTAATGATGCATTTTGGGCTGTTTACAAAGAAATATAGATATTATTTTTTTCTAGCGTTTGAATCTCACCTGCATAATTCCAAAATCACGAAGGAGGGGTCACAAGTTTTCTGTAAACATGCTAACTCATGGCATTCTGACATTTCTGACTAAAATATTAGGCATCTCATGCTGTTACTCTTCCGAATAATTTACGAAGCGTATCTGATGCTATTATATTCTGAGCACAGGAGTTAGTACCACGCCACAGATGCACATATGATTTATGTTCATATAAGCGGGCATGTGCATTGCGAAAACCGTACACCGCCACCCACTGTCGTAAAATTAGAGAAATGGAGCAAATACGAACTCGATACAACTGCCAACCTGCCTCTCACTCAGCTGTTTGCTGGTGAAGGTTTCGATCCTTCAAAATAATACAGGTACGATGACATCATGATATATCTACTTTTCTTCAACTTCAACTGCCTCGGTGGCGCAGCGGTGAGAGGGTCGCATTTTAAAGTGACGGCTGCGCCAGAGGTCCCGGGTTCGATTCCCGGGTCGGGCCAAAAATGTATACCTGGTTTTTTTTTATTAGAATTTCTCAGGGTAGCCCGGAGGTTGGAAGTTGGCGGTGTTTCACCCCCGTGCCTCGGAAAGCACGTAAAGCCGTTGGTCCTGCGCCTGATCTTTCTCCGGTCGTGTCAGATTGCTGTCCCATCGGGCTATGAGAGTGAAAGGAATAGAGAGTGCACCTGTGTTTGAGCACACACTTGTGCACTATATGTCCCGCGCAGTCGGTTAGTCGTTGTGACTGGCCACCGTAGTCGAAATCGGCTAGGGGGACTACTATCTCTACTTTGACATACTTGTACGTACATCTCACACACACTGAAATTGTTATTTGCGTTTACTAAACAAGACGCTGTTTTCAATTAATAGCTGTTATAACAATCTGCGACCATACTATATTAACATCCCAATAGTCATCTTTTACATAGTTTCATGGATGGAGACCAAAGAGAAACTATGGGTTTCGCTCCGACTCGCCCATGCCTTGACAAGGGCTTGCCAGTCGTGTTGATCAGGTAGGTATTGGCAAGTCTCACGACAACTAAGAGCCGCATACATTTTATGTGTTGACTGAAACAAAAGCGAGCGCTCGAAGCTCGTAAACGATGCGCTCTCGTCACGGCCCGCGTGACCGGTGCGAGTACCTATTGAATCCTAAATGGAAACCGTTCACAAACGGTTTTAATATGATTATTATACAATCACGTATGCTGCGATCATTTATTGGCTATCATAATCCGTAGCATAGCTGTTGCATGTTGTTAATTAAATAGAACCATATTCGAATGACCGTTGGTTGGAATTGAAAATACATGATTATCGATTGGTTAATTTTGAAGGAGAGCTAATTACGTAAAAGCGGGTGATGATACTCAGAAAATATTGACATACATAACATACGTATACTTATACGTAATATTCTGATGCGGTATATTCTTGGATTGGAATAAAACATAGATCAAGAAGAATTACTTAATAGTCGGCCATCGAATGATAAATAAATTATACATGATTTTTGTTCACAATTTCAGTAAGTAGGGACAACCTGCTAAATCAATCACAAAATTAATTAGGATCACTTAACACTGGTACATGCAACAGAGCATTACGATAAATCATTGCGCGTCACTATAAAATATTTCTCTTGCATGTAATTACTGCTCTGCCGGTACTTTCTTAGCACTAAATCGTATTATCGTAACCTGATCCGTGAGAAACAAGGTGCTACGTTACGAACATGCCAAGGTTCGGTTCGGTGTACGGTATACACTCGGTAGGAACCGTTGGGCGAAGCCTTATACTTGTGGTTACACTAAGCTAGAAGACTTAAGGATATAGTTGTCCAAGGAGTGAGGGTTTGTTATGGAATGAGGTAAATATTAATGAGACAAACCGATCCAAGTATGATATTTTACATCAACCAACTGATTGATACATTATTAAGTACTTCTGTCTGATTTATTATATGACGATTATGTTAACGTACTGTCAAAAGTATAACACGACGAACAAATCACATACACTAGAATCTAGACTTTATCAGATCAGTCAGTAAAAGTGTCTTTACAAAAACACAACACAAGACCTGAACGACCCTGGAATTCCCTTGTTCAATGAGCTAAATAACAGATGCAAGTCAATCGATCGATCACAACTAGTTTCAAAAACAACAAGTACGTTTGTTCAGTCAGAAGATATTCATCATCACAATTACGATTGTAAAGGACCATTGTCTAACAGGGGTCAAGCGATTTACAAATGGTCTAAAACACGTTGACCTTCTTAACTTAAACGATCTATCTTATCAACGCAGCATGGCTAATGCTTAAGTGAGAAGGCTTCTTCGACTTGTAACGTATCCAATGATGTGTCAAATACATTTAGGCACGGCTGTCATATACGCACTAGCATCTATGGAATCCATCAATCCGTATTAGTAGTTTCGGCTAGAATCTAAATAGTAAAAACTCTAGCGACGACGCTGATTTATTGTCGCACGTTAGACGTGTCTCATTTATCACGAGAGTTTTAGCGGTTAAGTCACACAAAAGATAATGCATAGTAGATTTGGGACATTCGTTTATCGAGATGACATTGACGAATTCATCGATAGAGTTAATCGACAACGACAATGCACAAAAAGTATTTTACTGGACAGAGTTCAATGGAAGTAATGAAAAGGAACTTAAGTGTTGAAAGAGTATAATATTAAATAGCGAGCAGACATTGAATCAAACCGTATTATTACTGTTACCAAAACACTATTGACAGATGAGTCCTTATCGTCAATTTGACAATGAATATCGTCGGACCCAATTAAGTTTTTGCAGTACAATCGAATATTCAAAGCACCCGTAGCAATCAGGGTTCCATACAAACATATTTTTGTTAATCAACGTGTTTCGTGGAAGCATGATGCAATCCAAACTAGAGTCGCTAATGTATTGAAAAAACTGTGGGCTGCAATAATCATCGTTTTTGTTTTATTTGAACGAGAACTGCAACAATTTGGTTAAACGAAAACGTGTTATTAGCTGACGGGAATAAATGGTTAATCCATGAATCAAGCGAGATTGTCCGTTCCCGGGCGGTATAGTGGGTCCAGGAGAGTAGAGAGAAGTCAAATAATAGTGAGATGAGTGCAATGATTTGCAGCGGCGATAAATCCACTCGCAGACGGGGACAACCCGCCCGCGGCCGCCACGATATAAGTGTATCCAATTACTAAGATGCCCTGCACTGGACTGGTACACCGTAATGCATCATAGACATCACAGCACACCATGAAATATTACGATAAAAATAATCTATTACGACAACTTTGTATGACGTTACAGAAACTTTATTGTTTCTCCGTCTCTTGGTGCATTAGTGCGCCCCGGGAGGTGTGATTTAGATATGCTTTTAGTTAAAGTGTATTTCTTTTATATTTACACGGTTGGTTTCACTGCTCAGTATCTTTCATTGTTTGTACATAATTTATTTTTTCAATTAAATTAATAAAAAAACATAAACTAACAAAGAAAACCAAACCAGGCCATAACTAAGACAACCAAAACCAAGTTATAGTTCTACATTCAAGATATTTCAGCTCTATAGGCAACATGATAAACCTTTTCACTTTATCCATCCAGTCATTCTTGGCATTGTTACTAGTCGAGCTGTCTAGCTAGAGAGAGAATAACCACCAGTTTAACAGTGCGTGGAGCGATTTTACTGCATTTCCAAGAGCGCAGAATCTGTAAAGCACAATTTTTCCACGTCGAGCGCTTTCGAGAGTTTCACTGTGTCACTCGCACACAGATGCGTTATTTTATGCGCAGTTAACCTTTTTCCCATCGTGCGTCTCGTCTCGTTTTACACGAGATACCGTTGTGTACTTCCACTCGGGCTCGCCGGTAATTAATTCAGTCCTGGGCTACTTATGTTACCGATCTAAAGGAAACCGCAGCGCCCTGCCGCGGTTAAAGAACATGTTTCGTCGCACTCGTATCTGTCGTTTAAGTTTGCTCTAATTTCACCGTCTGTTATTTTCTAAGACCGCACTGTATCACTAAGATCGGTATTAATGGCTTGAAAGTAAAGGGTCTTATAACATCGCTTGGGTTTTATCGCTGGTGGGACCATCAATAAGTCGTATGCAGGCCAGTCATCGAGGTGCAGCTGCAATCAGTTAAAGGTGAAAGTACCTTCGATTGTGTCCTGCTTTTTGAGAATGAATGATTAAACTACTTAGTGTTACAAACAACGGCCTTTGAAGATATAAAGCAAGAAATAGTACCTTTTATGGTCAACTCAATGCTTCAAGCTTCAATATGAAACAGATGATAGGACGGAGTTAGGAAGTTGTGTAATGTAACTAATACAAGGTTTGGGTTTCAAAGTTACGGTCATATATCAAAGGATGGTACACCAGGAGCGAGTTAGGATCTTGTCAGTGGTTTATCTTTATAGGGTCTGTGAGATCCGTGCGGCAACCGTCAACGGACACCGCGGAAGAGCTCCGGTATCGAGACAATAAATCAACCGGCACAACGCCCCCGGCCGTTCGTCCTGACTCTGACCCTGCCGCCTTTGTTTACCCACCATGATATTTTAGCGATCACCTTCAGATAATCGACTACGAGCTCACCATTTAAACGATATCCCGTTGAATATTTATTGCGTGTATCGCATATTTACGATCGACAAAAAACCGAATTCCCTCTTAACACATGAATGGAGTCAAAAGGCCTTTTTTGTTAGGTCTGACCTCGGCGCGGCTCGGATAATCGACGTCACAATCGATACAATCGCCACGTAAAAGGCCATAATGGGAACGCGGCGATGCAGCGTTGTGATCGTAATCGCCGGCGGGCGCGGGCAGCCGGCCGGCGCACCGGCTCCGCTGGCGCTGTTGTGCGTTTTTAACTTGGTCAGATCGAGTGTTCGCTGAATCGGCCGCGTGCTGATTCAGATCGAGGTCTGCCGGGTCGCCAGGCGGAGCGGGTTGCTGCGATGCTCGCGGATCGATTATCGCGCGTCACGAATTGCAAGCGAATCAGACTACGATACGCCACACGCAATGTGTCGCCCGACGAATATAATTGAAGTGTGATTCAATCGTGCTTTAATGCACATATCTCAAATATTTATTTGCTGTAATAGTGTAATGTTTCACACGGCGCAAGTTATTGCTAGAATAACTCAATAAGTGGGATCGAATGGAAACGCTCGCGGCTTCACAATAACAATAAGTAGTGAGGCTTTTCATTAGCAGTAACTTAACAAGTGGATATTGAACATTATAGAAAATAGGTCGTATGGTTTGTGAAGTTTTTATTGTCTGCTTGTTTTATGGTTATAGTGTGGAAAGCTTTTAACATTGTAGAAAGAAACGACTGATTGATATGCAAGCAACGTTATTTTAGTTACTTTAAAGCGATCGTGAACACGTAAATAGCGTTGAATGAGCAAGTCTTTTTTTATTTTTGCATATCTATTTACGTTCATCCATTCAATGGTAGAAATGTACGATTTATGAACGAGCGTACAGAAAATTAAATAAAAGCAAGCCATAAACGGATCAATTTATATGATCATATTTTACTCATATCCGATACGCGTCCGTAAGACATGCTTACAATCAATCATCCACGTAGGAGACGGAATGACAGGACGCGCCTCGCTTTATAATCATCCTTTATCGCAGATTACACGGCTGGACTGAAAATATGGGGCAATCATGGGTCGATGTCATTTCGAAATCACTCGTCTGATATCTATGAATATTATAGGTTCGCCTGCAACGACAGCGGCGTGTGTGACCGGTATCATTGATACATTGTATCCCGGCGGCCGCATACATCCGCTTATTGTTCGCAAATAGACGGGTTTAGTTTATCTATGAAACGCTGAAATATGGCAGTAATGCAGCCCGTCATGTTCGGTGTCAGTCCGGACGGCGCGCCTCAGGGGTTGCGTAACAGCGTAACAATAGTCATTAGCAATCAATCAAGTGTACTCCGGTGGGTGGCTTTGGAAACGCTGCCTTTTAAAATTGGCCCTTGCGGTCAACTTGGGAAACATCGCAACGCAAGCGATAATATAACACTATTATTTTATTCAAGTTATAGGCTGTAATAAAATAGACGAAGTGGTTTACATCGAGCCATATGCAGGGCTCGGTATCTTTGACTTTTCACCTTTACCGGGAATGAAATTATTGTGTCACGGTTAGATGGGACAATAGGATGAGTATGGTGTTTTATCGAAATTGTGGGCGGAGGTTAAGTCCGATGCCTGCGGTGTGCGGCACGCGCGGGCCGTACACGTACGGGCAATTGAAAAGAGCGCGAGTTATTGCGGTAAATGCGGGGGATCGGCCGCGATCGCTGCTGCCGGGCAAGCCACACAATGCGCCGGCAGATAACGACGCCGCCGTCGCCGGTGTCGCTTCGCGCGTCACGCCTCTCGCCGCCTCCAGCTCCTGATACGATATATCGATAACCTCGACGGGCCACCGACTTCCCTGTACAATGTAGAGGAGAAAAAGGAACCCTAGTTTGTCGCTAGCTATCAAGGACACAGTGTCAACGGATGCGTAAAAAGGACACGGTACCTTGATATTAACTTTATTGTGTTAGAAATATCTCTGACGGTTATTAACCCAAAGCGTTCATTACATGCGTCCGGTGGTCACGCGTTGCGTATGGAGGTTTACGGGAAGTTGCGATTGCGACACGAAACCGTGTATGTATTTTAATTTGAGGACTTGAATATATTTACTGTAAAACATACGTACTATACATACGACTAGGTTGTTCGTAAACTTGTCCAAAATGGTCGCTCGCGATGTGGAATTTTAATCAATGCCATGGCATGACGAGACTATAGTCGAGGAAAAATAATCCTTGTCGGACGCGGACGCTAGCGCATTACAGGATTTAATGGATTGTCATGTCGATTGGAGATGGTCACATTACCAATGGCTTTAATCTGATGGATCAAATTAGAGACCATTTTATTTGTTCCACTGACATTTTGTTCCTTTGTGTAGCACTTTTCCTGAATATGTTGATTAGTTTTTATTACTTGTAGCCTGGCATATAGCGAAAGACGAATAAATAGATGAGGATTATTGTGTAGAGCTCATTCATAAGATCAATTTTATTCTATCTCTCGGAGAAATTTACGTTCCAAGTTCTCAAACGTCTCTACCTATCTTTCACTGAGACCATGTAAGTACAGCAAATTGCGAGCTTGAAACATGAATCTAATCTTCGATTTCATCTTTATCATGGGTATAAAGTTCATGGAGGTGTAATAGATCAATTTCGTTTGTTTTTATCTGGCACGCTTCCCCGATACCACCAGCACAATGGACAGAGAGCGTCCGTGAGAAGGTTGGGGTAACGCATCGCACTTTCATCCGATCACGCATGATTTAAGTGCGAACGTTGCTACAATAATCACGTGAAAGAAACCTTCATCTTTTTAATTTTGAGATGACTTTTCTTTTTAAAAGAGTTCTTTAGTAGGATGTGGTGATAATTATAGCACCTTAAAAAACTCGAACATCGAACTAAAATGAAATTTCTTCATTAAACAGTGAATCTTTCCATAATCTAATATTAAGGCTAAAGTTGAAAAAAAAAACTATATTTAGTGCGAAAATGTAGCACGTGGAACGATTCAAATTTTTAGGGTATTTTACAGCAATATTTATTGTAAAAACAAATTAAAAAGCAGTAGCTCTACACGTGTAGGTATACTATCGTAAAACTATAAAAAATCACATCGAAGGTTTACGTAAACTAGAGCCAACAGTTTCCTTGCTAGAAAGTAGTCTCACAAATATTGTTCATACAATATATTAAGAACGGGTTGTACTTAATCGTCAAAAGTAATTATTGAACATGTTTATAAATAAATGAATGCTAGATACGACTGTATAATTTGATTAAAATAAATAAAGAAAACTGTTACATGATTGACGATATACTTCAGCCATATGCCATGTGCCACCATATATCATCCTGAACTAAATAGAAAATGTTTGGGGAATTTAAAAAAAAACTATTGCTTTGTATAATGTCATCATAAATAAACGTTTAAGACGAATTGATGAAGGGATGTGGGGTAGAACTTGTAGAAATGTACAAAAGAAAGAATAAGAGTACCATAGACATTTTGACATGGAGTCAGAATTCATAATTAACCTTGGTGAGAGCAGCGAATCCGAAAATTCATCATTTGATTTTTCAAGTAGCGATTCAGAATAATGTTCATTAAATAAACATTAAATTACAAAATAACTTTTTTTTTAAACCTATCAATAACCCACACATAGGGCCCACATTTACCCACACATAGGGCCGCGCGCACAACTGAGTTGCACTATCTGTATAATCGTTTACCTACTTTCGTCTTTAATAACTTCCATTTTCAGGCATTTTAAAAATCGATAATGTTTACAACTTATAGGTAAGACAGTAATTTATTCCATTATCTGCTTATAATAGCATGATGACCAAGATTAAATAAATGATAATTTTAATAGAAATTTAATAAGTTTCCCTTAAACAAGCGCTGCTGATGCAAATTGTCAATTTTCCAGCAATTATTTGATCTAGTTCAGAATACCGTCTGCTTGCGATCGCGGGTCGCGGCGACAAACAGCACTGGTGCGATTATATTACCGAGGATTTGCGCAGCGGCGGAAAGTTGTAACTGTCCAAGTAATAAGATGGCCAATTGATTAACGTTGCGAAAACGTGCCTTTCTAAACGGTTTGTACAATTCAATACGACGAAGAATAAATGTAGAGTATCTCTGAATATAGGTTTCGCATTTTGAAGGACATAACAAGCCCTTACAAAACATAGATCATTCACAACTCGTGTCGCGGTAAGTTTTGACAGTCTGTCTATGGTCTGTCTTATGGTGTGAAATGATAAATAAGAAGCGAAGTGTGTGAATAAAAGTTACTCTGAAGCCAGTGAATACCGGATTTTATGTAATAGTAAAATTACAAATTCTGGAAGTCATATGAGGTGGTGGTAAATAATTGGTAGATGAAACTAGACAGGCTCTCCAATATTATATTAAACGTTCGTTGAAACGATATCGAAGACAGTGTACGCATAGTCTCTGAAGTCGGAGGAATCTGAGGTATACCAAATAATCAATCTCTGGGTTATAAAATTCTGTCAGCAAACACTTGAGTTAAAGTTTACATAAAAACCTTATTATTAATCTGAATACACCAATAAAAAAAAGAACATCAAAATCAAGAGTTAACCAATCGAAAGTTCAATGAAGGTCAAATCGGAGCACACAAAAGGGCGATAAAACCACGAAACGGATGGGACCGGGAGCACCTACATGACACGGCGAGTGCGAGCGGCGATATCGCCGGGTCCCCTGCGTTCCCAATCGCTCCCAGTCACGCCACCACCTCTGTCGTTTTGCGGGTGACGTATGGTGTGGTAATTGACTTTTCAGTTTCCACGTTGATTTAAAGTATGAAGTTGAATGATACAGTTAGTGAGAGCGTCCCGAACGATCACTTGCCAAAAGCTAAAATGTTTGGATCTTTGGGTGTTAAAACACCAAGTTTTATGTATTAGTAGATGATAACCACCACTGGACCACTTTTGAGCACACAAGCGCACCATTTTTGAGAACACAATAAATAAGAAATACTATATTAAAGGGGGAAAGATCACAATCCCATTATTCTTATCACCTGCTGACATTAATAGATTTGTATTTAAAATAATTCTGGTGCTCCTAAAACAAGAAACAAAACTAATCGATTCGCTATATGGTGGTCAATTTTGTTTAAATTACATTTTCCTGATAAGAAATCGTAAAGTGAGTTTTATGAAATTTTTACTACAGTTTTCGATTTAACGATACCACGGGCTTCTGTACGATAAATTCTACTGTGATGTGACTAACACGTTGTAGGCAGCTATTAATTTTTAAGTGGATGCATTTTATTCAATAGGATTGAACAAAATACCATAAACGTAACATAATAGCCACACTTAAATCCAAGTTAAGGAAGCTACAAAGTATAATTTAAAATCTATAACAGACGGTGTACGACTCGGATGGAAGTCTTGAGTTTTCGGTTTGGTCATCGTAACATCATTAACTCGGTCAATAACACACAAGTATAAATTTAAGGTGGATGTTTGAAACAAGAACGATGCCACTAAATCATCAAATTATAAAACTAAAAAGTATATTTTTTAGAGTGGGATGGGAGTGGATGTGTAAGCTTGTTCGCAGGCAGCTACATTATCATTAGGTTAACCGTCTACCAGGTAGAAAACGTTTTTTTGTAAAAAAAAAGATTAACCCTCACGTGCACCTGCTTCTAATCAATTAAAATGCATGAATGGGATGCCTCTTCATGAAATTTTAATGGTGTTAAGGGTTAAGGAGGTGAATTTAAAAGAGCTTCTCCATGATTTGGTAGTCGATCAATGTCGTGTTATTCGTTGATGTAGGAGGTGAAGCGTTCAAATGTGCGGCAAGCGGCAAGTGAACGTGTGGCGTATGTAACAATTAGTTGGGCGCGTGCATTGGCGGCGATAAATCTAGTTTTAGCGCGAGGTCGATCGGTCCCGAATCGCTACCGGCTCGTGAACCTCGCCTGTCTAGGGTTGACATTTGACGCTACATAATCTAGCTAGTGTTCTTCATGTCCGATAGATTTCCTTTACAGAAACTAGTCCTTGCTGTACGTTTCTTTTTTATATTCGAGCGAGATTTTATGAACCAGCTTCTAATATACTAGTATTTCGCTCAACACCAACTAGGTGGTCATAGCCAGGAAACGAAAAATATTTTTAGTTATGTCTTATTTAAATCACATGCATTTTACGAGCAATAAAGCTTGCAAATTAAGATACAGCATTTTTTAACCGTTCTCTGTCAAAAAGCTTTAAAAATCCCGCACAGCGGAAATGTAAATTAACAGCCAGCGTATTTAATAAACACCAAACATGGATACACAGAAGCTGAGGAGTGTCAACCCTAAAGAGCGGCCTTCGCGACGTTTATCACCACATAACTCCGCAATGATGGCGTTTACGACCCGGCTCCGACACTCCTCTTCTAAAAACCCTCAACGTTCAGACAACTGAATATTCCGTTATTATGTATCGGGCAGATGTTCCGTTTAACCAAACAATCTATTTAATATTCCAGTCACTAGCAGATAGCGATATGATTTTGTACACACTTTATTGGTACTACTAAAAGCTTTGATTACGCATGTTATCCGAATGCGTGGTTGAAGCTATTGTATGTGCATACGCTACAGTACAATTTTTGATTTGATCAATGGAAATTGAATCAAATTTCGTTCGAAGTAAGGTCTGGATTTCCGTTATCTAACTGTAGACATGGAACTGTTACATAACACATTCGATATCATGTTACGGGGTAAACGCTCCGACCTTCCACACGCTTCGGCGATCTTTCCCGCAGCTAAACAATCTGTGTTTATAGCAGACATGTTTGTTTACGGATAGTCTTACTATAACATTATCTTAATAAAGTCGATAGTGTTGGGTGGTAGGCGTACCAAAATAGTTTGAATTCGGGGGTTTTGTAAATATATTCTTCAAGGAAATAGTTCTATTCTAAAAAAGGAGTAGGAACGTGACGAGGCCCATAAAACTTTGTAAAGTTGTTACGCTGTTGTGACGAAAAAAGAATCCACGTGCGTCGAATACGAATCCCTCACGCGGTAAATGGGCGCTCGTTCACGAGCTCCCGCGTCGTTTATTTCTGAATTGACCCTCCTTCCCGACAGTTGGGCTATCTGAAGCTATAGGCTTATTGTGCGGAGGTCAGGTAGCCGGGGACTGGTGATGAATATTGAAGGAAGTGAGGTAGAGCGCGATAGCTACAGAGAAGAGTTGATTTTTAGACTAACAAGCCTTTGGCTGTGTTTTGAGTCTGTAACAAAATATCATAACATGTCTGCAGCTATACTGAGTTCAAATCTCTACATATTATATGCAACTTCTGACCTCTGAATCAAAGGTTTCATTTGAAACCTGAGATCAGGTAGAGGAAATAAAACCCATTCATTTATAATACACACAAAATGATATCAATAACACTTTTTATTAAACTAAATATACAAATGTAAACTGCAGTGTGGAAGGCAAGAGGGGAACCACCACACTCACTATCTATGTAAAAAACTGCACCGACAAGAGCCTAGCTCTTAAATTAGATGATGATGATGAACTGTAAATAAATCTCATACTTCCAACGCTTCGAGTTTCCAACGCATCCCCAAAATACACGCACTGTATCAACTACGAGCTCGATCTTCCAGAATGATGTGCTTACACGTAATGCCATACGTGGAGCATCTACACATCCCCCGCGGTGTTGAATGTAACGACTTATTTTGGAAGCACGTACGCACACAACGTTGGATTTTACTTTTTTAAATGTGACCAGATTTTTCTTACGATTCAAATCCGCCTTTTAGAACCAATAACACTTTTCCAAGCTGTAATAGTATAACCAAACTATTTTTGTTTCTAAAGTTCTTTTAGAAATAAAAAGTAAATTGTTAAACAAAATTGGTAGATTAGGCACTCACACCAGCCAGTCCCATTTTGTTTAGTAACCATGTCACAGTACACACATTTGACCTTTGACAGCCAACGGTCGTGTGCTCGCAGAGGCAAATACGAAAACAACATTAAAATTTGATAACGGCTTATCGCCTGAAACTAAGAAAATATTTACACGGAAACGAACCAGCCTAAAATTTGAAACAATAAATTAGGAAGTCTGTGTGTGCTGGTAGAGGATAACCTTTGCCATTATTGCGAATAAGTAGGTAGTGAGTATAAGAATACTTTATTGCCAACTTCATAACTTGTTTGGTGACATTGAGAAATTATGAATATTGTCGTCCAACGTTGAACCGAGTAAGTTTACATACATACCAAATATTGAAGTACATTCGTATTTTAATATTTTTTTTGAAGGTAAAGCTGATTAATTATAACAACTTTAAGTCAGATAGATAGATATATAGATTCATTTATTGCAACAAGTACAATTTTTTATAATTCTACAAGATAAAAAAGATATGATAAGTATAAAATAATGTAATAAAACTACGCACTATCATAATTTCTATATATTTTTTCACGTAGGGATTGGCGCAAAAATTTTGGCAAAGGATATATATAGGCATAGGCAAAGAAGAAATCTTCTTTTGATAAAGGTAATCAGCTATTGGAATCATGGAACAGTAACAAGTAGAGTTTTTGAATTTTTTGTTTCACTGGAGCTGACTGTGAAGTGAAACTAGTGAAATAGAATTTGCTTGTGTTATGGGCACAACTACAAGTGGATTAACGAAATATAAATGAACGACAGAGATAGTTAAAGGATCGACCAGAAAAGTTTTTAGGATTCCGTAGCCGAATGGCAAAAAACGGAACCCTTATAGTTTCATCAAGTCTGTCTGTCTGTCTGTCTGTCCGTCCGTATGTCACAGCCACTTTATTCTGAAACTATTAGCATCACACCGCCGAAACTTGGTAGGTAGGTGTATCCTCTTTACCGCTTTCCGATTCAGGTACAAAAAATTTGAAAAAATGATATTATAGGGGGGGCTCCCATACATGAAACTAAAACCAAAAAAAAATTTTTTATTCAAACCTATACGTGTGTCTATGGATAGGTCTTTAAAAATGACATTGGGGTTCCTAAAACCATTTTTTCTAAAAGTCTGACGTTTGAGATATAGACGCTTCCAAAGTGGTAAAATGGGCGTCCCCCCCCCAACTAACTTTTGAACTAAGGAAGTGAAAATTTTGAAAAAAATATGTAATGTAGATCTCAACATAAACATTCAACGAAAATTGGTTTGAGCAAAATCGAACTAGCAGTTTTTGAGATATAGCACATTTTTATCAACCGCAAATATAACTTTGTCTTTTATACAAACACTATGAAAAACAAAGTTATATTTGCGGTCAACAAAATATTGTGGTATTTTGGCTAAGTGGTAGTAAGAATCCCTAATTCAGTTAAAGTTGGCACGGAACCCTCAGTGCGCGAGTCCGACTCGCACTTGGCCGGTTTTTTCTCCTTTTACGAGAAAGCTAGGTAAACTTCTACGAATAAAAATTTTGCTAAACGACGAAATCCAAAGTTACATTGCAAAAAGTGTTATACCTTTCGCGAAAAACCTGACGCATGTGTCGGGTAAACGGCCCAAGTGTCATCTCAGCAAGGCGAGGCAAGACAGAATCAATCGCGAGAGAGCAGCCGAGCAACTTTCCCACCGCTCTCGTATTGGCACAACCGGTGCTTCTGCTCAACTGCTACTGTTGATGTCAATTTTACATAGTCAACATTTTTTTTAAAGATATTGGTTCCATTACATGGGTAAAGGCCTCCTCAAATCACTATAAGCCTGTCAGCCGGCTAGTCGTACAAAAATGCGCACATCGCTCTGCCATCCTTTCTAAGTTTGAAGTTTCGAGAGAGAAATGGAAGATAGAGTTTTCGGGGGAGGACTTTACTATCGATGAAGTCCATAAGTCCATAGACAGCCAGTATATCTTCGAGGATTTCGAACTCTCAACGAACCAGAACGAACTGAATAATTAGTGCCAATCTCATTCTAACAAGACAAATATGGAATCGATCATGGTTCTGGAACCTTCTGGAAAATATGCATTCAAATGAGGTGACTTAGGTACGGCAAGGCAAAATTATTTTAAAGCAGTTGCTGTCAAATGCTACCATCTTACATATTTCACACACAAATAGAGAACTGCAAATATTGTACGTAACAAATTTTTAAGAACTCACTATATTTAGCTACGAAAACAATATGTCGATTTCCTGTTTTCGATCACAATAGCAATTTTAACGTATTCAACGCGAGTTGCGAAGCAGTCTTCACTTTTAATGTGTGAAAGATAATGAAAATTGTCTGCAATAAAATTAACAATGGAAGTGTGACTGACAAATTATGCCTACGTGGGCGATAACTCCTCAATTCATTAAGTTAATTGTTTTGTGTCTTTTTTGTAGGTTTCAATGTGCCATTAGTTTAGTAAGTACCGTTTATCTTAAATCTATAAAGACAATTCCAATTTCAAGCGTAGTTCATGAGAATATATCCGCATGTATTCATGACTTGCGGCATAGTGCAAGCTAGGTGCAAGAACATCGGGAAACGCAATACTATATCGGCTTTCTCCGACGACTCGCTTTATCGGCTCGCGTCCATAGAAAATCGCTCGGTGAAAATTATGAAATCGCAGCGCAACGGCAACGGGGCCCTACTACCGCCGCCATATTCTAAAGTGAAACGTATTTGTGTCATTTCCAAATAGTGTCATCGTCGTGATAAGCAACACAAAAACATAGATAACATAATCCACATTTGCGTTCGAGTTACATTGACCGACATGAACTAAAAGTTTGGTAGCGACACTTGATATTAACGACAAATTAAACAGGACACTAGAGAAATAAATACGATTGCGACCTCAAAGCGGTACGTGTAATTTATAACCACAAACACAGATACGTCAGGCTAATGATATTTATAGAGACATCGTAAATTATGATTCCGAAGTGATAGCGTGAAATAGGAGAGAAGCGACAAATCTTGTTCGTCGATAGAAATCAAGATAAGACGGTCGAGATTGGTTAGAAGGATTAGCTTTGATGTTTTCTCATAATTACGTTTAAAATATATGAATAAAAAAGCAATAAAAAGAAAACACAATTCGTCAAGATGTCTAGTGCAGTGAAACAACTTAAATAGGTTGAATATCCTTTGAATGGAATGCTACTGATGTTAGCAAGCATGCTGCGATAAGTTTATGTCGGGATATTTACATCTGAATGTCTATATAGTTCGCAACTTCGCATAGGTAGATCTGTAAATATTGCTTCTTTTTATGTTAAAATGGTCGCCGTCTAGTTTATTTGCGTGAACGCAACGCCTTGTCACGGGTCGCGTCTGGTAACTTTACTCGTATGTAAATCAACTAGATATACGAACACAATACTGCCACATTAATCAGGTAGTAAAACTCGTCGTCAAGAATAAATAAATTATACATAATAAAGTTGAAAGAGAATTAATCACACACAGGACCGGAGGTTCTATTACATTAGCAATTAAGATAATAAAATTATTGGCAAGACAAAGTAAATATTTCTATCTTGGTATATAAGAAGCGATGATTCGATATTAAGATCGGACCAGATTCTTTGCGAGGAGTTCTCATCACGAACAACTCTGAATACTTCATTAGATGACTTAACAGAACTGTTAATAAACAGCAAAGAGGTGCAATAATCGCATACAATGCAATTTGCAGCATCATCGGGATAACCATAATAACCGACGCATACGTTTATATTCCACAGCAGCTCTTTGACAGAGTGTAAAATGTTCTCCAGAGTTTATGAGTTCAAGTGCGAGACGGTTCGGTAGGTAACGAAGCCAATTTAGAAAATGACTTCCAAAGCTTAAGACGAGTCGACCTTATTTTGAGATTTGGATGTGTGTTGTAAAAGTCAGTCTACCAAATAAATCATTCAGACATCAAACATTAATCGCTTTACGACGAGCGATTAAACACTGCCCCGATGTAAATAACGAAACAAAGTTTTTTCACCGTTCAAAGTTTTAAAACCAACAAGATGATTTGCATGTTCATCTCCAGTGCAACGAGCCAACGACCTAAGTGTTGCATTCAGAGGATAAGCCGTTTTAAATTAGAATATTTAAGTGACCGTTTGTCTTCAGGCAAACAAAATTTGCCTTTCAGCGTGACAAATTGCAGACTCATCTTGTTATTTTTTAAAAGATTAGCAATACGATTTAACGCGATCACTTTATTTTTCTGACTAACAAAGAAGGACTTAACCATTTATGTGGTCATTAACGTCAAAGAGCAGGATAAAAAAAGTTATGAAAGTTGTCAATAATTTAACGATCTAATCAGGGCTGGAGGTAGTTGTATAACATTAATCAGCATCGGTTGCGTTCTATCTCGGGTGCGAGCGAGAAAAAGCCGGGAGAAACTTCCGAACGGAAACCAGCCGGCTTTCTACCCCGCCTCGAAGAAAACTAACCCTGGCTGCTTTTAGAAATACTGGCTTCTACCGACCGCTGCTTCTAATGGAATTCTAAACTGTCCGACAACTTTATGGCACCCGAGAAGAACAAAGGCTACGAGATCGGTGTGTATCGTAAACTCTTTGTACAAACATCACAACTATCGCACTATATTACACGGGGAGAGCGTTCGATACGTTCTTTAAATTCATAAGGATAGCACTGGGAAAGTCATTGCATAGTTCAGGATACTGATGCACATAGATTTAGGTAACTAAATAGTACAGCAGTATACTTGTATGTTGTAATAAAGTAACCAAGATGACAATATCGTCGTTTTGAAATCTTGAAACTGCAATAGACAGGCAGGTCGATTTTTCAATATGAGATTTATGTGCAAGTAAATCCGGTAACACCGCTTTAAATTAAACGGAGAGTAAATCGTTTATCATCAGGAAGAAAATATCGTAAAGCGGTTTACAGCGTGTTCGTATTTCACGCTAGTTAGATACAACATTGTTTACGCCGCGCGGCGCGAACACAACGCGATTTCTATAGCCGCCGTACGAAAGGTCACTCGCCACGTGCGCGGGCGCAAGACAAACAAACGCTGGTGCATCTGCCTTTATCTGCTTTAATGCATTTACCTCGCGTGTGTCTGTCTTTTATCGGAGTGCTTTTATGATTCTTAGTTGTTCGAAATCCATAGCACCTTCGCTGGTGAATTAAAGAACCAAAGTAGACCAGTTTTAAACAAGATTGTTGAGGATCTAACTAAAATATCATATGGATATCTCATAATATAAATTTTATTATAATGCAATATTTACACAACTCCTGCATAGTCTACTTTGTAGCCATGACTTTGTTGGGGCGACTGGATGATCTTTGTGGCCTAACTACATGTTAGGCTACGCGTACCATGTATCAAAAGACAACATGCCTCAAATATTGTGTGCGCAAAATTAAAGTGTTCACTCTCACTCGTCGCAACGCCGCAACACATGTCAAATGAGACACGTTACGCACCGCATTAACCTGGTCATGTAAATGTTATGCAACACACATTAGCCTTACACTGTGTGCAATGAGTTAACGATGAAATTGTAACAACGACCTGAGGGAACTTTGACAACGTGTCACGATTTAGTTAGAACGAATATAAAATACTCGTGTGTTACACGTGGTAAAACTTACATCGTTTAATTGACTGTGAACACATAAGGAAAGTTCTGACTTCAAACGCAAAGTTACCAAACACATAATGAATTTAACCGGTGTATTTTTATGTCAATTTCACAAACTTCTAAAAACATCTATGAAATAGAACCACCGACATCAAGTTATTACGAAGCAATGAATATTTAAACAGGAGGCGAAGAAGAAAACTTTGAAGAGGAAAAAACCTAACGGAGTTATTAAATCGCTCCTCCGAAACGTTGTTTATTAAACTTTTGATTCTGGGTAGATCGTAGGTTGTGATAAATTCGATTCAGTCGTAAAGCGAGAGATTGGCAATAGTGACTGAAATTCATAAACAGGCTCGTAAAACGGCATAGAGAAAACATAAAGGGGGATAGCTACGCAGTTTCACGGAGAGCCATAAAGTGGCTGGCAAACATTAGTCATGACATTGACCAAGAAGGCGTCCTTGCTAGCGTAAAGAACCAACTCGTAGACACTTGAGAGTTCTATATAGACGTGTTGTTAACAACGTGCCATAATTGTTGAGAACACGGCGATAATGAAGACCCCATCATGGATTGTTTACTATTCTGAATGTAAATACTTAATTGAGGAAGTTACCAATTTGTAAATGACTGCCTACTTCTAAATCGTCACTACCATAGCTCTATTCGTATCTAGGAGGCATGTGACATCAGCATCAATGTTATCTTTATTATTAAAAAACAAGTATCACATCATTTTAAAGACTGACAAATAAGCTAACGAGTGGATAAGAGATAAAGCTCAGTACAGAACTACTTCCTGATTTATTAATCAAAATTTTCGCAATTTACAAATTTTCCTTAACCTACACATAAGGATGTGAGTTTAGTACGAGGGGGGATTGAAAAGTACTCGGCCTAACTAAGAAAATAAACCCATACAAAATAATTTATATTTTTAATTTCTTACTTAATCACCATAAAGTTGAATGCACATCTGTCACCTTTCTTTCATAGCGTTTATACCGTTGAAAAAAAAAATTCGTTCCGAGAGTCAAAATACGCGTCTACTGATGCTTTGACCTCCTCGTTTGTTAACAATTACAAACATCTTAACTGGTTTTTTAGGTTAGGAAACAGAAAAAAGTCTGATAGTGCCAGATCAGGTGAACAAAGCGGATGCGGTAACATTTCAAAGCCACAAATATGAATTTCAGCCTTTGACTGCACAGTTGTGTGAACACAGCCAATATCTCGATGTAACAGGGCTTTTCTTCGGACCACTACTGTGGGGTTTTCTTTTATTTCCCTACGTAAATTACATAGTTAGATGCAGTGGTCATTACAGTTTATATCCTGATCATTTTTAAAACAGTAAACCACATTCACGCCCTTTGAGCCTCGGAATACTGAAGCCATCAACTCATTTGCCGACAAAATGGACTTAGCCTATGTAAGGGTGGTGAAGCAAACTTTCTTCACTAATTTGATTGTAAATTTACGTCCGATGTACTGTGATAAACGTATGATATGTCCAAAGAAAAAAAAACCTTCTGGGTCCACATAAAATATCTCCAAACAGCCGCTGAAAAAGTCAATCGCGTTCATATTGGTCGACTCAAAGCAGCCGCGGGCCCCACCTCGCAGTCAGCTTGTGGAAACCGATTGAGTTGACTATGATATTTTAATTTTTTCCATGAAATATGCCAACAATCTCGGTTACCTATTCCATTTTTAATTTGCGGTCTTGCATAACCAAATCGTGTACATTTTAGACTTTTTGTCAGTACTTGACGTTAAAGGCCTTCCAGGGCGGGTTTGTCTTTAACCCTCTCTATTCCACGTTTCTATTCTGATTTTAATTTTTTTGACTGTTGAATATGACAGAGCAAAATCCCTTAAAATACTGACTATATCATCATGGATGGTTTTTCTTGATAATTCTTTCACATGGAGGTACCTTATCACAGCACGCTGCTCAGTTTGCTCCATTTGCGAAAGTCACGGCGGATTGCCTGATAAATAAATTTATAAAATCACAACTAATGAACGCACACATTTGAAACTTCGCACAGTTAACCAAAATAAAAGGAACTAAATAATGTACGTAGTTTTGATTTAAAAAAATGAATGGAACTGTATCAGGCCGCGTACTTTTCCATCCACCCTCGTACACTATCATCGATATAGAAGAACCCGAAACCAGTGTCCGTGAGCCCCGCATAATTTGTTACATAAACCAGTGTTGATTTACATTTCCCCGCTCGCCTTTGATGCCTTGCACCGACCGGCCGCGGTAAACAAGAGCACAATGGTATATGCGTAACCAACCAACAGCTGGGGACTACAATAGAAAGTCGCATTTACTCTTACGTAAACGCTTCGGGTGTGTTTACAAAACATGTTTCTGGATTTTCTGATCCTACGTCGTATACTCCTTACCGGTGGTCCTTCGCGCGACCGCAAAATATGAATCAAAGTATTACGACTCATTCTCCAAATTGGTATGGTACAAAAAATACGACCAAAATCAAATAAAACAGCACCAATATCAGGACACGGTATTTATTGTACAAAAATAGTGTGCGAGCGTGTAACTCATCATGCCACGACATACACAAACAAATATTAAACCTACATTTTTATGTATAAAATGCATTCACTCAGTATGTTAGACATAGCCTATTTTGTTTACATTACAGTGAGGGTATCGTTGAGTTTTACAACAACGTCTGCCACCACGCCCTTTCAAATCCCAACTCGACCCAGGCTCAGCACCGTCGAGAATATTAATTAACACAGTCATATCTCTCAGCACTCGCTATGCTTTTACTTCTATCAAATGGTTTACTTATGACTTAATTCTTACTTAATCAACGGTGAGTAAAGAAACTACCGCCTCCTTCCTTTTATCTTAAAAGTAAACATTAAATGAAGGAGGCTCAGCTCCGAGTAATACTAAATTGTGACAATTTAGACGCGATAAATAAGCCATTTGACAGGGTCCCACGAATATGCATTAAAATCTGAATTTAAACTAGATAGGACTCCGTAATAACTCCTCGTCTACGCTGAGCCTGTCGCAGAGAGAAAAAAAGTGAAGCAAGAAACAATTTATCATGTCGTCCCACGCACGAGCCAAGCAATATAAGCAAACAACACAAAAATAAAAAAAGGAAATTATCGACACAGCTCGTAGAGTGTAAAACCCAACGATAGAGACAGTACAACTGTACGGTCCATGAATAACTTAGTTATATTCACATTATCTACATTATGGAACTTTATCTGGTATCACTTAAGCTGTTGGACCCTTGCTCAGAAACATAAAATAAGAAAGAGAAAAGAACGAATCGAATTCACCATTTATCAATGAATTTTACGATACTTATAAAACGGTATCGTCCCGTTTTACCCTAATATTTATGTGATGTTTCAATCGTAAACTGTTCGAAACCGAACTTGAATTAAATTTTAACTTACCTAAGCAGTTGAACGTGAATGTGGTAAAACAACTAACCGAATATTTTGTTTGAACAGATTTGAACACGTCAAGCAGTGAACGACCGATATATCTCAGCTTATACGATAAGCAAGATAGTAGTGCAGACGAATAAACTCTTATCGTAACTTTTTATCTACCATGTCCATTGCATAAGCGTTAGTTATTTTGTGCAGGCGCTTGCGACACGGTTACAACTCATGTAACTGCAAATAACAACAATGATTTATGCGCACCCGTGAAATGTGATTGAATTTATGGGCACCTAATTTATGAAAGAACACATTGATAAGGAGGAAATGCGTCGTGTAAAAAGATGAATGATACGCTAACTTAGAAAGGAAATTAAATATTGAAATGTAGCTTTGGTCATATAACATACTATTTTAGGGTTCTGTAATATAGCCTCATGTGGCATTCGCTTAGTAGTGCGAAATAAGACGCAAAGTGAAAGTTTCACCTGAGTTTTGTAGAGCGTTTAATGGACACATTATGTGCTATTATTTTGTCAAAACTTCTCGGTCTTTATAGCGATTACTAATGATGTTATAAAAAGTAGCGCGTGCGCAGGAGGCGCCACCCGGAACGGAGCGCGCGGTGAAAACCGCGGGAAACCGCAACAGCGAGCGCGCCGCCGCCGCGAGAACCGTGTCAGTAGTGTGAAACGCTAATTGCACAGCCAGTTGTATACCAGATCTACAGATAACCAACAATTCTCGCTACAGCCTTCGAGTTTCGAAACATATTCCACAGCAACCACACAAAATATTTCAGTCTCTAACTTCGCTGAACCCAACCTTACGCAATTCACCCATTATTCAGTTTGCTTTGTACTTCTACCTACATTCACGTTTGTTATGCTTCCACGTTTAATCAAATTGATAAATGGCGAATTCTCAGTGGCCAGATAAAGCTTCCCGTCAGTTTCCTAAGCTATTGTTAAACAATAAATTAATTATAGAATCTACAGGAAACCGATTCGGAGATCTTTTATTGAATTTTAATGGGTCGTCGGGGAGACGCTCCATAAATGCCTCGCTGAGACAATTTGAGTCCAGCTCAAATGGCGAGCGCAGAGACCCTTGCACAGATTGATGACTCAATGCTCTATTCGCAAAACTCGATCACAAAGATCTCAGGCAGTAACTAAGGCTAAATCACAAATGTTGCGTGAAGACTCGCCGACTACGAAAGCCGTATAACATCCCGCTTCGGGCACATCATCACTCTTTTTATCATCCGTTTTAGCGACTGATTTAACTTGGTCACTTTTCACCACACTGTTCACTTTATTTTCGTTGCTCTCGGTTATACATCTGTTCACGGCACTTTCACTTTTATCTGCGAAGAAGGAGCGGCGGTCGGAGTTCGTAGCCGAGGGCGAGGTCGAAAATAACTTGATTTCAAGGTCACGATGACCATTCATTGATGTGACAATCTCAGAAGATATTTCCAACGCAAGCGGAGACCGTGGCTCCGGGGAACTGGCTCGTCTCGCGGGCGGAAACAGAGAGTAAAGGTTAGGAGCTGAATAAGTATCTGCACTGCTCACTTCTCGCCGCTCAGGTACGCGTGATGAAGGGTCACTCCAACTGCGTCTCAAAGTAGTATCAGCCCCTCGTCTCCCCAACGGTCCAACCACTTTCATAGAATCTTCAAGCTTAGTAGGAGCAAAGTCAACACTGGAATTTTCATCTAATAACTCAGCAATCGAATCGGCATCCCATATCTGTCCCACTGGATCACAATAGCGACATTGACACGACGTTACAGCAGACTCCGCAGGAGAAACTGCCTCCGCCAAACCAAACCGTGTCGCCTCTAAAGCCTCTCCGAGAGCCGATACTCGATATGTCTCCGGTACCGGTTCTGGATACTCCATCACTTTCACGTCCAAACGATACGGCAAAGAAATTTCACGACTATACGATTCTTCGTACATATTATGCGTTACAGCCGATATTCCAGAAACCGTACAATGATCGACATCACCGAGATCTAAAGTCGCACCTGACAAGTCATGTGTCATGTTGTTAGGTTTTCTATCCTTTTTGCGACGCTTTCGCGGTTTGATAATCCTGGGTAACATTGTCTCTGAGTTTGTCGAGCCGGAACTCTCGTCGCTTGCGACACTGACCGCATCCGTGTTGTTGTTACGTCCGCCTCGCGTGGAGCGCGATTGTTGTTGTTGGTTACGGGGCCTACTTCCCTCGGGGGCTTCACACCTGTCCCTGGCGACGTGCTCTGAATGTCCAGGAGGCCGCTGGTTGCGTTGCTCCGGCGGAGTGGTGTATTTACGCCTGTCGTGCCGGTTTTGGATGATAAGAGGCGCGCCTTGAGCATGCATGGCTAGTTTGGAGACAGGCGTGTTTCTTGCGTTCTGCGGTGCACGTCCAGCCATGGATATGAGGGGTGCGCCGAGCCATGCATTCGGGTGCGGCACGCCGTAGGGCGGGTGGTAGTAGGGCGGCGGGAATCCCGGTGCGTTGGTGGCATACTGAGGGCGAGCGGGTTCGCGGCGCCCAAGGGCGGCACGCTCGCCCGGACTCATCACGCCGAAGGAGGTGTTTAACCCATATTCGAAAATGTTGAATTCACTGTCACGGTAAAATTTCGGGTTGCGTCGCGATGTCGTAATCGTACACTAACATCTGAGTCGTGTGGCGAAGCGCGCGTGTAGTCGCCGTAGCAGTCGGCAGAGGACTGAGTGAATGAGCGCGGGCCGGCCGCGAGTGCCGAGTGGGAGTGCCTCCGCCCGCCACGCGACTATCGCGGCGGCGTCGATGCACCGGAAAGCTTTACAGCCCTAATTGCTTTACAATTAAACCGGTCGTTGTTTACTTTCCTAGTGGTGTTAAGAACTGCAAATATTTAATGTGCTCCACATTCAATGCCAGACGTATTTCTTTTATTCAATAAACTTTCGTTCCGCTGCTGAATGGAAGGGTTAAAATCCTATTACGAAAGTTCATCGCGTCATTATCAAAGTCGTAAACGTTTAATTTATAATTGACACTCGTTACCAGTTAATGGTCATTAAGTGACTAATAAAAGTTGAAGTTTACTTACCGGGTTCATTCCAGGAGCGTCAAATGGTGGTGAAGACTTACCTGAAACAATAAAATCGTGTTCATTAAATACAAATATCGTGAATCAAAAGCAGTACGGAAATGTAAAATGGATCTAAACGTCCTATCCTTCTAAAATTATAGCGCAATTCCTTCAAGCAGTGCTAATAAAACTTTTATTGAATCGTAAATTGTTTTCAAAGCGCATAGTTGTGTTGAATTTACGCATGAAACGATCGAGAGATTTCAAATCTTCGCTGACGTAACAAAACGGAAATACGGATTTTCACCAAAAATGTGTGCGGCTAAATGTATTTCATTTATCATTTCAAAATTACTCCGGACTCCAACCAGCGAAAATCTTGCCAAGTCTTTAGTATGCATTTATCAGTGTAATTTATTACTGCTCGACCAGTAAGATATTAGAGAGTTATTTAGCAGTTGAGTGACTGGATATTTTAATTTGTGATAAAAGAACATCAACTAATTAGGCGTGCTTATCATTGAGAACTACCGTTACGTCAATACGTGCTCTTATTTCAGTCACGTTTCTTAATTTTTATCAACAAAGCAAATGGTTCATAATTTTGTAGAACGTTTGTAGCTACAATCATTTCTTAAAGCGTTACGTAGAAACATCGTATTTGCGTAGGAGGTCAAAGATTAATCAAAACCAACATTGGTTGGTATACGCTTTCTTTTTCATGAATACAACTGGCACATACTTAACTGTATTCTTCATGACATTCAAAGCGATCAACGTGCGTAGGACAGATACAAAACTTGTGGAGCACTGACTACATGCAGAAAATGTCAAAGACTCACTATAATTTTTCAAATAAGTTTACAAAATAGTCAATTACTAGTACATATATATACCTTAACGGAATGCAAGACTACTGCGATAGTTTTACCACTCAGAGGACCTAGGCGTTTGAGTGTTTGTCTTAAATCATACAAGATATCGGTAACATAACATAGATTATTACGTCAAATATTATAATAAGTTTGGCGAGTCGACGCTAGGTATAAAGAAAAAGTTGTTTCTTTATAGCTCTACTGAAGATCTGTAATCACAGCCCCCACCCTGATAGTTGCCACAACAGAAGAAAATAAGCAGTAGGAACAGAACATTGATAGACAACGCAAAGACTATAAAGGAACTATCGATATATGATAAAATAGCCAAGTCAGAACTTTTCATAGGAGAAACATACTTTAGTATAGTCTGTAAAGAACATTCAAAAGAACTTCGCGGTTGGACTGTGTATGGTTTTAAATCTATTCCCGAGCTACAAATGGGTATAGGTTCCACGTGTAATGTAACAGAACGAATGGCTTGTATAAAAAAAGTTTAGCTCAAGCGAAATTTCAGCACGACACAGAACACCATAACATTAGCGAATAGATAGACTTCCTGCTTATGTTTGGAAGAATCAATTAGACTTTCTATAAATGTGAAATAAAAAATGTACTTGCAATTAGGGTGCATTTACTGCTCCTCGAATGTTTCTTAAGCGAAAGGCTCTATTTCGTACGATTTTAACCGTATCTGCGGATATGGCCGTTCCTTTCCGTTGCAAGCAAGGCATATGCTACACAGGCGATTAAAGTTTTAGATTATAATATCAGCAGGCTTAAGATGCACGCCGTGATAAAAATTTATCGAGGCATTTTAGCGCGTTTGTTTGTCAAAAATCGACATACCCGCAGTTGCTAACATGGCTGCCATGAAAGTCATGTCGTACTGTCAAAATTCGAAATATGACAAAAATATCATTGAACCCTAACATGCCACACATATTTTTATCGAATTTTGACATTTCGCCGTGTAACATTATCGTCCACCATTAGCGACGACGACAAATAAAAAACAACATATCTAAAGCAAAAATATATGACTGAGTCGTGCCAAATTTTATCCTAGGCTCTCAAAAAACAATAAAGTGTAAAAATATTGAAAAGAAAGTCCCCGTGGAACTTTTTTATCCCTAACATATTTATTAATTTGAATTCAATATCTGTGGGCAATATTAGATATACTCTTACTAATCTGTGGGCAATATCGAGTCAATCTGTCATTGTGTCAAGTTTATCATTTTGAGCCAAATCTGACATAAAATTGAGTGAATGGTTAGAAATTTATTGACATATCTCGTTCTCGTTGTGGATAAATTTGTCCAATGTGGTTGGCATGTTAGGGAATATGATAAAATAGCATAGATCGACTAATTTTGTCATGTCGATCGAAAGAAATAGTGTGTCATGCATGTTAGGCCTACAGGACATTGCTTTAATAGTGTAAAGCTTTCACAACAGGCATACTGTATCAATCCCAATTAGCGGTTACGTCTTTGCGACCTCTGTGGCCCGCGGCTCCGGTGGGTGAAAGTGAACTCGGTGATTCACGGCCCGCTCTCTCGATAATCGGCGATGCGATTACTCGTGTAGCCGTTTGACGTAACAGCTCTTAAATTAACTACTTTTGACGCAACCGATCAAACGATAAGCCTGTCGTTGAGGGGATCACTCCAAAGCTCAAGTCTAAGTGGAGATTAAAACGTTTGGCATAAAAATCTGGTTACCGTAAAACAATGTATTTCTTCAAAAAGTGGTTGTCATATTGCCGCAAGAATCGATTGTCGAAAACCAAACTAACGAAGTTACAATGCAATTAATATTTAGTTACATCATCGTTCCATCTTATACAATGACTCAGAAATTGCTTTTATTTCACTTCTATGTCTGATGTATACCTACTTTGCTCCCATACAAAAAAAATAGCTTAAAGTATATTACAGAACAAGCAACAAAGTTCCAGCTTGTATCGTATTTTATCATAATAATATTATAATACATTATTATTTACATGAAGATATATCATTGTCACTAAGGATAATCTCGACATCTGTTCAGAGGGCCATGAAGCAAAATTCTGGAAAAACTTTTTACACATCTGCATGTAAAGGATTTATGACCTGCAGATTTCAACGAATGTGTGCGCGAATGATATATTTTACGACCATCCGAAGAAATCCAAAGAAATACTGCTTTGTATTTATTTTCCGAATAGCTCCGCGAGATATTATGATGACAGCCATCATAAAGAAAACACTTTACCCGGAGCACAGAGGTTAATATAGAGCTCTCTATTAGGCAGTCGAATAAAAAAGGATAAAAATGAAGTTTATAATATCTATCGTATTTTTTAAGTGAAGTTTAGTATACCTACATACTTATTGACATGGGATATCTGAGGATGGGATATTTCTATTACGAGCAACTGTCACGAAGATCCAGTTTTAATCAAACCAGAATTGGATCGGTTCGTAATCAATAAAACATGTGTACGTCCATACACTGCCTCTAAATATACATACGCACAAATTAAACACGAGTGTTTTCATATTTAGCATATGCACGCTAGAAGGCGAAACTTTCATCTCGGGAGCATTGAAAGTGGCCGAGCGATGACTCGTAGACATCGTAATTGTTTATTGTTATTGCTCACGTATGAATTTCAAAAGTGTTTGTAAACACGCTATCAAAACTTAACTCAAGTGTCGGCTGGAAACATTTATTATCCTTTAAATCATTTTTGATGGGAACAGAGTACAGACGAAACACTTTTAGTTTCAGGCGGAGGAAATGATTTAAACATCCTCAAAAGATAATGAAATGGATATTGAATGTGTTTCATACTCTCTTTCATTATTGTCGGTCAGATATTGCATTCTAACACACGAAACATAGTTGGTTGGATGTCAGTTAAAATGTATGTCTTAATAAGCACGTGAAAATCACAATATGATAAGATAAAGAACCAATGAGCAAAGGTTATCAGGCGGCAATTATACAGCGATCTTGTAGATGGTGGTGCTAAGATGGTATTACATGAGCTACAACTCAGCTCTTTGTTCGGCACGAGGTTCACAGCATCAGATGAGATAATACAGACACGTTTGATAGGCAGAACAGACGGGTGTTGTGTAGCAGCTGAGCTAGCGAACATCAGAGAAAGTGATTAGGCGATTCGTTGACCCCGTCCACTCGCGTGCTAAGACAAAATCAATTTTCTATCCACTCTCGCTCTCGATGGATGCGTTACCCGTCTGTGAGCCTGTTACGAGTAACGCCTGTTATTACGACACCCGGCTCATTATAGTTTCGAAATGTGGAAAGTTATTAATGAGTGGTAACAACAAGGCGGTTGCTAACGCGTCGCTGAACCATGCCGAGATCAGACTCGATAATTTGCATGTAACGTTCTCGATGTTTGGACATCGGAAACTATGGAATAGAAGGTACATTGTTTAGGCAAAGTTCATGCTCGTCTGAAATTGGTTTAATTTTGGTAATGTATGGTAATACAATATTTGCGGTCTGGCTAGACAAGTATTCCCACAACGGTTCTTGATTGTGTGGGAAATATGGATGTTAACTTTTTCTTTTTCATGAAACTATTCTGATAATATTTTTGGAAGATTTAAGGAAGATCTGCCTTAGTCCAAATACTTTATAAAACCCGAAAAGTTAGGATTTGATAAAATGATACAGATTAATTCCAAATAATATTACCATTATTACTGACCCTAAATAAAAACAGCACCATCATTGTTATTATTGACTTTTAGTATTACGAGTTTATTTTCATACCGGTGCAAATAAGCGTACCGAGTAGGAAGGTATGTTTTTGGTGTGCGAGTTGTTTGTCACAAGAATATGCCAAAAACATTACAAACCATTACATTCGAAAGTGGTCAAACAATTTATTTGCAAAATTTATTATCACATTTCACGAGACATTTCACTTTCCATTTCCGTTCGATTCGTATGTTACTTAAAAATATATGATCGCGTAAATAAGGCTTAACGGCTTCGATCTGTCACATAATTTGGATTTCACTTTCTTTAATTCGCGACATTTTGTATGCAAATGACAGGGACTTTTGGATATGCTGATGACTTTTAACAATATATTACGTCCGCGAACGAAATTAAACATGTAAGTAAACAACATACTTGACGATACAATTGTATAATGATTGATGTCATGGTTTCTCTGTTTAGCTAGCATTCTATTGTTTTTCAAAATCGTTTCAAATTTTACGCAGACTATTTACCTGTCTACCTTTACGAGCCTATCAACCCTGCTTTCTTCTTCAAATAATTTTCTAAAGCCATATTTTTGGTTTTACGATTATCTAGGTTTTTTATGCACCGCGACACAAAGCATGTCATTTTCTCGGCCTTCTTTAACGGCGGAGGCCCGATTTCACCATCGTTTTTCGATAAACTTAACTGTCTAACGTGTTTTTGTGTAAACAGCCATAGTGTTGAGTGTGGCCTACATTTTGAGAAGGTCACGGATGTTCGGTCAGTGTGCCGACAGGGGTTGAGTCTGCTATTGTTGAACAATAGCAGTTCAGTTAGCAAAAGTAAAGGAGCGCGATTGCTAAATGCAAAGTTTTTAATAAAAATTGCCTTATTTGTATTTACTGTTACCGCGAGCTTCCGCCGATACATAAGTGCGCTTCCGCTTGTGAGCGGCGCCGGCGCATTGCGAGCCAGTTAACTCGATAACAACCTATTGTACAGTTACTATTGATTCGGTAAATGCATTCGTAATGGATGACTACACACATTGTGCTTATCTTCAATGTGTAACTAAATGTTATCAATGCCATTTACACTCTTTGAAACTTTATAACGAACATTCAATCACGGTACACGCATAAATACAATCATAGTACGGTTTCATATGAATATGCACTGAAAGTGACCGAAATACAAAAGCGTGAAGTCTTCTCTAATATAAGTTTAAATTACGGGCAAAAAGTAAAACCATTTTGAAGCATTTACTCGAAATTTGCTCGGGGTAAACAATGGTCATTATTACTTAAATATGTGGCAAAACACGAATTGGGGACGAATTGACGAATAAAACACAAACAGTACAGCGTAAATGTCTAAAAAAAGAGAGATGATTGTTCGGGAGAAAATTGCTGCATGGGAACCAGAATAGGTTGATGGCGATGATGTAAGCCTCGGAGAATACACTCCAAACATAATTATGCAAAGTATCGATAACAAAACGCGGTGCAAAAACATCACTGTTGAGACGCGCCTGCGCCCGCGCCGGTTAATGCGGTTTTGATTGGCGCTCAAGCCTACACTTTCACTAGTGCGGCGCTCGCGTTATGGTTTCTTTGGTCTTTTCACTAAACGATGTTTGTCACGCCTTCGTCGTTTAACGCAGATCTCTTATTTATTGCAGCGGAGATTTACCTATTCGAAACCTTGACGCGGGCATCGATTTCTCTAAATGACTTTTCCCAGAGTGTGTGGCGTTTGAATCGTGGGAAACCAATTTTCCTGTTTTCCGGCCGACGGATTTGAGTAAATAGGACATGAATATTTATTTGTAACATCAAACGAGGCACAGACTAATGCGAGTGACATTAGTCTGTTTAATTTTCTTCCACGAATTTAGAAGGTTAGATCATCATTTCTATACTTAGTTTGGTTGTATTGTCCGTCGTAATTTCACACTTTACATAACATTGTGTTCCTTTACTGGTATTGTGGATGCTTCGCTTCCTAATTTGCATTTAATACTACAATGCAGGATTTAAACAGCTCTTTACAAGTTTCCTGTCTGATCAGAATGAATCGCAAGATTCACGGCAATAGTTTAGCTATTGTGAATGTCCCGTGTTTGTAAATGGTAAGTCTCCTACGGCGCCTAACAAAAGCTGGAAACGCCGACCCAAAAACGGGCAATGTCAAAATCTTTATGCCCTTCAGGGATCCTGTTAGCTTGTAATCGAGTATTGAAGTTCCATCTGCAATAAATATAATCGACAAAGAAATTGTAACTTGATACAAAGTTATGCGTTTTCGCGGCACGAGCTTACTTTACGAGGTAATAAACCATAGTATGTCGAGTCTCTATGACTTGGCAATATTAAGAGCTATCCACTTGGTTCACGCTCATTTGTATTCCATTCAGCCATAAATCGCTAGACTGTTGTATACAAAAGCACCTTTAGAGATGTCATTAAAAACAGATCTGTGGCGGAGTTGGAATTAAGTAAGCAAATCGTGGAATACGATCAACATAGTCCGAACCACCTCATGAATATTAATAGCTCGCTTTAAATGTCAACTCAAAGTCACTTCAAATAGGGCTGAAAAAATCCACCTCGCGTATTTTAGAGGTATTTTTGTAATTAATTAAAAAAAGGGCAAAATAAGTTTTTAAGTAATTACTTTCCAGTTTACAACGATAACTGTTATCTGTAAATGTATTTGTAACGGTTACACGTACCTAAATATTAACACGGTTTATTTCTATCTTATCGCAAATATTATGGGAGTTTCTGAAATCTTTGTTTACCAACCGTATCAGTATGATAGAGTTTTACTATCATCGCACGATAAATCACCGACATGTAACCTTGGGGGCAAAATGTTATTATTATGACTCATACGAAAATTTCGTAGCACAATAAGCGAACTGGCTTAGCTTTACTTCAAGTTCAAACGAAGGGTATAGGTAATGTAATACAAGTTTAAATTAGTCTCTCCATATTTGCAATTACTCCGAGAAAGATTCCATTAATTTCAGGTGACGATTCAGGTAGAAAAGCTGTATTAGGAAAAAGGTTCCAATGAAAGCTTAGGTAATAGTCAACATTAAGACATGAGATAGAATGAAAAAGGTTGTTATTGTGACCTTTCAAGGACGCGCCGTCCTAGAACCTGCGAGCGCGCCCTTGGTTAAGTTTGCAGAACGATCCCATCGCGTTTATTACGAGTCCTACCTCGACAGCGATAGAAATTGGGCCGCAAGTTATCGGGGCGACTCCAATGACAGAACTAGGGACGAAGTAAGGGTACATCCGCGACCTCCAGACTGCGCCCTCGGGACGAGGGCGCCTCTCTGCCCTTGCACCGCCGCCTAATGTCCGCCCTTCAGGTCCCTTTAACAACGGGTGCACACCCGACTTTTTGGCGTCGCTTTGTGTTTTGGGGACGCGACTGTTTGGATTAATCGATTTGATGCTAATGCCACTTCCGTTACGTTTGTTGTGACCGGTTCCGTGTTTTAGAAACTGGTGGGAAAGAGGTTGCTTACTAGATCGCGACAAGAAATGTTTATTTTTTCTTCAAATAATGAAGAAGTCTTAGTCTGTCATAGTATCACCTTTTGGTGACATTGAATTCAGTGAGTATGAAATAAATACAACAACCCCATTACATACTCTACAAAACTTCAAAGTCAAATAAATGTGATATCTGCCCGAAAGTAATCTTTTATGTGTCTGCTTGGGGTGAGGCCATTATCGTGTCTGTATTATATTCCAGCGTCAGTTTAATACGGTTATCCGGGAATAAATTGCAGAGTAATCCTGTTCCGATCGTTGGGAAGTGATAATGTTCCATCAGAAATATCCATTACGAGTCTAAACGAGCGTCATAACACGCAAATAATGCGATAGAAACCAGCAACGAAATTGGTGTCTCGTCCGAGAGCAATCTAAAAATAACATCACAAGTTATATCCTCAAGAGATCGAGATAACATTTCGCAACGACTGTGTATAGGAGTTGGTCTTGCGCAAATCGTTGTGACGTCACCGCGTTTGGTTCCGGCTTCACTTTCGCGAACACTTTCACCCGTTCGACCGCTGCGCTGGCGCCGGCGACGGGACGCGCCGATACAACGCTCCACCACGCGCATCTAGCTACATGCACTCTAGCAGCTTATAAATACAACCCATTTTCTAATGACAACCAAATTGTTTTTGTGGTCAAGTGCAGAGCGGGATTGACATTCAACGCGAGATCTATACTGAGCAGTTAAAACAGAGCCGATAATTTATTCGGACATCACTATTGTATTGCGGACATGCGGATGTTACGAGAACGACAAAATGGAACAGATTAAGACGAAAGATACTTTTTGTGTGGACTATGAATTCTGCGAAATAGATGCTATCTTGATTTTCTCTACATAGTAATGTGAATTCTGAGATATTTTTATAGCCCCATAACCCCTTACATCGTAAATATGGAATGATTCAAGTAGTCAAATCAGGTTTTGTTTGTTAATAATACGCAGTAGGTAGTTTGTAGTACAAAAATAAGATAATATGCAGCGTTCCATCGAAAAGCAATAGTTTAGTTAGAAACTGCATAGAAAATGAGTTTTTAAATTGAGCAAAACCACAAACGCTTACGTTTTCAGCTCTCATTACGGTTTTCAACAATGGATGCTATATCAAGAATCACAGTTGTGTCTATCGAAAAATCTACGTCACTAAATAATGCCGTAAATAGATAGTTTATTAAACGACTGATATAATCGACAGTTTAGTATAGTTACATAATACATATGTGTCGTTACAAAATATGTAAATATTCACAATCAATATTATCGAATTTCCCAGCATCCATTGTCGGTAGTCTCTCTGTCAAGATTGGTAGTCACCCAACTGATCCGAAATTCAGTCGGAGAGTATGATTATCTGTATTCAAACCATCGATATCCTGGCAAGTGGCAACTCTACCGCAAACCATCAGAGAGATAGTTCCATCGCGAAAGCTCAGCAAATTTCACCGGAGGTTTGCGTGCGATCGCCGTAATTATAAAAGGTTGCTTACGTAATATAATGGCAGTCAAATTGGTGCGTAGCGCGGTGAACGTAAATGCTCTGATCACGCAAGTTCTGTAACACGTGTTATGATCGTAATACTCTTTTCTATTTAAGCGTGTGGCGATGCACATGACAACTGAACTCGGCTCCGGAACGGCTAGATGGCGCTGACAGCCCAACTCTATACAACATCCAAATCTCCATACAATCCTGAACCGCGATAGGTTAGTTTTCTATCTGACTAACTATATATATAACACCCAAACGATATTACTTAGGACTATAGTCCCCGACCACTAACACCTCGGTCGGCAGGAAGCGCTTCCCTTTGCTACCTGATTCTCTATGCGCCAAAAGCGCTTTCATTGTTTACTTTGTTTCGATCAGTTTGAATAAATTATGTACGAGTACTTTTCATCGTTAGGACGAAGACGAAGAAGTTACGCCTTGCCAAGAGAAGACAAACGTTTGATCTAAACGCTATTATTTTCATTTTACATGATTTATAATCTAAATAAACAATACAACCAAAATATTTCTACGGTGTTACTCATTGTGTCTAGAACCTAGAAAACTTTTAGGATACATCCTTGTACCTTTCTTTATAACGTAGAAGCGATTTTGTGAAACTGCAGCGAAGAATAAGTAATTGGTCTTGAAATTCTTGTAAAATAAACGCAACCTCGTAAAGCGACCTACACCGCGTCTTTATTTTTGGTAGTTGCCGCGACCGTGCTGACGACCTTAATTAGTTTTTAATCTGTTTCCACCGATTCGGGACTCATACTACTGACTGAAACAAATATTTACACTGGTTACACCATTCAGTAACAATAAAGAAAGACAATATAATACTTATTCATTTTCCGCCTAAAATTTTATAAGTTAAATTATGTAAAATCCGATTTTAGGAATCTTACGCAGGAAGGTAGTATCTGATGACCAGAAATTGTGCTGGCTGCCGCTTGTAAGAGACACATGTCATATACATTTTTTATTGACCCGCTAAAGGCAATTGACCACTGGCCATAGTAGATTTGGCCAATATTGGAGAACAGCATCATACGGTGCCCTCTAAATACCAATAAAATAAATATAATTAATGCAAAACTTCCCCAAAAAAAGCTATATCTTGATAAGATTTAAAAAAAAACTGAATTTTGCTAAGAACTATTAAAATTGAAAAATATCCTAAGAACATCTCTGACGACATTAATATTTTATTTCGAGTATACAAAAAAAATAGTAATAATTTAGGGATTTGTTTCATTGTTGTCCGTGGCTTGTCCAAGAATGGACATTTTCTTTTGCGTAGTTTAGTTAGTTAGTCTAATAAATTAACCAGAGTTCGTGATAACGGGCGTCGAGTGCACTTACTTATCAAAAAATGGTTCAATACCTCGCTCCAAACAACGCCCATCGAACCGCTTGAGTATCACACACAAGATTGACGTACTTTAATCAAGGTGTATTAAAAAATTGAGGTGTACCCAACGCGACAGACATTAAGATAAGGAAAATGGATCACGGTCGTTCGGAAGAGTGCTTACTCATCCTCGTCATGACGGGAGCATATTCGTAATTTTCTCGGGGTGCCTACCCGGATGCCATTCGGGCATTCTACGGCCTTTAACAATATGAATGATGTAGCAGAAAGCCAGGTTGCGACTCTTTCGGAATTTTAATAAGACAAAAAGATATGAGACCCTTTTAGCTCGCAGTGATCACAATTTGCGTGGGTACTTTTTCCTTATGAATTATAAATACAACAAGCTCGCAAGTTTCAAGGTAATGTACGAACGTTTTTGGACATTCCCGAGAAGCAGCATAATGGGCAGATATGGCCATTCAAAGGAGCGCCTTGAAATAAGCATAAATTTGATATTAATCAATTAATGCCAGATTTAAAAAAATGGAGTGAGTGTTTAATCTAGTAGTAATTAGATCATTACTCAAATTGATTACTTACGGTGAGTTGAAGCAACTGGTATTTTTTTTCTTAATCACCAGATATTAAGGAAGAAAACTTAATCAATAAAATTATCTAACTACTACGTGATAAGTGGCCAAGAATTGCAAATAATCGAAGTTCGTACAACTGCACTAACATTATCATAAATTCTACTAACGAACTGAAAATCAATCGACACTGAATCGTGTCCTCCTATTCAATATTTTAAGGTCATTTAATTGAAGCAATTTACAAACGATCGTACTAGTCAGCAGACGTTTTCATAAACATTTCTAACGATTAGCAACGGTCCCGATTCAAGACGTCTAAAACAATTAATTACCGGCACGACCGTCTTCCCACACTTTCTAACGCTATTGTATAGGAGTGAGACAATCATATTATTATCTCCTATTTATTGTCATACAGTAATCACGATGTTTTTGAATAAAAATAGGAACGTTTTCTATTGAGTTTCATTTACGTAGAGCACGATTTGTAGAACACGTGAACCTACTTTGCTTTTGTGTTAGAAGATAGTACGTACACATGTATTTGACGTCTTATCTAATACAAATATACTTGTTTGTAGAATAGAGATAGAACGTAAGATAAAACGGTGACTTATATTATCTAAAGATAAAAATATATGCCCTATTTTATTTATCTACCTAGTGTAGATAGTGCAATTTAAAATAGGAAAAAAAAGTGATTTAGCAAAGTTACATCAACAAAAAGACTAAAGTCTTAGAGGGGATTTAGTTTTAGCTGTAACGTAAAACATAATTTAGTCTAGCTGCTCATTATTATGTTTTGACTAACTTCCCGCATTTAATTGGATTATCTAAAACCTTGTATTATCTATCAGATTATTAGGTTTATCTGCATTAACGAAAATCATCGATATACAAAAAGCATTCTATGCACACACACACTGTTCATTTTAATTCAATTCATTCACTGTTTTTTTTTTACTTTCAAACTTCAGTTAACTTAACGCTTAACGGCATAAGGCAAGGGCCATTTTAACGTTACCCATGTTGCCACAATGCGGGCGAAATTTATTCGCCTTTTTGTGTATCCGCGTCATCTTGCAAAGTTTCTTCCTACAGTTTCGAGCTAGAGATGTATTCTATTTGGGAATCGATGTTATAGTAATAATAACACACACACACACGTACGCACGCACGCACGCACGCACGCACACACACTCACACTCACACACACACACACACACACACACACACACACAAACACATACATAAACAAATACACGACATAGTATCTGATGATTCCATCATTGGCTGTAAGTCCGGTATCTCGTTTGAATAGTACGGTTGGTTTGGTAGCTATTTCCTTTGCTAATTCCTTTGAGTTATATTGACGGATTTGGGTTAATTGATGTAGACGCATCGAAATGTTGCATTCTATTATAGTTTGTCTGTCAACGTATTTTTACAGTGAATAAATAATTTAAAATATTCTTGGAGATACATAATATAAAAAAGCAAATGTCGCGAGGCGCGAGGGAGAAATCTTAACGAAACAAGAGAAAATGAATTAACGATTTTATCGACAGCTCTTAACACAAAACTACTTTCGGTGACAAAGTTGAATTTACGTGTTTCGGTGGCGAAATGAGGGAGTCTCACCGACCAGCGAAGTAATAAGTATCGTAGTATAATAACATTTTTGCGTGTTTCCGAACTTTTTACTCCCAACGTAAGTGGCAACGTTTCATGCCACTATGAATAATCGCCTTGTGTGAATGCAACGCTTGTTTATGATTGAACAACATCAAATTAGTCAATAGATAACATTTTGAAAGCAATTATATCACAACTGTGTTGCAAAGAAAATTGGTTTTAAGAAAGATATTGAAATATTTAGGCATAATAAATGCCATTCAGAGATTTTAATTTTTTTATGCTTTCGAAACATCTATCACGTCTTTTTGACTGATAATCAAAATTTCAAGGTACCTATGATGTAAGAAACTCAATTTGTGCGGTGAATTACATAAGCGAACTTTGTTTTAATTCTGACCTGGATCAACGTTAGAATAAATGGAGGAAGTGACGTCATCAAATTACTTGTTGCGTAACGTGTTAATGTAATGTACCGATCGTGAATTCAGAAAACTATACTTTCACCGCCTGGTTTTTGTGGAGAATTTAAATGTTGCCAAATTAAAGTGGCACTTGGGTATAATAAAGTGAAGTTTATTGCTTTTTACCAAGTTTTATCAAGGATCCATGATATCCTTCAGGTTTTTACGAGTGCCTTGTTCAGTTAATCTTTACTTGTTTAATTACTAAATTGGAAAAAACATTCAAATTCAAAGCTATCATAAGCAAGCACCCTAAGTTTTTTTTTGTACTAAACTTACTGGCCTAATTGATCCATAGGACTTCCAACCAAATCATAAAATTTATAGATCCGTTGGCTAATGCGTAAATTATTTCCAGAACACGAAATCGCTTTCCCTCAATCACGGCTTCTGCCCAATTCTTTCCGCATGACGTCAAGAGTGACGTGCTACAAAAAGTAAATCGGGTCACAATCACAAATATTTCGCGTGACAATTTCGATAGAGGCCGATACCATACTCCGAGACAAAGAGGACAGAGAGGTCACGATGACCGTATAGCCTCACTAACCCGGTTAAAGGAATTCGTGCTCGTAACTTGGAAGGGCACTCAGTCTCAGTAGATTATGGTTTTTATCGTAAAGTATCAAACAAAGTTGCATCGGGCTTATGAGCGACGTGTAGCGTCATCTAGCGCGTGGGTGATTAAGTTAAAGTGTCCGGACGGTGCGATAGATGGCGTTGGCTGTACTGAATCTAAAACCGTACCACTTACAAATGAGTAGGAAAATTATTTAAATTAATGCTATTTTTTGCGATATCTACTTAATACAAAATATATTAGTAGTTTTTACAGCTTGTATTAATAAATGTCCTATTCATTGAATTTAGTTAGGATGTCTCGTCAACTTTGGTATTTGACGTCAACTCTTTCTATTTCGCCACGCCTGCTGAACCAAAAACCAAAAAACGGCATAGTAAGTATGTATTGTATTGTCCTGCACCTGATCTCTCTCGGGTCGTGTCAGATTGCTGTCCCATCGGGCTATGAGAGTGATAGGCATAGAGAGTGCACCTGTGTTTGCGCACACACTTGTGCACTATAATATGTCCCGCGCAGTCGGTTAGTCGTTGTGACTGGCCACCGTAGTCGAAATCGGCTAGGGGGACTATTAAGTATGTATTCAGCGATAGTGTTTGTATGCTTTCTTTTCGGTTATTTCAGTGGATTTTGAACATTTTTACATGTTCTGCCCATAGAGTAAACGTTGGATAGAAGGAACAAGAAATGAGGAAGACCAAGAATAAGCTATACGCATCAAATAAAGCAAAAGTTAAATGTCGCATCGTATTAATGAATCAAGTGAATGGCGGAAAAGCGTAAAGAATGAAAAATAAAATCGCCACCGACAAGAGCCTATCTCTAGATGATGAGTGGCAAAATAGTAGTCACCACAAATTGATAGATAATAAATCCATTTCTAAGGACGCAAGTTATTAAATAAATTTTGTCACAATCAGTCTTATAAAGCGCTTACCTTGCAAGTTGTCGAGCATATAGGTCAGCAGCTTGGCGGTGCCGTTGTTATCGTTGTAGATGGACAGCATCTCCTTGCTGAGGGGGTTCCCCTGCAAGCCGAGCATCTGCAGGTGGAACAGCTTGCCGAGCTCGTAGGGCAGCACCCTCAAGTAGTTGTTGTGCAGGTGGAGTTCTCTGTGGTGGGAGAAAAAGGAACATGTTTAGAAAAAAGAGTTCACTAAATGGTTTTACATTATTTTTAACACTCACAGTGTCATATTTTATTCTTAAAAGATGAAATATGAAATCAAAAATTGCGCACGGGCGGGATTCGAACCAGCATCTTTCTGGCTATCCGGGCCAACTGCTCTTCCAATTGAGCTACCGTGCCGTCGGTCCGACCACGCGAAATTCTTGGCTAACGTCACGCAATGACGTATCAATGAGATTCATCTTTTAAGAATAAAATATGACACTGTGAGTGTTAAATAGTAGATTGTTATACAAGGGGAGAAAGCGACCCATTTCACTCGAGATGTTTCTGGCGCTCGAACGAAGTGAGAGCGCCAATAGTTCGAGAGTGAAATGGTGCTTTCACCCGAGTTAAACATACTATTTTTCATTTCGACTGTGAGGAAAAACATTTAATTTACAATAGTGGATGTAGATGTCATGGTCAGGTATTATGTAGTACATCAGGTAGTACAGCGAGAAAGGAAAACTCAAGTTATTGCACAAAAAGACAGTTAATTTACAGTTCTCCAAACATCTAACATGATTAGAAAGAGTAACGAGAACGACACGAATACATGAAAACAGTACGAAAAAGCAGACGATACGAAATAATTAAAATCCTTGTAAAAAATATCGATCGAATTTTCCCCACAGATAATAATTGTCAAAATTTAAAAAAGTAGGCATAGGTTCAAAAAGAAAAAATGACACTGTCAATGTAAAAAAAAAGTGTCATCTTGGTATTATGGCCTCTTATGGCGGGAAGCCGAATATTTTAATCACAGATTAGTAAATGTATATTTTAATTATAGATTGAATAAATTGAATATTTTTTATATTCACGATCATAATAAACATGCTTTTCAATGTATAGCTAACCAAAAATGTTTATTATTTTTATAATATGATGTGACTCAATTATCTATGATCCAAGCTTTGACTGTATGCCTTGACTCTATACCATGCCAATTAAAACTAAATTACTTTCCACCCTAGGGATGGATAAGCTATTTTCCACCCGGCTATCTACACAGGAAAGTGCTATTTTCCGAACAGGAGAGATGAAAAATAATGTAAAACCATTGAGTGGCGAAGCGTTATCATTTCCAAGTTGAATTTATTCTGTAAAGAATAACTACTTGGCCCGCTGTTGCATAAACAGACGGGTAGATGGCGCTAACGTCACGCAATGACGTATCAATGAGACCAAGAATTTCGCGTGGTCGGACCGACGGCACGGTAGCTCAATTGGAAGAGCAGTTGGCCCGGATAGCCAGAAAGATGCTGGTTCGAATCCCGCCCGTGCGCAATTTTTGATTTCATATTTCATCTTTTAAGAAGAGTTCACTAAACTAAAAGTTAACCAGAGAATTAATGTACCTAAGTTGCATCATTTAAAAACTAATATATGCCTTTCATTTATTTTAACTCTATGATGTTGCACTTGACGCAGCCTATAGCTTTATTTAAGTGAAAAATAAAATCTGTACAGAAACAATATTTTATAAAAAGATGGACATTTGGTTAAAGGCGTCACGAATAGAAAGTTTTCATTATAAAGAAAGAAAATTATTAACTTAACTTATAGTGAAAATGCAAAAATATAGAACATAATAATTAATGTTTATAGAATATATGTTATTGCAATAGTTTATGTAGGTTTATTTGTTACTATAAATATTAGTTAATTGTTGCTTTTTTATTTCTTTCTTTCTGTTTATTATTTTTGCCGCAACCATTGCCATCTCTCTGGATGACCTGAAGGTTTGACTGGCAGAGAATGCTTTTAGCATTAAGTCCACCTTTGTACACCATGATTTGTGCAATAAAGTCTTTAAATAAAATAAAATAAATAATTGTCTTTATTATATTTACTCACGGAAGGACATTTAATTATAATCTAGTTTAATAAAAAATCAGCCTCTTACCAACTGGTTAAGGTTGTTAGCAATACAGGTTATAATAATTGAGATTACTCATTCTTTCGTTCCATACTATAATAACGATCGGTCGTTTCCATAGCGAGATCATTAACGGTGTGTTTACAAATATCCGTCAATTTACATACTTATCATAACATGGCACAAGTTCAAAGACCTAGCATCGTATGTTAAACAACTGGTTTATTGTTATTCTAAAATCGACGTTGTTTTTATGCTATCCACGTTTCAAAATATTTACTTTACGTTTTGAAACGATTTTATTCCGTATCGATATTGTGAATGTTTATTTTGCTATCAATACTGTTACTGAATTAAGGTAATTTTAAAGGAAACTTGTAGGTAGTAGGTTATACAAGGTTAAACCTTAAATGTATAAGATCCTGTTATCTTTCAGTTATGTATGCCAAAGTAATAAAACTAACAAGGCAAACATCGCGAAGACATAAGGGCTGTAATATCTATCACACAATTAAATTATGTACCTACCTTCTCATTTTTATGTGAACGATAAGGATATAATATTCCTGAATCGTAGAAATAAATTATTATTATTCACATTAATAAAATATATGTATACAGTCAGAGTGAGCAAGCTTTTTCTGGGTGAGCTCGCTCTATCAACGACTCTTTCTATGCCCAATCAGGTCTAGACTAGATTCAAGGGCAAACCCTTCCAAATAAAACACAGTTGTACACTATACTTTCAGAATTTGATTCAGTAATCAAGCCTAGGTCTATGTGTGTCACATGAACTGCATTAATATTCTGTCAAAATCATAGAGGTCATGTTGGTTTGCGTAGGCGCCGACCATTTGTTTGTAAAAGCGTAACGCAGACCCGTGACACTTAATCACAATAGACGTTTTTGCTGGCGACACGTCTTTGGCACATTCATTTTAATCAGTGGTTTCCAACCTTTTTAATCAGGGACTACTCAAATCGTAATTATTTGTGGGATCACAAGGTTTAAAAAATAATTAAATCTTGAATTAGTAATGTGTTAGTTTAACATAAAGCTGTGTAGCTTTACTAGAAACAAAGTCTCGATAAGCTTTTGCATAATCATCACTTACTTCTAGTCGATTCCTAGACTTGTTTTTGATGACTTAATTAAAGCCTAGGTCGCGTAAATACGTTGAAAAGATACGCATAAGGTACTGCAAAGGAACTTCCCGAAGTCTATCTGAGGTAGAAAGAATTTCACGAATGAAAAACAAAAAGTAGAACGTAATCTAAGAAGTACGAATCTTTGTTCGAGTACGAAAGCGTCAATACAACTACTTAAACCACATCAAATTCAGATTCGAATCGAATACGATACAGATGAGTGCGAAAGCCACTTTCTCTAAAATGTGTCACTAGTGCTTGCGGACGGTGGTCCGAGTACCACTGTTTGGGAACCGCTAATTTAAACCAACAATGTTGCATTGAATTTATATAGAAGGTCGACAGTTTGCAAGTTAATGGGCAAATAGTTCAATGTTTGAAGATACAATCGAGGCCAGTGTGAAGCACCAATCAGAATTAAATCGACTATTTATAGAAAAGGTCCACAGTAGGATAAATGTTTATTTTATGCATTCGTGCTTGATCACTATGAATGGAAGGAATCTTGTTGAATTAGTAAATGCATTTATAAGATAAACCTTGGCTGACATGTTATATATCTATCATTAAAAACAAAAACCTTAAACAGATAAAACACATGTACATGTCATCCTTTATGACTGGAAGAAAACTTCCTAAGTCTGTTTTTTATTTGCCATTTTTATTTTAAAAGTTACAAAAATATTGTTTACAATTTTGGACTAGCAAAGATGAATGGAGTTTAAAGCCCTAAGCATTATATTCGGCAATAGAAAAGCTCGTGCAATAAAAATTAAAAAATAATATTTTAGCAGCCTAGCTGGCATAGGTCTTGGTCGAGAGATAATTACTTCGTTAAAACTCTCGCTACTACTTTGAAATTACTTCGGGAAAGGTAAAAAATATGTATATAAAAGTTCACTGTCTACAGAAAGGAATCACAGCGTAATGCAATTACAATTAAATGCCATTTGTACGCCAACGTTTTAAATACAATGCCTGCAGAATTACGATTAAAAACACGCGACACGACACAGTGGCCCAGTAATTTGCGCTTAATGCAGTAATTGGTGCGACCGTCTCAATTCAGAGCTCTCAGTAAAAACGACAAATTATGTTTTGATTCATTAATTCAATTTATATTTGAAGAGAAGAGATCGGATGAAGCGATTACATTTACAGTATTCAAAGAAGTAAACTCTCGATAGACCAAAACTTTGACAACCGTAAACTACTCAAGAGTTCATAACATGTGTGATTGGCCTTATTTAAACAAGAGAAAGGATTACAAAAAAATTCATTGCACACGTCGGCAAGGGAATATGTCTCAAGATTTTCAAGGTTTAAGATAAAGCTAAAATAGTAAGATTAGCATAGTAATTTAATAGTGGAGTTAGATTTTAACTATCACTTTCACGAGTCCCACATGGTCATATCGTTTTGAAGTAGGGATTTCTTATCTTCTTCATTCTTAACTAGTCAATTATACCTTATTGTGAACTGAGAAAATACGTACACGTGTGCAACTGTGCAAGTCACACGATAAGGATAATAAAAAGTAACGAAACAGAAAATAAAAAGCTTGTCTAGAAGAGAAAGCCGCGTAGTTCTGATAACATTGGTGTTTGTTTAGTTTTCTTGTAAAAGTACCTAATTAGCCCGCGACTTTAGTTCAGTTTATTTGGGTCAGATAATTTAACGTTTCATGAAAAATCTGTTACACCGTTTTTTATATGCGACGAGTGTTTAATTATTTAAATGTTATTATTATTTTATATGAAATGGGAATACTATTATTTTCTAGACTTGATAGACTGAGTAGATGCCAACTTCATCCTGACTTTGAAGATGCTTGCTTTTCAATCATATCGTTTTTATTCTTCTTTATTAAAGGGCCACGCTCTTGTCGGTGGAGTGATCGCCATTCTATTCTCCTGACTGCTTTCATCTATTTTTTATATATTTTTAAACTTTTATATTACCTTAGCTGTATCAAGTCCCCCAACTCAGCAGGCAACGAGCGCAGCTTGTTGTTAGACACATCCAAGGTGTGCAGGTTAACCAGCTGACTGATGTCCGAGGGGATCCGTTGCAGGGAGTTGTCGTTCAGATACAGGGCGGTCAAGTGAGTCAGTTGGAACAGCTGGGGCGCGAGGGCGCGCACACCTCCTGTTACCTGAAATTCGAGAGTGTCATTTGTAAACGAGTAAAAAAATAACAGTTTTCTTTTTCGATACACCAACAGTGATTTTATGTGAATTTGGACATATTATGTGGTGTTGTAATTAATGGGTTAGTTAATATGATACCTCTTATGGCCCACTTGCGCATGATAATTTAAACCAGGATTACGCAATTCCTGGACGAAGCCTAAATTTATATTTCTGTCTCTCTCTAGCAACGTCAAACAAACAAACTGACAGAGTCTGAATGATGATTTAATCAGTCTGGTATCAAACGACAGCCGGGCGCCGCATAACAATGGAATTTCTATTGTGTCTCGTTTACACATACTTGACGAGTTAATCCAGGATAAGAGTAATCCTGGGTAAATGCGAGCGTGCGCAAGTGGGCCTTACAGGAGTTAAACTTTGATAAGGTGATGAATTAAATGGAGTGAGACAGTATTAAAATTTTTTTGAGCATGTTTTTACATGGTGTTGTGTGTGGGTGAGTAATATCTACTTCTTTATGAGAACTGATAAAAAACCTGTTTCTTTCTACACCCCATGTGTTAAAGAGAAAGCTGAGAGTGTAGGCACAGACTCAATGAGGACACACACCATTTAAAATTCTGTCACACCCTCCCTTATTTATTCCTATATTGAGTGTGGATTTAATTCAACACACACTGCATGAATAAGTTAGTTATACACATCTCTTTAAAACATAACATAAGGTATCTAAACGCTCAACAATGTATTACACACAAAATGATTTTTAGTACATTGTTGAGTAGAAACTGCTTTTGTGCAAAATAGATAACATTAAGGTCATGTATTGAGGTCAATGATTTTTAATTGTCTTATTTGTAGTTTGGTGTGATTTGATGTCACCTACATTTTCAACATGGTTTCACAACTTAGGTGAACCATCTATTGAACCATTAAAAATTTACTATAAAATTATTTAAAAAAATACAATCAGATTTACCTGTTTCAATATTACTTCTGTGAGATATTATTTATGTCATATTAGTTTTGACCATACAGTGGTAAGATGGATAGGGTAAAGGTTTCTGCCTACTACAACCTATAGGTGAAGCACTTCATTGAGACTTCGCCTGCGGGGTAAAGGGGCGTGGCGGGAGGCGAAGCGGGTCGCGCAAGGGGTGCGGGCGGCGCGGAAACACCCCGCGCCGCTCACTGACCGCACTCTCGACTTTTTACCCCCCGCACCCCTTTGCCCCGCAGGCGAGGTCACAATTTCGCAGTCTACCATGACCATGCTAGTAACCTTCTAGGCAAAAAAATATTCTTTCCATTGAAAACTATGACTACTTTTCGTGACGATACGCTCCTAGCACGGTCATGGTTTAATACTGTGAAGTGGGCCCAGACATTTAGTTAAACATATGGAGTAGATAACTCAAGAATCGTACCTCAAGCGTGGTCCAGCCTCCGCGCCGGCCAGACGCTCTTTCCGCTTCCGACATGATGTGGTATGTGCGCCCGCTAGCGCTCTCATGCTTATCTTTGTTGCGAGACATGCTGTCAACTGAAACAGTGTGATACATTGAGACTATCTTTCGAAGTCTTTTCATCTTAGTTACAATATTGCCTAGATCTGTAAATCAGAGACAGGATGGCTTTACCTTTAGTCCTAAATAAACTTAATAGCTATCTACTGCGCAAGTAGCACAAATTAATACTTTTATTCATATAATACTTTTTATATTTCAGAAGATTGGTCACTGTAGATCTGCATTTGACAAACCCGTGCTGTGCTGGCTGTCAGATATGAAAGGTTTGATTTGACTGTAAAAGCTTAGCTATTACGGATAGTATGCTGATTGTCCTGTAATTATCACGCACTGTGGGGTCACCTGCCTTAAGGATGGGGTGTACATATGCTTGCTTCTAGTATGTAAGAATAATGATATGATCAGTTGAAAAGTAGTCCAAGGGGACAGCTTATTTATTTTGAGCACAATTTGATAGACGGATAGACAAGGTACAACAGTAACAACATTTCTTATTATTAATCATAACCCTTTTAAGAATAAGTTAGAACCATCACTCTTGTAAAACAATATGCCAGAACCATTTCTTTCTAGTTTCTCTCAAAAATAATGTTCAGTAGGCTCAATGAAAGATTTATAAGATGGCTACTTGTGTGACCACAACATCAGTACAGAAGACAAGGTTAAGAAGGCAGCTTTTTTTATTGCGCATATAATTGTATGGCTACAAGTAGACATAATTCAGCTAACAGCCTGGCTTTTAGCATCAGATAGATCTTTAAAGGACATAACTTAAGAATTGTGATGGAATGGCAGGAAAGTAATTTTTATGTATTTGTTTATTTGAAAAAAAATATCCTCCCAAATACTAAGCTTATCAATAAACTAAATTATTTTTATCAATTTTTTACTTAGTATTTAAGTAGGTCATTTATTCATACATTCTAGTCAAAGTAAAGTTATTAAAAAATATAAAGTTTTGTTGACAAATTGCAGTTACAAAATGTTTAAGACCATTGTGTAGGTTCACAACAGAAAAGGAATAAGTCTCCAAACCACCAATTGCACAAAGAGACTTCTGTAGGTAATTCAAATGAATTTTGTAGCTATACTAATGTTTTAGATATCAAAAACTAGACTTTATTTACAGTAAATTCAGTCGTTTGCAAAAATACTAATGATGAAATGAAAAAATGACCAATAAGTGGAAATTTATGCTAACTAACAATTACTTTAATAAAGTGACAAGACTTCTTGCGCTTTACTACTAAGTACTCAATGAGTGAAGATTTTGAATGTTACTGTATGTTTATGTAAAGAACTTGAAGACTTGGAACAAAGTTATGAAACTGCATATCAGACTGAATGATTAATTACAAATACAAACGAGTGTATCAAAGAACATACTTAACTTACTTTATCTACATAAACATTGATAATATATTATTTGTTATTGTAGAAACTACAGATTCTACACCATATACAAACAAAAGCTGTACCTTGGTAGCACGGCGTGGGGTCATTAGGGGAGTTAAAGAAACTTCGTTCAATAAACTATTATCTTCTTCAGAACAGTAAGTACAACAGGAGGGTTCCATAACCTCCGCCGAGGGAGAGGTAAACCTACAGATTAGTTGCAAATAACAGACATATTAGGTGTGCAACAGATATACCAGGGATATTTCAAGGAAAAAAATACGATTTAATTCATTAATTTGCCGATTAGAAGGTAAATGCGTAGCATCTTTGTGTACAGCTGACATCAAAAAGATGGGTCGACTCGACGCACAGCAGACCCAAAGCGCCAAATCAGATTCATGACTTACGATTACAGAACATCAAAATCAAAGTGTAATTATTAAAATACACACCTTCATCTACTCCTTAAATGGTTTTACTTTAATTATGATTATAGTAACGGGATTAAAATCACTGTAAACACACAATAGCACTATCTTGACAAACACCACATCAAACGTCCATTTACCGACTGCAGCGACAATCGACATTAGCGGCGAAATCTAGAACTTTTCTATTGTGTTGTGGCGACCATAGACAATTTTGTTTCTACTTTTTCTGTCACTTGTTGTTTTTTTATCAAACTTTTAACGTCATCAGATCTAAGTCATACCATACAGACTATTGTTCAGTAAAATGAAATGGTTTTGTTTATTATTGTAAAATGAATGACAATCAAACATTTTGAGATGCAAGAGTTTCATTTTTTTTACTTCCGATGAGCCCTGAGCCACGATGACACCAAAAGTCCCGGGTTCGATCCCCGGGTCATGCCCAGTCGGGCCAAAAATATATACCTGGCTGGGTTTTTCTGTTCATGAATTCTCAAGGAAGCCCGGAGTAGTGGCGGAGTTGGAAATTAGCGGTGTTTCACTCCTGTTCCCGTGCCTCGGTGTTTAGACTTTAAACTACTACATTAACATTCTAACTGCAACATTCATATTGTTTACTTTCATACGATATTTAGTTTCATAAGTTACCAACAGATGGCGCTGCGCGTCAGTTGCATCGCGGTGCTATTTCCATTTGCGTAGATCTTATAGGCTAAACGCACCAATGTTATTTGTTCTGCGAATGTACTGTACACCTTTGGTGCAATAAACGGTCTTCGTATTTAACCGGTGGTTTAATTGTCGGACACTTGATCTCGTGTGATCATTTGGTCCATCGCGCCGTATGAAAAGGCGATTTTTGTTGGAGTGCATCGCACCTATAGGCAGTGGGTCGCTGCTTGGGGCGATCGGCGGAAGCGCTGCAGCGGCTGTGACGTCGGGTGACGTCATTGAAGAAGACCACGTTCGAGCGGCGAGTGACTGACCGGCTGTGACGTCAGGTGACGTCAGTGAAGATCACGTCGAGAGGCGGTCAGCGGGCCAGCTGTGACGTAGCAACCAAGTTTGGTGGTGACGGCAGTAACTGAAGTGTTGTGACGTGAGTACTTTTGAAATCATTTAAAATTGAACTCTATTACAAGTGGAAAATTAACTTAGCAAATTCAGTGGTTTTGGGACTTTGAAAATAACTCAATAGTTTGGGACTTAGAATAATTCAAGAAAAAGTTCAACTACGGGGAACCTATGCCCGATTTTTTCAAAGTGCTAGGATTTCAAACACTTAGAATAATTTCTTCAACTTTTGTATGCAGCTTGGACTTCTAAAAATTTCGTTGATTTTTGTATGCAGTTTCGACTTAGAAAAATTTCATCATCATTTGTATGCATTTTGGACGTTGTGTTTTTTTTTACGCTAAGCTTGTAAAACTAGACTTGTAAAATATATTTTGTTTGTTGCTTGGGTTTAGACACTTTATAAAATGGATAAATTAAATACACTCCAAGATGATATCGTCCCCGTCGTGGCAAAATTAAATAACCAACAAAACCAAAGTTCCGAGATATTTGAGTTTTTGTGATTTTTTTAAACAAAAATGGCGATAACATTCCAAGCCGAAGGAAATTTACTGTCGAGATTTTGATATGTTATGAAGCTGCTTCAACTTCATAATTTAAATAGTCTATCATAATGCTACTTTATATTATTTTAAATATAAAAATAAAAAAGTAATTATTTAGTTCTGCCACAAACGTATTTTATAACAAAATTGCAATTATCAAGTTTTTGTACGTCACTTTTGCAAGTTTTGGCACACAACCAAGTAATACTTTTTTTTTATATTACCTACATCATCCTACTGTTGGGCAAAGGTCTGCCCCAATTCTATCCATTTGTCTCTGTCAGCGGCCAACAACACCCAATTTCTCGCAAAGCTGAACAGATCGTCACTCCACCTCGTCTGGTGGTATCCATCGCGTGACGATTTGGGCCCATCTATTCGGGTGCATTCTTCACACATGCCCCGCCTACTCCCATTTAAGCTTTGCTGTCTTTTCGCCTGCATCTGCTATTCCAGTTCTGGAGCGTATTATGGTATTCCGGATCTTATCGATCCTTTTAATATGGTGAAAGGAACGCCAGGGTACATTTCTTCCAGAAGCCACCTCAAAGGAAATGGACCTGGTTGAATCCGGATGGCACGACGAGAAATGAGATAGACTTCATCATGACTACCAAGAAACGGTCATTTAATGATGTCTCCGTGATCAACTGAATAAAGACCGGTAGGTAATGTTTACCGGATGGTTCGAGGCACATGGAATTTAATGTCAAATTGGAAAGGTCTCGCTTGATGAGGTCCACGCTCCGACCTACTCGTGCCCATATCCAAAATCCCGAGAGCTTTCAACTCGAGTTGTCAAACCGCTTTGAGTGCCTAAAGAATTGCGTTTCAGTGGACGAAATAAACAACGAGTTTATGGAAACTATTCAAACGGTGGGGTCTAAAATTTTTTGTCCTGGCCGTAAAAATCGTCCTCTAAGACTCTCGACCTTATAGCAGAACGTCGATCTATAGCATTGAAGACCTCCTTTAATGTTGAAAACTACAGTAGGTAAAAAGACGAATATGGAAGTCCCTACGACACGACATTTCTTCCTTTAACACGAACAGTGTTAAAGAACCGATAGATAGAGTGAAAACAAGGCTCCCAAGCAAGAGTCATGTCTATTGGGCAAAGCCTGTTGACGAAGCTTAAGACGGAGGGCGGCAGTGTAGCGTCGACAAAAGCAGATGTTTTGAGGGAGATCGAGAAGTTCTATGGGCAGTTGTACACCTCAGTTGCCGAACCCGTTAATAGCTAAGGCCGGACACCCAAAAGCTATCCTGACCCGACACTACACCGAAGACATCCCGGACATCAGCCTCTACGAGATAAGGATGGCCCTGAAACAGCTTAAAAACAACAAGGCACCTGGTGAGGTCGGAATCACAGCAGAGCCTTCAAAAGAGGGGGAACACCGGTACTCAAAGTCCTTCAGAGACTCTTTAATTCCGTGCTGCTTGAGGGCTGCCTGAGTCATGGAACAGGAGTTTGGTGGTGTTATTTTTCAAAAAAGGAGACAAAAGGTATGACTGGTAGAGAACGCCATATGGCGTTAAGTACACCTTTTGTAAAAACTCTGGTTGTGCAATACAGTATAAATCCTACTACTATTATAAAGTCGAAAGTTTGTAAGTATGGCTGTATGGATGTTTGTTACTCTTTCACGTAAAAACTACTGAATGGATTTGAATTAAACTTTACCACAATATAGCTTATACATCAGAATAACATATAGGCTACAATTTAGGGCTCTGCAGTGCTTCGTTACCGTATTTCTTACTTATTACTAGACTAGACGGGACGAACCTGAAGTCCACGCGAACGAAGTCGCGGGCAAAAGCTAGTAAATAAATAAACAGAACTCACCACCTCAGCCCTGAGCCATGTCAACAAGCTGATTCAAGAGATATCACAAATCGTCTCGCACGTAGGTTCAATAAGTTCCAGCCTCCCAACAAGCCTGATTAGGCCTGATGGTCGTTGGGGCAGAAGAGTTCTACATTGGAGACCCTTAGACGACCTTGTAAAGATTGCAGTCTTTGTGGGAAATCGTGGGGGAGGCCTAAGTTCAGCAGTGGACTAGTCCTTTGGCTGATTATGATAAAAATATATAATACAATGTTTTAATAAAAATTAAACAAGAGCACTTATTCAATTTTGCCACAACCAATTTTTGTAACAATGTTTCCGAGTCAGTTGTGGCAGAATTCAACAAAGTCACTTATTGATTTTGTTGGTAGGTATGTCAGAACCCTCAATTGTAGTTATTTAATTTTTTTGTCATTTATTCAGTTTTTCCATGAAACTTTTTTAACAAACCTTGTTGTAATATGTGGTCAATAGAGTTACTAAAATTATGATATCTTCGCGAATATCATACATATTGCAACGAAAAATAGACCAAAATGTAGCTTACACTTTATATTATTTAAAAATAACAAAAAGTGAATTTCGGCAAACGTGTCAGTTATTTAATTTTGACACGATGGGGACGATATGTACACTAAAATAAGTAAAGCTCAAATAAATTATAAAAAATCCCCTAAGGATAGAATCACTAAATCATACATACAAACACGTTTAGAAAATTTAGAAAATTGCTGGTCAACGTTTGTAGGTAAGAACTCATCAAAAAATTTTAAGAGATATTGCATCTGATGATTACGAGAAATCCAAATATTTTGTAAATGATACCTTTGAACTTACCGAGGAATTGTACACGGATTACAAGTCCGATTTAAAAGAAAAATTGGAGCAGTTTGCATCTAAGCATAATAGTAGAAGTCCGAGTGTTGATCGCGATGTGTCAAAGGTTGATCGCTCCTGTGTAAAGCTACCAAAAATAGTTATAACTACATTTTCGGGTAAATATACTGAGTGGACGACATTTCATGATTTATTCGTGTCACTCATACATAAAAATTCAGCATTAGATAACGTACAAAAACTTCACTATCTAAAAAGTCATCTTAGTGGAGAGGCCGACCAACTTTTGAGACACATACCAATAACAAGCGATAACTATTTAGCATGTTGGGAGCAGTTGACCAGCCGTTATAGTAACAAGCGTTACATTGCAAATTGTATTTTGGATAGATTTATGAATTTACGGTCAATTAGTTCCGAGTCCTCTAGTGCCCTGAAAGAATTATTAGATACCACGAATGAGAAGTTAAATGGATTGCAAAACTTAGGTATTGACACGGAGAATTGGGATATTCTTGTAATTTACATTTTGAGCCATAAATTAGATTCCAAATCACGTAAACAATGGGAAGATAAAATAAGCGATTTAACAAAAACTTTACCAACTTTAAATAAGTTCAAAGAATTTTTAGAACATCGTTTCAGAGCACTAGAGTTCCTAGATCATAAACCAGTTAAAAATGTGTCTCGTAGTAATAATGCAAACCAGCCAACCACTAAAAAGGCATTTCATGTCAACGTCACACCCTGTATTTACTGCTCAGACAACCATAAGGTCGCAAATTGTAAAAAGTTTGCGAAGGAAGATTGTCAAGCACGACGGAAATTTGTTCAAACCAGGAACCTCTGTTTTAATTGTTTAGGATCAAACCACTCGGTAGCACAATGTCGCCATCCAAGTACGTGCAGAATCTGCCATAAAGGACATAATTCCTTATTGCATTTAAAATACAGTCCAGAATCAACCGACAATTCACAATCACCCGAAGACAATGTTGTTCTAGCAACAACATCAACGCAGGACGAGTCAAACACCCTTGTGACTTCTTGTTTTGCTAACATTCCAACACAAGTTCTGTTGGCAACAGCACTGGTAAAGGCTCAAGCAACATCAGGTCTTAATATCACGCTCCGGTCATTATTAGACCAGGGCTCACAGGCTTCTTTCATAACGGAGTCTGCAGTTCAGCTTCTTGGCCTGAAAAAATATGCTAGCAAGAGTACAATATCAGGAGTAGGAAGTGACGAAGCTACGACTTCAAAATATGTTGTTTATTTAAAAATACAATCACTTCACGAGTCCAGTTTTGTACTTAGTGTTAAAGCTCATGTTCTAAGAAAATTAACAGCCTTTCTACCAGATCAAAGGTTTGAATTTCAACTGTTGCCACAATTACCAGAATCAAAGCTAGCAAACCCAAAATACAATATACCTAATAAAATTGACATTTTATTGGGGGCGGAAGTCTATGGGCAAATATTAGTAGAAGGTCTGATCAAGGGTCCAGTCGGATCACCTGTAGCTCAAAACACAAGGTTAGGCTGGATTTTGTCTGGTAAGGTTCAAACAAAAAATCCAAATTCAAATGATAATCACATCATTAGCATGCATCTGCAAGTATCGGAAGACGAATTGCTTCGCAAATTCTGGGAAATAGAATCAGAACCCTATAGTCAAAAACCTCTTCTGACTGAGGAAGAAAAAGCTTGTGAAGAAATCTTCCGAAATTGGTAGTATTTCGGAAGATTTCTTCACAAGCTTTTTTCAAGCGAGATCCTTCAGGCCGTTACATTGTCAAACTTCCATTACGCGAAGAATCAACCTGCAAGGATGGAAACACACAGATTATTGCGAAGAAAAGATTTAACATGTTGGAGAAAAAGTTATTGAAAAATACAGAGTTGAAATCAAAATATGATGAAGTTATAAAGGAATATATACAACTTGGTCATATGGAGTATGTACCGACAGAGGAACAAGATCGAAATGACGTCGTATATCTTCCACATCATGCGGTCATTCGAGAAGATAAAAGCACAACAAAGCTGCGAGTAGTATTCGACGCTTCATGCCCTGGAATCAATGGAGTCTCACTGAATCACGATTTGATGATAGGCCCTTCATTACAGGATGATTTGCGCCATATAATCATGCGATGGCGTCTCCATATTATATGTATAGTAGCGGATATAGTAAAGATGTACAGGCAGATTAAAGTGTCTTCAGAAGATGACGACTTGCAGCGTTTGTTCTGGCGAGAAGATCCGGAATCTGAAATAAAACATTTAAGATTATTAAGAGTTACATTTGGAACAGCTTCGGCTCCTTACCTGGCAGTGCGAACGTTGCAGCAGCTGGCTCGTGATGAAGGTGACATTTCTCCTGAAGCTGCTGAAGTAATTATTAATGATTTCTATATGGATGACCTAATGAGCGGATGTGAGACAGTTTCAGAGGGTATTCAATTGTGTAGAGATATTACTGAAATATTAGGCAAAGGAGGATTAGAGTTACAGAAATGGTCAAGCAACAAACCAGAGATACTGAATGAGTTAAAAAAAGATACAGGTAAAGAAGAAGAAAACTTACAAATAAAACTGGATACAATAATGAAAATTCTAGGACTTACCTGGAACCGCCCAAGTAACACAGATAGCATTATAAGAGACAAATGTTGACTCCATTTACAACTCATGATCCGTATAAACTCGTATATATGTTCACCGTGCAACTTGACGCACGATATTGGCATTTCAAAACCAAAACGATGCTTTACGCTGTATAACGATTATATAATGGCATTTAAAAGTGCCATAATAAAGCTTTTAGCTTTTATACAGCCAGCTACAATGTCGTTGTACAACTATAAGCAATTTTCAGTGCATTTAAACCTATAACAGCACTATAAGACGTGGAAAAATGCTTAATGCACTTAAATAGCATCAACGTGAACCATAATAATGCCTAATGCCGTTGAACAGCATGGGCGTGAACTAATGAAATGGTTGCATTTTTAAAGGTCACCTCAGTGCTGTTATACTGCTAACAGCCCTTTATTCAAATACAAGTCAGTCATACCAATGCATTTAGCAGTATATTACGTTAGTTTTGCTTTATTCGTAAAACTAAATGATGTTGTCAGCCATTTTGGTGAAATGTCAAAATTAATTTAACAATACAGTAGCATTTTTTCTGGTGAATGGTAAAGGTATATTGCCTAATCGTGTGTGTATTATTTGCAGTGCTGCGAAATTACTTTGAAATAAATAACCGCAGTATGGCATTGTACTTTGTACTCTGTGTTTTTTTAAATATTCGAACGAAACGAATAATACTTTTTTAAAATGACTTAAAATAATGTCTTTTTTATACATACGAATATAATTAATGGCGCGTTTTGAATGATTGACGCCATCTAGTGAAAAAATAAAATGCCCTGAACCAAACAAGACTGCAGTCCAAAATGGGTTTTATTGGTTTGCTAAAGGATCCCTAAACTTGTAAAGTAATGGCACTATATCAGTCTACATCGACGCTACTGGTGTCTCGGTGAATCTATATAGGGCTTCTTTAATGCCGATGACACTATAATAGTTCACACAAAGTCTTCTAACTGGCCTCTGGCATGATAACTGTTCACATGTGAGTATTTATTTTGCCAGTGGCATTAATAGGGCTCACCGTGCTGCTATAGAAAGACACCATTTTGTTTTCATTTTATAACCTAAAAATTATAATGATTCTGGCCTATTAATAACAGCAAGTGTCTTAAATATTATTGGTTAACACAATTTAACAATGCCCATCTAATACTATTATGTTCATTAAACAAAATACACACTTTTCTAGTTATACACTAGAGTTTTGATAACTGCACACATATCATTTTCTTTTATTTTATAACAAAAACACAATATATCGAAAGCGCGTGAAAAATATCAATGACTACTGTATAGACATTCACAGTAAACTTCATTGCGTAGTAATATTTGAAGGTATGAATAAAATAAGAACCAAAAACTTAACGGTATTTAAAATAATTTTGTTGTTGCTTCTCCGTTCCTTCGTTCATATGTCAAAGCTATAATAGTAAAATGGCGAACTTCATAAAAAAAATTATTTTATTTTTATATTTCTATCATAGTGTCATGGCATTAGAGTTGTTTTTGCAATGATGAAAGGTTTATTCATATACCAACTGTGAACACTTAAAAAGCTCGTATAATGCTTTAAGCATGTTTTCATGCTACTGTAATGCTTTTGTAATGCAATAAACATTTTTTTTAATTAAAGAATGCTAATATAATGCTTATATAATGCGATTAACATCTTCATTGATCGTAATAAAGCTTCTATAATGCTATTGGCATTTTCGTTGACCATAATAATGTTTTATTAGTGCAATCGACATTTTTTTTGGCTTTAATAATGCTTATTTACGATCTCAAGCCGTATAATTTGTGCCCAAATTAGCACGATATTAGCCCTATATACGTTTACAATGCTACTATAATGCTAACTCAAAATGCTTCAACGATACATTAATGCTGTTAGTCGGTCGATATACTGCTGTCATGTGTTACTTGGGCGTTGCACCGATGATTTCGAATACTCCATAAAGATGACTCCACTCAGCTCCCCTGTAACAAAAAGAAAGTTAATCTCGGAAGTATCAAGACTGTTCGATCCCTTAGGGTGGTTAGCACCAGTCATAATAAAGGCAAAAATATTGATACAAGCATTATGGATATCTGGCATTGGTTGGGATGACGAGCTACCCCCACAACTGTTAAAAGACTGGATGGATTATCGTAACGAGTTGCCACATCTTAGCAAATTTAAAATACCACGATGGTTAGGCACTAGACGAAATAGTGAGTTAATAGAGATCCATGGCTTTTGTGACGCCTCTAATGACGCTTACGCTGCAGTCATCTATATAAGGATTGTAAGCGAAGATGGTCAGGTTCAGGTCAATTTGATAACTTCTAAAACCAGAGTCGCACCAATAAAACAACTATCCATTCCTAAATTGGAGCTATGTGGTGCGCTGTTGCTAGCGAAACTGTTACAGGAGGTAGCACAAGTTATGAAGATACCGAAAGAAAACATACACTCCTGGACGGACTCCTCAATCGTTCTGGCTTGGTTGAGTGATCAGCCCAGCAAATGGAAGACGTTTATAGCAAACCGTGTGGCTGAGATCATGACTAATCTGGACCGCAAGCAGTGGTCACATGTCTCTACAAAAAGCAATCCAGCGGATTGCGCATCTAGGGGAATGAAACCATCAGAGTTTATAAATTTCGAACTCTGGAAGAATAGTCCAAGTTTCTTGCAAGAAAAGACAATAAATTATGAAAGAAAGAATTTCGAGACACAAGAAGAGAGAAGGAATCAGAAAACGACGTGTCATCTCATTGCGGATGTTCAAGAGAGTACGAATCTTTGAACTAAGTATTCTTCATTGGATCGACAAATCAGAGTGATAGCATGGATGAAAAGAATCTTCAAACGAGCTAAAGACAAAAGTTTACCATCATATTTAACAAGCAAAGAATTAGCTGAGGCGGTAATTGTATGTATTAAGCATTGGCAAGAGCAAGAATTTCAGGAAGAATTGATTAAAATAAAAAACAAAGAACAAATAAATAAGAAAAGTAAGCTTACCTGTTTAAATCCCTTCCTTGATGAATCTGGAATCTTGAGAGTCGGTGGTCGCTTGAATAATGCCCCAATTGGTGAAGGTAGAAGACATCCCATAATAATACCTGCTAAAACACACTTCACAAGTCTTCTCATAAAGGAAGCACACGCCAAAACGTTACACGGCGGTCCTCAACTTATGGTAACCCATTTGCGCTCTCGTTACTGGATTTTAGATGTAAAAAATCAAGTCCGTCTGTTCTGTCGCAAGTGTGTCATTTGCGTTCGTCATTCTTCACGGACATGAGAACAATTGATGGGACAACTCCCAGCATCAAGAGTGACCCAAAGTCGACCCTTTCGACATAGCGGAGTAGACTATGCTGGTCCTATTAATATTCGCACTTCCAAGGGACGCGGACACCACGCATACAAGGGCTACATATGTTTGTTCATTTGTATGGCCACGAGAGCCATACACCTCGAATTAGTTAGAGACTTGACATCTCAAGGTTTCCTCGCGGCTTTTAAGCGGTTTGTCGCTCGCCGTGGTCACTGTTCTGATCTATATAGTGACAACGGAACCAATTTTGTTGGAGCAGCCCGAGAACTGAAGCAGTTATTGAATGCAGAAAGGTCACAGGTCGCTATTGAAATCGCAGATTCGTTGGCTAACAATGGTACAACATGGCATTTCATTCCTCCTCGTGCTCCTAATTTTGGCGGATTGTGGGAAGCGGGGGTGAAGTCCACAAAACATCACTTGAGGCGAGTTATAGGTGACTCCACATTAACCTTTGAAGAATTATATACTGTTCTTTCTCAAGTCGAAGCCTGTCTTAATTCAAGGCCACTATGTCAAATAAACACAGATTCTTCAGATCCTGCTCCATTTACGCCGGGTCATTTTTTGATAGGTGAGCCTCCAGTGCTGGTGCCAGAAGCAAACTATGAAACTTCCACTATCAGTAGTTTGAAACGATGGCAGTTTACTCAGCGGATGGTGCAAGAATTCAGGCGCAAATGGTCTAGAGAGTATTTGACTCAGTTTTTAAATCGTTACAGATGGTCTCATTGTGTGCCCGAACCCCAAGTGGGTGATGTGGTATTAGTTAAAGAAGACGATCTCCCACCTTCACGGTGGCTGTACGGTGTTATTGTGCAGAAGCATCCTGGTTTGGACAATATTACCCGTGTGGTGAGTCTAAAATGCAAGGATACAGTCATAAAACGACCAGTATCTAAACTTTGTGTATTACCAGTCAAGGACTGAGTATAGAACATAATTTTTTCTTACTGATGTGTAAGTAAATTAAGTTAGTATTATGTTATGTTTTTTTTGTTATAAGTAAATTTGTGCACCTTATTTTGATTATGTTAAGCAGTAAGAGTAAAAATTTGATTTGTTTAATGGACATTCTGTCATTCTGTCCATGGCCGGCGGAATGTTTAGACTTTAAACTACTACATTAACATTCTAACTGCAACATTCATATTGTTTACTTTCATACGATATTTAGTTTCATAAGTTACCAACAGATGGCGCTGCGCGTCAGTTGCAGCAATGTTATTTGTTCTGCGAATGTACTGTACACCTTTGGTGCAATAAACGGTCTTCGTATTTAACCGGTGCTTTAATTGTCGGACACATGATCTCGTGTGATCAAGCACGTAAAGCCGTTCTCCCTTCATACGTTCGTCACGCAATCCGACACACGAACGGTTTACGGCATGTTGTGGTGTCAGATAAGTCAGATTGCTGTCCCATCGGGCTACATTGTATGAACTTGGATGAATTAACTATGAATGACTATGAGGGTTAAAGGAATAGGGAATGCACCTGTGTTTGCACTATTATAGTGCACACAAGTGTGTGCGCACATTATAATAAAGGTATAATATGTCTCGCTCGCGCCGCGCAGACGGCTAGTCGTTTTTGAGACTGGTCACCGTAGTCGAAATCGGCTAGAAGACTTTTATTATTTTTGGGTTACCTTTCAAGACCTAAATAAAATGACTGGATAAGCTATAGAATATAAATTTATCTCTCTTACTTACTCAGCAACTCTTACTCAACTTGTAAGCTATGAGTAATAAAACTGTTTATTCCTTCTTCCATACTATTATATTTTCTGTGATAGTGTGAGAGTATACTCTCATTTTTTTTTAATTGGCTACTTACGTGACAGTCACAATCACAGCATTGGATAGATAAGACATTGCATATATATTCTTTATTGCACTTATAAGAGTACAGAAAATACAAAAAGTCACAATGTGAACAAAGGTCGGCTTATCCCTAAAAGAGATCTCTTTTAGCCAACCCATAGGTGTTGGAAATGAAATAGTTGCGGATATCGGCAGTGTACACAAATAGATCAGTGAAACTACCTTGAACAAACATTTTGTGCTTGAACTGCCAGAACATTATAAAAAATAGGCCTAAGTACTTTAGTGGCTATGAGCTGTGCTGTGACATACGGATGGACAGACAGATAGACAAACTTGATGAAACTATAAGGGTTCCGTTTTATGCCATTCAGCTACAGAATCCTAAAAAGACTATGTTTTAGTTAACAGTAAAGTTTGAGTTAGTTAAGTACCCTAGTTTACTGCTGCCCTTCCCAGCACCTACTTAAGTTTCGATCGACATAAACGGGGCTGCGTGATGATCGCTCTTCTGTTTTCTTAGTTAGGTGCTTTTTGTCTTTCTGTCTGAGCACAAGAGACACATCAAGTTAATATTTATTGATAAATAGGGTTACCTACCTGCATTACCTACCGGCATGAATAAATAGATTAATAAATCTATACATATCTATACATATATATATATATATATATATATATATATATATATATATATATATATAATAAAACTGTAAAGTAGGTGAATTCTGTATATTGCATATTTAAAAAAAAATGCATTGAGGGGGCTTCTTACACGTAATAGATAGCAAAAATTTTTTTTTTTTATTTTTTGTCTGTCTGTCTGTCTTTCTGTCTGTTTGTTCGAGCTAATCTCAGAATCTACTGGACCGATTTTGATAGGACTTTTTTCATTTGACTCGGTGTCACCTGGAAAGTAAACTGAGATATAAATAATCACGCTAATTGACTTAGGGGGTAGGCAGAAAATTGGATTTTGTTTGTTTTTCAACCGATTTCAATAGTTCTTTTTTTGTTGAACTAAGTGTTATTTGGACTTATACTTATGACATTGCTAATCACGCTACCTGACTCAGGGGGTAGGCAGGAAATAGAATTTGGGTTGTGTTTAATTGATTTTCATGGATCTTTTTTACTCAACTGTGTGTTACCTGGACTCAAAGTTACCATACAAATAATCACGGTAGTGCCCAAATGTCTGGCTATGCAATTAAGCAAAAACCAACGAATACTTCATTCAATTATAGCGTTCAAGGTGTTCCATAATTAGATTATTCCTCATTTCGTATGAGGAACTTGGCCACAGCATTTAGCAGATAACGCTAACCAGAACTTATTTATAACATATGAAAACACACCGGTAAAAGCACGAAAGTAGAAATGTGAAATAATCACACTCATTACAAAATATCTTACTAAAGATATAGTTAAAAATACCATTATTGTTTTCAATATTAAAACCAGACGAGTATAATTAAAGCTTTTGGCCAGCCCTGTAACATCCATTGTATTCGATAACTTGAACTCTTAACTTCACGTGTGATGGTGTGACCCATGAATTAACTTTAGCAGTATGAATGAGGAGTTAACATTGACAATATAAGAATAAGGCGATCCACACACGATATTTTAATAACTTCAAAAGGAGGAATTAAATGATGTTTTTAACAACATAAATAAGGTTATAGTTGTTTTTTTTTTATAGTGTTTGGTCACTATACAAACTTAATGATATAAATTTCACTTGTAAAAAGCAACTGTGACTCTGTGACAGACGAGGAATTGAACCCCGTGTCTTACGCAATCCGGGCGTATGCCTATACCACTAGGCTACCGACACTTATCGTCGGTCATCGTCAAAAATCAACTTTAGATTGGCTTTCTTCATCTTAATCGATAGTTAAATATTTGTAAAAATAATCGCAGTCGCAGCAATCTCGCAACAGTGATGAAGGCACGCAGCTTACGCGTTAAAAAGCACTGGCAAAATTCAACAGGCTTGTTAATGTGACGGTGGCCGAGTGGTATAGGCATACGCCCGGATTGCGTAAGACACGGGGTTCAACTCCTCGTCTGTCACAGAGTCACAGTTGCTTTTTACAAGTGAAATTTATATCATTAAATAAGGTTGGCCATTTATTGGTACATAAATGGCACTTGTGAAAAGCGAATGTTGAAACATATAATAAGAATCGAACCCTGTTTCTTACGATATCTGGGTGCATGCCTTTACCACTCGGCCACCGACACGTTCAATCAAGCCGTTTTCAAGTGTTTTTTATTATATCGCGCAATATCGCAAATCTACAAAGACTCGTATTAAGTTTCATCTTACGAATTTTCACTTTTGGCAAAAATTCCTAACTAGCTTGTAAGTTGGTAAATTTTTGTAAGCCGCAATCATCGTCTACCCAGTGCCTAAGATGCATCAGGAAAAATGTGGAAATTGTTTCATTGTTCAATACTCACTTGGTTAAAGCTGAGTTTTGTCAATAGTGTCACCGTGACGAAATTAAAATTTCGCAAGTGAAAAATATACATATAAAAACTTGATTACTCTAGCAGTAAGACTACTAAAAAAATACTCAAAATGGTGGAAGTTAGCAAGTTTTTAGTGGATTACACTAAAGTCGGTGACGCATCATGCGGGGAGCTTTTACATCCGTGGACTCAAAACTGCTGGCGAGCATCTTGCGATATGATCAAGTCTTGTACGATAGGAGCGACTAAGTTCTTTGTCCCACTTTTTGTAGTAAGTACTTTTACAATTTAATGTTGTATTGTATTGGTACTCAATCACATAACATAGTTAAGTATTATATTAACTGTGGTTGAGTATTATTTATTAAGCTCGTTAGTAGCAGCACCTACTCTTGAATGCAGATTCGATGCATCTTCCATGGATTACTCCACTGATTGGTCACACTACCTTGGGTGAAGAAGAAGTAATAAAGCGCCCGGTTATATCGGTTACCGACTAACCTGGTTGAGCTAGTGAAGCGCCGAGTCGTCTTTTTTGATCTAGGTAGGAATATTTCGTTACAGAAATCAAATAAGAATCAGAGTCTGAAAACTTTCTATCAAACACTAGAGTATTGTTTAAAACGGGTTAGTCGGTTCGGTACCGATAAAAGTCTTAGTAGAAGTCTTTTCTTTTGCAAATAGACCCACACGGGGGACATTTTGATCTGAAATATACGTTATTTACTTAGAATGAATTTTCTAATTTGAATTTAGTTTTAGACAACATTCTCGTGTTAGTTAGATAAAGAAATCTTTTGTCTCCGGATTAATTTTCAATTTTATTAGCAAAGGTAAATATACCCCAATGTCAAAAACTAAACAAAGTGCGAGTCGGACTCGCGCACGAAGGGTTCTGTAGGTATCAAAAAAAAAACTCCACGTTACGTTTTTCCGTCTGTCTGGATACTCTGCTGGACAGACGTACAGACGGACATGTTGACAGGGTTCCATGTTTGACTACGGAACCCTAAAAAAGAGGACTTGGCAAATCACTAATTAACTTGTCCAGGTTCGGCTCCTCGGTACTTGGTATTGATAAACCTAGCTTTTTCTGTCTTCAGTCTTCACCCTTACCCATAACATTAATGGTTGCTGTTCAAATTTTATTTCAGTCTTAGATTTCCGTAGTCTGGCTGGGGCAAAAAATATTACTTCTTCATTTCTTTTATGGCCAATCAGTATTTTCACTTTCTCCAATGTCTGGGGCGGCAAAATAATTAGCTCAACCTTGGACAGGTCATGTCAATCAAACGTCAGACGACTGCAACAGTCAACTGCAAAACCATCTGTCATCAAACAAACTTCTATCTCTCCTTTCCGTGGACAAATAATTAATTATTTTTTATCTTTGTTTATCAATGATAAAATGCTATTAATCTATTGAAGATTTAGCAATTACTCACTGTACAAAAATTTAGTGTAAATTTAGTCTGTATTTAGGAGTTGTCTTCCAAAGACAGTGTTGTGATATCTTGCGAACTTTGTGTAATCATAATCTTTGAAAGCTGCTGTGGTAACAATGGTTGAGGCCAGCAAGCTGTGGTTCGAGAAGGCCTGTAGTAGTAGCGAGTGCCGATCGCTTATCCATCCGTGGACTGACACATGCCTTGATGCTACTAGGTCTATGCTTTGGAGTTGTATTCGAGGGAGCTACAAATTTTATGCCATGGTTTATCTAGTAAGTTTATCGAACCATGTCAATAAGTAGTTTGTGGTTAAAAGAAACCTTATACTGATGCCTTTTACTACAAGGAAGATAATATTATTTGCTTAACAGTAGAAACCGCCTCAGTTATGATAAATTATTTATGAACTGAAGGTTATTGTATATTTGTTACTTTAGGCAAATCTTTGTTTAACTGTTGGATTATTTCTCACAGTGTTCACACTGCTGATAAATAATTACTATTTTTATTGCATTGCTCATATTAAATGTAGGCTTAAGCATTCAATTTACTCAAAGATTAACCAAGTTTGTAGAAGACATTACTATTACTTCAACACACAAGCAAAATCATTTTGGCCCAATCTATTTGTTCCAAAGGTATATTCTTTGGAGTATCCTGATTATTTCGAGGTTTTAAGCTGATTTGTTATATTTGAAACATTGATTGTTTATCAGTATCTAGGCAAGATAAGGTTTTGAAGTCAAGAATCAAGTAGCAGGCTGTTTATAAAATAGTATGAATGAAAATAATAGATTATTGTCTGTTTATGCCAAAGTACAAGATTATGTAGGTAATAATTTTCAAAACTTATTACTGTACTCTTATACTTAAATGTTTCCTGTTACTACCAAACCCTCAGGGATGTGACTATCAACATTCTTTCGCCATTCCTTTGTTTATGTCACAGAATATATAATAGTTTTATATGACAGCAGCCTATCGATCCCTGAGCATTTAATGAGCCCAGTAATCAAATGCAAATGTTACAGTCACACTTAATTACACTTCACACAACTATTTTTTTCTTTATTTTCGCTTCCAGATTCAAATATTGATGAGGGGCAAAAAGCTGAAAAAGAAAGATGTCATTGAACATCTTAAAATGTACATTAAGTCGGGAATATTCGGCCTAACAGTGGGAAGCTCATTTGTCACATTAAATTGTATATTTAGGTAGGTATAAAATTATTTATAATAACAAGTTTACTTCTTTATATGTGTATTGATTTAAATGTGCACTTAAAAAAATGATTTCCCAAGAGTGATGGATTCAATTAGAATATTTTTGTTTTTTTCATATTTCCAATAAGAATATGAGCAAGTCAGACAAAAAAAAAATTATATGTCCACAGGAAGCTTTTCTTCAGTGAATTCCACTACTACTCCACAGTATTATTGCCATGCACAATCAGTGGACTGGCGGTGTATTTCGAACCTCCTTTCAGAAGAGTTTTGGTGGTCAACCTGTTTGTTAATTTGGTGAGTCCTATATCAATTTCCTGCACTAAATATAATGACTGAATAATTGCAGATAATGCAATCTAAATACTACGCGCTCGATTAGGAGGAGGCTTGCTACGAATAACGAAATCCGTCATTATTGCGTACATTGGAATAGAACATAAGCAAAGATTTTCAATGAAATTTTATGATATACGATATTTACGCGAGTGAAGCCGATGGAAACTGCTAGCTATAAAATAGTTAAAGTATAGATTACTTTATCCACAGGTATTCGAATACTGGCTCCGCACTTTAGAGATGAAGGGCTGGTTGCGGCGGACGCCCGGCAAGGAAACCCTCATCTTCATGATGGGCAGTGCCATCTTCTTCTATTTATTGAGGCTAGACAGGGAAAATGAAAAAAGGACGCCACTGTTTTGGTATGCTATCATCTTTATTCCTTCACGTCGTTACCAAATCAATTGTCATCGCGGCTGGATTAGTATAAGTATCTGAAGTTACACATCATCATCAAATTTAAGAGCTATAGGTAGACCGCGCAATTGAGACCTCGCCTGCGGGGCACAGGAGCGCGCGGGGAGTGTGGGAACCGCGTATGCACCCGCCCGCGTCTCTCACACACCCCGCTCTCGCCTCCCCCCGCTCCCCTGTGCTCCGCAGACGAAATCTCTTGTCGGTGGAGTTTTTTTCATTATTTACGCTTTAGCGCCATTCTCTTGATTTCTTGATAAGACGCGACATTTAACTTACACTCTATGGATGTGAAACGTGGACCTTGACCAAGAGAGATAGGGTGATACGGGAAGCTTTTGGGACGAGGGGATGGAGCGAATCAGCTGGACAGTGAAAAAAACGAATGAAGAAGTCTTAAACATGGTACAAGATGAGAGAAAAGTAATAGAAACAATTGAAAGTGGAATAGGGCGAAGGTTGGGGGATACTTGGTACGACGAATACCTAGAATACTACGAGAACCTTAATAGAGGAAAGAATAGAAGCTAGACGGAGAAGAGGAAGACCAAAAATAAGCTTTACATATGTATCAAATAAAACTAAAGTTAAATAAAGTAACTTTGGAATCGGTACTTAATGTTAGTTTGGATGAAGTGCAATGGTGTCAGGCATCCTTGCCGGTTCGTCATGGCGGTCTTGGAGTACGTAGGGTTCAAGATATTGGTCTGGTGGCCTTTTTGGCCTCGGCATTCGGGTCGGCGGATCTTGTTGCTCGTATTTTGTCAACTGATGGCAACACTGTTCGCTTACCTTTTGTGTCTGAGGCCTTGCAGAAGTGGGTTACACTATGTCCGACGAACGAACGCCCCAAAAATCTTTTCATTCAGAGAGAATGGGATGACATCCTCTGTAAGATCTCCTACTTGCGCTTGTTGGATGGTGTCTCGGGATCCGATTTAGCGCGTTTAAAGGCGGTCGCCAAACCTGAATCCGGTGCTTGGCTACATGCTTATCCTTCTCCACACTTGGGAACACTGCTTGATAATGAATCTTTAAGAATAGCGGTGGCCCTAAGACTTGGAGGCAAGGTGTGTGAAGAGCATCCATGTATTTGTGGTGTTATGGTGCATGAAGATGGACACCATGGATTAAGTTGCCAAAGATGTGCGGGTCGCTTTCCGAGGCACCATTCAATTAACGAGATCATTCGTCGGGCCATGGTGTCGGTCAACGTCCCATGTGTATTGGAGCCACCAGGTCTGTCTCGTACGGATGGCAAAAGGCCAGACGGTCTTACATTGATTCCGTGGCGGAGGGGTCGTTGCCTCTTGTGGGATGCTACTTGTGTTAGCACGTTTGCTGCGTCTCATTTGAGGCAGACAGTGGGTTCGGCCGGCTCAGCGGCAGAAAACGCTGCGAAGTTGAAGCACGCCAAGTACTCGGCCCTGGAGTCAATGTACGACTTCATTCCGGTAGCTGTCGAAACGGCTGGACCATGGAGTGCTGAGGCTCGCTCTCATTTTAGAGAGTTAGGTCGGAGATTGAGAGAGAAGGGAAATGATCCTCGCTCTGGTTCCTGGTTGGTTCAGCAGGTCTCCATTGCCATTCAACGCGGCAATGCAGCCAGCATAATGGGGACCTTTGAATCGACTAGGTTGCGGGGTGGGTCCTAATGTACCTATTTTTTTTTTTTGTTTATATGTTTTTTGGACGTCCTTCGGCTGATAATGATGATGATGATGATATGTTTTTTGACAATGCTTGTTGCTGAATTCAATTTTTTGACTCTGTGTAACATATTTTTAATGTAATTTTATTGTAATTATTGTAACTAAAGTAAGGTTTTACAACAGTATGAGAATTTGATAGAAGTATAATCGTGTACCATGTGTATTTGAAATAAATAAATTGATTTAGTTAATAAAGTAACAGTAGTAGTAGTCTTATTTAAAATAGAATTGATTTGAATAGGCTAAAGTCTAGAATTCTCAAGGTCCGCATGGACCGCATATATTACGTTAAATCATTTTAAGTACAGTACTTTCATAATACCATTGTTGTAAATCCTACTAATGTTATAGAAGAAGATGGACGTATGTTTGTGGTATTTTTTGAGATTCGACATTTATGTAGTTGAGGTCGCGGGGAATCCCTAGTATGTAAATATGCGTATGATTTACAAAGTACGTAACGTTAACATTTTTGGTTTTTAGGTTCTTCACTCCCCCGCGTGTATCAAAGGAGGAGGGAAAGCCAATGACTGGAATTAAGGGTAGGAGCCCTGCGTGCCCTCACAGCGAGCCATGCATGAACTATATTTTAAAGGTTGGTAACTCACTATCACTGGGCCCCTTGCTATCAGCGTTTTTGTATATTTTCAACACTCACAGTGTTATTTTTTATTTTATAAAATTAAATAAGGAACCAAAAAGGAGTGGGATTTGAACCAGACCAACGCTCTTAGCAACCGAGCAGTTAGTCCCCCTGGCGCGAAATTTCTGGTCTCGTATGAATACGTTATTACGCGTGACGTCATCGCCATCCACCCAAACTGTATTACAATTACAACAGAGGTCGTGGGTTCAAATCCCACTCGTGTGGATTTTTTTTGTTTCCTATTTATCCTTACTATCAGCTCCTATTTATATGAAGCTTTGTGTGTGTTTTTGAACGGCCCTATATTTTTTCTTAATAGCTGATGTTTAGCAAAGTGTGTAAATGAGCAAAAAGGATTGCTAACACTGCTAATCCATTGATCAGTTATTTAAGTTTTTTTAAGGATTAATGCATTTCCTACTTTTAATTTTTTTGGTCTTATAAATGTGACAATTTATTAATGACATGTCCAAGGAAATTTATTAATTTTTATATAGATTATTTCGTTACGTTCCAGGGAACAGCGCAACTGTTCGGCGTTGGGTGTGCCATGACGATACTACGGACGATAATACCTAAAATTCTCACCCCTACCAAGGCGTTGAAGTCGCTAAAACTGTCGCATTTAAAGCTTGGAATTTTCTTTGGTGGATACATCGGCATTTACAGGGTAAGATTATAATAAATCAATATAGAAATATAAACTAAGTGGAAAAAAAAAGCATCAATGTATTCTGTGTAAGCGGCTTGACGCACGCGGAGTCTTGTAGCCGCGCATCTACGATGGTGAGTACGTGAGTGTATGAAACCTTTCATGAAGTAAAAGTAAAAGTCATAAAATTCGTTTATTTTTGCATATAGACCCACTGGGGGCACTTATACACGTCTCAACATAGGCCCTACCATGGCGATGCGTCATGGCATGGCCGCATGCGGCTCGCTCCATATACTCTTATAGTTCCATCACGCATCAGCATGCGTTCACAAGCTGATTACGTAGGCCGTATTGCCAGGAAGTTTGTAGGTTGAATGATAGCAAAACTGAGTTCTGGTAAACTTAAGTAAGGTAAACGTAAGACCCTTTTGCCTCTATGATTAATGTTAAAATAATAAAAAATGTTGTAACAAATGAATGTACCTTCAGTAAAAAGTCGTTAGAATATAAGTAAAACACGAAAAAAGCGTCACATGATAGTGAAGTAGAATAGTGATTGTAGATTTTTTGCTACGTATACTTTAGCTAATTTAAATAAGTTTGTTATATTTTTTATTTTGTACATTTTCAGCTAATAGTTTGCCTGCTGTGCCGGTCTCAAGGCAAAGACAGCGCGCTATACGCGCTGCCCGCGGGTTTCCTCGCTGGTGCCGCGTTTAGAGCCTCGCCATCCACCGCCATCTCTCTGGGGCCAGTCACCTCTACGTTACAGGTAATGATGTTTAGAATATTAATGATTAAAAAATCGACAAAAAACCACGTACGATAACGCTATTGTGTCTGTAAATATTCGATCCACGAAAAGAGACAGGGTCATAGTAACTTAGATGATTTCCATATTTTTTTGTTCATTATTCATTGCCTTTTTTTGTTCTGAGTGGATTTCCTCGTGATTCTAGCGTTCACAAAGAGGCGTAGCTGAGTAGAGCTGAGAGATACTATGTGAAAGAAAAGGGGCTTGGAATATTTACTAACTTAAATATACTTATTTGTTTTTAAAAGCAATAAGAATTGTCTTACTAGTTCAATTAATGTGGGTAACCACGTCGATTGGGAATCAGATTATTTTAAAAACGTGATAAACGATATAAAGGTAATTTTCTTTGCTAGTCGAATAATAGAATCAATCTTTTAATAACTTTTAAAATACTATCAAACGATTGAAATTAATTTACGTTTTGCTTTAAAAATATCTCAGTGTTGAAAGAGTAATTGTCTATGTAAGTTGAGAGTTTGGTGTTTATCTTATTTTATAAAATGAACCATTTCGTCAAAAGGAATGTTCAGATTGTTTGTTTACATTATGCGACAAGCGAAGAAAAACTGACTTTAGGCCTACTGGATGTAGGACAGGCTTTGAGTCGTGCAAGCGTAACAAGTCAGAGCTGACGATGAAGTGACATTATCCAAGTGAAGTCTGTTCTTCCTGACGTTGGTTTGCAATAATTAATTGGTGTTCCCGTACCCAGATCCTCGGCTCATGGGGCTACCGCCGCGGCCTGATACCGGAGCACTGGCCGCTGGTGGAGCTGCTGTACTGCGTGTGCCAGGGGCTGCTGTTCCACGCGCGCGTCATGCACGAGGACGTCTGCCCGCGGTACATCGTCAACCTGATGACCACCGTCACCAGCTCCAAGTGAGTACTTACTTAGAGAGAGAGAGAGAGAGAGAGAGAGAGAGAGAGAGAGAGATAGAGAGAGAGATAGAAAGAGAGAGGGAATACAAGAGAGAAAGCTACTGGTTAAAGACACTTACACATCAGCCAGCCAGTCACTACGTAAAACGAAATCCGTCAATACGATTATCGTTTTTCGGATCCGAAACATTTTAAGTATGGAATCCTTACTACGAAATGCTTCGAATACGCAAAACGATTATCGTTTTGACGGATTTCGTTTTTCGTAGTAGGCTTTCAGAATCCGTATATTCGTATCGAAATAAATATAAACTTCATTCATATACCTACCAAAGACGCAGCGTAGGACGTCTACAGACAAGATGGTCAGATGACCTTGTAAATATCAGGAATACACTGGATGCACACTGCTTGTGATCAGTCGCTGTGAAAAACCGTGTGGCAGGCATATGTTCAGCAGTGGACGTCTGATAATGATAATGATACATACAGTCTTTGCAAGGCAGCAATACATAGCTCAGGCCCCTTACCTCTATAATAAAATTAACCGTAAGCTTAGTATTTACCCCATGCCCCTATTTGAGTGTAAGAAAACGATAACTGTGTGGCTCTTCTCTCTTAATTACGAAGATGTAGAATACCTTTTGGTAAAAGTAGTTTAACTTCACAAACATAAAGCACAGAGACACGCGCTCACGCAATGCACACTATTCACCCACACCCATACCCACGCCCTCATCCATGGCCATACACACACGCAAACACACACACACACACACACACACACACACACACACACACACACACACACACACACACACACACACACGCACACACACACACACACACACACACACACACACACGCGCACACACACATACACATCACACACAAACATACACATCACACACACACACACAAAACAAAATCAATTTTTATTTTATTTTTATTTAAAATTAATTTTTGAGTTTTCCTACTTGACTGTACTCTGTTTTAAATCCAGTGCAACCTGTACAGACATAAAGTTTTTGTTTTTACTTTTACACCTAGTTTATTAACATAATACAGTGTTAAATATCTTTATTGTTAATCATAAGGAAGAGCGAGGCTATCCCAACACAAGTATCACTTAGATAACTTTATGGGAAGCCCCGGCATTATATTTGTTAAAGATTTTAAGAAATAAATGGATTTTATTATTATTTATTTATTTAATGATGATGATGGATATTTTTATTTTTCAGAGCCGACCTCATTCAAGCCAGCTTCGTTGAAAAAATTTTGAGAACACTGCTATGATACTAACCGATAAACAGACGAGGTACTATCGTTGACAGATTTTGTTCCAATACTGTGATTACTTAGATTTTTATTTGGCACAGGGATATATTATGGTGGGTTATTTTAATCATGTTGGTGGTTCTTAATTTTTTAAGTCGGATGAATAACGTTTAAGTTATACATACTATTGTAATTACTAATTATATTTTGAGTCCCTACATGCTGGGCGTAAAAGTTATTTTTTTTACAATCACAATAGCATTTTTTTTACATATATCTGTCACGTTCATGCATTCTTGTATCTAAAGGCGAGGAAAAGAGACAAATATACCTTGCCCAAATATTACCACAACCATAATAGCAACATTTCACCAATATAGACGTTGTGTGTTTGTTGCACGGGTTAGAAAATAAATAGTGTTTTTCTATCAATTTTATAAAATGTGGCATGGATCGAATTTGCCTTAGCGATCAACGCCTTATCGGTATTGAATTTTGCCAATTAGTAAAACAATAATATAAATATTAGATAATGTAAGTTTCTAACCCTCGTCGTCCTTTAGCTGAGAATATAATGATGATGATGATAATGTAAAGTGTGTATTTCTTTGCTTGTCGATTTGAAAAAAAAATATCACAAAGTAAAATTTATTAACTGTTTGATTTAAAATGATCTCTGTGTTTAACGATGAACTACCTAAGTAGATTGTGAGATTTTTAAAATTAATCCTTTTGTTTAAAAGGAATGTCAAGATTATTTACAATATTCGACTAGCAAAGTACTTCAAATTTCATCGCGAAGGAAACATAGTTCAAATCTTTATACAAACGAATTTATAATATTTCATAGACTTCAGATTCACACAGGTATTCAATCTTATTTGTAAAATCAATATAGAGTTGTAAGATTTTTGATTTATTTAATATAAATTAAAAACATCGTTTCTGAAAAGTTTCATTGGCCAAGTCGCAAAAATATTATACTAAAGCATCATATTATCACAAACATCGAATTAGTTTAACTCAATTTAAGGAATATTGATAATGTAGTAGGTAGATGAATTTTGCTGTAATAACAAAGCTACTTCCATTAATATTACGGAAATATTTGTAATATTAATTCCTAAAGAAAGTAAGCAATATTTTCTTACTGCGAATGATATATCAATTTATTTGGCATGATTGGAAAAGTCACACCAAATTATGTCTGGCGGATAAAAACAAACGGGCATGATATTTATCAACCCTAAACCATACTTGATGAGATTTTGCCAATGTGAGTCAAGTTATAGAGTTACCAACTTTTGTGCAATACAGGGTTTCCCAAAAAATTGTGTCAAGTGGAAGTCCAAAGGTCCAAAGCACCACTAGAGTTATTCGAATCACCCCCATGTACTTTCCGCGATTTTTGATAGTTTTCGAGTTATGTTTTTATTCTGGGTTAAGGCTCTTCTTTGGGTCACTGTGGCGTGAATAGTTAAGGTACATGCCTGATTTTTTGTTTCTTAAATGAATACCAGGACTAGCTGATTCAGGTGTATTTCCATCCATATTTTAATTTAACCTTAAAATATTGATACATTGAAAAAAGTAATAAAAAAACATAACTCAAAAACTTAAAAATCGCAGAACAAACACAGGGGTAATTCGGGTAGCCCTAGTGATTAAAGTACCTATCTAATCCTATCTCTAGGCTTTGGATTGACAATATTTTTGGGACACCCTTATAAAGTCGTGTTCTTAATCAATAAGTACAATAACAGTTACTGTTATTGTAGAGTCTGATTTCAATTGACCATATTAAACCATTGTACTGAACAAGTCACAAACCATAAATGTAAATGGTAAATTCCATTCATCTTTGCTAGTCCAACTGTAAACAATCTTCATGCAACTTTTGAAATAATATCAGCAAATAAAATTAATTTACTATTTAATTTTAAATGATGTCAGTGTTGAACGATGAATTAGCTATGTATGTTGTAAGATTTGTGTTTATCTTGTTTTAATCCTTTTAAATTTAAATTTTTAAATCTTGTGTTTTAATATTTTCGCTAAAAAGGAATGGCAAGATTGTTTACAACATTCGAATAGTGAAGAAAAAACCGACTTTATCTATCATGGTACGCGACAATAGTAAATCAGTAATTTGTTAGTGTTAACGATTTTAATGCATTTTTGAAAGTAGCTTATTTCAAGAAGTAAAGAAAAGATAAGATAAGCGTATGGCATGGAGTAAAGATATAGTAAGATTAAGAAAAAAAGATAGCGTAGACAATTTGTAAAGCAATAAAACCTAGTTCAATTTTTGGAATGACTTAGTGAGGTGATTATTAAAGGACGAAGCTATATTTTTTCTTGATTCGCTGACAATATGATATCTAGAAATCTTGGCAATTTTAAATTAAAGAATGATGTCATTGATACAGTAAAGGAAGAATTGATTTGAGGGATTCGAGATTAGAAAATTTTATACTATATTAAAGTGTTTGAGTATTCAATTTAAAAATGTTATTAAATAGGTAACTTATGCACAATTAGCTTTTAGCCTGATTCACCAAATATTTAATGCTCGGACATATTGTTATATTTTTGTAATAAATAATTTTATATTACGTAAAGGTTTTTTAATATTTAAATAATGGTTATGATGTGTATATATTTATTTATTTCATAATTCAACTATTATTGCTAGGAAAAATCATACAAAGTGTTATAAAGTTATCACTGGCTATTGCGATTCGCTAGTAAATGCATCTTAATTTTCAAACTGTCTTGTGTTTGTCCATTATTAGTCAAAGATGATAGGATTTAAGGCGTTTTTTTTAAATAATCATGTAGCTAAGTTTCGACTATTTGCAAGCATGTTGCATTGCGCCGTGTGCCTTGATCAACGACCTCTATGTTACTTTGATACCTTCAATGTAAGTATATGTATTATTAAGGCGCCAAGCAAAAGTTTTAGCAGCTGTCAGAGGTGGTTACTAAGCTTATCAATTTCTTCGACCCTGGGCCTTCCTGGCTGGTCTAGCGCAGCTGGGCCCACCACCGCCCAGGAAGCCATGAAGCTTCATCATCGCTGGCAGACAGACTGGGCCCACTTCTAATCAACTTCCTCGACCCTGGGCCCACTTGAACTGGCTGGTCTAGCGCAACTGGGCCCTCCCCCGCCCAGGGAGCCATGAAGCTTCATCATCGCTGGAAGACAGACTGGCCCTAACACTAATCAACTTCCTCGACCCTGGGCCCACCTGAACTGGCTGGTCTAGCGCAACTGGGCCCTCCCCCGCCCAGGGAGCCATGAAGCTTCATCATTGCTGGCTGGCACACAGTCTGGGCCCTTTGTAACCGGTGCTCCAGTTCGGATTTTGGAGCATCAGGGTTCCCCTCTAACCAGCGAAGCTGGTCTGCGCATTCGTTTAGTACGGCTGTCCTTTCCTCGTTTGTCAGTCTGCTGCTGGCGTTTTCTGCTGCCTGTTGAACACAATAAAAAGTTCGAAAAGAAGCGTGTTTAAAGCTGTAGAATCAGCGATTTCAACAAAAAAAGACATGCAAAGTCTTTTAAGTTTATGAAGTAAGAAACAAATGATTCTTTCGATTCGATATGACAGACATGCTTTGTAGTGCTATCCATATGCTCATAATGCATTGCAGTCTTCTTATCCTGTACATACATGCTCAAGCAATTGCGACCTCGAAAACAGTTATCAGTGGCAGGTTCAAGAAACTTTGAACTTGACAAAAAAAAGTATGTTGATCACTGATAGTTAGCCAACTGATGCGGTCATTGTGTGATCAAATTGTCAAAAATACCACAAGATCACTTACCGTTTTACATCCAAACAAATATCCCTCCAACTGGTTCCTGACTTCGACTTTCTTCCTGACGGCTTCGTCTTCTGCTTTGAATTTCTCAGCGTCGTTGAGCATTTTCTCTATCTCATTTTTGCTGAGACGACCTTTGTCATTAGAGATGGTAATCTGTTCCGATCGCCCTGTACTTTTGTCTTGAGCACTCACGTTGAGAATGCCATTCGCATCTATGTCAAAAGTTACCTAAATAAAAGGAACGAGGAGGTGAATAACTTATTTGCTAAATGCAATATTGTAAATAATAGTACATTTATAAACCTCAATCTGAGGCACTCCTCTTGGAGCAGGCGGGATGCCAGTCAAATTAAACGTGCCAAGAAGATTGTTATCCCTCGTCATTGCTCTTTCACCTTCATAAATCTGAAATCAATAAACATACTTACTATTTTCTTCTGATAAAATAATAATATGCCACCAAAGCCATATGCTTGAGTTGTTACCTGAATTGTTACAGCAGGCTGGTTGTCCGAATAAGTGCTGAATACTTGTTTTTGTGCAATAGGGATCCTTGAGTTCCTCTCCACCAAGCGCGTCATGACACCTCCAGCGGTTTCAATCCCAAGGGATAGTGGAGACACGTCCACTAACAGGACATCTTGAATACGTGAGTCTTTGGATCCGGTCAGGATCGCCGCTTGGACTGCAGCCCCATAGGCCACTGCTTCATCAGGGTTGATGGACAAGTTTAATGTTTTGCCGCTAAAGAATTCCTGAAAACGACAAATCCTGGTCAGTGCTTACTTATCTTACATTTGCATATTTTTCACTAGCGGCCCACTGCGATCGCCCCTGTACAATTGGATCTCACAAAAACATCATTATACATTATTATTGCCTATGTGTAATTCCAGTGTATAAGCTATATCACTGCGAAGTTTCATCAAAATCCATTAAGTAGTTTTAGTGTGAAGGAGTTACAAACATCCATACATCCATCTTCACAAACATTCGCATTTGTGTTATTTATAAGCAGGATATTTAAACATGTGTACCTAACCTGCAACAGCCTCTGTATCTTCGGAATTCGCGTTGAACCCCCAACCATGACCACATCATGTATTTCTCTGGTATTCAGCCCCGCATCTTTTAACGCTCTTTCAACGGGAGCAAGTGTTTGTTTGAACAAATCCGAGCACATCTCTTCAAAACGCGCTCTCGTGATCTTTGAGTAAAAGTCTATGCCGTCATGCAACGCGTCTATCTCCAAGCTAGCTTCGGTACTAGATGACAATGTTCTTTTCGCCCTTTCACATGCCGTCAGAAGTCTTCTCAGGGCCTTTGGGTTTTCTTTAATATTCTTCTTGTATTTCTTTTCAAATTCTTGAGCAAAATGATTTACCATTCTATTATCGAAATCTTCACCGCCCAAATGAGTGTCTCCGGCTGTTGACCGCACTTCGAAAAGCGAACCTTCCGCTATTTGAAGGATGGATACATCAAAAGTACCGCCTCCAAGATCGAAGATAAGAACGTTTTTATCTCCTTTCAAATCCTTGTCCAGACCATAAGCAAGGGCAGCGGCGGTAGGTTCGTTGATGATTCTTAGAACATTGAGAGCAGCTATAGAGCCCGCATCTTTCGTTGCTTGCCTTTGGGAGTCATTGAAGTACGCAGGCACCGTTATGACGGCATCTCTAACTGTACCTCCAAGATACGTTTCAGCCGTTTCCTTCATTTTAGTAAGAACCATAGATGATATTTCTTCGGGGCTAAATCTCCGTTTCTGTTTTTTATATTCGACTATTATTTTAGGCTTCCCACCATCAGATACTACTTCAAACGGCCAGTTCTTGATGTCTTGTTGGACTTTTGGGTCGTCAAATCTTCGTCCAATTAGTCTTTTGGCGTCAAAAACGGTGTTTCTGGGGTTCATAGCAGCCTGTGAAAATGAAAAACGACAAACATATTATTATTTGATAAAGAAAATTCGCTTCTTCGTTTGGTAATGAACGTTTCGTTTCAAAATAGTTCCTACTAAGATTAGAGCGATTGTTCAGAAACATTCTTGTTATAATCGGGAAACTATCACACTTCAAAGGCCTAGGTGTAATTGAAACTTCGAGTTAAAAGTTTCGAACGTGCTTTAATCTAAGTTTCATCTCATTTTCCGTTGAACGCATTTTATTGGTTGGCATCTCAATGGTAGTTAGGCACTTTAGTTTCTGTAATCATTTTTTTACTTTAATAAAGTGCAAAGAATTCTTAGTTTAATAAAAATCGCAAGTTAATCGGAAACCCTTACTATTAAAACACATTCATCGGTGCTTACCACTCTTCATTGCATGGCTTTACAGCCATCAAGAACAAAATTGACAATTAATGAGACTAACTGGCGTATTAAAGGTACACTATACGTTGTAAATACTTGTAAGAATAAAGTATTTTCTAAAGATGGTTGACTGAAATATGTATTATCATCGGTCTGGAGTTATTGAGAGTGAAGGAACAGAGAGTGCACTTGTGTATTGCGCATACATCTAGGCACTATAATGTCTTATGCGTACCTTGCCTATCTCTGTTGAGAGGGGCGGAGCTGCTATTACCGAAAATCAGTAGGAGAATAAAATTTATTATGAACTTATTTTAGAACCTGCCTGGTTCTTAGCAGCGTCACCGATGAGCCTCTCCGCATCGTTGAAGGCGACGTAGGAGGGCGTGGTGCGGTTGCCCTGCTCGTTCGCGATGATCTCCACCTTGCTGTGCTGGAACACGCCCACGCACGAATACGTCGTGCCGAGGTCGATGCCCACCGCTGGGACCGCCATCTTGGATCAGCTAGGGTTGGGGTAAGTGCTTTTATAACTTTTATAAACTCAAATTAGACTCGGATGCAACGCTTTACTTTAAGTCTTAACCCATATATGTTTACTATTAAGTGACTAGTGAGTTTAAGGATTAGGAGATTTGTTATCGAGCTGAAGATACCATGGTCAGTTCCTCAATTCTAATTAAATATATTTTACTGTGCATATTTAATATGTCTGCTTAATTAACGCTTAGAAGCTACCGCAACACTGAGTAGCGAATATCTACAATGTATTGCAAACAATGCTAGGAGGGTGACATTGAATAAATCGGTATGTACAAGTCAACCCGTAAGCTGGTACCCATATAGGTTTAGGTACCAGCTTATAATGACCAGTACCTACAGGTAACTATAATTTTTAAAAAGTTATCATGTTGTACAAAGTAGAGCTAGATATAGAGCAAGCTCACTCAGAAGAATCGTTTTCAGTCTATTGTCGTCATCATCGTATAACGTTATTATAATTCAGCCTTGTGGCTCAGTACCAGACTTGTACCTAAGGCACACTACCTCTATAGGTAGACCGCGAAATTGAGACCTCGCCTGCGATAGCGGGTCGCGCGAGAGGTGCGGGCGGCGCGGAAACATCCGCCCGCGCCGCTCACTAACCGCGCTCTCGTCTCCTCCCGCACCCCTTTGCCCCGCAGGCGAAGTCTCAGAATATATCTTTTCATTGCTTAGTTATACATTTATACATCAAGTTCCTGTGTAAGTCTGAAAACCAACCTGATATACTCTGGACTCACTTCACTCTTAATTTTTACACTCATATTGTTATTTTTACATAAAATTTTCATTACATCTTTTGATTACATTTTCGTCATGACATGATGACAATGACGTTTTGTTATTCGACAACAAAGACATATGGATGTCACCTGATGTTTTCTTTGAAATTGGAAATGAATAAATACTTTTCTACTCGATAAAACGTCTTGTGTTGTGCGATGAAAGAGAAATCTCATTTATTTTTGTCAAGTGAATTTCTTGGAGCAACTTTGGATGATTGGAAGAATTCAAGAAAGGGTCATAATTAATTATTAGGAAGAAGAATCAGTCAATCTTTGCATGTAGTAATGTTTTAATACCTATGAAATTATTTAAATTATCAAAAATTGCATATTGTAGGTAATCTAAACTTAACTAAAACAAGCAACATTAAACTCTTGAAACTTAAGAACTGAATGCAAATCACGTACGATTAGCGCACAGATGAATAATATACGAGTATGTATCTAGAGCTTAGCGCTTTCCTTTTTTCTTCTTTTTTGTAAAGTCAGGTGGATGGAAACCCCTGGCTGCCAGCAACTCCTGGACATTATGACAAGCATAGTACACGTTTTCCATAGCCGATTCAGTCAGCATATCAACGTTGCAACGCCCCTTAGATTTCCCCTTTTTTCCTCTGCCTCCCTTCTTGGTTTTCTTCTCGTCGCCGCCATCTTCTTTTTTCTCCTTTTTCTTCCCTTTTCCTTTACCGGCCATTGCTTTTATTTTGGTAATTTGTAAACTGGGTGTTTTTGCGTTAGTTTGTTACCGTGGTGACGGTTGTTATGTGTTATTTATTGATCACACACCCGCATACTGTATTTCACTATGATTTCACTTGTTACAGATTTCTTAAAGTCGTAAAAACTTGGTTAGATTCTTACTGTAATTTTCAGTCAAAGTGTAACAAACCTACCCACAATTTTTTTTCGAAAGGTGGCATCTAAAATTATTATTTTTCATGTAAAGGGATATGTATTAAGTAGCAAAGCGACGGCTGCGCCAGAGGTCCCGGGTTCGATTCCCCGGTCGGGCCAAAAATATGTACCTGGGTTTTTCTGTTCAGAAATTCTCAGGGAAACCTGGAGTTTGGAAATTGGAGGTGTTATTAGTGTGTCCTGCGCCTGATCTCTCTCCGGTCGTGTCAGATTGCTGTCCCATCGTGCTATGAGAGTGAAAGGAATAGAGAGTGCACCTGTGTTTGCGCATACACTTGTGCACTATAAGATGTCCCGCGCAGTAGGTTAGTCGTTGTGACTGGCCACCATAGTCGAAATCGGTTAGGGGACTATATTTATTATACTAGCTTTTGCCCGCGACTTCGTTCGCGTGGACTTCAGGTTCGTCCCGTCTAGTAGCGCAAAAAATGTGTTTTTTTACGACCTCACATTAGAAACCTCAAAAATTGTAGCCTATATGTTATTCTGATGTATAAGCTATATTGTGGTAAAGTTTCATTCAAATCCATTCAGTAGTTTTTACGTGAAAGAGTAACAAACATCCATACATCCATACATCCATACTTACAAACTTTCGCCTTTATAATAGTAGTAGGATTATACGTGGCATTGGCACCCGAACGCTTTCATTCAGTCTCAATATCACAATATGATTTGAGGTCTTATCTAATCTGTGGGTCTTATTAACGTCACGTTATAATGTTCAATCATTACAGCGTGATGTGCATTGCATGTCATACTTGTACGGATATACCGGGTTACGTACGGACGACAGCACGTCAAGCTAAACACTGCGGTATCTTATGCTGTCATACCTACCTTGAATAGGTACGGTCGTAGTCTCTGACGCCTAACCACTTTTAAACGAAAACACACATCGTTTGCGCAAGGCACACTACAAAACGGGAGTCACTTTAAACTTGCAACAAAAGACGACGCGAAGTCACAGAAGATCACAATACTACGGCGAACTCTTTGGACTCTTATGAGGTCCACTTTCACATGATTTAAACCAGGATTACGCTACTCCTGGATTATATTTTATTTCTGTTTTTGTCAACGTCAAATTAACTGATACAGACAGAATGATGGCCATATGTGGCAGTGATCACGATAACGGCGGTGGTAGGATACGCTTATTATGTTTAGTTAAAGTTTTAAACAAGATTTACTTACCTGTAACAGTTTGATCAAGATAGCCTTTAATATTGTGTCTTCGTTTTCTTCAAGTTCAGCAGCAGCGCACTCGATATTTAGTGCCTTATATTCGGAATGTGGAGTTATGTATTTGTATTTTTATGAAACTAAGAAAAGCAACTCTAAGATGATTGTCAAAAACACAAAATTAGTTTTACTTTCCTTTTTTCTTCTTCTTGTTATTGTCAAAGCCAGGTGCTTGGTAGCCCCTTGCTTCTAACAACTCTTGTACATTATGACACCCATAGTACACATTGCTCATTGCGACTGGACTTAGAATGTCCATGTCTTTGGAGTTCGTTTGGCCAGCTTTCTTAGCACCATCGTCATCACCCATGGCTAAGTTAAAACTAACTAAAAAAGTACTTGTATTATCGAAAAAAATATTATTCTGCAATATGCAGCCGTAGACTGTAAACTTTCAAACTTACTATTGCATTTTAAGTGGTACTTAACTATTGTAGTTAATTTCAAAGACTTTGTAGGATATTGATTTTGGTTTGGTTTGAAGAGAATTACTGGGAGAAGCATAATTTATCTTAATTTTCTGTTAGTTTCTGTATATTTTTTCTTTGTCTCAATGAGTAAACTTTTTATAACAACACCATAGCTATTCATTATAAAACCCCAATACAATTAATACATAGAATAAACAGACTTATTTCTGAATCTTTGTTAGACGTTAGATAGATAAACCTTCTTATTTTGGGTCTTGTTATCACGTTTTGGGTTTTTAGAATTACTTAATATTTTTTTAAAGTTCTGAAAATGAATAAAAGGAATAACAGTACTCATTCGCAATCATTCACAGAAAATGTATTGTCTTACGAAAAAATATTACACATTTCTCATCAATATCTTCCACTCTCTAACCACTTTTGATCCTGAAATGGTAAAAAATGTAAGAAGATCCGATAAAGTTTTTAGACATATACCTTACAACTCACCTTTTGCAAAACGTCATTTGATCTATTTAGGACCACAATTGTATAATAAAATTAATAAAGCAATCAATATATATCCTATGACACGTGCAAAATGCAAGCGCATACTAACAGAATTTCTACTAACTAAAACCTATAATGAATGCGAGCTTATGCTGAAAACTGTGGTGTAGTTGCCCTTTTCGCACATACTTCATGCACACACACCAACTCACTCTCTCTCATACGCACACACACACACATACACACACACACATTCGCGCGCACACACACAAACACACCCAAGCACAAGAAAAGATTTATTAACATGAATAAAACTGTATGTAGCTAACTCCAATGTTGTAAGTAATTCTTATCTGCTACAATAGGTAAATAAGTTTAAATAGCCCATGTCCGTAGATGGGGGGCCGGAAGACTGTAACACAGGGTATCCTAGTACAGGTTCCGCTCCCTCACTCTGGCACGTTTATATTATGCATGCTTTAATACTATAATAGTATTTAAGATAATGATAATATTATTACTTTTTAATTATGTATGTGCCATAGTGATAAATAAATAAAATGCTTTTGATTGATTGATTGATTGATCTTATTATTTACATTCAGTTACAGTAAAAAAATAAAAATCTTGGCATTTTTCTAACAGAAAATCGTGCAGCAAAACACAATTTTTGGAAAACATTTTTATGCAACATGTTGGGCGTCACTTTGTAATATAGACGAATATTACTGTTACTGCATTAAATGTTATGGCAGTTCCACTGTATTTTAAATGCAGTTGTTACATCAATATCTTAGACTAGTATTTCTTATTGTAAGATTATCATTTAATGTTGTACAAAGGTTCCTTCAGTATGTGCTCGACTTCCTTCCGGTGCAGCACTGCAGCACCTACGGCGGGCGTAGCAGCCTCCGACCGGCCAGCGTAGATCAGCTGAAAACATTATTTTAAGATTAATATTGATTACAAAACACAAAAGACCAAGGTGAAGACCGTAAATGAGATGGAAGGACGACCTTAAAGAGATAGCGGGCAACAACTGCATCGTAATTGGCCAAAACAGGGGTAAATGGAGAAGGTTAAAGGAGGCCTACATCAAGCGATTGGGAGACAGTAACTGAAGAAGAAGAAGTAGATTGATAACATGCCAAACTTAAAATTTCTAAAATAAGGGCAATTTACTTAGGTCATCCGGCAATGTTAAGGGGCGGCTATTGGTGGTACCTAGTATTTGATTGACTAACCTTTCGTCCTAAAAGGTTTTCGAATCTTGGTTTGACAAACGTCCACGCTCCCATATTCCTGTGTTCTTCTTGGCTCCATATAAATTCTGTAATTAACAATATAACTATTGTAATTCATGAAAGTAAACTACTTACTAATTTATTGTTCGATCTTTGTTAAGTGCTGTGTTAAAGTATTTTTTTGACAAGCTTAATTATGCTCCATTCTGCAGTCCGGAGTATTTCCTGAACAATTCTGCCACTCAAACATTATTATTTTACATAAGAAAGGAGACAAAACTGATATTCAAAATTACCGACCAATAAGCCTTGTTTCTCATCTTTACAAAACATTTATTAAAATTATCGAAGGCCGGATAACAAAACAACTTGATTCCCACCAACCCCCAGAGCAAGCTGGCTTTCGCCGAGGACTCTCCACGATCGACCACCTCCAAGCCATCAACCAGGTCGTAGAAAAACACTCCGAATATGGACTTCCACTGTATATGGCATTCGTGGATTACTCAAAAGCTTTTGACAGCATCAACCATGAAGACATTTTTGCATCCCTTTTAAGACAAGAAATCGAACCCACGTATGTGAAATTGCTACAGAACATCTATACAGCAAGTACTGCCGCTGTTAAAATCCATACGGGAGGGCCTGCCTTTAAAATCCAGAGAGGTGTTAAGCAAGGAGACCCACTATCACCAAAACTCTTTACGGCTACTTTAGAGAAAGTATTCAGGAAACTGTCTAATAAGTGGGAGCAGAATGGTATTGCTGTCGGTGAAAAAAGATTGACCAACCTCCGATTTGCTGACGATATCGTACTGTTTGCCACCTCTTCGTTCGAACTGAGTAGTATGCTGGAAGACCTGAGCACGGCCAGTCTCAGTGTTGGGCTTCGGATGAACCGGGAAAAGACCAAGGTGATGACTAACAGCATCAAGCGCAGAATATGCGTGAGGGATGCCGAGATGGAATATGTCGATGATTACGTTTACTTAGGCCAGATAGTTTCATTCCAGGCAAGACAGGAAAAAGAGATTGCTCGACGCATCGAAAATGCCTGGAAAAGCTACTGGTCTTTTAAGAACTTTTTAAAAGGTAAATCACCACTATGCCTGAAACGGAAAATCATGGACATGTGCATTCTCCCAGTCCTCACGTACGGCGCCCAAACATGGTCTTTGACCGATCGTCAGAGGTCCAGCCTAGAGGTTTGTCAGAGAGCAATGGAGCGCAGCATACTAGGGGTAAAACTGTCCGACCGGATCCGGAACACCACACTGCGCTCCAAGACGCTCATCACCGACATCTCCCAAAAAGCTGCTCAGCTAAAGTGGGACTGGGCTGGTCACGTATGCCGCATGTCGGATAACCTCTGGGCCAAAATCTGCACCAACTGGATCCCCTTAAATGGAAGACGGCCACGCGGTAGACCCAGAAAAAGATGGCGTGACGAGCTGGACTCGTTTAACAGAGACTGGCAGGCAGTTGCCCAAAATCGTGGAGAGTGGAAAGGGGGTAGGGAGGCCTTTGCCCTGCAGTGGGACACTACGGGCTCATAATAATAATAATAATAATTATGCTTGTTTTGGTTTTAGAATTTTAGGTTGTGGTGGATGATGTCTACCTAATCGATCAAAATATGCTTGTTTCTATTTTCAAATTTCAAATTTTGGTAGCAGATTTTTACCTAATTGATCCCTCTAACTTTCAATATCTCTCTTCCTTACTTCTAGCATTTGGGAATTTCTCCAGCTCCTTTTGCAGGCCCTGCAGAGGGAAGGGGCTGAGGGCCTCCACCCTCACGATGGCCACATCTTCAATGCCAGCCCTCACTCTCTCCTTGTTAAGTTCGTAGTAGTGCTTCCCACTAACCAGGATCACTCGACGCACTTTCAGTGGGTCTGCTAGTTTGTCCCCTGAAATTATAATGGATTTGTTTAGTTACTTTTGTAGTCTTCTACTCTTATGGTACCTAGAAAACCTGTTAGGGCAGGGATGCACAGACCGCGGCCCGCCGGTCGAATACTGGTGGCCCGCCGACAGCAAAAATAATACTCTCGTACATTCGAAAAATATTGAATTCTATTCCAGAATAAAACCAAAAAAAATATGTTCGAAAAGTAATTTGAATCTCGCGCGCGCGCTCTTAAGTGCACGAATTCCCGATTTCTCGCGTAGGTAGATACACGAAGCTTCCAGAGTCGGTTTCGAGATTTCTCCAGACAGTTTTCGACTCTATACGCGCGGTATAAAAGCCACGCTAACCGCAGCGACCGATAGTTCGGTTTTAATTTGAGTGAAGTGTCAATAGTTCTAGTGTAGATTTTAACTCGACTAGCCGGTGTCATATATTTTGATCCACATTCAACGTAGATTTCCCGTCAAGTGCCGTGTATAATTGTGTTGTGAAATCGTAAGTAAAACTCTGTTATTAATAAGTGTTTCCCTACCTATTTAAATCAATCTACCTAAATAAAAAAGGATGGGTAATTTAAGTAGGTACTGTAATTGTTTTTAGGTGCTGTGTTAATCCTAGCCAGGATTAGAACGCAACATGGACAAGCCAGGACCTAGTAAAAAACGTAAGGTTAAAGATGAAAAACGGCAGTTTCAAGAAATTTGGACTGAGAAATACTTTTTTGTATGGTCGCATAATAAAGTCGTTTGTTTAATTTGCAAGAATTCTGTTGCGATTGCAAAGGAATATCATGTAAAAAGGCACTATGAAACGCAGCATCCTACTTTTACCAAGTTTACAGGCGAATTAAGAAAGCAAAAAATGTTGTCTTTAAAACGGGAGCTTATTGGTCAGCAAGCTATGTTTACAAAACCCATCCAAGATTCAGAAACAGCTACAGAAGTTAGTTATGAAATTTCTCGAATGATAGCAAAGCGCAGTCGCCCCTTCAATGATGGGGATTTTGTAAAAGAATGCATAGAAATTGCCGCTAAGAAAATGTGTCCAGAAGCAGCAAAAAAGTTTGAGAAAATTCAACTGAATCGTATGACTATCCAAAGACGTATTATGTCTTTGTCAGGTAATATTGCGGAACAATTAAATGAAAAAACTAAGATCATTGAATTTTTTTCATTAGCACTCGACGAATCCACTGATATTACTTCCACAGCTCAACTTCTCATATTCATACGAGGTGTTACTCAAGATTTTGAAGTCTTAGAAGAGTCGTTAGGAATGTGTTCATTGAAAGGTCAAACCAGAGGAGTTGATATACTCAATGTACTTTTGGATGAGTGTTCAAAAACTGATTTGGACTTATCAAAATTATCGGGAGTTGCCACTGACGGTGCTCCTTCGATGATTGGTGTCAATTCTGGGCTAGTTACTTTGCTGAAAAAGCATATGCAAGAAAAAAACATAAACGCTGAAGATCTCATGCAGTTTCACTGCATTATACACCAAGAAGCCCTCTGTTCTAAAAAAATTGAATTTCAAAATGTCATGAAAGTGGTAGTTTCGACTGTAAATTTCATAAAATCACGAGGACTCAATCACAGGCAATTCAAACAATTCCTTGATGACATCGAAAGCGAATATGGAGATTTACTGTATTATACAGAAGTAAGGTGGCTAAGTCGTGGATTGACCCTGGAACGATTTCTAAATTTAATAGAAGAAATTGGAATATTTCTGGCGGAAAAGCAAAAGGATGTCCCGGAACTTAAAAATCCTGATTGGTTGTGTGATTTGGCTTTTTTAGTTGACATTACAAATCATTTGAATGTCTTGAACACACGGCTTCAAGGCAAAAATCAACTGATATCCCAGCTCTACGCTCACGTATCATCCTTTCAATGCAAGCTGACACTTTTCAGATCGCAATTGAATTCTGGAAATTACAATCATTTTCCGAATTATAAGAAAATGGCTGAAAAATTCAACAAAACTGCGATTAATTTCAGTTATGTAGAAAAGCTAGATATTTTGATTCAATCTTTTCAAGAAAGATTTTCGGAGTTTAAAAAAGTGAAACCTCTGTTGGACATATTCAGCAATCCTTTCACGATTTCAGTTGAAAATGCGCCAGAGTCAATGCAGTTAGAAATTATCGACATTCAAAACGACCAAGATTTACACAACAAATTCAACGAAGGAGACTTGCTGAACTTTTACCGCTGCATTGATAAAAATACGTACAAAGAGTTGCGCATAAACGCTCTGAAATGTGCCAGCTTATTTGGTTCTACCTATATATGTGAACAAACCTTTTCAATACTAAATAATAATAAAACAAAAAATCGAAACCGCCTTGCAAATGAAAGTTTGGAAGCAGTTTTACGTGTTGCTACAAGTAAATTTGAGCCAAATATAAAAAAGATTGTAAGCACTATGCAGTGCCACGCTTCAAATTAATAAATTCTTTTTCAATTTTAATACATAATTATCAATTCTTTATTGTCTTTAATTACCTATACTTCTGGCGGCCCGCCATCAGTTCATAATTTGCCCGAGTGGCCCCTAGTCTTAATAAGTCTGTGCATCCCTGTGTTAGGGTGTATCAAACAACAACTACTACTGTTGTTATGTTGTTTTTGGGCCTTTGTTCCCAATTTTTAAAATATATTATGTACATTTGTTGCCTGGTACATACATATCTTAAAATAATGTTCACACCAAATGCTCGGAAACGTTCATTTTAATATAAATAATTAAAATAATTTGAATTTAGAATACGAGTAGGTAGGCGAGGCCAGACTAGACCAGTAGGTAATGTGACATCGTGTGTCTGCACCAGAAAGCAGCAAAAAAATGATAATAACATTTTAAACCTACCACGCCACGCACCGAAAACATTTTTTTATTGCGTTGTTATTAATACAATAATACTTATTGGCTTCATGACTTTTTTAAAGCAAATATGGACAGCTTTTAGAAAAATAAAAAAAATACGAGTGTATTTTGTTGAAATGAAAGCCGTGGCGCGCCGATCGGTGCATACTTCTACTTTACTAGGTTAACATTATATTATTGCCTCACAGGATGCGTGAAAGCAAAGCATGTCTTTTTTTAGGCGAACTTAAATCCTTTGATTTTTTTTACCTTTCTGGTTATCGTGCACTTTTGTTGTCATTAAAACACATCAACATTAAAAACGCTCGACGTAGCTCGTCCGAAATTTCACATCTAGTTTGATTTTGTCTAGTCAAATTATTACATGGTTCTAAAGACGTTCAAGAAATATAATTTGAAGCCTTTAATCTTCTTGACAGACAATGTTTTGAAGGGCGATATATTTTACGTATTCGTATAACGTATCACTCCAACAGAAAAAATGCAAATACCAATCATAAAGATAGAAGTGCCTATCCGCGTTGCGTCCAATATTGCATATTGAAAGCGTGCATCAAACGTTTTGCGGTTTGACCAATATTGCAGTGAATTTCAGAGCGGTTGTGTCAAAAGGGTTGATATTAATGAACGGGTCGTATAGTCCGAATTCTACGTCTTTGCAAATAGGAAAGTGTCGGAGAAATGTATTCTCAATTCATGACTAACCTACAAATATAAGTAGTTGCAGATGTAAGATTTTGTTAAATTTAGGTTTGCTATGAATCGTAATACTTTGACATCGAGTGTAAGGATTGTTACCAGATTCTTTGTTATACTTTCAATGTTTGGGCAGACCTTTAAAACTGTTTACTGTTTACCATAGTGGCCCGCCAAATGCCAATACAATACTCACTCAGTAGCCATTCAATACCTAATTATCCTATCGTTTATAACTACTATAGGTCGACCGCAAAACTGAGACGTTTCTGACGTCACTTTTGTCGCCTTTATTTTAATTTCCCTCCCAATTAATGTACTCCTTATCATTGCTATAAATTAAACGATATTTCTTTTACCTTGAAGAAGAACATTTAATTCATAATAATAATATGGAGTACATTATTTGGGAGAAAAATACAACAAAAGTGACGTCAGAGACGTCTCAGTTTCGCGGTTTACATAAAAAATAAATAATGCTTCTTTTAATCTATTTATTTCAAGATTCTAAATCAGTATTAAGTAATCAGCGAACAGCTTCAAGTATAAAACACCTTCAGGGCCACACTTTATTAATTCTATCGAGGTGGAACCTCTATGTGAGCTAGGCGTTGAGGCATATTCAATTCTATGTGGTTCAGATAAAGTTTATATTAGATTAACGCATTTTACCGAAGTAATTACCAAATGTGCCGCTCATCTCAGTTTAGTAGACCCCGTAAAGTTTTCAAGGATGTTCTTTGACAAGTTGTTGACCGGGAACTTGATATTATAGGAGCTTAGTTTAAAGCCTGTTATTAGATAGAATCATTAGCAGAGATCTCTATGATCGTTAAGACACTAGATATACGTATCCTACACCGATAAGTACCGATAAGAATTTATTATCAAATTCTTACCAATGATAATTGTATGTCTCTATGCTGTGCTGTCTATTGAGAGATTGTTAGATTGTCTAGTTTATATAATAAAGTCAACATTCCGAATGAATCGTGATGTTTGTTTAACTATTTATTCCCATAAAACGGAATGTTATGTAATATTGTGTATACTATACTTTTCCGTTAATTTATTTTCGCTGCACTCATAGCCATATATCTGCACGACCTAAAGGTTTGACTGCAATAAGTCTGTAAATAAATAAACTTAGGTACCTATGACTGGTTGAAAATGCGTGCCGGGGGCGAAGTCCGACAACGGAGAGACAGCATCGGCTAGCCGGAGAAGTAGCTTAGGAGCTACCACAACCAGTGGTTTTCGGTAGTTTCGCACTATCTGTAAGATGAGGAAGCAATTAACCAAAAAGCAAATTACATTTAAATAATTACCAAAAAACTTTAGACTCATAAATAGGATGAAACTATATGTCCTATATTAGGTATCAATCCACCATACCTTACTTATTTTTTCGTTTAGTAATTTTGATAATTGAACTATGTGCCAATGTACAAGTATGGTGAGAAAATTAACTATTAATTATTCATTTATAGCCTAAAGGAGTGGTAGGTAGGGTCAACATTCAAGCAAAAGCCTGTAATATGTCTCTGAGCTTTAGGAACTTCTCCTCCTTCTTCCAAGATCAAGGAACTTATTTCATTGGCCGATTTACCTGTTGTCTTAATAAGTCAGGGTTGTCACAGGCGATCTGTGAGCTACAGTAACCTCCATATACTTAGGGATCTGTGTATGTTATAAAAACTATAGTAATCATCAAACGTCGTACATAAGTCAGTGGTACCATACCTGTCTCCTTAGCAAATGGAAGTACTGCGCCGGAGTAGTAGGATTGGCAACATGTAGACAGACCGCTTCAGAGTCTGGGGCAGTCTCCAGGCTGTCCGTAAGTTGTAGGAACCTCTCCATCCTGCAGGAACTGTGTTCTGACGCTGCGCCGTCATAGCCGTGGGGGAGAAGCATAACTAGGCCGTTGCTTCTGACCCATTTTGCTAGTAAATAAAACAAGAACTTAATCAGAATAATTGTAAGTTTTAACAGCGTTTTAACACAACTGGGTTAAGGGACTTTAATGAGACTCTATCACTGTTAGGGCACCAAATTATTAAAAGAAAATTCTGTAGGTGCGTGTAAACATTATAATAAATAAATAAATAAAATAAATATGCGCCAGACAACACACCAATTGTCATCGTTTCGAACTAAGGAATTTGCTTCCTTGTGCTACGAATACCAGACAACGATAATGACGGGGGCGTCCCGATAACCATGATACCAAACCATCCATGATAAATCCATGACTTAGGTACAAATGTTTGTGCTCATCACACAAACATTTGCCCCTTGCGGGAATCGAACCCGCGACGCCGGCATAGTAGTCAGGAGCGCTAACCACTACACCAAACGCGTCGTCAATGACGACATATATTACATACTTGTCCAAAATATTTTATTACGACTGAGCTTCAGTTGTAGACGCTAAAGCGAAGCCAAAACTAAAGCTAAAGGTCAGATATTACCTTAAAGGAGGCGCGGGAAGGGACTCTATTCAGTCAAATGGGTTATTTTCTTATCGCAAATGGACGAAATTTATTTTATTCTCCACCCACCACTGAACGTATTACTTATGTAAGGGCAATAAAAACCTATCATTTAGGGCTTTATTCCCTTACAAGAGTAGTACTTATGTTTACTTATTAATATTTTTTTAGGTAATTGAAATATACAAAGTTTGAAAAAATATTTTTCTGATCGATATCCTGATATTGATTGATAATCCTTTTTACTGAGCTAATTATGAATACGTCGAATGAGTAAACACTTTTCCTGATGATAAATCTGGTCAAATAACAATCGATCAAAGTCAGACAGATTCTTATTTTCAGTTTTATATTTTTGACTAAGAGTTTTTATTATATTGTATGGATGTATTTTGGGAACATTGTGTTTTTTATTATTATGTGAATTAAACTTATATTCTAAAAATATAAACACTTCGTTTTTCATTCTTGCGCTTTTGCAAACTGTTAAAATTGTCTTAACAAGCGAACCAATCTTGTATGTCTATGGCCTAAATAAACTTCAATGCTTCCAACACCACTACGCTTCCACTGGCTACTTATAAGGGCCGTAGCATACTGACGGTTTGCGAACGTCCATTGCGGAAGCTATGTACCAAGTCGTGGGATAAGCATCTATCTTTCTATAGTAGTATTAAATACTCGCTTCCTCTGCGGCAATGAAACGTCGTGGTACTACGACAGCGCATTCTTATCTCTCTTTAACACTCACAGGCCTTTTATGGGCGTAGTGTTGCACTGTACACTGCACAGTTCCCATTAGCGCATACGCGCACGCTTCACTCCCTAGGGCGTGAATGATTTATGGTCGCAGAGGAAGAGAGTGTTTAATACTACTATAGTATATCTCATACCTTCTCCAGAGGCAATATAAGTGTCCACAATGATCTGCGCGCCATTGTAGAAGTCTCCGAACTGCGCCTCCCACACGCAAAGGTTGTCGGGGTTATCATACGCCATGCCGTATTCGAAGGCTAGCACGGCCTCCTCTGATAGAATTGAGTTTGCTACCTACAAAATAAAAATAATGTAGGTAGACATTATTTTACCAAAAATAACTTTCACAAGAAAAAAAATAGTAACGATATTTTAGCAAATGATTCTGTTACCGTAGTTTTATCCCTACTTTTCCTTAGCAAATAGAATCAGCTTCAGATTGAAATATTCTTGTGGAAAAACATAATACTATAATACCTATAGAACTTAAGGTTTATATCACTGACTACTACTACAGTTTTATTAAAGGAAGCAGTAGGCTTAAAAATCTTTAACATTTAAAGGGGGCGAGCCATATTCAAGTGAGACATTGATAAAAAGTTACGTTCATGTATGTAAATAGTCCCTAACTCCCCCGGGGATCTATAAGCGATACTTTCAAACTTTTATACAATTTTTATTCAGCACGTTGCAAACTAATCTAAACTTTTCCCTCGGAAATTGAATTTTTCCCAGTTGCGAATTGTTTCCATGAATGGCAGTTTGTTAAACAATAGACTACTATATGAAACGAAATCAAATCCAAACTAAGATTTGATTGTACAAACGAGTTAGATAAAAGTCTAGGCTTATCGAATGCATAAATGAAAACTTTCGTCATCTAATCATAACTTTAAAAGAAGCGTAGTAGGGCAACAATTGCCATTAATGGTCACGGGTATTTTTCTTCTTTGCTTCTGGAACTTTGTGCTGGTCTCTCTTTAATCATGACGAAGCCAATGCTAAGGAGTGTCTTTGTGTACTGCGTATACTACAGTGTGCACTATAATACCTTCTACATTATTGGCAAGCACAATGTTAAGATTAGCCGACGCGACGTAGTTGGATTGAGTGCGACTGAAAAGTTATTACGTCATAATTACCTCCAAGAATCCCTTTTGGTCTTTGTGTATGTGGTTGAGCGGCACGTATATCTGTTCGGTTTCTTGGTCTACCAGCATAGCGTGTCGGTGGGAGAACGTCCCTCTGCCTACATCTTCTCCACTCAGTCTTACGTTGTGGCCTTCCATTAGGAGGGACCCTGAAATTATAGGATGAACGAAACTCTTGGTCATTTAATACCGCGAGTACCTTCTCATTAGACACCTACGTCCAAAGTAAATTAGTATTAGGGGAACTTTGTAAGGTAATGAGTCTGTAGCAGTATAATCAGTTAAATTTTGAGAATGAACCCATGTGAATTTGCAAAAAAAACAACATATTACCAAATGCTAACGCTTCTGCGGTAGCCCAGTCTAGATCCTTTTCATCAGTCAATTTATTAAGACGATTCTTGACGTGTGTTTTTGCTAGATGTTGGTGTGTGTTCTGTAATAAATATACACTCATTGTTGGCACACTATATTTAGGTTTTTATTGGTACTCATGATTGTAAATACACAAATATTTTATGTTACTTACGAAGTCACTTGGTGTCTCAACGGAGGCATATCCGACAACCTTCAAAAGCCCTGTATCCACTCCAGTGTCCCAGGTCTCTACAGCCTTAGGAGCTGGACCCATATTTGACCATTGCTCTTGGTAATATGTGACCTGAAATAATTTTCCGCTTATAATTTTGACCACTATTACAAAGTCTTGCATTAAAGTCTTCTGCATTTTTCATAGAAGGTTCTGCCTCTGCATTTAAAAGAGTATATATTGCATTTGTATGAATACTATTTTTGACTTTAATGGACGTGGTTCCTACTCACCTCAGGCTTGTACGAAGGCACAGCTTCAAATTGCGATTGCAAGTATTTGGCGTATTCCGTGGACATGTTGGTTACTTCTTGTTCCGCTAGTACACCTTCTGATACTAGTTTCTCAGCGTAGAGATCGGGAATTGACCTGAAGACGGTGAATTCCTTCATGTTTATAATAAAAGAAATATGTAGTAAGCGGTTTTCAGTGCAAGTTCAGCCATGTTTACTTACACTGGTATTTTTTTATTCATGTTTTAGGAAACGGTACTCTAGCTATCTAGCTAGAGTACGATTATTACTACTAGATAGTGACCTAGGCTTTTGTCAATTCAGATTTTTCCAAAGCTCCAAATTAGGGAAGCAAAATCACAGACCTACCCAAAAGCTACATAGGTTATAAACACATTGCTGTTCTAAAAAACTCCTATAAACGACTCCTCCAATAGCTACTAATCTGTGCTCCCTAGGCTAGGTAATAAGGGATTAAGGTTCAAAATCAATGTTATTCAAGAACAAAGAAATCCACTTCCTTGAAAGAGGTATCACTTACTTCCTGCTCCTAATAAGCTTGTACATCAGTGGGTTGGTGAAGGTAGGGTCGTCGAGCTCGTTGTGCCCCCACCGCCGGAAGCAGTTGTAGTCTATGAACACGTCCTTCCGGAAACGGCGCTGGTACTCGAAAGCTATGTTGGTGGCTTTTGCTACTAGCTGGTAGAGAGAATAAATAGTCAAAATTATTTATTCCCTCTACATACACGTGCATAAGTTATGTAGGTAGAAAATAATAGTCTCGTTATATTTTTAACTTAACCGTAGTTTGGTAAATATATCTTTTGCTTTATGTTTAAAAAACTTGCGTTTAAAACAGCGCCAACTATAGATGAAAGTATCTCGTTTCCATGTTTGAATAATTGATTTAAAACCTCGTCTCATTATAAAGATTCGACAATCTCCATTTATGATCTTTGATGCGTAAGATATTATCCTCCGATGCTAAGAGCAGTTCCTACGGTGGAATAATGAATTCCTATAATACTTATTTACAGATTTGATTGCAATATTTACCTCCGGATGGTCCCCATTAACGTGGATGACAGGTGCAGCTATTGTCTTCGCCAAGTCGGTCACATACCGACACGAGCGACCCCTAGCCGCGGGCAGGGTGAAACCAACCTGGATGAGAAGTTCTTGTTTAAAAATCATTCAAAGAAAATGTTTTTAGACTGCTAATGAGCAGTAATAAAAAAGAGTAGGAAGAGTAGTAGTCAGAATTATAATGATAATGAAGGCTGGCTATAATATATAGGCAGTACTTCTATCGAGTGGAATTAAAATACACGACCGCGCTATCTTCCACTCTAAAGCACCGACTATGCTGGACCGGTTTTGTCGTGAACCTGCTCCCGGACCATGTCATTCACATTACACCGAAACCGGAAAAACCGGACAGTGTGGTAAAAATGCCAAACTCGGTATTTTTACCGGATCCGGCGTTATGTAAACAGTTTCATATAAAGTTTCAGCCACTAGCTCTTCCGGCAATTTTACCGTTCTGGCTAATTTGCCGATGAATCTTAATTAGCTACTTCAGAGTGTGTAAGCCATTCAAGCTTCTAGCCTGAATATTCAGCGATCAAGAGAGCATACCGTAATAAGGTTTCTGCTTTTTGCATCTTTAGTGCAGAATAATATGAAGAGAATATCACAGCATGTAACCGAATTAGGGCACTATCGTAGCGTGTAGCCAAGCTGTAGCAGCTGTCGTAGCGTAGCAATGTTTATTTCGTAGCTGCGTTACGAATGGGTCGTAGGCTACATTACGTAGCTCGTATTTGTCTAAAAAGTAAATATTGTTACTGTTTGTTGAACTTTTATTATGGCATGGCTTATACTTTTTTTGCTATTGGATCTTTTTCATGATAATATTCCAGTGTCTTTTCCATAAAATAAATAAATATCCAGTCTCTATGATTATCACATTTACAACATAGTTTTCAAGTTTTTGTCAATGTTTTTTCGGATCATTAAACGAGAATTGCTTTTATGTTATCGAGCAACTGATATATCTCGTCCCATAATTTGATTCGGATTTCCGATGGTCGCTCAAATATTAAGGCTATCGGACAATATTATTTTCACGGGTTCAGTTGGGTGTAGAATTTTTACTTTTCTTGTTATTATGACTTTTGTTATAAATTTTTGTGTCTTACTTGGTTGTTGACGACCACATGCAATGATCCTCCGACGTGAAAATGCGGCGCCTGCGACAACATAAGCGTTTCCTGGTTGATGCCTTGTCCGGTGAACGCTGCATCTCCGTGGATCTGAAATTGGTATTATAACTAAGGTCTTCTAGTATAAATTGTTATGCTGAGCAGAAAAGTTAAAAAATCATCGTGTCTAGCCAGTGCTGAAAATAGAGCGGTGCCACTGGTGCCCAAGCATAGGGCGTAGACTTTTGGGGGGCGCAAGAATGGCCTAACCAAGCAGGACTTTTATAATGGGTCATATAATAGACAGGGACCTACTTAAAAAAACAAGGACGCAGTTATGGAAGCTCGCACAGAGCGTAGAAAAGTTAAGGGCGCTTTTTACGGTACTGTGTCTACCGCTGTAAAGTCGTGGATCAATCACGAGGCTGTTTTGCCCATGATGGTATAACATACTGGCAGCTACTAAGCTATAACATACTGTTTATACGCCTACGTATAGTTACTAAGCTCGAAGATTTTACCTGGACATTCAAAACCTTGTCACCCATCAATGATGATCCGTCGGGCGAGTAGTCACCTTCTTTCAGCTGCAACTGTCTTGACCTGGCTTTCCCCATGGAGACTGGATTACCTGCCTGCATCGAAATACAAATGAATAAGGTAATACAAATTGCACTTGTAAAAAGCAGCTGTGACAGACGGGGAATCCCGTGTCTTACGCTATTCGGGCGCATGCCTATACCACTCGGAAACAGTCACATTAGCAAGCTCTCTCTCTCTCTCTCAACCTCGCACAACATCCGAAGGTTGAAACACGGGGTTCGATTACTCGTCTGCCACAGTTGCTTTTTACAAGTGCAATTATTTTAATAAGTTTATATAGTGACAAAGCACTATAAAAACAAAAATGTAATTATGAATATGGTATAGTAGCGTTGTCTTCGTAAGTGGTTTGTTTTGTGAATTGGCCTGTGCATACGTAAGCCAGTTTCCCAGACAAAAACTTTGCTTTATATGGAAAGCTGTGTGTGTAAAACAAGTGATCGATCTTACAGTCAGATATTATCAAATACCTAAGGGAGGCACCTAATAAGGCTCAACAAAACCACTCGGAGAGTCATTTACGAAACTTGCAATATGTTCTTAGGTTAGCATAATACAACTGACTACACTGTGTGAACTTTTAACTACAAAGTATTTCCTTAGTGTATTTGTACTTATTGTTTTAAACTTTCATGGTCACTAACATTAGAATAGTTAGATACGGGATTGCTACTATGTAGCTTATTATTTATGAGCTTCCGATATTTCGGCACTGTTGCAAGCGCCATGATCACGGAGTAACTGAAGCTTGCAACAGTGCCGAAATATCGGAAGCTCATAAATAATAATCTACATAGTAGTAATCCCATATCTAACTATTCTAATATTTATACTTAACCACAGATAATATAACTTAAACATCAAAGGGTATTTTCAATAATAAACTGACCTCTAAATGGGACGGGTTGTTGAGCAAAGAGATCCGCACAGATTTCCCTTTTACAGCGATATCTACAGAAGCACCTGAAATCGAAATACATTATATCCGGCGAAATGGACGGCCTTGCCAAATCACTTTATAATTTGGGTACAAATGTAGCGGTTTATTTTCGATTATAGAAAAGGTGTACCTTCAGAAAGTATTGGAAAAACTATGAGAGACAGAAAAGCTAAAAGTTTAAGGATGGTTTGGATGAAAATTTCAGTAACCGTTATAGTCATGGATAACTGTTATGATAGTTACGGTCAAGTTTAAGTTTCAGTACGGTTAACGGTGACCGGCTAGGTAAAATAAAATCACTTCATAAACCACTCCAGTATTCTAGTATTTTGATGGCTAGATTCTGGGGTTTGCCGCTATCAGAACAAATTGGTAGCAAAGTATTATTATACACTTACTAAGATGTGTAGAGATATCGCAGGCAGCGTTGGCTTCAACCGGGAACTCAGGTTGGCCGCTAAACTTATGGAAAATCTTCACTGGAGGACACTGAAGGAGGCCACTGAGGACGTTCAGCTTGCCGCGATGAGCCATTGATACTATCACCTGCTCAACACCCTCTAGAAGATTGCAAGTTCATAGTAAGAAACTGCTAAATTCGTAAATAAATAGAAGGTATTTCCCCCGTCACTTTTTTCCGCGTGGGTAGGATTTCTCATTGTTACTTAAAACTTTATTTGAGAGAGAATTATGTAACTAATACGCAATAATATACATAATAAGCGAATTATGTAATTTTTAGACTACAAGAAATAAATCTTGTGCCTAAGCAATTAACTTTGAAACATCGAGGATTCTGTATTCAACACGCAACGTTATCTCAAAAGTTAACGCAATAAACCTAATATGATGAAGTTTCTAACTTTAATAATGCCAGGGAACATGATTACCGATGTAACTCGTCAACCTTATTACAATAGTAAGACAGTTTAAATGTAAGGACCAATACTTGTATTATAGAGTCGGGATACTGTACAGTCTGAAATACTGACTTGAATATTGTTTTCACCAGAACGCAAAGCTACAAAAAAGGTCCCCTACCTGAACTACAACTAAATGTAATATTTCACATATTTTGCAATTTCATAATTGAACCAAAACATTAATTTTATAAAAAAGAATAAATTATAGGCATACTTATGTGAAATTATAGAGATATAAAGAGATCATAAGAACTTAAGTTTCGTAAATGAAGTTATGCTAACAGCTTCGTAAAAGCTCTTTCAATAAGGTAAAAGCGATATATGAAGTTAAACAAAGTTTTTCATCGAAATAGATTTCATTCAAGCTCCATTTGATTTTTGAGTTTTTTGTAAAGTTAATAACAGTCCTTTAGGAGGCTTTCAGAATCTCGAGATTTTTCTTAACACTACTTTCTTTTAAAGTAAAACTTTCCATTGTCTGCAGTCTCTCTACATCGTTAGAAGTGTTTGAGCCCCGAAAGCATACGACACATTTTCGTACCTATTCTTCACGAATTGGAACATCGAAGGAAGACTCGACTCTACACGATGTTTCAGAAACGATTCAGCACATTAACCTATGCAAAAATGCCAAATTACGACAAACCATTTTTGTCAATAAATCCATTACTGTAAAGTTCATTTTAAATTGAGAATTTTCTACGTTTTGTGCCAGTTGTATGTGCTGGCGTAGTACCTATGTTAGTATTTTCAACTCAAATAAATAAAGTTCTCAGGTGCCGCGGAGTTCTCTACAACTTTTGCTCCAGTATGGCTTCTTGAATATTGGCAAATGTATTTGCAATGAAGTCGTGTGCTTTGCAAGTGCTTTGAAAGTAAATGTTGGCTAAGTTTGACTTTCTTTTGTGAAATTGCGCTACCCTTTTTGTTGCTAATACTAAATGTGTAATGGATATAACCCAATCTGTACATGTATCAGACTTTGCGTCCATGTTATTACCGCACTGAAGCAAGCAATGCATAGAGTGCAAATTGCCCATCATAGGCGGTTATTTAGTATTTTTTCTGAGGTCCTTCTTTGTTTAATGTGGATTTCTGCTCTAACTACGGCGCTCGCTTTAGGTGAAGGAAATCTAGCAAAATAGAGCCTATACATACGAAATTAAATTATCAAGTCCCTTAGCTTAACTAGATACACCACGGATCTTACCTGTTGTGGTAACTTCAAATAACGTTGAGAAAAACGTAAGAAGTGACTCCGCTCCTTCACCACAGTATCGCTTCACTGTAGGGTATTTTATGCCCAGAAACTTGTCCCACGCTTGAGAGTGCAACATCTCCTTTGCGATTTCTATTCTTCTTTCCTTTTCTAGAGCGTCTGTGGAACTCTCTATTCTTTCGGCGAACCATTCTCTTTCTGCTTCTGTCTGAAATATGAGAAGTTAAATATTTTGATGAGATTTGTGTATTTTTGGTTTGGAATGCGATGACGAATGATGTGAAACCGTAACTTGGTGTTATTATTAATCATATTTCAATTCTTTAATAAAAGGGAGTGTCAAAGTTAGCATACGAATGTGCTTTAAGTAAATCGGTCTTAGGTTAGGACTTTGGTTACAAATGAAGTCTTTTTACCAAGTAGGTTTGAATAGAGTTTGAATATATAGTAAGAGTTCGATGCTAAATATGAAAATGCTTTATATTATAAAAACTTCAAAGTTACGTTTCAGTCAAGCAAATGAATTGATAGACCTACCTCTAAATAGGCGAATTCGTAAGAAATAGGGCTACAGTATATCTTCTCCAGAGAGTCAACGAAGGTTTTGACAGATTGCTTGCCCGAATAGCCATAAAGAAGACTGACATCTACCGGGTCCTCTGGCGAGAGACCGTATCTTGCTATGCTCAGCTCTTTGACATCCCTGAAATGAATATGTTTATGAAGCCAGTTTGTAGTTTGTTAAATAAAATGGTCGTTTATTTAATGTGTTGTTTTTTGTTATTTGAAATTTGTAGATTCTCTACATTGACCCTATGTAACCTATAAAAAAATTATGTGTTTACCATAGCATTAAAAAACTAAGCTATGTACCGAGAGAGTTGAACAATGAGTAAAGTAATAAAAAATGTTGCAACAAATGATGAAACTCATTCAGAAACTGTTTATTATGGTGAATGTAATCTAACGCGTAATTGAGAATTGATGAGTAAACAATCTCGTAGTAAATATTGCATTAGATGGAATGTTTGTTTTAGTAATGTTTAAATGTTATCTTAGCTAAGTGAAAGTTGGTGGACCCATTACTATAGGAATATGTTAGCTAAGTGCTTTATTAATTAAAATTTTAATTAAGTATTCCAATCATCTGCAAATAGGCAAAGTAATGCAGATTACGATGCCATAGTTATTAGTTATAGGAACATAATATACACTGGTATTACATCTTACAACTAAGATTAATCTAAAGATTAAACTAAAGTTTAGGAAAAGGTAATGATAAAAAAATAATGCGGCAATGTTTTTGGTGTTTGAAACTTTGAAGTTGCAAAAATGCAATGGGTAGTAAGTTTAGTAATACCTATATCTAGTAACTTAGTTTGAAATAATTTAGTTTCGTTTGTACCTGTTTTCATTTCTATAATCGACGTTATCAATAGTCGCTTTAAGGTGGCCATGTGTGCGGTAAGCATTGACTAGCTGCTGCGCCCGGCAGTTCTCGTATCTCCTATTTGTTACTTCTGCAGGTAAATCTGGAAGAGTTTTTCAGGAAAATATTTATAAAATCAAAACCTTATATCAGCAAATATTATCTACCCAGTTCAATTGTGTGCAAAGATATTACTAGAATTAATTACAAGTTGTGACAAAATCCTCAATTCCAGCAAGTCAGTGTAGAAAATTTATATTTTGAAGTGTTTCATATTAACTACATAATTACTCGACGTATTAATACAGTAGAGTTGTGTTCATGTTATGAATAAATATGAATATTTAACAAAAGAGCGACGTCTGAGGACGTTACCTACTTAAATAATAAAGGTTCCCTACCATCTATTTGTTCGATTCCTACAGCAATCCTTACTTTCTACAAGTCTCAAATATTTTTATATTTTATTTAAACGAACTCAACATTTTGTTACGCGGAAGGTTCAACATGAAATGACCTCTATTACTTTTGATTAAAAAAATATTAACAAAATGTTCCTCATACATTTAGCCTACGATCGATACACAACGTACGTTTGACCCTTTACAATTGTTTATCATCGTATCAGCTACTGCACAATCATATGACTCGTTCAAACTTCACACTGTTCAATGAATGGGAGCATACCAGCTTCGTTCGCTTGCCTCGGTCGATGCCCGAACACACCAATCCCAGAATGGTACTTAACACGGCGCAACACACACTCTTTCAACACATTTCTTTTACAAACTCTAAAAACACCCAACATCGTCACTGTATATAATGAACTCTAAATTTAAAACATGCTCTCTCAAGGGCGTTTGATCGTGCGCAGGAGTGCCCAAACGCGACGCCCGGTCGGCACTGACAGAGATATTCAGTTGTTTACAAAGAAACGAGTTGATAATTCGCATTATTTGAACGATTCTGATAAGCAACCGATCAGATGTTGGCGGTTTGTATGATTATTTTATTATTTGATCAACTTTTCTTATCAATAGCCGAGTTAAATTCAATGTCAATGATAGCTTGTTATTCTACAAAGATAATGTTGTATAGATTTGGAGATAACAAAGTTCAAATTGGGGATAATTAAGTTGTATGGAATCAATGCCAGATGATGGGTTGCGTTATTTCTGATATAATTAATCAACATTAGCTAAGCTGCCCTGTCGCCCCTTCGTGGTTGGCACTATCTATAATTATATCTAAAAGTAAGTATATCTAAATGTTTATAAATTGTACTAACTAAATTCAATTAATTTGTTAAATCAAAAGTAAGAGCGAATGAAGATAAAGTTCGCAACATGGTAAACGTTGTTATGACATCGTTAAATGATAACGCGCTGTGATAACGTTTTGAATGTTTTTGTAGATGTTAATCACGATAAATAACATAGCAACTGATAAAATAATTAGTACCCATCCAAAACATAATATCACTGTATTTAGTTATTGAAGTAATATTTACATAGTTATTTAAATAGATAGTTTATTTATAATTAGTCAATAATATTTCCAAGGACCATGCTGCCAGATCCCGTGATCGATAAATATAAATAACTATACCTCGTACATTGAAATCCTATTAGTCCATTAACTTTAACATGTTTTTTCCATTAGAATATACTTGTATTCTACACGAATGTTCACGTATTTTGTGTAACAACCAATAGTTAATTTCTCCAGTTATGTGTCGCTCTAAAAATTAAATAATATTTTTTTCAATATTAAAACTAAAAACGGTATCTGTATTTTTTGCTAAAATGAATCATGAAACAGGGATAAGTTTACTTTGCAGTAGGTTCGTAGATAAACTGAAAAATACTTTGGGCTATTTCGGCGATAATTCCACGCTCCACGGCGTTCGTTATGTGATTTCTATGTCTAACATACCGTTTTACAAAAGGTTTGTATTTTTTGAAACTTATTAGTAAAATTAAGACGAAGAACAGAAACTACGAGTATGAATCTACTTACACAAATACATACGAGTAGTATATCAAACTATTAAACTGTAGGAGGTAACTTCTTCTTTGTTCTCCAATAACCAATTTGCTGGCAATTTAACCGCTTTTAAACGAGATTATTTGGAAAAACAATGTTCTTATGAATTTGAACAGTTGATTTAGCTGCAAGTGAAATTGTGCTTAAACTTTTAGCTTAGGAACGGAAAAGTAAAATATTGCGCTGTTGAGTTTGACAGACCATGCTAGAAATAAAACAAAATACTGCACCCGCTGCATGGCACATCGATAAACCTGGTTAAACTGAGAATCTTTTTTTTTGGAAGTCGGTTATAAAGGTCGCTTTTATTGCTTTATTCTACATAGTTCAACAAAGCAAACGAAAGGATATTATTTCTTATGATTTAAATCGTTATTATTTCGTTTTAGGTACTTGATGGTATAATCCGAATTTGATTTGATATCTGCTTAAGTTTATTTACTAGCGGTCCCAGCGAACTTCGTATCGCCCCCAGCCCCGTCCCGCCCCGGCCCCGTTTTATGGATAGTTATTTTCCTTGACTCTACGTTTTAGTTAGAAACCGTTTGTATGGGAAAAAGACCTCACATAGAATCGACGTCCTGCCAACATAAGTATATTGCATCAACGATGAGTGGTATCAATTTTAAGTTTTTTGTTCATTTACAAATAAAAAAATATCTTCCAGAACATTCTGGCTGCTGATCCTCACTGCCAGCGGCGTGTGCGCAGGTGCGGTGCTGCGGCAAGTGCTTGGCTTATACTCAGGCGAGGCTGTGACATTCCTCGTGGAGACGGACTACTTGGAGTTCGACACCGCCTTCCCCGCCGTAACTATATGCGAGCAGACCAACGCTGAGAAGATTGACGCATATATTGCGCAGTAAGCCTATTTGTCGGTCACATACGTATTTATCTCATAGGATAGTTACATGATGATTTACAATTCTACCGAAGCCATGGATATGCTTCTGAGGATCTTGTCACTAAAAATGTAAGAACCTACTATGTCGATGAAGTAAATAATGGAAGCTGGTTTAAGACGACGGCTGCCATCGACAGCCGTCTCATATTGACGGCAGCCGCGGGACAGGAGTACGGGAGCGATGGGTCGTTATTACACTGAAATGCTTCCGAGGACTCTTAAATTCGAATGCTATAGTTGCTAACGGCAAAAGTAACGGCAGCTGGCAAAAGGCGGTTCTTTTGACGGCAATTTCTAAACACTAGATTATCACGAAGATTATGCTAGCAGACCAACGGTGAGAATATTGACGCTTATATTGCGAAATAAGTTTTTTAAGTGGTAACTATGTTAAACAGTCTGAGGACTCTAACATACAGACTGTTGTTTGTCGACGACGTAACCGATAAGAAGTCAGGTAACTTTGATATCTAATGCCTTTAATATTGTATATAAAGTCTTATGAAATCATCTTTGCTGCACAAATTTATATTGACTACTCATATTTTCAAAGAGTTTCTCAAAAAGCGAGCACTGTACAAATTTCAAAAGCCTTTTATAATACTTTAGATATAAAAAGCCTTTACCTTCTCATTTTAATGGCTGATGAATAAAAGTAACTTTTTAAAACTGAATGTGAAGCCATAAATACAGATCAGTAGCGTTACAATGAATTTCTGCTTTTATGTTAGAACTCAATCGCCGCTTAAGGTTTAATTATATTTCGCTAAGTGCATATTAGGGACATATTGCCACTTATGCCACTACTTACTTGGAGCGTAGAGTGAAGCGTGATAATAGTTTGATGAACATTATACATACTAATTTGAAAAAAAATCCTTGAAACGACGGAGTTCATAATCTGCCCTTTGTGAGACTACAACCCGGAACATCGAGTATCGTAGGTACTCCATCAGAACTTTTACATAACACAATTGCTTTTGAATTGCAATTATTATGGCCTATTTTACAATGTAATTATAATATCTGGTTAACGTTATCCAATATTTCATACGGAATGAGGTTCCATATTTTATTTATTCGTTATTTAGTTTTTATTGGTCGATGGAGAAAAAACCGGTTAAGTGCGTGTCGGACCCGCGCACTGAGGATTCCGTGCCACCCTTAATGGAATTCGGGGTCCACTTACTTCCACCTAATGAAAACATCACAATATTTTGTGACAGCAAAAATAACTTTGTTTTTCATAGTGTTTGTATGAAAGACAAAGTTATATATATATTAAAGTTATATCTCATTCAAACCAATTTTCGTTGAAAGTTTTTATTGAGATCCACATCATATATTTTTTTCAAAATTTTCACTTTCTTAGTTCAAACGCCCATTTTACCACTTTGGAAGCGTCTATATCTCAAACGTTAGACTTTTAGAAAAAATGGTCTTAAAAACCTCAATGTCATTTTAAAAGACCTATCCATAGACACCCCACACGCATAGGTTTGAGTAAAAAAAAAAAATTTCAGTTTCATGTATGGGAGCCCCCCTTAAATATATATATTTTTTTCGTTTTTGTATCTGAATCGGAAAGCGGTAAACAAGATACACCTACCTACCAAGTTTCAGCTGTGTGATGCTAATAGTTTTAGAATAAAGTGGCTGTGACATACGGACGGACAGACAGACAGACAGACAGACTTGACGAAACTATAAGGGTTCCGTTTTTTGCCATTCGGCTACGGAACCCTAAAAATAGGTCCTTCTAATGTAAATTTTACTAGCGAGGTCACGACAGTATTTTCAAAGCTTCTATATAAGCACTTACTAGAATATAGATTAATATTTAACGCGACTTCTTTCCATTTACGTATCCCCGTGTTAACTACCCTAAAAAATCTGATTAAATATTTTTCACAGGCACAATCTAGCACCAATCATGAGCATGTTCATGAAAGATGTAGTATATTGGAACGACAGGGTTTGCAAGATATGCGGGACCTGCAAGCCTAACCTGACCTGTTTTGAGGACTTCTACGGTATAGTGAAGGACATCAGGTCTGACTGCAAGGATATCTTGACGGAATGCTGGTGGAATGATCAGCACTTCCAGTGTTGTGATAGGTAAGTTGTCTCTTTTTTTGATTTGAGTGTACGCATTCACAAAGCGTCTAAGGCCCAATTTTCCTCATCGATGGTAAAATTTGTGAAATGGTAGTTACCAGCGGTTGTATACTCGTATTTACGTTTGTGTGTGTTTTGAAGAAAAAATATCTTAACCAAATATCGGAATGGCTATTTTAATGACTATCGGTTAAGGATTTTATTCTTCTAAGCTTACATAATATTCAAAAAACCTCTAAATCAAATGGCTCTAAATCTAAAATGGCTATGTGGCTGTTTTGTAATTTGTTAATTATTATATTTAGCGGGTTACGAGTATGAGTATGTCTCGGTTTGTTTTAACCCTTTTAGAACTTGCACTTTGTAGCTTTTATAATTAAAGTTCTTGGATAATGGTATTGACTATTCAGAAATATAATATTCGTTGAAACAAAGTACGTAATACACATACTTTAAAACCCCAAAACATTGAAAAATATTTTTAGAAAATCTTAATTAAGATCATGTGACGCCGTGACAGAGGCTCTACAAAGCTTCGCATAGTATCTAAGCTTGGTGGTTAATTCATCCAAGTAAATAAGGTATAACTTCTCTGTACAAACATAGTAACGTGTATTATAGTGGGTTGTTGAGACTTCGTCTGAGTCACTTTACCCGCTAACTGGGGCTAAGTGGGGCGTGGGGATAAGTCAGCAATTAACTTTAAGCCGGCCGGACCCTTGCCACAGTCAACTTATGAGTATCGCGGTATCGCAATACGTCTACAAAAGTTTGTAAAAAGGCGTATACGAAATTGAAATGTGCTCAAGTTTCAAATTTGGACTGATTGAAGTGAGAAGTCATTAAGGCTGCTGTCACCTACCTTCTAACAAAGTTCAAATGAAAATATCTCTCCAAAAATGACTAAACTGACTACTTTTTTTGAATGAACTGCGTAGAAATGAACTATCTCCATAAGATGTCGACTCTGAATTTTTGATTCAATCTTTAAAATGTCTGTAATTTGCAATCATAGAAGCCAAATTGACGGTTTTTCTGGCGCACTCTTCTAGATCACTTGTTTACATCAGCTATCGAAATAACATAAACTTGAAGGGAATTACGTTCGTATACAAGGTGTCGACTCTGTTTTTTTTATTTATCGCTCTGGTTATTCCAAATGAAGACAAAATTGAAACCATGTTTTGGCATAAAATACGCACCTAAAGACAGGCGATTATCTCTGAGATACATTGCACTTATTCTGTGTTATTTGATAAAACAATGTTATAGAGGTTCCTATCTTTGACTTAGCATCTAAATTCTTGATTTTATCTTGTGCAATATATTCAAAATATCTTACTAAAGTAACCTATAAATTTGAGATTTGGAGCTGTCACGAACATTCATCTTCGATCGAAATTTGACAGACAGCGCCGAGCGCTCGGAGGGGAAGGGTGTGTCGCTCGTTGTCTTCGCTGCTACTCTTTTATTTCGTGTATGATACTCATTCCAAATTTGAAAATATCACGCTTTGCACAATTTTTATACGGCGACCAATTCGCTTTGAGGCTTTATGCAACAGGCATTAAGCCATAGTGCATTTGGATCGTCGATGGTCTCTAATTATAACAAAAAAGTATTCGTTCTTTTGTATCGATTAGTAGTTGTATTTAAATGATTAATCAATAATATGTAAACTTGCATAGAAAGGAATCCTTATTAATACTATAAACAAGAAAGATTTATATGTATGGCGACTATTTCAAGAGGTTCATGAGTTATAACGAAGATCTTTTATCATATACAATTTGTATTTTCGAAACTTGATCAAACAAAATGTGCAGATACTAGGACCAAAATTATCGACAAAAATAATAATAATAAAAAATTGACTACAAAATAAAATTGTGGTATATGATGAGCAAACTGTTTCTATCACCAAACAGTTAAATGTCAATTTTAGACAAATACTGAATTAATAAGGCCAAGAATAGGCAATAGTACCAATTCTATTGCATATGTATGGGGTTGCAAATAATAACCTTATTTATATAAAATAAAGTAATATCAGTAACACTACTTTATAGTTCAACAACGGTAGACCGATTTTCATGATATTTACTTTGTTGAATTGGTATTTACCTCTTTCCCCTTAAGTTATTATAAAACAGGGCTGGGGCGCGCCGAGGCTGGATATGAAGCAAAGTTTTCTGTGGTCGAAGTTTTTTTTTTCACTAAAAAGTCTAAAACTCTTCAAAGGACTCCAATTTAGGATAACCATTTCATTTTGAAGTCAGTGCCATCGCATGGGCTCTCTCAAGTTCCATCTTAAGCGACATCTATTTGGGCATCGACTCCAAAAAGAAATGGTTTGCCTAAAATGGAGTCCTTTCAAGAGTTTATTTAAGACTTTTTAATGTGTTTTGTTTTTGAAGTCGGGTTTATTGAAATAGTATGGTGGTGAAGTAACCATTAACCCAACAAAATTGAAGACAAATAAGGGCTTTTGTTTTAAGTATTTGACTTTGAGTAGTAAACAAGTAAGTTTATAATTTTTTTTACATCATTCGTACTTTGGATTTTGAATAAGAATAAACGGACGACAAAAAGTAAAAGGACAGTTTTTCTTAATATGTACCGTATATAGGCGTTATTTAGTTCCACAACCTTTGATACGCACTTTTACGTACATACCATTGGCCATTGGCGTCAATTCCATACTGTGTGGGACTTGTTCATGGCGGGTCTACCTTGTTTCGCAGAATTTTTATTGTCATAATTTTATTTGGCATATCATCAAATAGCATAAACTTCCTTTCGCAGAACATCAATTAGCATTCACTCATTTATCAGACTTTCAAAACGCATAATCGTGTAAGCTAGAATCATCTTAAGGCAGAAATTTAATATCCATAATAGTCTTAAAGCAGAATCATCCTAACGCAGAAAGTTCACAGATAGAATCATTTTGTGGCATACAATTCGTATATATAGTCATTAATAGGCAGAATCATCCTACAGCAGAAAGTTTACAGTCCGAATCGTCTTTTGGCATATTTTTCATATTTAAAATCATTACAAGGCAGAACTATCATAGCAAGCAAGTATGCAGCATGCAAGCAAGCAAGCAAAGCATGCAGCAAGCAAGCAAGCATGCAGCATGCAAGCAAGCATGCAACATGCAAGCAAAGCATGCAGCAAGCAAGCAAGCACAACAGTTTGCATGTATGCAAGCAAGGATGCAACATGCAAGTAAGCATGCATGCAGCATGCAAGCAAGCAACAGCTTGCATGCAGCATGCAAGCATGCAACATGCACGGTTTCTGTCACGGCTCCGGCGCTGCGGGGCTCCGGCAGTCCCACGCGAGCTTATCGTCGCAGATGGTTTTCGCTCACCACCGCAGCTTCGGCTTGCTGGCCGGCTTCGCCGGCCAGCCTCAGCCGCGGCGTCGAGCTTTCAAACCACCTGCTCTTCAGCTCGCGGGCTGCCTCGCCCCTCCGCGCCTACGCGATTTTGAATTACACTCTAGGGGTGGGGCAAACAAGACTGCGTGGAGTCGGTTTTGCACCGATTCGTTTCTGTCACTAACTTTTGTACCACAACTTAATGACTTTTTAATTCAATTTTAGGGTAAAATACTATTTCAAAGAAATAGCAATATGCGTAGTGAAATTATTCTAAAAGAAATTCTGCTTTCTTCATAGTATGCCTAGTCAAATTATGCCAAATAAACATCGTACTTAATAAACATTATGCTTAGCGAAAGTATGCAAAGTAAAATTTTGCCAAAGGTAATTATGCCTTATAAATTTCTGCTATCTTAAAAGTATGCCATTGTAAATTCGGGCATATAAATATGCGACCAAACAATAATTATGCTAACAGAAAATTCTGCCTAAATAATATTCGACTAAAGAAAATTATGCCAAGTGTGTTATGCCAAGTGACTTTCGGAGCAAAAAGATTCTGCCAGATAGAGGGAACCCGTTCCTGGCATTAATTCCATACGCTAGTAACAGTGTTTCAATGGTTTAAACCTAAATAAATAGGGCAATATTTTGTTTATTTAACATTACTTTTCATTCTACCACAATCTACAACCACAACCTAACTATAAACTTGTATAGTAAAACGCTTGTTTAAATAGAAGCGTTTCATGTGATGTGTATGTAGTTAATATGAACCTGTATTCAAATTGTACGCAAATGCCATGAAGTTCCATGGTTCTATTCAAGTCCATATTCATATAATATTTCATTATTGAAAAATGTATACGGACAAAATGATATAATACCGGTGTAAACCAAATAATTAAATAAAAATGATGTTATTTATCATCTGTTATGTTATACATGAAATACTTGAAATCTTGATCGAAATTTTCTTAACTACATTTTCTGAATGTCAGCTATAATAACTTGTGACATATTTCATATATCAAAATACAAATCATATCAAAGAACAGCGTTACACTGAAAAGCATTTATGTGTAAATAAATCCTCATAGCATCCAGCTGGTATGACACGTGGTAGATCAAGCGCAGAACCAATGGCATCATTCACCAATAACCCTTAGTCCCCGTTTCTCGTGGAGTTTACATTCGTAAAAAAATACCTACTCTGAGAAGTCACGATTTGGGTGAAGACATAAAGAGGCAGATAACCGGTACCAACCTGTACCGACTGACTAGTGATGTGCCAAGTCATCTATTTTTAATCTCGAAATATTTAAGAAATTCGTTACAACAATCCAAATAAGGACCGACTGACACTAGAAAATTGTTTTAAAACAGAATTCAAATCAAGAATTGAGTCGGAAAAGTCTCTATAAAGTATTTCAATTCCATGAAATAGCCAACACGGCACAACACTGGTTAGTCGTTGCAGGTCAGTGCGTGTTACCTGCCTCTATATGTCTTCACCCTTTGAATGCATTTCGTTTTTTCTATGCTGTAAGTTTTTTACGTTATTATAACTGTACGTTTGTGTTTAAATCTGTGAATTTAGTTATAATTATCAAAAGGAAAATGTTCTCGAACGGAATTGACGCGAGCCCTGATTCCGAACTGTATTCGTAATAGGTATTTTAAATACAAAAAAACTGGTATAACATTAATTTATCACATCGACTTTTATAAGACCATCATTTTCTGTGTTCATCATACGCATAGCCTACTACTAGAGATAAAGTATCAAAATTGTTTAATTACAGTTAACATTTTTTTGTGTCCCGGACATATAAAATCGCACACACACATTGATAAATTCGGTAAAATCTGAGAATCTCCAGACTGTCATATGGCTCTTAAGTCCTCCTTTTGTTATGCAGTTTCCTTTGTATAAGACTGACTGTTGAGAGCTCGGCTAGTATGTATGTACGTTACAGTTCCCGCGATGGGTATTCATCTCTTTCAAGTGCAATATTAAACCAGAGAGAAATGCATTAGTATTACCTATTTAAGTAGGTGTATTTTCCTCCCAAATACATCGTGCCTAAGTGCTACGTATAAAGATCTGGGGCCACTACACTGTATCATGACCAAGACCATGCTAGAAGCGTATTAGAAATAGACACGAAAAACAACACGACACGCTCTACTATGCCCAGTGAACGTATCTACAACGTTCTGTAGAAGAATACGACCTCCGTTTGACGACCTATATGGTGTAGTGGCTAAGCACGCTGGGTTTAAAGGCGTCGCCGCTCCGAGGTTCCGGGTTCGATTCCCGGTCAGGTCAATGTAGAAATCATAATTTTCTACATTGTCTCGGGTGTGTTATGGTTCCACCGTTGCGTCTGATACCCATAATACAAGTGCATTAGCTACTTACTTTGAGATCAGAACAATGTATGTGATTGGTGTCTTTTAAAAAAAAAAACTTTTTTGCCAGACGCTTTCCTAGATCATTGAGCTACTGTGTCCTCATGTTAACTATACCCACACTTTCCCTCTCCATGTAAATTTGTTTATCCAAGTTTCAATCCTGCAGCTGTATTATGTATAGTTACTTTGAAACGCCTGCAAAAGTTGTTCTTGTTGGGGATTCTTTTGTCAGCTTATTGGGCTTACTTCGGAAACCGTATTTCAAGTTTACTTGGGAAATTTAACAACGTTGCTTGAACTTGTTGCTTATTAACAAATCTGAACTTGATGAATATTACATTTCTGGTACTTTACACTGTGGAAATTACGTAGAAAACGAAGTATTTGGGTACCAGATAGTACATTTACATATTAAATCTAATACACGTGGATTAAGTTAGCTAGAGCAAGTAGAGTGAAATTTATGAGCGTAGTACTGTTTTCAGAGTTCTGTCAGAAGGTATTTTCTTCCGATAGAGTTCCTCGAGTCAATTACTGAAATAGTGTCCTATCTAACAAACTGATTCAACTTCGTAATGTTTCTCATGAATATCTGAACATTCCACCAGGTTCCTTCCGATCGAGACAGAGTACGGAGTATGCTTCGTGTGGAACTCCAGGCTAACGGGGAATGAGACTACTCTGGTGGTTAACAGGAAGATTGGTCTGCCTTACCTGGTTTTCTCCGCTAAGCAAGACGTAGGGGTGAGTGACCCCTTACACTCTGCGACTTTTAGCAGCGATGCAAACGCGATGCAGCTTCGATGCAGTCGCAAAATGTCAACCTTTACACAGTGCGCTACTTTGACAAATTATCTACTGAATATTGGCGACTGCATCGATTCGATATTAACGTGCGTTAGCATCGATGCAGTCGCGCTTCTGCATCGATGCCCAATTAAATCTGTTCATTGCGTGAGTCGCGATGCTGTCGCATTTTTCAAAACGCGCGTTAGTATCGATGCTAAAAGTCGCAGTGTGTAAGGGGTCTTTAGTGTTTTTTTAATAACTTGGCTCTAAAAAACATGCAAAAGCTAGCGCTGCGTTATGTAGCCACTTAAGTACAGTCATCATTGATATAGTAACGTATGTGTATCTAACTTTATAATTACGAAAGTTGTGTTCACTTGCGTAACAAAAGTTCCTACGAAACAAGTGACTAACTTTAGCACAGTTTGCTAGTTTCTATTTCTAAACTTATAATGACACTTTAACCACAGAATATATCTTTAACTTTATTTCCTACCCCAAAAATTCTGCGTTTAGGAAAGACGACAATTTTATTAGGTGAGGAGTTTAAGAGTTTATTATGAAAAAGCAATACCAGTGTCAAACATTAAATGTATCTGGAGAGATTTAACTACAATGCAAATGTTTCCTTCTTATATTTCAACTATAATAACCTACCTTCTCCATTCACTCCAACTTAGTTCATCTTTCCTATAAAGAACGTCATGTAAAAAATAGTTAGTTTAGACAGAGTTGAAAAGAAGTTTTAACAACTGCCAGAGCTTGACTCTACTACTACTATTTAGCGTATGGAAATGACACCACGAACAAACTTGCGCCATGATTTGACGCCACTTGGCATCAACGCATCTAACGGTTACAAATTTCAAAGAATACGTTACAACCTTGTTATCGGGTTGCGACATATTTTTTGTTAGGCATTAGTAATAAATCACTGCTTAAAAGAAGACAAATTGAATTAATTAATTACATACATTTATTTATTAGACAACTGCTGAGCGCGTCTGATTTCAGATTAGGGTCCACTCCCCTGACGATATGGTCTCCGTAGGGATGGAGAGTGCTCTCGGGAAGCCGGTCTCTCTCCCAATGATCACCGATTTTGAACTTATTCTAAAGGTTAGTAGGTAAATGCGATTTTATCTCTTAAACTTAGGTAGGTAGTATAGGTAGTCATTGCTCTTAGAATGACGAGGAAATGCTGCTTTATTTTGTGTGGGTCAGCACGTGATAGTAAAACCTTCACTTATGAAATGCCTAAATAATTTGATTTGGGTTTCAGCAGTCATTAATGTGGGATTCGGGGTTTGGATAAATACGATAAATAAATAAGAAGTTGACGTTATTATGGGCATGAGAGGAGAGTGGTGAGATTTTGAAGATGATAGGTGATGATAGCTAGAGCGAAGACGTGATTATTATTATTATAGAAGACGATAAATAAATAAGAGGTATAACCAAATCTCAGATCTTCAGAACCTCACCACACTCCTCTCATGACAATAATAACGTCAACTTCTGCATTCCCCTTTAAATTCAAACGTTCTTCTCCTTTCTCGCTCTCTCTCGTCTTACGATCCGTTCCACGTCAACTACGAGTAGGAGTTAGCTTTTAAATGTCTGTTACCTACTTTGTGACGTTCTGGCATAGTATTAAAGTGAGCATACCTACATATTTATTTACTATTCCCAGAAATTATAATACTGATATCAAAGTAAGTACTAAGCAATCTAGATCAAAGTGTCCTCCAAAATACCGGTAATTCTCTAAGAAAATATTCAGTCAGCATCCTTTTATTAGAAACATGAATCCAAAGCTTTGTACGAATACACAGAGAATAAACGGTACACATTTGTCTGTGTTCTCCACAGCTTGACATATTATATCTAATTCAAAACACGAGAGCTCCGGTTTATATTCTGTATGTACATTAGTTACAGTTTTTCATTGTGACACCGACACCACGTTTCTGTGAAGGATTTTCGTTCTTATATTTTTTAAATTTTCGTTTGATAAATAAAATATGAGATTTGTTGGCACGTAAAAGTAAATTATAAAAATCGTATAAGGTCATATAGTCTTTATAGAGGCGGTCCCTATAAAAGCTATGTGCAGGTCGCTAGACTTTCTGTGCGCTAGACACTATTCGCAATTTCGCAACTTCGCGACACAAGCAAGGCGTCCATTTTGATCATTAGGTTTAGGGGTAGATACCCCAAAAGATTTGGATGCTTTGAAAAATTAGCTTATTTTTATGAACATTATTGAACAGGTGGAAGAGACCCTAAGTGACGTTTCGGTGACGGCGATGGCGGCGAGAGCTCGAGGCTGTCTCTTCCCACACGAGCGGCCCGAATCCACTCGTCCTTGGCCTTTCGCGCGGTACTCGTTCAGCACCTGTATGCTGTACTGCCGGGCTGTGTCCCAGGCTGACCTGTGTAACTGTACACACCACCTTATGCCTAGGATAGGTAAAGGGTTTTCCATTAAAAATATCTCAGTCATGTTTTGTGTCTACTTCATGTACCGAGTATCGCGGTTCGATACATTTAGTAGAATAGCAGCTTATTATTAGTGAAGATACAGCATACACATACATAAAATCAAATATATATAAAGCACAGGCTTGTGGTCTACTATTGTGCAACGGAGTCAGAAAATCGTAACAGTTACAATACAATCTTAGATATTGTGAAGTATAAACAACTTATCAAAAATGAAAAGGGTTATGCAATATTCAGGTTTTTTTATTTGCCGCCATAAGCGAGATTTAGCTTTTTACTCGTACATTAAATAGTTAGTTACATACATAATTATGCCTAGTTGATGTGCTTTATTTAAATCTTTTTGCAATGATTACCTCATTATTGATATTAATAAAGGCATCTAAACAATAATAATGTCAGTTACCTGTACGTCTTAATCTTAATCTTAATATTTTCTTAAGCTTACTTGATAAGATCCTTTTGTATTATCATAAACTATTAACTCAGTTATGTGTGAACTTAAAAGGGTTCAGGAATAAAGCTTGTACAGAATTAAAGTATTTCAACAAAACAAATACTTCGATCCTATTATAGATACTCTAGCTAGAGAAAACTACGTAACTTTCCATTAGCTGAATCCGAGTTAATTTAAGTTTAACAAACTTCCAAATCCCTAAAGCTTCCTTAAAGTTTAGAAAGCTATTATTTGTACTTAGTATTACAATATTCTGGTAAATTGTTGATGAAATCTAAACTGACTAGTAGTAGTAGTTGTACTGCTGTAATCATTTTGTAGTTTGATCTATATTATCGGTCTTGCAATTTTCAATGCACGGATTTCCCTCAAGGATATGTTTATCAACATTATTTTGACATTATTTGTTTAGAAAACCGCCGGCGTCCTATTGATCCTTGAGGCTCTGTGTTATTTGGTCAGTATTTGTGTAAAGATAAATCTTGAAACTTAAACATTATTTATTTATATTTATGGTATCAAAACTTAATTTCACAGCTTTCGTCTCTGAAACGCAATACCTTGACTGAAATATATAATTTGGATTGTTATTTAATTATATGTCAAAGGTCTGGCAGTCAAGTCAGTGATAGATTTTAAACAAAATGAAATTTAAAGACTGAAACGAAGGGTATTCTTTCGTAATTCTCGTTGCGACACTTGTATCACAGATAATATAATACTAGTCTTGTATTAAGCGAACCAATACAGGCTGTGGCCTGTAATAGGAGCACAAATTTAATACATAATCCCTATATGTATAAACAGTAATCAATTCTATTTTTAAATCGAACCAGCAATGTATTGCAAAGAAATGTGTCCAGACAGTCATAGAACTTGACATTGTTATTTAGTACAAAGATTTGGGGATTTTGATAAACATTGATTAGGGATTATAACTTTGGATTATAATATATCTGATTTAAGAGCATACTGTAGAATCATTGTAATTTTTTTTGCTCCTATTAACAGGCCACACGCTGTATAGAAATAAAGAAAAATATCAGAAAAAAGCCCTGTCTAATATTGCGTTGCTTGTTTCAAGCTGACGTTCCTCCCTGCAATATTAAAGGTTTGGTATGCCTTAGCAAGATAAAAGGTACGTATAAGATTGCCTTTTGTTTCACAAATACAGAATAACGAACGAAAATAACTTATTAGCCCGATATTATTCGTCTGATATTAGTTTGTCACATGATCTCTCATTTAGCCAAGGGCGTCATATCTTGAGCAAATATATAGTTGCGCAATAATGTCTTATTAAAAGCCAGGATACGAAACAATGGGGACCCAAAATAATAAATACAGGGTGTAGATTTCAGTCTGTGTGTCAGTACTTACAGAGGTGATTGAATACATGCCGACCACGAATCATAAAAAGAACAATACTTACTCGTATTTTTTATTTATAAATAATTTTGACAAGTTCAAAGTTTTATTAATTTTGCGTCATTTCAAATACACCCGCAGGAAGTTTGCTTTCACGAAGTTTTTGTTACAACTAAACTGTGTGTACGTGAGCGACCGCGCTGCAACTTGTTTTCGCGAGTTTTTGCAAAAATTACAATATTTTCAATTTGTTGAAATTATTTATAAATATTATATTAAATGATCCGTGGTTAGTATAATGTATAGAATCACCTCTGTAACCCCTGCACTGTTGAAATCTACACCTGTGTATGAACAGGATTGTAAGGGGTTCCGTTACTCGTAGATTTATCGATGAGTATCTTTTGATAAGAACTCATTAGCAGAAAGCAATCTATTGACAAGAACTTCTGAATATTGTGGCGTAAGCATTTTCCCGAGATGCTACGGGTTATTTTTGTTAAACTATGCTCAATATCAATAATTAATAAAATTCATTTTATAACTTGCAAGCAGCGGTAAGACAATTAAGCTCGTTAGCAACGTCTTGCTTTCTCTATCAAGGTTCAACTAGCTTTTTTTTTTACTATTTAGGATCTTTAGGGACAACCGTCTGCAACTGTCCCATGGGCTGCAATGAAGTTACCTACAAACCTGTGCATATGTTTTTCAAGTAAGTGTTTATAGGTAGACTGCGAAAATGAGACCTCGCCTGCGGGGCACAGGGGTGCGGGGAGAGACGAAAGCGCGGTAAGTTAGCGGCGCGGGCGGGTGATTTTGCGCCGCCTGCACCCCTCGCACCACGACCCGCTATTGCCTCCCCCCGCGCCCCTTTGCCCCGCAAAAGTCTCAATGAAGCGGTTTACCTATAGTATTGGCATTCGAGTAGGATTTCAAATCATTTCTAGACTTTTAATTCCTAAGGTCATATGCCTAACCTTTTGACAAATTGTATACGAGTAGGTATACCTGCTTGTAAAATATAAGGAGAGGATCAGCTTTAGTTCTAGCTCAGCATTAGTAGAAGTAATAGGGTTTAAAGATATGCACTATTTTGCTTCAGTTAAAAATGCTCCTACATCTTTAACTATTTTTTGTTTTGATATGTCTTACTTTGGGTACTAATCTTTTCATGAAAAACTTGGTCTGCTTTAATTTAATACTCTTTTAGGTCAGCCTTAAATAACTCTTTCCGAATAAATTGACTTTTAAATTGCAAGAGCCTTTGTGAAAGTTTCAAAGTCTTTCAGCTTAAAAGAATTTTGAATGTTCTATTTCTCCTTGCATATTTTAACGGAAGTTTTAATTTTACATTCCGCTAACATTGCTTTATTTTTTTACGTACCCTTTATTTCGACTCTAGACTTAATAATTTGAGCATTGTCATGCTTATCTATTGAGCTTCAAACTAACTAATGTTCATAATAATTACAAACACTTCATTAAGCACGTACTTTTGTATCTAAATCCCCAGTCGTTAGTTTCTCTCGGGAACAATCATTTATCTAGTCAGGCAGACGAAACCACTTACGTTCTCATTACGACTGAAATTCGGGAGGAAAATGTTTTCTTTCGGAAACGGAATGAATAATAAAGTCATTTGTACAAGAAAATAGATATGGGAAAGGGAGAGTTAATGGGTTTAATCAGTAAAATATTTTCACACTGTTCGCTCGGTAACGTTCAATTACATGTCACGTAATGTTGACTTTTAAAAGTGACTCATCTCGGCTCACGGGCCGAAATATTGAAAATCCATTGCGCCACATGATCTGTAATAAGATTTGTTAACTACACATGCTTTAGGTAATCATTATAATGATGTATTATTTTTTTTTAAAGGTTCGTAGGGAAAACTTTCGTAAATGGGTTGTTACGTACGTACAGCTGCGGTCGAAGTCTGAAGCAACATGTTTGACATTTCGCGTAGACAATTTCAAAATTCTAATTTTCTGCTCCATCGAATATCCTTATAACATACATAGCAAATCTTTAATAAATTTTAAAAAACAATTTTCAATTTTTTAAGCTTGATTCAAACATTCTTCTCAATTAATAAATACATGAAAATACCAATTTTGTCTCAGCATTTTTCGAGCGCCCCCTGGTGGTTTTACAGGGAACTATGTCGAGACTTCCGCACCTGCACATGCCATTACACGCGCATGGCAGCTGACCAGCTGACTACTTAGCACTTTCGCCATTTTGTTGTTTAATGGCAATAAAGTGACTTAGCAAGCAACAGCTGAGCGTTAGCCATTTTGCTTGGCACATGCCAGCTTCGGTAGTTCACTATACGGTAGTATTATATTATCTGTGCTATACGTATTTGGAATTGTATGTTTTCAGTCGCCACACCAAGATATCTCCTGCTTTGGCTGCGAGGGGTACCAGGGGTGTGGTGAGATTAGCCCAGCTGCCTGCTTCCAGAGTGCGACGGGCTGCTATCAGACATACCCTGGGTCTAGTCGGTAGGTCATTCCTCCTTTTAGAAGACCTCCTCTATAATAAACGCAAGGACTCGCGGCAGTTAAACGTGTAAAAGAGACAGCGCATATCTTGTTCTCTTTTGCACTTGCACTGTTTATGGGTGACGTCATACAGACACCGAGATGCGTGTTGTTTGTTATGTGCGTTTATCGAAAGCAATATGTTTGAAAGTGCGGTTTTGCATTTTGCGTTTTTTTATTATAGATGTAGTGCGGTAGGTATTATCGATATTGTGCGTGCGCATCCTTGTTTCAAAAGTCCTTTAAAAATAGAGTTTTTAAATAAACTGGTGTTATGTCCAATATATCAGTGATTTGTGTCCAATATCACATACGCACAACACAACGTGTTCAAGTAGACAAAAGCCAGCAGTTTATTTGAAAACGGATTGAGTTGGTATTATAGTGTTACTACTTTCTGGACGATCTCTTTGACTTTCTGCTTAATTTGTCTCAATTATCTACCGTAATTGACATTCCGAACTCCCGAATTCATTATCTGCGTGAAACGTGTACAGATTTCCTCATTAACGTTATGTAGGTAATCATGAATTTGCTCGAAATTGGAACAATCAAATTAATTTGCGCTTTATTTTGTTGAGGTACCGTGTAAATCACAAATCGACCAATTATTTATGTTACAAGAATTAAGAACAAAGTATGAATTCGAAATTCTGCGAAACATAAATACGTCTCAATCTGCGTCAAAAGATTAAGGTTTTAATGGTGTATGCGAACCTAATATATACAAGGTGTTTCATAACAACCCGTAAATAGTGAAGAGAGCTTTTCAGAATCAGCAACTTAAAAACTTTCTCCTAGAAACCTAGATCGAATAAAGCAAAAAAAAAACATTGCCTTTCCATCCTAAATCGGTCACGTAGCTCGTTTAATTTCTATGGAGACTCGATGTTTTTTGGCATATTTCAACCCATGTTCCTATGAGGAGAACGTTGTTAAGCTACTGATTCTGAGTAGCTTCCATCATTCGTTTACGGGTTGTTATAAAACACCTTGTATTTAAAGTGAGTTTTTTTCAGTGGACATCGGTGGAGTCGGCGGAGTTTTCTTCGGAGCTTCGTTACTCAATGTAATCGAAATCATTTATTTGCTTTGCATCCGTCGTAAGAAATAAAATAATAATTGAGTGTATTTATCAGCTTTTCTTTGTAGTTCTTGGTTTTGGCTTTCACTGAGAAAATATGAGTAAAGTCATCCTCAGTAACGAAATGATTTTTCAACGTATCGACGGCCATGTCTGAACCTTCTCATTTGTGTTACCTTTAGTACCTAGCATCCACCCAGTGATTATCCTTCCGAGGTTCTATTTTTGAATCACTCGCGAATGAAAATCTATTGAAAAAAAATGCAGGTTTTGCAGTTATACCCAACCCATTAGAAGTCGTGTGATAAGTTGGAAAAGTCAGCGAGAGAAATATGAACGAGCTTTGAATATCTGCATTGTTTCATTATTAGCAAATATGAGATTTATCTTTCTAGCATTCTATGCAATTCATGGGAAAAGATTTAAAAAATAATGTGTTTTTATGTAAATATTATTCATTGAGTAGTGCTTTCTTAGATACTATGTATTTGATAGTGAAACAGGCCCAAACTCATGTCTAAAAATTTATTTATACCTTTCCTATGTTAAGCAATTTTATTTGAAATTAAAACAATGACATGCAACATATTAAGGCAGAAAAAAAAACCTAAAAACTAAAAACTATTATTATATTTATGTTTTAAGCAATTACATGTCAACTAAGTTAATGTAAAAAATTGCATCACGGGTGTTGCGAGGGAAATATTCCTTCACTTTTATGGAATTTCCTGCCGGCGCCGTGAGCGTTGTCAACTCGCATTATTTATCGAGATGTGCCGGCCTTTAGTGATGGAGCATAATGTCGATAGAGTTATCGATAGACGTTATCAAATGGTAATTTAAAATTATATATTTTAACAAATTGCTCCAATGCCGAAGATCAAAGCAAGATTACAAGATCTTAAGACACCGTTAGCTCTTTCTGTGTGGATAGATACAGATAGGAAGATTTTTTGCAAAACTCTGTAAATGACAAATAGCCTTAGCCTACTCATGACCACGACCGCTGTAAAGTGTCCGAAACATCGTGAATTGATATTAATTAATCTCCGCGAAAAATGTCCGTCAATTGTGTTTTATGTATTTGATTTAATGAGTATTCGCGTTAACTTCAGAAACAAGTAAATTACTCCAAAGTAAGACAAGAAACTTACAATATATCCAAGAATTTACAAATTTAAAAATTAAGAGAAACTGGACTAATGTCCGAAAATGTTACATCTGTGCGCCAAAGTCATTTTGCGTAGGTAAACGGTGTTAAATTATAATTATAATTTATATTTAAGTTTAATTATAATTTTTATACTGTAATGTGTACTAATCCATCAAAGAAATTTCCAATTTCATACACGTGATTTGATAAAATGTGTTGAAAGGTCACTTTCTTGCACTTTTGAATAGAACAACGTAAGTTTTGATCATCGATATCTGACAATACCAAAGGAAAACGTGCGTCACTATGGCAACCCAGCCGAAACGGACGGAAACATGGACGGAGATAAAATCCGATGCTGTTTGCTGTTCCATTCATGTTACTCCGAAAATGCTTACACCTGGCATCGTGTGATATACAGACATCCATTTGGATATGGGGATGGTCTCTCTAGACTGTAAAGCATTCAGCACAAATTGTTTGAGCTTTCAGTGATTCTATTGATTGTAAAATTTGGTAGACTCTATAGTAGGTAAGCAAGTACTCTTAGTAGGCAACAGGACTTGGAAAAGTAACAAATCAGTTAACACGTTCCGGGACAGTGAACGCCTACAGGCGTAAAAACAACAAAACATCTATTGTGTCTGGAACAGTGTCCCGAAACGTGTTAATGTTGTTGTTATATTTAACTAAATGATACCCGGTTTATCTTGTACATTCAATATTTCTACTATTTTGAACCCTTTACCTGTTATAATAGAAAGAAATCATAGAAAATATAAGTGGCGGATATAGGAAGGAGTTCAGTGGGAACAGAGACAAAGTAAACTAGCTTCTATGAGTGTGACAAGAAGAAATTGTTGACATTTGATTCTGACATATTACATTACCTTTGATTTTTGATTATTTACTTTACATACTAATAATTTGTGATATATTCATCTGCTTTATGTTATAAATTGCAAGTAATGTCTTTAGTATTTGTAGCAATCTACACATTTTTCTAATAATTTGAATTCCAGTGTTTCAATATGTTTGTGAAAATCATGGCTATTTTTTTGATTATTGACTTGAATAACGCACAATTCTTGGACTGGGATCCGTATCCTGAGAAATATAAAAATCCGCCTCCTGGAGATGGTTAGTATTGACAAGTTACTAATATTAGGGGAGGGTAGATGGCGCTGCCATCGAGTGAACATTTAGCTCCGTCGTATTTAATCTTTTAAAATATTTTTTCCGTACAAAACACACAGAACAAGACATAAATAAGTTGTTATATTGGTGAAAAATATGTGACAATAATGGTAGCTACAAAAAGTTATCTAAAACGTACATTACAGTGAATATAACAACAGTGGTGCATCCTTGAACTAAAACTGTGTAAAAAGTGCGCGCAAAGAGTGACTAATGCGAAAGTTAAATACTATTAGTGCAAAAATCAATAAATAACAATCAAAACAAAGTGAAATAAGTAGGAAAACAATAAATTTACACTGTTTTCTAATGTGAAATACATTTTAACTAGGAACTACCTACACAAATTAACAATTGGTCTTCAAAGTCAACCGACAAGGCCCCTTCATTCATAAAAACTACGCCAGTCGTCATAAGTGCATTAATATTTCGTCCGCCCCAGTACTGCATCGATAGCTTAGCGCGGAGTGCTGTGGTCCGCACCTCAACGAACTCTTAACGTAGAGGTTTCGAATCCCGCCTGTGCCGTTGACTTTTTGTATGCAAAAATCGTCTTCAAATAAATAACCTATAAAAATGGCATCAAAAGTCGAACATACTTGCGCTGGATGCATCCAAAAAATATGCGACAGACGCTACTTGAAATGTTTAGAGTGCACGCAATGTTATGATTTAGACTGCGCAAATGTTTCAGAACAAAGATTTTATAATACTATGACTAAAGAACACAAACAGTCGTGGCTATGCCCACTTTGTAAAGCAAAGAAACCGAAATTAGATAATAAAAATACTCCAGTTCGCCAGCGTCAAGAAGAGTCTATTCTTTCGGCAAAAAAGATGAACAACGAAGCTGGGCATCTACTCCCTACAAGACCCCCGCTATATGACGCTAACGAATCTACCTGCCTAACGCCAAAAAGTAATTACCCGGACATTCCCACAAGGCCCCATTCCTCAATCGGCATCCTTGACGTCTCCGACAGCGCAAACATTACCTTCAGACGAAAACCTGAACAAGCCAAAACTAAAATAACCACTGATGACAGTTTACTAGTTCAAGACGTTGACGACATCACGGGAGACACACAATTAACAGATTGTTGTACCTTCAATGATTCTCCCTGCTCTAAATCAAACAACGCTGATGATGAAACGATCTCTTTGAATAAGTTCAGTCAGATTCTGGACATCAAACTTGGAAAAATAAAAACATCTATCCTCGAAGAATTAAAAGAAACCATACAAACAGAATTTAAAAACGCGATTGCTGAAATACAGAAAGACACTGTACACACTTCAACACAACTAATTAAAGACCAGGAAGAAATTAAAGGAAAAATCAGCAAAATGGACGATAAAATAAAATACATAGAACAACAAATAGAAGATTTGGATATCGTAAAAAAGAAAATAGTACTTTATGGGTTACCAGAGCCGCAACATGAAAATAAATACGACCTATACGAAAGCGTTAACAGGATCTTTGCAGACATTTTAGATATTAACGCTAACCCGTATATTGAAGAAATAAAACGCATAGGAAGAAAGGGTAATCGTAGACCTTTAGAAATAGAATTCATCAGTAAAAGATTAACAAGATACATACTGGATAATTCAAAGCACTTTAAAAATACCGGACTAGCTGTAAGCCAATTCATCACTGGTGATAAATTAACGGAAAGAAATTCTCTCAGAAAAAAATTACGAGATGCCCGACAAAAAGGTCTCCATGCCGTAATAAAAAATAACAGTCTATGGATCAATGGACAACTAACTGAAGACATAAACGACTCCCTGGAACAAATAGAAATAAATGATTCTGAAAAAGCAGACACACAGTCTATTGTGACAACAATACCAGAAACCAAAGACCAAGAAACGACGTACAAGAAGAACAATTCATTTCGTTAATTCACTAACATTAATGTTCCAGAATATACAAAGTATAGGAAATAAGTTAAATACAATCGAAGAATTATTGATATCAAACTCTAATATAGATATTCTTTCACTATCCGAAATCAGCAAAAATGAAGAATTCTGTAATACGATCAGATTACCTGGGTATAAAATAGCATCCTTTTTTTGTAGAAAAAAACACAAGTTAGGCGGAGTTTGTATAGCAATTAAAGAACATTTAAATTATATAAATAGGGATGATATAGTTAGATTGTCAAAAGAGTTCATAATAGAATTTAGTGCAATAGAATTACCTCAAATAAACACTATTGTGATAGGTTTATATAGAGCAGACCGAAACATTAATATCTTTTATAAACAAATGACCAAACTACTCACAAAACTAAAACATCAAGATAAAAATAAATTTATAATAATTGGCGGAGACTTTAATATAGATATACTAAGTAAAAAGAATAAAGATAAAAAGAAAAAACAAGATTTCATCGATTTTATTAGCTCATATAATTTTCAACAACTAATTAAGGAACATACACGAGTGACAAAAAATACAGCAACTTCCATAGACCTAATACTTACAAATTACAAACCATTTGTCCAAAAAACATATGTTAAAGACTACGGCCTTTCTGATCACAAATCAGTAAACATACAATTAAAATTAGAAAATATAACGAAACAAAATAAAAAGCCATGGATAGTTAAAAAAAGATTATACACAAATAAAAAAATACTACTTTTCAAAAATTCATTAAAAGATATTGACTGGACAAATGTTTTCAATATTTCAAATGATACAAATATTAACTATACAGCATTTCATTCAATAATCCAAAGACTACTAAATAAATACATGCCAATAGAAAATTTTAAGTTAAAAATCAAACCTACTAAGGGATGGCTTACTAAAAGTTTACAAATATCCTGCAAACATAAAAGGGTTCTAAGAACCCTATTAAATGAATCTAATTGTAAAATTTTAAGAAATCATTATAAAAAATATAGTAAAATATTAAAAAGGTCAATTAAAATATCTAAAAAACTTCTTTTTACCAAGCAAATACATAAATCGGATAATAAATATAAAACAATGTGGAAAATCATAAATGCGAAGACTGGAAAACCTAACTACAAACAATACAAAAACATTAAACTAATCGTTAATAACCAATTAACCGATTGCCCAAAAACAGTCTGTGAAACATTTAATGAAACATTTTCAAATACAACAATAAATAGGAAAAATTCAAATAGTTTTAAAGTTTTAAATTCTCCCATATGTTCTATGTACCTAAGTCCTGTTGATCAAAAAGAAATAATGAAATTAATTAAATCAATCAAAAATAAACATAGCAGTGGTGTGGATAATATCCCACCCATACTTATAAAGCAATGTGCAGATGAATTATCAGAACCACTGACATATCTGATAAACCAAAGTTTCCAAGAAGGCGTTTTTCCAGACTTGTTAAAAATATCACTAATAAAGCCCATACATAAAAAGGATGATAGCACTTCACCCAACAACTATAGACCTATAGCATTACTACCTAGTTTTTCAAAAATATTCGAAAAGGCCATGTGCAACAGACTGTATACATTTCTCGAAAAGTACGATATATTCGACGAAAATCAAAATGGTTTCAGGAAGTCAAAATCAACAACAATGGCAGTGTACAAATATATACAAACAGCTCTACAGCACATAAATAATAAAAACTATGGATTAGGCCTATTACTAGATATGTCAAAAGCATATGAAAACGTTGACTACAAGATATTACTTGCAAAACTACATGGTTCAGGAATAAGAGGTCCAAGCTACCACTGGTTTAAATCATATTTAGAAAATAGAAAACAACAAGTACAAGTAGAAAGTTATGACAAACAAAACAACCGAATTATAACTACAAGATCTTCATTAAAATATCTTACCTGCTCAATACCACAAGGTAGTGTCCTTGGCTGCGTTCTCTTTCTTTTATATATCAATGACCTACCAAAAATAATACAAAACGAATATACTTTGCCAATACTATTTGCAGACGATATATCCATTCTAATTAAATCAAATAACTCTGATACTGCTAATACTAGATTAAACGACACGCTAGGAAAAGTAATTAATTGGCTTCAAGAGCATAACCTTACAATAAACTTTAAAAAGACAAAAACCATACAATTTAGAACATACAAAAAACCCCCATTAACCATTAATCAAACATTTGCAAGTAAAAATATAGAATCAGTAGAATCGTTTAATCTCCTTGGCATAATAATAGACTCACACCTTAACTGGAAGAAACACATAGAGCATGTAAAATCCAAACTATCAAAATTCAGTTACGCACTTTTTGAAATAGTTCACAGCACCAGCACCGAAGCGTCTCTATCAGCCTATTACGCCTATGCTTATTCACAATTAAAATACGGTATAATACTCTGGGGTAATAGCACAGACATAGATGATATTTTCAAAATGCAAAAAAAATGTGTCAGAATAATAGCTAAAATCGACAACACTCAATCATGCAAACCATATTTCACAAAATTTAAATTACTAACCTTGCCATCGATTTACATACATGATATATGTACATTTACTTTTAAAAATATTAACAAATTTACCAAGATGAAAGATACACATAACGTTAACACAAGGAATAGAAACAAACTTTACTTGCCACCCTCACGAATAAAAATGTTAAATACTAGCCCGTATTATATGGCAGTTAAAATATTTAATAAATTGCCATGCCATATCAAAAGTGAGCCAAACATAAAATCCTTTTCAAAGTCCCTGCGATCATACCTAATAACAAAATGCTACTACTCATTAAATGAATATTTAAACAACTAAAAAAGGAAATAAAATAGTCTGCTCTATATATATATATCTTAACTCATAAGTGCCAAACATTAGATTGTTATAGATACTTACCCTTACGTCTAAGCTGCCCTCAAAGTGCTATACCTTCTGGGTAACTAGGTTTATAAGTACACTGTATAATTACACTCATGTCACCTATGTAAGTTATTAACACCTAGTATGCATGCATGAATAAATGAATAAATAAATGAATATTATATTCAACAAACATGAAGCAGGGGAAATATGAAGCACTGCCTGCCGATTAATTTTATCGGTCAAGGATCCAAGTGCTGTTGGGTCAGGTGTCCTGGAAATCATGTCAGTTTTCTTCATAAAAATTTATCAAAGTACCACAACTTTTAATAAGCATAATTCTAGTACATGATCACAGGAAGTGTTGCTGTGGTAGCGATAGCAGTAGATATCGTGGGAATAAAAGAAGGTTAAGTAGAAATCTTCAAACGAATAATAGTTTTTAACATTGAGCTGCAAGCAGCGCAACAGCCGTGTACCATATCAGCGCAACTGGCGCTTTACGGTTGTCATTTCGACCTAATAGTGTGAAGGAGTACTATGTGTATTAGAACTGTAGTATTTGTAGTGGTATCTAAAGTTAAATAGATACACACTGTCACGGGGCAGGCCGCATGGTATGCTACGTTATATACCATCATCATCAGCCATATATTAGTCCACTGCTGGACATAGGCCTCACCCAATGAGCACCATAGCGCCCTGTCTTCGGCTTGGCGCATTCAGCATCTGCCTGCAGTCTTCTGCATATCGTCATCCCATCTGGACGGAGGGCGTCCCAGACTACGTTTGCCGAGTCGCGGTCTCCAATATAGAACTCGTTTACCCCAGCGGTTGTCGGTTCTTTGCGAGATATGACAGGCCTACTGCCTCTTCAGCTTTCTAATTCTTTCTTGCTACGTATTTATTTATTAGTATTTATATAAATGACATAGTCTCTCGATGCCTTTGGACGTTAACACGAGAGCCGAGGGCGAGAGTGGACTTAGGCTATGCGAGCCTGTGTTGAGTGTTATGTGTTAGTGAAGGAATACGGATCTCTATAAAAAGAAAACTGTTTCAGAATTCGTAGACAACTGCAATAAGAGTCTGTGCGCGTTGCCTTGCGAAGACACCGCCCCTCCGCCGTTCTGTCCGCCTTTACCCTCAAACTGCAACACTGGGTGCGCTGGCATGAACATCTGCGGTACCCACGCGATCCTACTCTTTGAGATCGAGCACTGCCTCAAGAGGAAGAGGATGTTCACGAGGCGGCGGAAGATCACCACCGAGTCGACCACTACTACCGCCACTAGGCGTCTTGTCAGACACTACTGAATTCTGAACATGGCTTTTTCTGTTGTATCTTTATTCTTACTACAGTTTTCCTAAATTTTGTATTTTTTGTTGGTTTTTTATAGCAATAGGCAAGGCGAAAGATTTTGAAATCCTCTTCCGTAATGCAGATAACCATCTACTGTTTACAACAAAACCTTTATTTCGGATTAAATTCGTAATAAATGTAAGATTTTGGAAATTGAAAGCCATTTTTATAATCATTTTTAAATATTGCGCGAAAACAGCTCGCCGTGTCATGGCGTCGTATGTGACGTCATACTTACGTAAACATGAAATTTGTTTACGCGCAGCTAGACAGCAAAGTTAACAAACACTGCGTATTTTTTGTATTAAAAATGAATTCTAAAGTTTATAAGTGGTGTGCAGTGCCTCAGTGCAAAAATACATCAATAACGACACCCAACAAATTTCACGTTTACGTTAGTATGACGTCACATACGACGCCATGACACGGCGAGCGGTTTTCGCGCAATATTTAAAAATGATTATAAAAATGGCTTTCAATTTCCAAAATCTTAAATTTATTACGAATTTAATCCGAAATAAAGGTTTTGTTGTAAACAGTAGATGGTTATCTGCATTACGGAAGAGGATTACAAAATCTTTCGCCTTGCCTATTTATTCCTATACAATAAATTGCATATAAAATATATTTATTTCATTCAATTTTATTATCAGGGTCAATTGAATAAAAGTACTATGAATATTTGTGATAAAACTGTCTGTAAACCATAAAATTATTATCCCTTTGGAATAGAACGACAAGAGCGAGATGTCACTAGCAACATACTCTGTGATAAAAAGAGATGCGAGATGCGATGAAGCAGAACCGATTTTGGCGGCTGTCAGTCAGTTTGGAGCCCCATGGAGGCTCGCTGAAAATATCTTTCATGTGATTTTTAAAAATTCAAGTGAAATAGTTACAGCCTAAAGTTAGTTACAGCCATCAAAAATCGGTTTCGTTTTACAGCTTTTGCTTGTCCTCCTCTTCCGATAGGAATATTAATTTTATGCTTTAACACGTTCCGGGACAGTGAACGCCTGCAGGCGTGAAAACAATAAAACATCTATTGTGTCTAGAATAGTGTCCCGGAACGTGTTAAACAACAATCTCTTATAGGTAGTCCATATCGGCGGTTTAAGTATTCGTTTACATACTGTAGGGATAATTAAACTGTAGTTAGAGTTAATCCTGTTTGTATAGCGTACAAAACTACAAACATAGAGAAAATAAACTATACTACGGTACATAAACCACCCAGTAATAAAGAAGTAAGGGATTATTCTAAAGTACTTACTCGTTCTTCGAACTTGTTTTGAGGATTTCGCTTTGTTGTTTCAATTGATTGAATTTACGCAAAGATATATTTATAAAGCACAGTAAAACAGAAATATTGTTTATTGAGGATTATGGTTCTGGAATTTATTACCTTACTCAAATAATTTTGAAAGCTATTATTTTTATTAGAGCCAAAATATTTGTGGGAGATAAAAATAATTGTTTGCTACATGATTCATCTTAAACGCGAAGGTTTAGTTTTGTTGTCATGGGGTATTTTTACCTATACTTACCGACCGAAGTCCTTCTACATCAAACACCTATACATATACGATGTAAGTTTGTATATGGACGTTCATCGTCAGTCTCTGCTAAGCGCTCGTAGGGGAAATTCTTTATCTGAACCAGTTTTCAATCTTTGTACAATATTTTCAAACATCAAAAACAATAACATTTTTGCCTGAACATTTATTATTTAACTAGCGGCGTCTGACATACCTCTTGGTCCCAGATTCGGAGTCTCACGTTTCAATAAATTGGCTTAACAAGAAATTATGTGACAACCCGACCTTTCTGAGTTTATATTGTAGGGAATTTTCTAGATCAATGTGCAATGCTCACTATTTTCCCGAGCTCCTTAAATGGATCTTGCCGGAATATTTCTTGATGGTCACAAGTTCAATTGCACATTTGGCATAATTTGGTGGATTTAGGCTCGGGAGCACCACCATATTTTATATACGGAAAAACAAGACAATGATTATAGTTATGGTTATAATTAGATAGTGCAATGGAGCGATAGTTTGACCGACGAAGCACCATTGTAGTCTTTAGGAGGTTATCAAGCCATGCAGTACCTACCTATCATCAAAAGTGTTTTTCTGTAAATTTACTTTATTTCGGTTTGTATCCTTTACCACCCTTGATTGCCCAAAATTAAGTAGGGTAAAAACTTGCTTCTATGAAACTTTTGCATTACAAATACCAACAGAGGAACAATCGGGAATAATAATGGGCTTCATAAATTGAAGAAAATTAGTTTCAAAGTATCTCCGAGTAATAAAACTCCAGTCGGAATAAATTTTAATCACAAGCCAAATGGGAGCCAAATTAATAACTGCTTTCAGATTTCTGTTAGCAGAAATGAGAGAGTTTCTTCTCTATTTTGAATTCCTATGGTGAATTTTCATTACGGATTAACTTCTGAGATAAAACATTTGATTCAAGATTAACTTAACACGTTCCGGGACAGTGCCCGCCTACAGGCGTAAAAACAATAAAACATCTATTGTGTCTGGAGTAGTGTCCCGGAACGTGTTAAGTGCTTTACTAACCTTACTAGCTTTATATATACGTACTTTTACATTTGCTGCCTTACCATAATTAAATAAACAAAGTTTGAACTACTGTTTAAAGTTTAAGCGGCTAATGTGAAAGGTATGTCACTCTTATGTCATTCATTTGTTTTGATTAACGTTGATTTTAAAATAGCCATATTATATTTAAACAGTGGTCCAAAACTTTAATTTTTTATTCGTGGTAAGGCAGTTGGTTACTAACACATGAAATGGTTAAATTTCGGTCTCTTAGAAATCTTATGGTTGACTACCCTGACCACCTTTTAGTTAAACCCTAGTTTGTGTAAGAAAATAAATATCTGAGTTGTTCATTACTATAGAAGTAACCGAAATCTCCTAAATTATGTCAAAACAGCTCATTTCTTTTGATGGCTCCGCACAAAAGATCCGGTTCCTTCCAAAAGGCCCATAACGGTTCTAAACCCTCGTCGTAAAGCAACATATAAAGTGGACTGAACACCGAAATTCTTTCACAACCGCTGTAATAATATCAAAATGCTTCGACGGAACAGTTACAGGGTTGTTAGGACGGTCAACCCGTTTTATTACATGATCGTGTGCTTTAGATTTTATGTCAAAAAAAAATAGCGGCTCAGTTTGATGACGTGACAAATACTGTAATGTTATTAAGAAACTTTTCAGTAAGGATTGAATACAGCACTCAGCACATGATACTTATGTTGATAACAATACACCTCTTTCATCTGTAAAAATGTCGTTGCCCTCTGAAATTTCTTTCTGGTTTACAGTTTCGTTAATGATTACCAATACATTCAAGCATACGCATTAAATTGGAGGCTATTTTTAAGGAGAAATACTGCAATTAACTGTTCTATTCGGTTTGTGTTTGAAGAATCTGCAGAATCACCATTTTTATTGCGGGGTGCAAATAGGGAAACATTTGGCCTATCTCCTTTTAAAGTCGCTGTCGCGTTTTATTGAATGCCGGTGCAATTATTTACCCCGAAATATACCATTTTATTCATCATTTGGTATTTCAAAATAAACCTTTTACTTGTATTGTATTTCAGACCTTTTCCAATAAACGTTTCCGTATTTTTTATTTTCTGAGCTGCTGATCAAATAAGATACCTTAATGGTATCTTTTTAATTATATTAATGAAAATATTTTTTCTTCAAGTATATTTAGGCGATGGACTGTATGTGCTTTGGTACCTTTAATAAGTATTGTCCGGTTATTTATCAGCAGCATCCTTATTAAATTTTGTTTTCAAGAAAACACACTGTAAAGGTTTAAACTTCTTTTTAACCGACTTCAAAAAGGAGAAGGTGATCAATTCGACTATTATTATGTTGTTTTTTTTTGTTCTAGAAAGAAGTAAAAGTTACAAAAAATACTCACTGCGTAGTTCGTTAACTTAATTACTTACTGCTTAGTTACCTGCTGAACACATTTTATTATCAGTCCTGAAATTAAATAACATGCTAAATATATCTGTTCAAAGAAAGGGCAGTGTAAAACGTAATTAAATGAAAAGGTCAACGTAAAGATGTTTAAATTTTTTTAGGCAAAGATAAAAAGCAAATATTTTTATTCATCTCCTCAGGCGTTGATTACTTGAGTTCGTAGATATTTCTTGTGAATTAAAATAAAACATCGTCAATGAGCTCTGCTGAACAAAGTCCTTCCCCAAACTTTTCACAGCGACTGGTTTGCAAATGGTCTGCATCCAGTTCGATCCTGCAATCTTTACAAAGACGTCCGTTCATTTTGGCGGTGGACGTCCTACGATGCGCTTATGGTCGAAGGGTTCAATCTGGGACTTTTCAACACCTGCAGCCACCAGTTCTTCGCGCTATGTGTACTGCCCATTGCCACTTGAGCTTCCAGATTCTAAGGGATACCAATCATCACTCATCATTTCCAGCCATTATTCCCAGTTCATCTGGGGTCGGTTCTCCTAGTACATCTGCGCCAGTTCTGGGTTGTCTGGGTAGGTAGGTTATCTCGGTTCAGATCTCTCACATTGGCTAGCTAGCTAGGATTCTAAGGGATACCAATACCAAGGGATAATAATAGAGTCTATTATTATCTTTACCTGGTCCATCGTGTCATTCATAGTAAATAAAGTAAACTCAGACTAAAAATAAGATATTATACTTAAATGACTACCACATTTGTTGTTTAATTAAGAGACTCAATTATTTGTAGCTGTTCACAGTTCTATAATTGCTCTTAATGTAAACTAAATTTTCCCGTTAATTCATTCAACAACATGGTAATAAAATTATTACTGAGCGTTTTATATTACTTTTGCCATTTCCAACATTAATTAATTTACGCGGCCACAGATTTTGTGTCTAAAAATATATTTCTGCTTTGTCCCCAAATGATATTACATTTTGCAAATGCTTATATAAATACTAGAAACTCAATTACAATATCTTGTTCGACCAGTTGGACCTTGATTACAACATCTTGTGTTGAGAAAGATATTCGGTGACTGTAGAAGTAGATTGCATTTATTTCTTGTAGTGTTTATCTTCATCAGCATCAAAAAGGGCTAGGTTCTTGTCGGTAGAATATTTTCTATACGGTCCGTTAAAGAAAGACTAGTCGTCGTCCGTTTAAAAGGTTTATTGCTATACGAAATCTCCAGCTTGAATGAACACAGCGAATCTATTATTTATCTGCAATCCACTATTGTTAACTGGGCTGAAGTCAAATCGAAAAAAGAAACCTTTTTTGTCTGTCCGTCAGTCTGTCAGTCCAAGTCGCCAGTCCGTCTCTTCATCATGTAGGCTGGACGCTCCAACTCCAAATTAGTTTTCAGGTTTCCCTCTCGCTGTCCACACCGCAGTTGAAGTACCGGGGGCTTCCCGCCTCTTAATACCCACTCAAAAGCCTTTTCTGATATACTATATCCCTGTTACTGCTACCTTACACCAGGGTAACACTTATCTGATATTTTGATTTTTACATTGTCCTAAAAAATTGAATATTTGACTTCAGTGCTCACATTACTATTTGAAAGTGAATTTTTTTTCTTAATTATTATCGTTATTTTGTTCTTTATAAAGGACCATTAGCAATCTATGAATAATAAAAATCATTCCAGAATTTGGAGTAAATAATCTCAGTAGAATAAAATTCTAGCAACGATGTTTTTAAAGGTAGTTCGAGCAATAACGTGAGGTTCTTGATTTTATTATTCAAGGTTGGATTATACGATGTGATAAGATTACCGTGGAGCGCTTGCGAAGTTACCATGAAAGCTTCGCTCATGAAATGCATATATTAATCAAAACTTCACTTTATCCTGGCATATGTTATTATGTGCCAGTATGTTTTCGTACCTTTAGAATTTAGTAGTCTGTAATAAAATTAAAAGTAGTTTATAAGATGAACACCTGTGAGCCGTGTAGCACTTATCTATTTATTTAGTGTACGCTTTGAAACTTTGGATGTCATAAAATATTAGGTTTGCCAAGCTGGATTTTCAAATATGAAGATATTGTTAAAGTTTCCTTTTCTTGTCTCTATCACTTTATTGGCACCGCCAGGTACTTTCTCTGATTAGACTTAAGGTTCACTGGTAGATAAATGCTGTTGGCATTAGGTCCGCCATGTGTTTAATATTTTTTGTACATGAAGTTAATAAATAAAATAACTGTGAAAGAGTACTCAGAAAAAAAAAAGATTATATACCTTAAACACATTTATCTACGTCTCACCATATCTCATACAATGTTTAATATAGATGTGGCATGTTAAAAAAGCTACACACATTTTCACTACCTAATAGATTCGTGACCTGACTATACACACGTACTAACATTTTAGTGCTTCCTGAGGGAAAAACACACCGAGGAAAACTTTTAGCACTCTAGTATCTGGGTGTATAGCGTGATTTTGACACATCGTGGTACTTAGATTTCGTCTACCCAATGGTTGTCTGGAAGAGATCGCTTCTAGCGATAAGACCGCCAAAATTGTATTTGTGATTTCTCTGTTTTTCTATGTTTTTGTTATTAGTGTCCTCATTTGTGGAATAAAAATATTTATTATTATTATTATGAAATAATTACTTCATTATTTTTTATTACAACAAATTCAATCTTAAACATCTCTTACACAAAATAATATTTTGGATACAACATAGAACAAATGAACACTAAAATGTTTAAATAGTTTACATACAAAATAATCAATAGATAACACATAGTTACAATATTTACACAACGATAATAATAGGTATGATTAATAATATTTGACTATCAAAATAAGGAACTATACAATAACATTGAGATCGGTATTATAATTTTTATTTACATCAAAATAACGACATAAGTAAAACCATATTTCACCTTCGACTCTTTTATAGAGTTATCTTAAGTTTTTTAAATCTCTTTTTGAAGTTATTAATAATATAACTGATTTGTTCTTTATAAAGAACATAAAAAATATAAATCGGTATAGAGGCGACAAGTTGTCAATGTAAACAATACCCTCTGAATTTGTAAACATCGTCAATAAAATTAGTTAAAACTCTTACAAAGATAAAATACATTACATTTTATTCCATTTTTTTCTGAATATTCCCATTAGTTACCTTACGCTACAGTGCCACTGTTTAAGCGGCCTCTCCGCATCAGGTAACTGGCTCAGGCTGTGGTTCCTTCTCCTTGTTCAGAGGACTGCTCGTGGGGTCGTTGCCATCTCCACTGTTTCCGCTGTTTATAGCTACTGATGTTAGTGGTACCTGTAAAAAAAAGATTTTTTTAGTGTTAACTACTATCTGTCTGCTGGGGAGAACTAAAAATATAACCCTTTTCAAATGCAAATAAATATCTTTCTATTTGTAGTAAAATTTAGCTATAAATAACTATTTGATGTGAATAGGATGTACTCAACGCGATGTGTCATTCATCACCAGTCGTACTTTTAGGTTATGAAGGATTATGATAAGAAATGCACTAATAAGACGAAAAGCAAAAATCATTACGCCCTAAATTTATTTATTTAAATTACTTGTTTACGGTTTTCATACAAACAAAACATATCAATATTCTTGGTGTTCATATGTGTGTTCAATTCGATAACATAGATTTTAATAAGTGATCGATCAGGTCAGAAAAAAAGTTCTTTGAAAAGGCCAGTAAAGGTTATGTGCAGTAGAAATAACAATTAGCTTCATCGCACCCACAAAAGGTTGCTATGAGCATCACGTCGGTGCGGTAGACAGGAGACATTTTTCCGTTCTTTCCGTCAAAACCTGACAGCTAATTTCCACTCGCTCGGCGGAATTACGGAGTAGCCGGCTTTAATTACTTTTGTACCAAAAGCCTTTGTTTTGTTATAGTGTGGTTAAACCATTTGTGAGAGTGAGATAGCAATAAAAGTACAAGTAGATTATATATAGAAGTAGATTATATATTTATATAGAAGTAGATTATATAGTACCCAAAGTGAATATTGACAGTAATTTTAGATTTATCAAAAAATCTTAGTGTTACGATTGTTCTAGGAAACAAATAATCTTTAAAGTAGTTTATCATGTAAATAAAAGCTACGTGGGTAGGCACTACTGAAACCCTATATAGTACTATTATATATTATGTGCCCTATAAAGTAGTATAAATATGGCTCAACGTAGACTACTCTCAACTTACTTTCAATTACAATCAACAGTAACGTAGAGAAAGATTAAATTTTTCTTTGAATGATCATTAATCGAGTACCTTAGTACAAGCATACAATTATAAAGGATATTCAGCATCAGGCGAGACAATGTACTTATGCCCATTCAACGGATTCTATTACAAGATAGCAAGGTGTTCAGTTAGTCACGTTTGCCTCTCGTAATCAGTAACATACAATCAGCATCGCTGGTAACTGAAAGTCGTCACGATCCATAAACACGGTGACCACGACGGTTTTACTCGCTAGCGACTACGTAAAAAAAGTCTATGGAAAATTGCACAGCGCCCCTAGCGGTCGCTTGTAGAACTAAAATTTTCCATTCAAGTTACGTCGTCGCTAGCGAGTAAAACCGGCGTTAACTCATGGTACGGTACAGGTTGAATACTAGCTCTCATTATAACTGCATAAGAAGAAACCGCAGTGTTTAACTTGACGTGCTGTTGTCTGTACATAATACTGTTGGACGAAGTGGGTGGGTTGCGAACAATATTTACTTACACTTTTATAGGTAAGTAGGACCTGAATGACTGCAGCGTGGCATAAGTTAATTACAAAAGTATGAAGTCTGTAGTTAATTGTATGTAGATCCTGCCGTTGAAATGGAACTTCATGTAATAAAAAGGACTTACTAACACTTACATGTCGAGTCAAATACGGCGATAGTCAATAAAATTAATATATTTTATTGACTATATCTAGTTGCAGTAGGTACCTGTATTATGTAGACGCTGCACTGTAACAGTGTGGTGTCAACAATGTAAAGCTATTATGCAACTAAACCTATCTATCTATGATGATGATAGATAAACTGGGAACAGGGAATGATTTCCCTGTTCCCAGTTTATCTGGGGTCGGCGCAGTATATCTATAAATTAGGATAATCCGGGTATAGACTCTGCCTGCAGCGCAAGTTAGCGCGCCCGTAGGCCTAGGTGGAGTTGCAGCATGAACGCTCAAGCTATTTTAGGGTAAAGTTCGTTTTTATTCACATAAAATAACATACCATAGACACTGCAGTACAAATCTGCGCGTCTGAAGCCCTCGGTGGCGGCGAGAGTGCAGCGTCGAACCGTAGGTCGAGTTGCAGCATGAACGCTGCAGCCGCCAGAGTGGTCACTGACATTGACAGCTGGGCAGCTGCCACGCCTATACACGTTCTGCTGCCACAGCTGAAAGAATCATATGTTAATACAATCCGGCTGCAGTGAAAGTATTTATTTTTCACTAATGATGATCAGATTTAACCTAATTCGGCGTAGGGGTTGTCCAATATACCTTTAAAGTCAAAGTCAAAAATGTTTATTGCCAGTAAGTGTAACAAAGGTATTAAAATTATAATGAGGGCTTAAATACTTAATGACCCGGTCGAGTATTGCAACATATACATAGGTTCTAACTACATAATTTTCTTAAAAATTAAAGCAAGAAAATAATTACAAAGTTAAGAGGTATACACGGACTCTAGAGAGTACCAATACCTCGTGGTAATAGGGCAAACATCTATTTATCGAGTGTTGAACATGGCATTGAGTTTAATTTCTAGTCTACTGGAATATGTGTATAAATAGTTAATATTTCTGCTTTAACAACAAATAATGACCTGCTCCTGAAATAAATTAACATAACTGTGCGGAAATTTATTAATGAAAATCTCAGCGACATTCAGTCTCGTGAAAACTTTGGATTGGTATCGTCGACATTTTCATCTTGTTATATTGATGTTGTTGGAGGTTCCAATAAAACCCTCTTCACAGGTTAACACTGATATATTTTCAAAAACACAATATATGACGTCATTATGTTACAAAGACCGACACATGTCATCTGTCTATCAGCCAGCGTTCGAATGCCCGCTCCTCGGCCCTCCGACCATAGGAGCGGCAAAAGTGCCGACACGTAAAAATATTTCACTTGCTAACAGACGGCCGTCCTGATCCCGGAATGTCCCCATTCCGTTCCGGCCATTCGAAAATAACAGGCCTAATTACATCTCAATAGTACTAATTCCCAAACAACAGACGTAAAGAAAACATGATGAACAGTATGACATCCTACACAACACATGACACAAAATAGCTTGATAGCACTTGATTCTAAACATTCTAAATATCATAGTAAAATTAATACATAAAAAGCTGTTTCTTAACAAATCTCTAATCTCTTTCTAATAATGCTTAAATTAAAGTAAGAAAATAAACGTCAAAAAAAATGAAAATAATAAAAGTAGCATTGATTGATATTGTTAAAATCGAGTTTTTGAACGCCTTATCAAATCAACAATGGTGTTAAACACAACAAATCTTACACTACAGTTACAGTTACAGTGAACAAGTATTTCTACTCCTATCATCTATACCTATAAAATGCTTTGTCCTGAACGACTGACTTATTGATTGACTGACTGACTGACTGACTGACTGACTGACTGACTGATGGATCAACGCACAGCCTAAACCGCTGATCGTAGAAACCTGAAACTGGGAGGGTGTGTTCTTTGTATGACGTAGGGATCCGATAAGAAAGGAATTTTCGAAATTCTACCCCTAAGGGGGTCAAAAAGGGGTGCAAAGTTTGTATGGAACAACGTGATCCCTTGGTCCAATCTACTTCAAATTTTGCATACACATTCTGTTACAGAATTGACGGAAGATTTATTTTATATTTTATTGCAATTAATCTCCTAATGGGTTGAAAAAGGGTGACAAAGTTATTCTGGGGGTGATTTTCTTCGAAGTTGATATCAAAACTCTTTAGTGCTAATGATAAAAATATTTTGTATATCATTTTTGACAATCATTTGACATGTCTGAGACACAATGTTTTGACACATGTTTGTTATTGATGTTGCTCTTGAGAAAATGCTCGAGAAGAGATTTTATTCCTTAAAACAGTAAATAATATTTTTTTGTGTTTAAACAGGGTAGGTATCAAGCGGTCTGTGTACAGTGTAGATTGCAGGTCGTCTGTTCATATTATCGGTGGACATTCAACGCTGTTTCTGTGGTCGAAGGGTGTCCAATCTTTTTTTTTTGCAAACTTTTTGTGGGGGCCTATGTTTAGCAGTGGACGGCTTTTGGGTATTGATGATGATGATGATGGGGTAGATCCCTACATAGAATTAACCCATTGAATTCACGATTTGAATTCAAGAAAGTAGAGTATTCGCTATGACTATAAACAAAGCTCAAGTTCAAACTCTTAGGGTAGCGGGAGAAGACTTGAAGGAATTTGAGGGGAGGCTATAGAAGTAGTTTAATGCGTATAGGCTTATAAATATTTTCTATCTATCTATGGGAACCAAACGGAGTAAAACTATTACGCGCGTACGAAGTCGCTGGCGGGCCGCTAGTATTTGTATAAAAGAATTGTATAGTATTTGGAAATCCTGCGTGTATCCTCAACTAAAAACTCAAACTATTCTTAAAAATACCTCAACTAAAAATATTCTTAAAAATAATAATACATGACATAAAAAAAAGGATTAAGCTCATAAAGGGTTTTGGTAGATCTGTCCATGGCAGAATACGTTTCAATTTGGAGGTGATGTGAGATGTCTATCTTTTTCTGCCATATCCCAGGGTTAAGAATCAGAGTAGACTTAGCAGATTGAATATATTGACCTCGGAATTCGGAACCTCATAGGGAGTGACTTCACAGCTCGTCGTTCGTTATGGTTTTCATCGATGTGGAGGATCTGTAGAAAATACAATAATATTAATATATCTTATTGACCTGTTTAGTAATAGCATACTACCGTTAACTTCCTGATTTCTTAAAAATAAAAGTTAAATAAGAAAGAGGTTGTTAAGATCTGAATACTAATTGGAGATTATAATTTAAGGATTCACTTAAATTAATCCACTGTAAACCTAGTTTTCAAACCTCACCGGTTTGAAAATAGATTAATGGCCAACAAAAATATTTTAAGTATTATGTTAATATAAAAGTCATTAGGGTAAACAAGTAATTTAAATAGTTAGCTTGGAAAAGCTTAGCTTTGTCAATTATTTAAGTATTACTTTATTGGCAACCTGTTACCGTGTATAAAGATTTATTCAATAATATTGGGCAAGTACCGTCCGTGACACGGCCTCCCAGCCAAGAATGTGAGTGGGTACCGCTTGCACGTCGGCCTACTCTCCCTTCATATAAAAACTGGGCAAGTGCACGTCCGTGTCACGGCTTCCCAGCCACTTACGTGAATGGGTACCGTTTGCACGTCGGCCTCCTCTCCCTTCATATAAAAACTAGGCAAGTACACGTCCGTGACACGGCCTCCCAGCCACAGATGTGAATGGGTACCGTTTGCACGTCGGCCTCCTCTCCCTTCATATAAAAACTAGGCAAGTACACGTCCGTGACACGGCCTCCCAGTCACAAATGTAAATGGGTACCGTTTGCACGTCGGTCTCCTCTCCCTTTATAATAATTAACGGGCAAGTACACGTCCGAGACACGGCCTCCCAGCCACAGGTGTGAGTGGGTACCGTTTGCACGTCGGCCTCCTCTCCCTTTATAACAATAACTGGCTTCGTCGCTCAGGATACGTACGTTGATATATATTTTTCTTTGTAGATTCCAGAGCAACTTTCCGCCTTTAATAGATTTTATTCATTTTTGATTTCGTTCTGTAACAATAATGGGGATGGGTAGGAGGGGACGAAGGTTAATTACCTACTATGTTATTATTACTATTTTTAAATTCGGTTAATATTTTCTGATTAATGAATTTCAACATAGATTAACGGGAAAAATGTGTTTGAGATGTTGACTGTCTCTTAGGTTGTCAAATATGTCATACCACCTAGTCACTCTCGTCATTACTAGATGTATCATTTGAACTACCTAATTCAGTATTGTTAATGTCATTATTGTTAAATGTAATCCATTTCTTAAGGTGGTCCGCTGGGTATATACTCTTATATTGCCGTTTCGTTAACCCCGCTATACTTGTGATTTCGTATCTATCGTTTTCCAAAACTGCCGTAATCTTAAACGGTCCTCGGAACTTTTGAATAAGTTTCTTGCTCTTACCGTCGGCAGGTAAGAGATGATTAGGGATCATGACTAGGTCCCCTTTATTGAATACTTTAGTTGGAGCCTTATCCTTATCAAAGTATTTCTTCATGTATACTTGTGCTTTTTCGATGTTCTCTTTAGCTTGGCATCGAATCTTGTCAAAGTCAACTTCTTTAGAAGCTGCATCGTCATGTAAAGCATTCTGAATAACTCCTTCAATCGTATTTGTTGTCCTACGGCCAAACACGATTTCAGACGGGGAAGTTCCCGTGCTTTTGCTGATGGTATTGTTAAGGCTCCATTGTATTCTACCAATATGCGAGTCCCAGTCACGTTCATCTAACCCATAATTCGATGCGGACAATGAGCCGAGTATCGTCCGGTTGTATCTTTCAATTTGACCGTTAGCTCGTGGAGTAGCTACCGCATTTAGCACGTGTTTAACCCCAATAGCTTTAACATATTCTTTGAATGCTCTCGAAGTAAAACTTGTACCTCTGTCCGAAACGATCACTTTAGGGCATCCAATAGTGTCAAATATTTCTTGAAGAACCTTGATCGTAGTTTTGCTTTTCAGATTCTTTACCGCCTTTATGAATATGAACTTACTGAAACCATCAATGATTGCGAAAATATATGAGTTGCCAGCCTTACTGCGAACAAACGGACCCAAGTGGTCCATGTGTAGGGTATGAAATGGTGTATTTCCTTTTGGAATCGGGTGCAGGTATCCACTTTTCTTAGAAGAAATACCTTTGTGAAAAGCGCAATTTAGACATGCGGACACATACTTGCTAACAAATCGATTCATTTTAGGGAACCAATAACTTTGCTTCATTTTATTTAATGTTTTATCCAAACCAAAATGTCCCGATTCATCATGGCATAATTGGCAAATACGCCACCTAGCCGCAGATGGAACTACCCACCTTAACGTTTCCCCTACTTTTCTGTACAGGCTGTTATCCTTTAATACGTAGTTATTAAAAATATCTTTTATTTCCTTTTTATTCTGGCTAAGGATAGTTTTGACGTGCTTTAATTGAGGATCAGTCATCTGTACCGTCTGTAACCACTGAGACGTGTCCACTGTTTCCATTTTTAATATATCGAACTGTCTAATATCCTCTAGATCATCTTGGCTATCAGAAACACTGGCTATGGGATTTCTACTCAGGGCGTCCGCGTGTCTCATGCGGTCACCAGGTCTATATTCTATCGTGAAATTATACTCTTGCAATAGAAGCCACCACCGGGCAATTCTTGGCACGAGATCACGTTTCGTGAGGGTCAATTTGAGTGCGTTGCAATCTGTATAAATTTTGAAAGGTATACCGATCAGGTAAATGCGGAATTTCTTCAGTGATTGAACTACCGCCAGTGTTTCTAGTTCATATGAATGCATAAATTCCTCTTCCTTTGTAGTCTGTTTGCTATAATACGCAACGGGTATTAGCGGTGAGTGTCCATCTGGTTTCTGTAGGAGTATTCCACCTAGGCCAATTTTGCTTGCATCACAGTGTACTTCTGTTATATATTTAGGATCGTATAGTGCCAAAATTGGTCTTTGTATCAACTTAGATTTCAGGGTCTCAAATGAGGTATTTTGCGACTCTCCCCATACCCACGGTGCGTTAGCTTTAGTAAGTGCAGTCAACGGTTTCGCTACACTTGCAAAGTTAGGTATGAATCTCCTAAAGAAACTTGTTAAGCCGACAAATTGACGTATCTGGTGGACATTCGTAGGCACTGGAAATTTGGCTACTGCTTCTATCTTCTTTTCCCCAGGTCTTAATCCATTCTGTGACAGTTCATAACCCAAGTATTCTAAAGAAGTTTTGTAGAAGAAACATTTACTTATATTCAATGTTAGTCCCGCGTCACGTAGCAAATCAAGTATTTTACGGAGTTTTATCAATCCCTCGTTAATTGTAGCTGCGGGTGATAACAAATCATCCAAATATGGCATTGCTAGTTCATATCTGTCTTTGCCTAGTGCCTTATTTATCATATGTTGGAATACAGCCGGTGCATTTACTAAACCAAACGGCATTCTCGTATATTCGTAATGACCATCCGGGGTTATAAATGCGGTGAGATGTTGTGACTCCTCACTCATCGGGATTTGATAATAGCCACATTTTAAGTCTAGACTAGTAAAGTATCTTTTACCGCTTAAACGATCTAGCTGATCATCTATAACGGGCATAGGGTACGAGTCTTTTACTGTCTTCTTATTAAGAGCCCTATAGTCAACGCATAGACGATTCTCGCCGTTTTTCTTTTTCACCAGTACTATAGGACTTGCGTATGGTGAATCAGACTCTTTAACTATGTTGTTCTCCACCAGCTGGTGTACCAAATCTCTTACGGCTAACCTCTCGGTATATGCCAAACGATACGGTTTGTACGTCACGGGTGAGTCATCAAGTAATTTGATGTGCATTTCGCAAATATTTGTGTTCCCTAATTCATCCATACTTAGGGCAAAGCAGTCTCTAAACTCATTTACGATTTTTAATAATTCATCTTTTTCCTTATCCGTTAAATCTTGTCCTACATTAAGCATGTCTATCGTTATTTTGCTGTTTTTATGTTCACTTTGACTTGGATCCGTACTAGTATTAATAATATTAATTTCTCTTACTCGCGGAACCTCAGGTACTGGAATATGTGTTGGTAAAATTTGTGCCCGAGTTAACAATTTTCCTTTATTTAAATTGATATTTGTATTTGAGAAAGATACGGCAAGCATTTTTCCTAGGCCATTCACAACTGAATAAACACCCGGTACTAAGATAAATTCTTCTCCCTCTTTAAAGCAAGCATTACCGAATACATAAATGTGCCCTGTCAATTCCTCTACACAACTAAAATCAATAATTTTTACGCCTTGAAAATTTGTGCTATCTTTAACGTGTACTTTTATTTTCTCGTGATCCGTCAACTTCGAATATAAGGTCAGATTAGTACTGGTTTTATGCGCAACTACTTCAGATCTTTCAGTTAGATTTTGCCCTAATAATAAATCATAGTTCAAGAATGCGTCGGGCACAACATAAGCTTCAATATTCGCATTGACAAAGTCTACATTTACATCTATTTGTACACTTCCCAGTGGCTGCATGGAACCAAATGCAAAGCCCTTTATGACTGGCAGCTTAGAAGATTCTAGTTTTAGATTCAACTTATTGAAACTACTTTCTCTAATTATAGTACACTGGCTACCAAAGTCAATAAAAGCTTTCATATCGATTCCGTTAACTTTAATAATTTTATGATAAATATCTGTTTTACTTTGATGTACCTGGTCGTGTTGTATTTTGTTCACCGTGGTGGTTTTATCTTTATGAGGGGGATTCTGACCCCGTCTGTTAGTGTATGAGTCCCTTCGACAGTAGTCTGCAATATGTCCCAACAGGTTACATTTGGCGCATTTCTGCTTCTCTTTTGAGCACTGGAGTACTGTGTGTCCAAGTTCATTACAATTATAGCAACGTATTACTCTAGTCGCATTCCCGACATTTTGAACTCTATAGTTATCAAGTCTCTTGGGATTCGGATGTGACGTAGAAGATCTCTTAGGGTTATCTCTAGAGCCATTCTGGGATATGTTTCGTAGATATCTCAATAGTTTGTTAGGGTTTTTAAAATTTGCTCCTTGTGCATTTAACCTTACATTCTGATCATAAATGCCGTAAATAATACAGTCTACTGCGTCTTTGCCTTTTATATTGCAATGGCTAACTAGTTATGCCTTATCATAAAAATATTCTTCTAGAGTTTCTTCCCTGCGACTTTTCCTATTCAGCATTTCCGTAAGTCTCTCTGCATAGTTACGATCATCGGGAAAGTTCTTCAGAATCTTCCTTTGCCAGTCTTTCCAAGTTAAGTCAACCGTCGATAAACCTTCATACCAGCGTCTTGCTAGGCCACTTAATTTTGATAGTGCATGGTATACCGTTTGTTTCTCATTCCATCCATATATGGTCGCAATCTCATTTACCTTTTTCAGCCAGGCCTTTGTTGATTGAGTTTTTAAGCTAGGATCGTACTTAGGGATCACATCGTGCACGCTATTAAAAGTGCTCCTGTCGTGATGATTAATTGCATCAATAAACTTCTGCATTATGGAGTGATCCTCCCTTTTAGGTTGGGACTGGTGTCGTCGTTGCCTCTTTGCTGAACTGCGCCGATTTCTAGAGCGCGACCGACGTTCGTTCTTATTACCAAAGGATAGGGATGAGCTATTACTAGCAGAACTAAAGCGGCTCAATGCTGAGACACTGGAGTTTCTCTTCTTGGTAGCATACGATCCAGAAGAAGATGTAGTAGTACTGTCTGAGTCCGACATTCCACTACGATTTCTGCGTCGATGCCGTCTACGTGTCAACTGCAATGGTGAACGGCTCCGTTTTCTACAAACTCGCGGACGAGTGGAGCGAGACCGAGTACGTCTATAATCCCTCAATGTCCTGCGATCTACTGAACGCTCCCTCCTACGTGATTTTCTAATAGTTGGATTGTCTTCATCATTCTCAATGGGTAACGGGGGCGTTAGAGGGTCGGACATATTCATGTCTTTATATTTAAATTATTTAGATAATTTTATTTAGTCCGAGATAAAATAGGGCCAGGATAAGGAACAGGGAAAACAACAATATTAGTACATGTCATAGTTAACAAAACAAAATGTTGATTAAAGTATGTATCAAGTGAAATCGAAATTGTCATAACTTTTGGCTTTCTTATTTTAAAGATGAATATAAAGTTTAAAAATAGAACACACTGAAAGTTAATCACAGAATTATTTGCCTTGAACCTTGTAACAATAGACAAAGAAGGTACTGTCCGTCCCGAGTTACACCGTCGGGACTTCATGTTGTTAATGTAAACAATGATCCAGTGATCTCAAGGTTGACGTGCGTGCGATGCGACCCGGGCGAGCCGCACTGTTGCTATCGAAATACTTAACAAAGACACTTTTTCGTAATGAATTCAATAATCTTATAGATAAATAAATGCTGAGTTTATTTTTTAATATTAAGTCAAGTAGATAGTAGATGTTAGTTAAGTGAAGTAGATGTGAATAGTTAAAATAGATAGTTGTAACATATTTTTTTTTTTTATGATTTATATTTATTTAAATATATATATATTTTACTTTATCGCTCAGATAGGTTTTGTATATTTAGGTACTTTAATCACTCGTTAATGAATAATCAAATGCAATGGGAAGACAAATGAACGATTTTGGTTGGGTGTAATTTATGGAAACGGAAATATTTTGTTCATAAAGATTTTGGTATACTATCCAGTATGTTTCAAACTAAAGTAGTTTTTTTTTTTTTTTTTAAATGTAACAGTAAATAAAAATAAAATAAAAGTACATACCAATAGTGGGCGTACGGCGTACTCACTTCCGATGTGTTATATTGATGTTGTTGGAGGTTCCAATAAAACCCTCTTCACAGGTTAACACTGATATATTTTCAAAAACACAATATATGACGTCATTATGTTACAAAGACCGACACATGTCATCTGTCTATCAGCCAGCGTTCGAATGCCCGCTCCTCGGCCCTCCGACCATAGGAGCGGCAAAAGTGCCGACACCACAGAATATATAATAGTACTACATACAGAACGGACACTCACCTCCCCTCCCTAGTCTGGCTTACTTCACTATCGCGCCGGAATCAGGGATTTCATTAGGTGACCGCCTAGCGGGCATGGCACGCGCATGTTTGCGACGTTAGCGGAAGTACAAAGTTTTGTTTACGAGAGATGTCTAGGTACTGTGCAGTGTACGGGTGTCTTTCTTTCTCGAGAAATGACTCCGATAGGAGCTTTTTTCTTTTCCCAAAAGATGAGAGATGGGAAGTAACTTCATACAAAATATGCAACTATAACCTATTAAAAACGTTAGGTAAAGGTAACATTCTACATAATTATGTGTAGTTAGGAAATTATAATTGTATTATTTATGTGATCGATGAAATCAGGTGTTGCTAAGGTAGATACTATCTTTTTATTTCTCCACGATACCACGTGAATATGACATTACGAAAATTAGTACTCGTTACGTTATTTACTAAATTAAAATAAATTATTTACGTTGTTTAGATATCTGTTTATTTAAGTGAAAATAGCTATGACCGGTGCGGTGTAACAGACTTTGTCAACCCTTATAGCACGCACACAAACGCAGCGTCTGTGCAACACGCCGTCTGTCAATGTATGGCCAAAATGAAAAGTTTCTTCCGAGTGTCCGGGCTGTGCCGACACGTAAAAATATTTCACTTGCTAACAATCTCAATAAAACTTGTTAATTGGAAATTTCAATCGGCGCCCGGTGCGACTGCCGCGGAAATTTTCGCCACGTTCATTCGTCAATAGTATTTCAGATAGACAGGGTTTGGTCTGAATTAGGAGCAAAAATGTTAAATTTAGGCCATTTATGTAACCAGTAATCAATTCTAAATGGTTCACATTTATTGTAACAAAAAATAAGTATATTGTTATTTTGTAAGAAAATAAATCGAACAAGCATGTATTGCAAACTAATGTGTCTAGAGTTAGAACTTGACCTACAACGAGTTATAGAAATTTTATTATACATTGATTATGGGACTATAACTTTGGATTACTATATCTCTGAGTTGAATATTTTTAGAGCAATGACTAGGTCAAAGTTACTTTGTATAATCTGTAGAATCATTGATTAACATTTTTGCTCCTAATACAGGCCACACGCTGTATAAATATCGATTTAAACTCAGCATATTCCATACACTGGTAAAGGCACCACTGGTGCCTTTGCCAGTGTATCAGTATTGCAAGCTTGCATAAATTAAACTGAATATTCTTAAACACATATACTGTTGAAGCAGAAACTCTGACACAGCAAGTAACGTGTGAAGCCTGTAATTGGACTGAGATAGGGTACCATTTCCATAACAACGTTGATATTTTGCTCGATAATGCAGGAACAACATCGTAACGAGTGACTGATACTAAAAATATTCATAAACAATACATTCCGGATGTTTGATGCGTTAATAAAGGTCTCTTGTAACGTAAACTTTAGCACCAACACATTATTTATGATGTCACACACTCATAAACCAGAAAGGTGATTCAATATGACATGAACTTTATGAGGTGGTGTTGAACACGTTAGTTCATTTTAGCTTTTTCAGTAAATATGAGCAGACAGTTTTTAAAATGTTAAATTAGCATTCTATAATTCACATCCACTGATATTTTTATGGGACTGCTGCTTGTGTATGAATTATTTACAAATCCTAGAAACAATTTGTTTCATACAATCTGGGTGAAACTTGAGCGTCTTAGTAATCCTGGACCTTCGCTAGCACAGTCTTATGATTTACGAAGTCGGACAGTTTACTTACTCTGTGACTGCATGCCCAAAGGCTTTGTTCTCGCAATCAATCTACCTGACTCAATAGAGCGACGATACTAGCTTTGAGAAATGCTTCCTCAATCTCCTTTGACACATGCAATGAGAACAGGTCTGCTATTTGAGCAATATGATAAGTAATTCTTAATACTTATGTACGGTGCTTTTGTTAAAATGGCACATTGGATGTATATAGGACGGTTTCAGGATACTGTAAAATCGAAAGACAAAGAGAGCAACAGAGCCTGGATTCTGTCCAGTATTTGCACTTATTAAGGAATAATATCACACAGATATCCTATCATATCAATGATAGTTATGGCAGCATTATACGTATAATGAGATCGGAGCTAAATCTAGAGTGCATTAAACAAACCTAACTACCGTTGCGTAGTTGTTTATAATAGATTATATGTAATTGAACTGATATCAAACAGTTTAGTATCCATGTATCGATCAAATTATTGCACAAAATTCCAAAATACTTTACTAACCCAATTTTGATCACCGATCTGATGCAAAATGCCACATGTGCCGCCAGCGCCGTCATTTGGAAGGCAGCACACGGTACATAGGACCGCATGCCCGGCTCAATCGTGACAAAACCACATAGTACCTAGTACCGTCACTTCATGTTTGAAACAAAATAAGGACTTCTTACCCAATGTTCATCAACGATGCAAATCACCAGCATAGCCACTTGGGCGGCCAGTGACGTCAATGGGACCGCAGCACAAGGCGACGGCCCCAGGGCTCACCAAGAAGCGCCCGGTGACTCCAAGTAGAACTTCTGTCTTAGCAAAACATGGACAACTCACCAAATATTCATCAGCGATCTGATGCAAAACGCTAGAATAGCGACATGTGCGGCCAGCGCCGTAGTCCATAGTGCCGCCAATGGGACCGCAGCACACGGGCGACGGCCCCGAAGCCCACCACGGAGCACCCCAGGCCAAGTTCGAGCATGACCACACCACATAGAACCTAGTACCATCACTCTTCTATACTAATATTATAAAGCTGAAGAGTTTGTTTGTTTGTTTGTTTGAACGCGCTAATCTCCGAAACTACTGGTTCGAATTGAATAATTCTTTTTGTGTTGGATAGTCCAGTTATCGAGGAAGGCTATAGGCTATATAACATCACGCTACGACCAATAGGAGCAAAGATATAGTGGTAAATGTGTAAAAAACGGGAGAAAGAAGTCACTATTCCACGCGGACGAAGTCGCGGGCAAAAGCTAGTAGTTTATAAAAATCTCAGCCAATATTCATAATAGATCTTACGCAAAACGCCAGCATAGCCACTTGGGCGGTAAGTGCAGTAGTCCACAGTGACGTCAATGGGACTGCAGCACACGGACAAGGCCCGAAGCTTGGCCGTGGATCACGTCACACCATAAATCTAAACTGTTTTAGCAAAATATGAACAACTCACCCTATATTCATCAGCGATCTGATGCAAAATGCCAGTATAGCAACATGTGCTGCCAGCGCCTTAGTCCACAGCGCCGTTAATGGGACCGCAGCACATGGCGACGCCCCAGGGCCCGCCAGGAGGCGCCCCGTGCCATACACCTAGAAGAACTACTCTCTTATCAAAATATGAACAACTCACCCTATATTCATTAGTGATCTAATGCAAAACGCCAGCATAGCGACATGTGCGGCCAGCGCAGTTGTCCACAGACCCGTCAATGGGACGGCAGCACACGGCGAAGGCCCCAGGGCCCGCCATGGAGCACCCCAGGCCCGGCTCGACCGTGACCGCGCCGACACCCAGCCGCCGAACCCACGGCTGTAGTACACCGACGTTGCTATAGTAATTATCGCTAATTTAATTAGTCGGATCGGCCTCGGTGTACTGATAAACGTGAAAGCTCGGTTGATTAATTAGAACTAGCAAGTTTCGAATTTTTCAAACGTTAAAAGGAAAAAGGTAGATTTGTTCTGTATTCAATTAGTGCACACCCTACATAAATAGGTACCACATAGGAAACACAAAAAAGTAGTACTACATAATAATATTTCAGTATTTTGGCTAAGAGTGACTGAGATTGTTGCGCAGTTTCAGTATACAGCTGAAAAACAATATTATTGAATTTTTATTGAATCTTAATAAACTGTAGGGTTGTAGGTACCAGGTATTATACAAACGCGTTTTATGAGGATTATTTCTTACCCCAGCAAACTCTATCAGAATACCTAACCTATAATAACATTAACACAAAATTATGAACTCACAAGGTCCGGTAACATTCTTACTTTATTTACTTCCTTAACGAGCTTGGCCATCCCCTAACAATAACAAAACACGGCACTTTCCTTCACGGCCGCACTCCTGACCTACATCCTTATATTTTTTCCCACTTTCCCTACAAGGGAAACGCATTCAATCTAAGCGGGTCAAGCACTGCCTTATAGATAACATCACGGTCGATAGTGTAAAGATAGCGTTACTTCCAGCACTTTTTTCACATACATCCAGTCATGCACACATCAGTGAAAACCTTTAGAAGTACGAAGATACTAATCTATACTATCTATACTAATAATATTATAAAGCTGAAGAGTTTGTTTGTTTGTTTGAACGCGCTAATCTCCGAACCTACTGGTTCGAATTGAATAATTATTTTTGTGTTAGATAGTCAAGTTATCGAGGAAGGCTATAGGCTATATAACATCACGCTACGACCAATAGGAGCAAAGATATAGTGGTAAGTGTGTAAAAATCGGGAGAAAGAAGTCACTATTCCACGCGGACGAAGTCGCGGGCAAAAGCTATTATATTAAAATTTTGAATATTTTTGATCAGCTTTGAGTAAAAATTTAATTCTATAGGACGTGTTTATGCTTTAGAATTAAGATTGACAGTCGAGATACGTAGTTACATCTAGAAACTACTGATCTATACGACATGTATCGAAAACGTCTACATTTAGATTCTAAATTCCGATCAATGGCAGAGGTGGGTAAATGTGTTTCTATTTCAGCATTCATAAGACACACACGTCACTAGCTGTTGGTATTTCAAACTCCTACTACATTGCAAGAATAAACCCGACATTGAAAGGTTTTTGCGAAATTACATTAAGATGCACGTAGAGATACTAAATTCGAAACTGAGATGAGATATGAATGGAAAGTGACGCATTTCTTACTTTGTATTCTAAACTCTATCATTGAAGATATTCGTTCTCTAATATATCTTTAGAGATAAAAAGTAAAAAGTTATTTTAGGAAAAGAACTAACAAGTTACCTTTAAAAAAGAAATCAAAGGTAAGGTAAGCGTTTCAAGTTTTTTTTTCTAGTTTAGAAATATCTTTCAGCGAAATATGCCAAAAAATTCCAGTAGTTTGGTAGCCTTGAATAAATTATGCATACACCAATAGTGTGAGCTGGCTATCTTGAAATAAAGTTCACGAGCAGAAAGTATGTATGTATTTACTTGTATACTTATCATCGTTCATCATCATCATCATTATTATAGGATTTGAAACTTTCGCGGGTTATAGGATTAGTTATTTAGCTATAGGATTTTAAGTTTGGGTTACAACTTATAAGTTTTTATTCGCGTTTAGACCCGTCATGTCTAATAGTAATCATCATTATTAGCCAAAGGACCTCCACCGCTGAACATAGGCCTTCTCTATGGTCTTCACAGCGGCTTACTACTCGTTCTACAGATATTTCAGTGCTCTCAGTTTGCACATAAATCTTGTCGTAAATGCTTAAATAAATTTTAGAATCGCACGTGTAGTATTTAATGAGTAACATAATTAATTAATTAAAGTTCATTGACCGCTTGTATTTCAAGTTCTGAGATAGGTGTGTCTGTGTGGCTTACTGGGTTTGGTTATAATGTCAAAAAGAAACGAGTTACGTTAAAATACTTCTACTATGTTTGATGCAAATTATTGAGCGACTTTTTCACAAAATTTCCGTTTTTCATGTGAAATAAGAAAATGCAGCAGCACAATCTGAACCTGTATAGTAAGAGCTTTATTCATTTGATGTATTTCCTTTCATTTTAATACGTCTTTCTTAAATATTTTCTGGTATAAATAGAGCTTCCAAAACACCGATATTACATATCAATCATTCTATTGGATTGAATTACTCGTTTATCCATGAATTTATGTGTCGGTTTCATTGATGAATGCTATTTGTAAAAATAGGCTTTCCATTTTCATCCAATTAATTACGAACTAACTGAGAGCCGATTCTATTTCATAGTCGTACGCAATAAACTATTGCCAGAACCATCTGATCTTTTACAAAACAAACCATTACAATTCTGGCAAAGGATTCAGAAACCCTCCAACTCAAATGAGCAGTCAAGCCTGTTCAAATAGCCCAACAGTATAGTATTATTCTATTTACGAGTATTCTAACCCGATAGCGGATAGCGCATATCTTTGCAATAAACAAGGAACATATAATGAAATATTCAAGTGAGTCTTAATGACGAAGGAATTTCAAAATGAAACTCCTTTACTTTACCGAGGGTTTTGTCATTATTGTAGTAAATTCCCAACCTTTTTAATATAGTTCATGAATCTTCGGTTGAAAGCTACTTATATGAAGTTGAACACTGGAATAGGATGTAGATTTACTCCATAGTTTACACCAAGTAAAACATAAACTACGTTTATTGTACATGACTGTCTTAGGCACCAGAGCAATACAATTTATACATAAAGTAGGTTAGTTCATATTTTGCATATAAATAAATAAATAAATAAAGTTTATTGGTACAAAATGCTACATCTGGTATCTGCTTCATATAGGTTTAATAAGTCTTACCGTGATGTACAACTCCTTGCCGTAAGCTCTTAGAAGGCATGCTTTTAAAATACCCTGTTATTCTGTAGCTCGTCAGGTCTCCACCTGTAAAAGCTGACAGAAGGGTCACTTACAAATAAGCAGGTCTCTATAAGAGCTCACGAATAGGAGACATCATTAAAGGGGAGGTAGAGCTTTGCGTGATGGAGTTCAACAGAAGGCAGACTATAAGTAATCTTGGTAAGGAGCTTTATATACAAACCTGCAGCGAGCACGGTGACAGCCCCCGCTGGTACACCAAGCCCTAGCATGGGTTTCTGCCGCTCCTCAAGCCAGCCCACCGCACCCACCACCAGACCGCCGATGCCGCACACTATCTGGGGAGGAAGAACTGGATTTATGAAGCGAATATATGGAATGTTTGTAAATGGGTTGGAGCTGAGAGAAAATGGAAATTCTCTTTTCTAAAAGAATGGCAATTTTTTAATGTTTCTTGGTATGCTTTTCATGGTTTCGGCGTGTCTAGATGAAGTGCATTTTCTCATCGTGTTTGATAACAATACATTGCAGGCTTGTCATAAAAATACTACTTATTCGCAACCGATCAATAAAATATTCAGCTTCAGTTAGATGGACGAATTTGAGCAAGTTTGTACCACAGGGAAAACAGCAAATCTAATGTGTATCTTATCTAATTCATCATTGATCTGCCATTTGCAAAGATCGCAGGATCACACTGGATTCATTGTTCAGCAGTGGACGTACTTTGGCTGATAATGATGATGATAATGTAGTAATTTTAATGCAGTGTCTGCGATATTAATTAAAAGCAGTTTATTTTATTTTATTTTTTTATTTTATTTTCTTAAGAAACCATACAGCGTGATAAAAAGTAAATGTTGTCTATGATAACTTATGTGTAAGGCCAATTATGAGGTTTCATATAACATACCATATGTACAAACGTAGCAATTTTAACATTGATCTGAATGGATAAGAACTGCTTCACAGTATAACTTTGAATTATTTTAATTATGTGTGGAAATACGTCCAAGCATAAGCCTTACGCACGTGCAAGCTTAAATTATAATCAATAAAAAATAAAAAATCAATGAAAACAAACCAAAACATTGCGTCTATGCTTAAAGTGTGAGCGAGCGAGTATACTTGTGTCTCGTATGTGTGTGTGTGTGTGTGTGTGAATGTGGCGGAGTGCGCGCACCTGTGTAGGTACCGTTTTAAACGGTTAACCTCTATTTGGTTTCTAAATTGAAACGGTTAACCGAAATCCTGGTTAACCCAATCGTATCAGTATTGATTTACTCGGTTTTCTCTTATATCTATTAAGGTTAACAGTAATCGTTTTGGTATAACCGAAACATATGGGTTAATAGTTGAAACTGTTAACAGAAATAAAACAATATTTTAGTTACCAATAGAAAGGGACAGCGATAGCATTCAGAAAACAAGTACCTACGCGTGCGCAGGCCGCGCGTTCCCCCGCTCGGTCTTCCTAACGCATAGTTCATGCCTTGTTATAGTGTTGATCATTATCATTTAATTAGCTCATACGATTATTACTATAAAAATAATGATTATCATTTACTAAATATTAATAATACTACTGCGCACGTGGTTACCACGACGCTCATCTTGAACGGAATACAGTCGGTGCATGGACATTAGCCAATGTATGGAACTATAATAATATCCAATTATTGCTTATTCCTAGTTGCCCCCACCGGCATCGTTCTCACAGGGGGCATATGGGAATTCATAAAAAAATATGTTTCTTATTTTAAGGTGGCAACGGTGCAAGGAGACACGGTGGCAACTGCTATATATTCTTACAAACTCCTAGTTGCTCCCCAGTGGGGGTGATGCCGGTGAGGGCTACTGGAAACTTGTTTTAACTGTCTTAATATTAAAGAAAGTAAAAGTCCTAATATTGACGAACTTATATTCGCCTTTGTACAATGTGTTAAAAAAACCCTGTCCGATCCATTAAGGTGTTCTCAGGTATCGAGACAAGATTCTATTTGTGTAGTTATTTTTATAAAATACATATAGTATTTTTATAATATATAGAAAAACATTACCCCCATGAAAAAAAAATACAAAAAAAACTTGCATGGCGGAGACGGGGCGCGCGGGGGCGCGGAACTGCGCCGGTACTCGCAGGCGAATTAGAGTTCATGACCCCACCCAGATGACCGCGGCTCTTATTAGCCAGATAATAATGTGCGAATCGTTAGAAACAGAGACTTTTAGCTCTGAAAAGAGCTTTTTTGTGTGGTGGTGATTTAATCATTCAATGAAGACGCTGATTTGGTGGTTGTGGCGAAGAAAATTATTAATACCACTCACAGGAATACAAGCTTCACAGCGACGGTAATATCGTGTCACAGCGTCGCACTAGGTTGTTTCGCACTGATTGTAATAAACTGGCTGTGGTAGCCAGCGGAATAGCAAAATGCACTTCACAGTCTCTGCGAGCTACAGAATAATTACAGTCACATGAGCATATTGAATTGAATTATTAATTGAAAATTAATTTATATAAATGACTTGCCTTCTGCATCTAACCATCATATGACTTTATTTGCTGATGATAGCACTGTTTTATTTGCTAACAATAACTTGACTGACCTTGAATGTGACGTAAATGAATCGTTAAAATCTATAATTAAATGGCTAGAATCTAATAATCTGAAAATTAATTTAAGTAAAACGAAAATAATGTATTTTTCTCAACAAAGGAATGACTCTATAAATCTTGACATTAACTACTTGGGACAGACAATTGAAATAACTAACTCAACTAAATTCTTAGGACTTCATATTGACGACAAACTTAAATGGAAAACACATGTTGAGCATATCTGCTCTAAGATTAAGCAGTTTGCATTTGCACTTTACCGACTGCAATTGATAGTCAATGAAACTGCTGTTCTGACTGCTTATCATAGCTACGTAGCGAGCACTCTCAGATATGGTGTCATTTTCTGGGGGAATTCCACTGACAGGGACAAAGTATTTAAAGCGCAAAAGTCCTGCATTAGATCGATGTTTAGGATTAAATCTGATGACTCCTGTAAGCCTTATTTTATTGACAAAAAAATCTTGACCCTGCCTTGCATCTACGTTTTGGAATGTGCTTTGTTTATAAGACATAACATTGAAAAATTTGAATTTATGGCTCGAGAACGCCACAAGGATAAGTTGTGCTCAATATGTGCTAAATCTAGCCTATTTAGTAAAAGTGTATTTGGTAATGCCCCTCGGGTTTACAACAAAATTCCGAAATCAATCAGAGACATAAATGACGTTAATATATTTAAATCTAAATTGCATGAATACTTAATTGAAAAATGTTTCTATAGCATTAGTGATTTTTTGACAGAGAGAATTTAACTTTGCAAATTTTTTTTTTTTCGTAGTATGTTATTTGTGTTATAATTACTGTTTGCAATACCTTACAGGTTACTAAGTCTTAAGTACATTATTATTATTTTTTGAACTTTTGTAACACTTAGTTTGCAAAATAAAGTTGAAGTTGAAGTTGAAGTATTCTTAATTCGTGTACGATATTTCGCGGATCAAGGAAACGGATCGACCGCTCGAAAGTAAAGTCATAGCGAAACTGACCTGTAAATCCTGTAATAATATCGCGATGGCGGCCGACACGTGCAACGCGGCGATGTCAAAGGTGCCGCTTCGTTTAATGCGATGCCGACAAAGCGAGTAGGCGGCGTCAATGGAGCCGCGTGCCCGACGGGAGTGTTAACGCATTTTGAAAATTACCCCGTTTTAGGGTAAATTAGTGCTAAACTTGTAAACTTCAAAAATTTACAGAATAAAATCAATTACATAATTTTGATACTTGTTTTGGTGATGTTATTATAGCAACTTTATGACCCTTTCGGATCGGACAGGGTTTTTTTACATATTGTAGATAGACCGCGAAATTGAGACTTCGCCGTGGGCCAAAGGGTTGTGGAGGGAGACGAAAGCAAGGTTATTGAGCGGTGCGGGCGGGTGTTTTCGCGCCGCCCGCACCCCTTGCGCGACCCACTATCGCCTCCCCCCGCGGCCCTGTGCCCTGCAGTTGAAGTAAATCTCAATGATGAAGCGGTTTACCTATAGTCTTTAGTTTAGGCGAAGTGTCCAGTACCGTTACCATGAGTTTACGACGGTTTTACTAGCTAACGACTACGTTATAAAAGTATGAAAAATTGCACAGTGCCCCTAGCGGTCACTTCACCACTACTTACGGGACATCCTGTATATATTTTTTCAAATTTTTCCAGTATTCTTGACTATTATTTTTATTATTATATTTTAGATTGTAAAATAAAACAAACAACATAATATATGTATATTCGAGTTTAATTTAAAAAAAACCAGACTCAATCACAATTACAAAAATGCAAGTAGAATGATTTTATGAATTATTCAAGTAAATTTTCGTTTGATTTTATTAAAATGTAACTTGCAATAAACTGTGACTTGTGTAGTCAGAGCAGCCAATACAATTATTGCCAACTTTGCAAGTCTGTGCGATTTTAAAGACCAATACTCATTAGTGCTTTCCGAAAGAGCAAATCGTGGTGCAGCTAAATATTCAGCAAGATAATGCTTTGTTCTCTAATAGGTTTTTTTCTCACTTTTTCATAGATGCCACTAATTCTTGTGCCAAAGGTAATTTTTTTTTTCCGTTTTTGTTTTGCAAATTGTCCAAATGGAGAAAAAATCGCCAGCAGTTAGTTGCTCTGCTTGCAATCTAACAGTAGCTTCTTCAACTGGCTGTAATAATATATACTATATACTCAAAACAATATAAGGGCCACGAGATATTTTGTCTGTACCATGAAAATAATAAAACCAATACATATTTTTTTTGTCTCCATAACGAAAAATAATGTTTTTACCGTGTAGACCAATAAATTTATTCCAATAATAATGTAGAATTTGAGATGCTGCCAGTACAAACCAAGTCACTTGAGCCGTGTGTGCACGAGCATTGTCTTGCATCAAGATGAATCCAGGACCCGCTCGCTGGGCAAATGGGATCATATGTGGTCTGACAACTTCCTCAATATACCGCAGAGCTGTAACAGTCCCCTCATTTAAAATAGCGAGCTCAGTTTTGCCGTGTAAGCTTATCCCGCCCCAAATCATTACATTTGGACCACTAAAACGATTGACTTCATGGATGCAGGCTTCTGAAAATCTCTCGCCGCGTCTTCTCCATACTCTAATACGCCGATCGTCGTTAAAAAAATAATAATTTTGCATTCGTCTGTGAAAAGCACCACGCCCCATTGGTTTGTGTCCCAGTCCAAAAACTTCAAATACCTCCAAGAGTGTAGACTTCAAATTTTCTGCCGTTTGATTAAAAAATATTTCTTTAATAGTCAGATTTCGTACCACAATTTTCGATTTTTTTTATACTGAATATTTATGCCAATGAATTGCCGATCCATGCATGTCGCTGAGTCCATCTTTACAGATACAAGATTTTGGGCCACTTCTGCTGCTATTTTTTATTTTATGGCGTTGGCTGTTTCTGCTAATAATGTTCTAATTTTTTTGTAATTCGCTTCCTTCACAAAATCCGCAGATATCAAAGCTTTCATGTCTATAAATGCTTTGTCTTCAAGCAAAGACAATGGTCGTCCATGTATCGCTATCAATTTGACACAACACTGCAGTACCTTTTCGCGCTTTTTCTCCTTTTCGTCGTCTTTTCGGTTATTATTTGTTTTGGATTCATTCACTTTAGTTGCATTTTGATAAAATTCCAATATGTCTTGATATTTATCTTTATGTTTTAATCGCAGGTGGTTAAGTTAATAACTCGTTGGATTACCCTGAAAATACCAATAAATTTAATTACTTAGTCGAGTTGTTATCCTAGAAATCTCAAATCATGATAATATATCACATCAGTTCTAGATTTACGCAGTGAAAAAACATGATACTACTACCTGTGACCACGGATCCTGTAAAGTATTTTGTTTACGAAATCAATCCCGTAAAGTGTTTTAGGGCTGATTTTTCAATGGTCAGATAAAACATAAACGACTGATAAATTATAAAGCGAGAGATTTAAAAAAATACAGTTACGTAGGATTGCTAACAATTAGGTGACATTTCAAATTAGCCATATTTTAATTTGTTAGAATAATATTTCTTATCCGACCTTAGTACCAATCCCCACAGATGTGCAAAAGTGGAATATTTGTCAATTTTTCACACTAAGCCGTCCGTGTGGATAAACGGACAAAAAGTCCAGTTTGCCACACTAGTGTGGATAGTCGGAATAACCAAAAAAGGCTGCTTGTTTTGTTTTAAGCCGGCTCGTCTGCACAACCATTCAGGAAAGTACGTAATCCTTACATAACCTAAGCGTCTAAAAAGTCTGTGTCTGGTCAGTTACCTACCTACTAGCAATATACAACTACCTTTATTACATTGGTACCTACAACTCGTCTACCCTATTGATAAAATGTGCAGTAACTATTGATTCTTCGAGCTGGGTAAGAAAGAAGTATACCTATCAAGATGTCCAAAAAATAAGAACCTATCAACCTACCAAATATAGCATTAAATCCGTATATATGATAAAAAATAATGTATTATACCTATTGTTGCCTTTTAGATGAACGCGAATTTTGTCTTGAGTGCGCATACCGTAAACGAGCTGATTTAGTTTAGGTGTGCGCACTCTGCGACTGCGACGGTTATTATTATAAATGTGCTGAATCTCCAATTAAAAGGATAAGACTGTGTGTGTACGACGTACACTAACACCCGTATAATTAACTAGCGGTCCCCCGCGACTTTGTCTTTGTTTGTCTTTGTTTCCCCTCCCGTCGCAGCGTGTTGTTTTATAGCCTAAAAAGCCTTCCCGATAAATAAGCTATCTAACACCCAAAGATCTTTTTAAATCGGTCCTGTAGTTCCTGAGATTAGCGCGTTTGAAAAAACAAACTAACTAGAGATAAATAAGTTAGTAATTCGTCAACAAATAGGTGATAGGTCAGAAATAAAATAAAATATTGAAATGATGCGTAATAGGTAGGTAGGAGAGTACTCACTTTTAATTTATTTCCATATTCCTTGCATGCGCTGAATTATGCACTTTCGTCAAAATCAAAAAATAAATAATTATGCACAGCGTTAGATGTACTACAACATCTTTACAAAATTCACAAGAACAATTCTATAGTCTTTTAAACACCGTTCCGACTTCCGAGGCAATTATCGCACCAAGCAATACAAAATGTATCATGTCATGATGAACAAATAATGCAAAATTTGTGGTGAAAGACGGTGACATTGTATTTCTTTCTCAGAAACTAGTCAGCTAGTTCACTGAAAGAGACAGTTGCACGGCGCTTTGCGTGTGAAAGAACGGGACGCCGCACCACGCGCTGGCGACGTTTTATTTTGAACTTTATGCACAAATACCCTTATTTTTAGGATTAGTATTAACCGAAACGATTCGGTTAACAGAAATATTTCTGTTACACGATATAAAGTGTTAACTGAAATAATAACTTAACAGATAGTTTCGGTTAACCGAAATCATAAGTTAAAAGTAGTTTCGGTGAACCGATACATTAATAGGTTAATAACAGATATATTGATACTGTTAACCCTAACCGTCCGATCCCTGGGTATACGTACCTACAGGTGCCTGTAAGCCCTACGGAAAGAGTCCTTGGGATCGGTAACTGCAATAATAGCCCGCGTACAGGCATCCTGTAGATAATGCTGTTCCAATAAACCTATCCGATTTAAACAACACCGCAAGGTCGGTCACTAAGCTGCATATCCATCCATAAGATAAAAAAAAATAATAATATTTAGTTGCAAAAGTTGTACGCAATATTTAACATGGGTAAGTAATTTTAAGTTCCGAGTGCTACTCTCAAACTCTGATAAATTTATTTTCATTTCAAGTTTAGAAAGCGTTATGAGTAAATATTCCCGAGTTTCATTCTGTATTTATGTTCCTAGGGACTATCTTACCTAAGCTCTAAATTCATTATGTAGTCTACCCAACAAAATATTTTAATATAATATTCATGGAACAAGATCTGATAAAAGCCTTGTATTGGTAGAATTAAACTTAGGAATCTGCGATTTATTTTCATCCCCTTTTAAGGGTTTTGAAATGTCAATGACAAACTTTATCAATACATTGACAATGTATAAAATACCTCCTTGTTTATAGTTGGTAAAACTTGGTCTTGAAAATCGGTCTAAGAAAAACACTATTTATAGTTCAAGATCTTGGATGAATAAACCACTGGATATGAAACGCAAGAGCGAATGTATGAAAACATCATCAACCAATTTTTGCGGGGCGGGGGGAGTTTGTCTTGTCAGTAATTGACATTTAGTGCGTGGAAGTGTCGGTATTATTCTAACGATAATGTGTTGAACGAATGAATGAACGAATCTTATGCAAAATATTTTTATTTTATTTTTAGTAACAAAACAATAATTATGGGCATGTTGAAATTAGCACAGACCATTAAACGAATAATTGAAACATAGAATATGTTTATAAACGGTCTGGCAAGTAACACTAACTAGAACTTCCTAAGACATTGTGAAACAGGCCGTAAGTCCTCCAATGGTATAATAAAATCCTCTAATGGTATAATCAAGCAGAAAATAAGCTTACACTTCAAACTAAACTTCACAATTTCAAGGGATTTTATGCAACTTTCACTTGTATAAAAGGTAAAAATGGTATTATTAATGGTATTCATTTTGCCTCTCTTCTGACGGCTTCGACCCACTTTGTTTTTCTTATTGGATCTACAGGAAATCTGAAATATTATTAATAGGATGTATTGTAATAAAATATGAAGTTTAAAATATTAAAGAAAACTGTTGTATTTTTAGGATTACTTTAATCTACTTTAGAGTTAATCATTTTACAGATGTATTATTTTATTTTATATTATAAATTTATGAGTACGTTTATCGATATGATTATCGACAATTGTCAAGCACAATTAAAACTAAATTGACAAGGAAACGAATGGTGAACGTACGATAATCCTACCAAATGAAGTATGCGTCATCTTGTTGATTTTGCAGTAACTGACCACAACTTTTTAAATTAGCAATGTAACTTTTCTCTAGGAAAACACATTTTACTATTTTAAGAAAAATTAACAGCTTTATTGGGATACAAAGTTACTTACGAATGAAAATAAATATTTTTTGTCGTGCCGCTATAATTTTTACACAAAAATACGGCACATTTACCCATTTTTTTCTGCAATGTTTCTCACTGAGTTCTGTCACCGTACTGACAAGACGTCACGTGAAATTGAGGCTAAAATGCCCAATTCGTTGCCGAGGGGGAACAAGCGAAATTTCCTGTCATTGCGCGTCCAGTGGTTTATTCGTCCAAGTTCAAGATCTATGACCTAATCAAGAGTATCTGTCGCCATATGATTTGATTGGCTGGCTACGTCATCTCATTTGAGGGCCGTTTTCCCAGGAAACATCCCGTATTTTGCAGGTACTCTTTTCTGCAGGCGGCATACCTACGCGTTATCACACGGGCATCCTGTCTGCAGAAATTCGCAAAAAATCGATACCTGTTTTTAATGATCCAGTTTTGTCATTAATCTGCACCAGTTCCACTTTTACAATGACAGTATGCACAAACTCAATTACCATGGCAATGCTGTGAAAGATATAAATATACAACGTTATTGGTAAGTGAAAGCGAGATAGACTGTTGACAGGGATCAGTTGACGGACAATCATCTGTGAATATACCGAAGGATCCAGTAAAGCAAGTCCCGCAGAACTGGACTGCCGTGGAAAACGGAACTACACAAAGTCTAAGACGCACAAGATGCTCTAACTAATTAGGTTTTTAGTGCAGCTAAATGATCTTGTATTTATTAAAGCATTTTCCAGACGAGCTCATAGTTTAATATCAGTTTTTGTATAGCCGGATGCGCAGCTCGCAGGCTTAGCCGCTTCGCAAACCGGATTTAAACTTAATCGCTACTCCGGGCTTGATTAGTTCCATTGATTAATTTCTACTCAGCACCCCCGTAAAGCTTATTTACTGTAAAGCTGATTACTAGCCGTATTTTGTAATAAAGTTTAAGCTTTAAGTGTGTTCTAAGTGTGCTCTAAGTGAGTTCTTATTCAGAGGTTGCACACCTCTGAATAAGAACTCACTTATATTTAAGAACAAATTGAAAGTCATTTACTGAAAAATAAGTTTTACTAGCCGTGTAATATGAGGTAAAAGTAAATTATAGGAATGCCAACCACTTGGTTACGATGTGTCTTTTTTGTTACATAATGGCGTATCCACATCGTTCTTGAAACTTTTAAGAACCGTCAGATACAAAAGAAAATGCTGCAGCTGTTGGATAATGAAAAATTAGAGATTTTTCTGTGATTCGACACACGAACCTTTTATTGCAAGAGTGAAAATATGTTTGATGTTTTAAAAAAAAAATTGGACGTGCAGTACAATTAAATTGCCTAACCAAAGGTTGCACTTCTATAGTACCTAGGTATACAAACTTTGCTTTAATCGCATTTCGCCGTGGGTTTTGGGACTTAACCGCAGAATAATTGTGGCTTTGCGAGTGATGAATGGTCTAGACTAGAAAATCTTTCAAGTCGTTACGAATGTGGTGCAAAAGTGCGCACTGAATCTGTGATTAGTATTTATAGGTTTTATTATTTTATTACCCGCAGAGCGATAGCGAATGTAACATATATGCAGGCCATCGTCACACTTTTACTCCTTTATCGTAGAGAAGCTATCCGTCAGGGAGACCTACATCTAGTACCACAACTAAGCATAAAGTCTTACCTGTAACACCCTGACCCTCAAAGCGATGGCGAAGGGGTATATCTGCAGGCCACTGGTAAGTGCATCGTCTTCGCACTTGCTTGCACCACTCACTGCGCTGCACACCGACTGCTTCCGCGACCACATCGTCTTTGCGTGGAGAACTGGAGAAGAATAAAAAGACATGGTATATTAGGTACTTATGATGAATGTGTTTTCACTTTTTACTGTTCTTGATTATGATATGAGGAAGCAATACAATCCAATTATTTGATGGCATCTGAAGGTACGTTATCATGGCATGGATGAATGTAATGAATTAATTATGCAGTAGCTCCGATTGGCTTAAGATGATGTCAATAGTGAAAAAGGAGTCAAAGAAAAACAGCTTTCTTATGAACTTTCCCTTGCTGAGAAGATCAGTCCTCAGAAGAAAAAGCCTTTTTACATTCACTATAATAATGGACTCATCATCACTTGTATGAGATAAGGTATAAGGGTATAGAGTAGTCATTATTGTCACTATGGGACTCAGATAGATTAATGAAGGATAACGGACTTTTTGACCTGGACTATAAATTTCTGAACTTTAACGATCGACTAGCGTATCATACAAGGCGTCCAGCAAAAACGTTATCAAGATATATTTTTATATCGTGCATGTAGAACTGTTGTAGAACTGTGCATGTGACCATATATTTCATGAATCCAGTTACAGCGATTTATGTGGTAAAATACATCAAGAGATATAAAACAGCACCTCCAAAATATTTAGGTAATGTAGTGGAAAATTGAATAAATACTTTGCATTCAATCACAGGCTTTTTGGCCAGCTCGCAATCAATCTTTGTCGAAAGTTTTAGACAAGCCTAATAAAATTCCCGCAAATAATGTTTTTGTCGGTTATTTTGGTCTTATTTCATCTCTTAACAAGCACAGTTACATAGACTTCCGAGTTAATTGTGATAAATAGGTAGTCAATAGTTCAATACAAGAGAGAACGAGAGAGGGAGCTAAAAAACATCAAAATCACAGTCTACCCAAACAAGCAAAACGAAAGAGTTGTTGTTTGTAGTTACTTTTGATGTAATCCTGAATAACTTTTGTTATATTTAAGTCACCAAATAGCCTCAGAAATATAAATATCTTAGTTTCCATCTAAAACCAGTCAGATTTGAAAACATACGATCCGATGCTCTCAAAAATGTGAGCTGAATTTATGCTCTGAAGCTCAGCGCCATATGTCACGAGCTAGTGAAGAAATAGCTTTAACTTTAAGAGTCCTCAGATAATATTTTACGACGGCAAAAAGAGGCGAGACCATAAAATTGTGGCCAGCCATTTTTCAATGCTTTTACTGCAGCACTAAACCAGATCTCTGTGGAGTTGTGTTCAAGATTTAACTGAAATTGGACCAGTGGGTGATAGAGTTCAGACAATCTGGACACTCATACAGCCTGTTTCACAATGTCCTAATAAGTTCTTTTAAAGGTTTCTGATTCATCATCATCAGCCATCGGACGTCCACTGCTGAACCTATGTTCAGGCCTATGCCTTCCCCACAGTTTTCCACATCGACCGATCACAAGCGGTCTGCATCCAGTGCGATCCTGCGATCTTTTCAAGGTCGTCTGTCCATCTTGTCGGTGGACGTCCTACGCGTGGACGTCTGATTCATCAGTCTGTTAAGTTTTATCTGACCATTGAAAAATCGGCCCTTAAACGAAAAATATTAAAAGCTACAAAATAAAATAATTTAGGATTGGAGAAAAAAGAAGGCTATACGAACATACGTGTCTAATCTGAGGCTCCATTTTGGAATTACTTGCGTAAATATGGCGTTCGAAAAACAATGAAAAGTCAATAAAAACTGTGCGAAGAATATAACAAGTGTTTACAAAATAAAGCTTTCTTTTCATCACTTTTGTGCATATTAAACTCATATTTGTTTGAAATTCGAACATTAATCTCCGAAAATCATACGCCATATTGGCACAAGTGATTCAAAAATAAGAAGCCCTGAAGCTTTTTTGAAATACCCAAACCAATTTACATTTGCACTCGGTGCATTCTGTCTGCCTACAAAATAAACAAGCTTTGTCGTTCTAGTGGCTGAGCTTTATAGCTTTCTACAAGTTCAACGATGGTTTTGTTATTTCTATTGCCTTTTGTGCCTACCTATTACTAAATTTTGATCGATTGACGAGGCTGTTGAGATTATAAAACTTTGTGCGGACATTAAATTACTGAATCTATCATCACCTATATTCTATCGAGGACACCACTGCCTTACCAGTTTAAAAGCCAAAATTGCTTACACCTGGCATAGTCCTTTGTTTGAAGTGATGTCCGTATTTGTGTCGTGTGGGCAAGCGATTATCGTTTGAAAGTGGTAAGGCAGCGGTGTGCTCGACGATACATATGTACGTCAGGCAGCACATGGTGAATTCTTTGCACCCTGATCTATACATAAATACTTCGGTACTAATATTATGACAAAGTGTATACAAGAATATCAGACTGTACCAACATAAATAGATACCTACACATGTTAAACCAGACTCCAACCTAACAGATAGCCAACGATAAATCTTATTAATATAAACAACTTGATAGTTTCCCTAACGTTTATAAAATAAAGAAACATAATGAAAACAAACGATGTTAAACTTTTGATTAATTTCCATAAACTAATTCTCATGCTAAGGACTGGGTAATATTGTTAAAAGCAAAACTTAATTTGAACTAATCAAATTCAGGTGGAACATTTTGATGAAATTTAATTGATGTGTGGCAAATTGAATAATCAATAACTGGGCATGGATGGGTATCCATATTCATAGATGGTAAAACTGTGTACAGATTGAAACGTACCGCATGTTGGCACGTGTAAAGTATTATTTGATTATTTATAGTCTGTGAATAACTTAAAATACTGTACCAGTGTTACTCTACGTCCTTTGATTAGCAATAAAATCAGCCCTCAGAAAAAAAGTTTCTTATCTGATAATGTCAGAACTAAATTGAAAACCAAAACGGGTATTATAAACAAACCAAAAGTTATGAGAAAACCTTCCAAATATGTAAAAGTGAGATTAACGATGATGTTGAAGATGATGAACATTTAAAGCTCTCAATTAAAAAAAAATATTCGTGATCAGTAACCACAACATATTTGTCTTGTTTAAACTTTAGTAACTATAATAAAGGGCCGATTTTTCATTGGTCAAATAAAACTTCAGACTGATAAATTATAAAGTGACAGATTAAAAAAAATACAGTAAGTATTGCTGTCAATTAAGTGACGTTTTCAAATTAGCCATAATGTATTTTGTTCGACGAATATTTCTTATCTGGCTATTAAAAAAACTAGCCCTAAGACAATTTTGAGTTGCTTACAACTGTTTAAATAGAATTTAAAGATTTCTTTCTTATAAATTACCTATTTGCTAATTACCTTCAAAGTAACAGAATTATAACTAAGCAAGAAGAAGGCAAACCCTTTAGTAAGAGCATGAAGAATTGTCATTGTAACGCTTGAAACGATTTGCATGTAAACGAACTCTCATATTCTTGCAGTAATTAATTCTTTCCCAGTTGCAGTAAAATGCAAATTAAAACCATGTTCTTTGCAATTTAACGTTCTTTCACGATAAGAGCCCTAACTGAAGTGAAAGATGCCATGTTTACGTTGCTAAATAATAATTATACTGTTCCTTTCACAGTGTACGCTAAGATACAGTAGGCCAACTCCAAACATGTCACTTTGTGAATGGGATAAAAATTAAGCCCAACCTTGGCCTAGAGTCTATTTTAAGAATTTTGGAACTAATGCGGAAATCAAGAATAAAATCACTCAGTCATAGACTGTTGAATCAGAGCAACGAGTTACTAAAATGGATTCAAATGAAATCATGCAAATACTTTTAAAACTATTTCCTTTACCCACCCAAATGTTATCAGAAAGAGATCGCTAATTATTATAGGTCTTTTGCTCTGTAAACGCTTAGTAGATGACGAAGTCATAGTAGCTTGCCTAATGTGTCCTCTTAACACTACGTCTTTCTGTACCGATACCACGAGTCTACGACGGTTTTACTCGCTAGCGACTACATAAAAAAAGTCTATGGAAAATTGCACAGCGCCCCTAGCGGTCACTTGCAGAACTAAAAAAGTCCATAAAATAAGTTACGCCGTCGCTAGCGAGTAAAACCGACGTAAACTCCTCCTCTTCGTCGTCGACAGTCATTGTGAGCAGACGTGCTGCAGATCTTTTTAAATAATCATAAATCTCAGTCAAGGAATAATCATTAACCAAGTGTATGTGGTGTTAAGTGCATAAAGACTAAATCCGAGTGCACGTTAAAGTGTCGCGTATCGGCTGTTTGAGTGAAACGTATACGAAAGGTCTATATCTGTCCCTGCCTTACATTGCATCTACCAGTCGCAACAGCGGGGGACCCCCATCTCACCCCCTCGAGTCAAAGGACGACACATACTTTTGTCCCTGTTGCACTTGTTTACAGATTAATAGCACAATGTCGTTGCAGAGATCGCCGCCTAACAAACCTACCTCCGCAACAAACACGCCGACATCAGCAAATTCTGAAGGTAAAGCGAGCTCACGGAAGCGAAAACAACCCGAGTGCGATTTGATTTTACTTGAGCAGAAATTCGACGCGCGCTTATCAGCCTTAGACTCCAAAATCAGCGACTGCATCACGGTCGCCGTTAGAGAGGCACTATCAACCGAAATGTCGAAAATATCAAGCATACTTGGCGAAATCAACGCTAATGTTGCCAAATTGAACGCTGACAATGTTAATATTAATAAATCATTAAAAGAAACCAATGACAGACTGAGTGAAATGGAGAAAGGTCTTAATTTCTCCTCTGAACGCCTAGACTCCTTTGAACTTCGCATAAAGAACGTGGAAACTAATGCATCAAGCACCTCGGTCGTAACCAGTCAGATCCAAGCTCTTGAAGACCAGATATCAAAAATGGAACAGCATGCTAGGCAGTGTAATGTGGAAATAGCCAACTTACCGGAACGGCGAGGTGAAAATCTAGTAAACATTCTGGAACGCCTGGGTGACGTCATTAAGCAGCCAATACGACCCACGGACATTGTCGCAGTCCATCGTGTACCACACGCTGATACTAAAAACACGCGTCCAAAAAACGTCATAGTAAAGTTCACCAGCAGAATAATGCGTGACAACATCATTGCAGCCTACCGTTCTACAAGAGGTCTAGACTCCAGTAAGCTTCAGATAAGCGGTGTCCCATCGACCGTATACATAAACGAACACCTCACTCTTAACAACAAGCAGTTGTTTCGACAATGCAGAGAAGCGGCAAGAAGAGAAGGCTATAAATATGTCTGGGTCAAGCACGGCTCTGTCCTGGTGCGAAGATCGGATACATCACCTGTTCTTGCCATTCGATGTCTCACCGATATTGCTAAAATTAAGCAATAAAAATATTGATGTGCGTATACATAAGTGCTTACGTGAACATACAACTGAAGAAATATTCTTATCTTGTAATGACTCACTAAGTTGCGATGGGTATGTACTATTTGTAAACAAAGTGTTTAATAAGCTATGTTTAACGCACCATGTTGTATCTCTTAACACCTGTATTAGTTTAATTAAAAATGCTGTATCTAATTATGTTACTATTGGGGCGATGTTGTGGTGTTGGCTATCTTTAATATTTATCTGGGTAAATTATTTAAAAACTATAATTATTACTTACTGTGTAAACAAGCGTACATTGAAACATAATAGAAGAATAATGATGAGTAATAAAACGTATCAATATTACATGAGTGTTGTGATCTTATTGTTTTGCGTATTTCTGATTCACAATAACCTTACGACAGGAATAGAACTATCAGGAAACAAAACATGTTACATGATGTATAGGTATTTATTACTCGGTTGTGAATTCGATTCGAACATTGATATTATTAACATAAACATACTTTTAATACACAAATTGAGTTTAAAAAGAGGTCGGAATAGAAGTGATTCAATGAAGTTTTACTTTTTATGTACGATTATATTATTAATTCATGACATTAAAACTTATTTTAACATATATTCCTGTACACATAGGTACTTGAATAAAAATATCTCAATTAAGCATTGGCAGCAGGTACATGGGCGGCTGAGGCAAGCTAACCGGTTCGTTACAATTGTTATCATTTCTTTTTTACAAAACAAACTTATAAGATGGCTAAGCTAGTCCTATCAATCTACTATCAGAACTGTCAAGGCTTGCGTACAAAGTTACACACTTTATACATAAACATCCTGGCCCACAATTACGACATCATTATCTTGACCGAGACCTGGTTACACGAGAAAATATCGGATAATGAATTCGTCGATCCTCGCTATCGGATATTCCGATGCGACAGGGACAACGTTGCCAGTGGACTTAAGGACGGCGGAGGCGTCCTCATAGCTGTGCGCCGGGGGCTGTGCGCCACGCAACACGTGCACGCGCGCACTGATGGCGCACCTGCTGCCTCAGATCTCTCGCACTCCTTAGAACACGTTTTGGTAGAAATACGCTTGCAGAATTACTGTTGCCTGGTTAGTGCAGCATATATCCCGCCGAAAACACATTCCGATATGTACTCAGACCACCTCAATTACCTCACATACGTATTGCAGTCAACCGGCGCTAACGATTATGTAATAGTAGGCGATTATAATCTACCAACTCTGCAGTGGCAAGACTGCACTACTCATATGAAACCTATTCTGTCCGACAATAATCTTGCACATAAATGTCTAATACGTTTTTTATCAGATATAGACAGCGTACAATTAAACAAATTTAGAAACATAAATAATAGGATATTGGATTTATTTATTACTAATAACCGTAATTGCTCAGTCGCGCGAGCACCGATTCCATTGGTACTGCCTAACAAAAATCACCCCCCCTTCTTTGGTCTTCTTACCATTAATAATAGCATCGTGCCTATTCAATTAAAGCCGAGAGAGGTATATAACTTTAAAAAGGGAAACTACGACGCTTTAAATGCGGATCTCTCTGGTACCGACTGGGACAATCTATTCCTAGATTGCCCTGTGGAAATTGCTGTTTGCAAATTCTATGAAACGCTTTATACTTTAATAAATATGCACATTCCTAAAAAAACTATTAAGGCATCGCAGTTTCCTGTGTGGTTCACGGGAGCGTTAACTCATATCTTTAAGAATAAGAACAGCGCCTGGGTCAGGTGGAAGAAATATGGAAACCAAAGCGATTACGTGATGTTTTCCATGTTCAGAGCTAGATTCAAAAGAGAATCTAAAAAATGTTATAAGTCTTATATGGAATCGATCGAAAATGGCATCACTGACAACATACGGCACTTTTGGACATATGTTAATAGTGTAAAAGCTACGCCAGATATTCCAAATAGAGTTACGTACAGTAATCAAATAGCTGACAACCCTGATGATGTATGTAACCTATTTTCCTCATTCTTTAAATCAGTTTTTGAGCCTTCATGCGTTCCAGATGACTTTGACATAAATACCCTTCAGGACACTAACAAAGCGTCCAATCTTGTTTTGAGTTACATTAATTTTTCCCTCGATGAAACACTGAAAGCGCTACAAAACCTTGATGCCACCAAAGGAGCAGGTATCGATAACATTCCGCCGATATTTTTTAAATGTACTGCCAAGACAATATGTTACCCAATACAGCTTATTTTTAATAAATGTCTGAAAGAAGGGACTTTTCCATCCATATGGAAAGCCGCCCGCATTGTACCTGTCTTCAAAGGAGGTGACCGATCAAAAGTAGAAAACTACCGCCCTATTTCTATTTTGTGCACCCTGTCAAAGGTCCTGGAGAGGTTAGTTCATAACAGCATCTACCCTACGTTACATAATATAATTATTGAACAGCAACACGGCTTTGTCAAGCGCAGAAGTACTAGCACAAACTTACTACTTTATGTTACTTACATATTTGAAGGCATAGACGCAAACAAGCAGATTGACAGTGTATATACCGATTTCCAGAAGGCGTTTGACAGGGTGGATCACAGAATACTACTAGAGAAGTTAGCCTTCAATGGTATACGCGGAGACCTCTTGCGCTGGTTCAGGTCCTACATTCTCAATCGTACGCAGAAAGTTGTTATTAAAGGACACGAGTCAGAATACATCTCTGTGAGCTCTGGCGTGCCACAAGGCTCTATTTTGGGGCCCCTTCTATTTATTTTATTTATAAATGATATATCTAGCTGCTTTCAATACTGTGACTTTCTGCTTTACGCAGACGATCTTAAAATATACCACACAATTGATACTGCTGATGATCATCAAAGATTCCAGTCGGATCTTGACCGTTTTACCTCCTACTGTAACATAAACAAATTAAACCTTAGCATAAATAAATGTAAACAAATAACTTTTACTAAAAAAACAAATATAACACACTTTGACTACAGCTTAAATAACGTTCAGCTCAAGTCAGTACAATCAATTAGAGATTTAGGAGTAACTCTGGACTCAAAATTACACCTAGATGTCCATATACACAACATAATAAGTAACGCTTACAAAATGTACGGATTTATCATGCGCATAAGTAAGCAATTTATAAGACCCACTACACTCATGTATTTATACAAATCTTTAATACGCTCGCAATTAGAATACGCGGTACCCATTTGGAATCCCTACTATGATAAATACAACAAAGCAATTGAAAAAATTCAAAAAAAATTTTTACGTACTATTCACTACAAGTGTTTCCATGGTCGCTTGTCCTATGACCAACTTCTTGAGAAATATCACCTTCTTAGTCTTAAAAACAGACGCGTGCTACTCGAGGCAAAAATGTTATATGATCTGTACCACAATAGATATGACTGCATATCATTAATTAATAAATTGTGTTATAGGGTACCCATCAGAACTCACAGCCGCACACCTTGTCAATTGTTTGCAACCTCTCGATGTCGAACAAACGCTGGCAAGCGCTCACCCCTTCACAGACTTGTACACACATACAACGAGACGTTTAACTCAATTGACTTGGCAGTTACGCGACCGAGTGCATTTAAAAAAATTGTCACTACTACACTTTGTGCATCATCACATATTTAAATAATTATTATATTTCTTGTCATAATAATTATAATGTCAGTTTCATGCTTCACAATGTGTCAAAAAAAAATCCAAACTAATATGTGGTAAACGGTATTGGTGTCAAATAGACTTAAGACTTATAATATGAACATGCATTTTAAATAATTTTGATTTGTCACTGTTTGTTTATCCTAATAAATGAAAAAAAAAAAAAAAAAAACTCATGGTAACGGTACTGTAATGTGTTCGAAACCAACCCAAAGTAATGGCATTTTGAACTACAACTCAGCTAACGTAAAAAGTATTGTCAATTTCATGTTTACCATATTATTACATTATGGTGATGGCAAGTCTCATTAGCGAGACCGCAGCGCGGACGTTTTGTTGCCTGGCAACATTATCATATCTCTTTTGTTTCGGCTAGAGAGGAAATAATTAGAAATCCTCTCAAGAATAATATCGTATTACCGTCATTAAGGACGCAGATCTAAAGCTACGTAACATAAATACAAGTTGTACAAATTAAATATTACCAGATAGGTACCGTACTTAATACTGAAATTAAAAGGTAAGGTTTTCGTTAACCCAGCGCGACGTTACTGAGTTCTAAATGTAAATAAAATATAAAATATGTTGATCTTCGCCTCTCCACAAATCAACGGCAAAAATGTTTGGTGAGGTTTGTAAATAAATCATCTGATGAATATTCTATCACTTGGACTCAATTGGAAGCAATCTGGACAAAAAATCTTAAAATTTTCCTTATTAAAGCTCAAAAAGGATTATTTTTGAAACGTTCGGTATGGTTAAGGTCTCGCAACAAAAAAAACTGATTTCAAAAGCGTTAATTTCCTTAGTTAATACGTCAACTGTATAATTGACTGCTATTACTTTGATAAATGACCGCTAAGTGCCGCTGCTGTGTTGATTACCTTTATTAGATAGAATAGACGAAAGGGCAAATATAAATACCTAGATCATGTCATTGTGTTTCACGCATTAATGTACACATAAAAAATCTTTTTTTGGAAGATGAAAAGTCGACGACCACTGTTTGTGACGATGTTTTACCACCAAAAATATTTCTACAAAAGATATATAAATCGGTCTGTCAGAGTCACAAATTAACTTTGCGGAAATAGAATAATTTACTTGGATTAAAACTTGAAAAACATCGCCACAAAAAGGTGACAATTTAATTAAGCGCCGGTAATTTAATTTTTGTGGCAGCCAGCAGGAAGACACATTTTTAATTTAAAATATTTTTGCTTTTGGACGACTTTGCTTATTTTTTTTGTAGCAATGAAATAATCTATAAAGAAGCAACTTTCTATAATATTTTTCTTTATAAGTACGAAGGCAATTAACTTACCAGGCATCGAAATCAAATTGCTTTTACATTCACATTTCACCAAAAACCCTTTTCTAGCTACGCATCAAACTAACTTATTTGCATCATTGGCACAAAACAATAAAAAAACTAAACCAAACTTTTTCATGACAATCGAAATTCAAATTCGAAACAAGACACACTCGGTTTCGTAAACTTGGCGGGAACAGAGAAAAACGCGCGATCGGCGCCAAATATGGGGAACTACTGAAGGCTGGATGTGATTATTCCTTTGCCGAGTTTCAGCAACGATGTTGTATGGCGGGATAAACTCTGTTGATGTTGGACGGTAGAGTATTTGTCGATGCTAAATTCGGTAAGGACGTAAATGTAGAGACGTGTGACGTTTTTGTATGTAAAACTAATAAACTTGTTACCGAATTATCGACATCGATAGGATTTATCATTAATTGAAAAAAAAGTATAGTATAGATATTTTTTCGATTAAGTACTCCTAAAATAACTAGGTAGATTTGACACACGAAGTAACTAGGAACATATGAGCTACCCTTTTCCCCTTATTATCCCCATATAGCGTTCTCTGTCAAGCTCCGTCGCGTATTACTGTCCCCATATGGGGATCATATCTATTACAGAACATGATTGCGCTATATTACGTGCTATGTATACTTTGCGTGTCTATTGGTTAAAGGGGTGTCTCTACTTAAGAGATTCATGTTCAAACTATCTTTATTAATAACACAAGAAAAAAATAAAACTAAGACATGTAACATAAAAATAAGACTACCCTATTCAAAAATGAAACCATTTCCTTGTGGCAAGGAGATTAATGTTAAATGAACAATATCGGGCCCAACAGCAACAGCATTTATAACGTGGTGCTTCTTTCTTACAGTTGGAAAATTGTCGCACTTTTATCCATATACCACGTGACCCAATTACCCATTGGACATGACGAGTGTTTACCGGCATGTCCCCCGCCGTCCGTCGGAGTGTTAACGCTAACGTTGACTTTATCGTTATACTCAACGTGACTTTATCGAGATGGGCCAGAATAGACCCGCGGGAAATGTTCGGGGATATTCGTTAATTTTGTCGCTGTTGCTTGATTTCGTTGGTAACGTTCACAAAATTACGTATTGCTGTAATTGTGCTGATTCGCAATCAGATTTTGTGAGTACGATAAAATATTTTCCATGGAAAATTCCACTTTTTTACCTTATCATTACACATTATACTTCAGTATTCGTCCTCGATATTAGTATTATACACATGTAGTATCGCTTGCACTTATCACCACATAGCACAAATTTTAGAGCTAGATAAAAATAAATTACAGGTAAAAAATGATATTTCCTGATTATATTTTTTAAAATAAAATAGAATCAATTTCTGTATCCTGTAAAAAGAATTAAATAAATTAAGAACACTTCCGTTCCGTCACTTCCTCCACGCCATTACTTTTGAAGCCTTCATTCGCTATTTGTGCTTCGCCACTAAAGCACGTCAATTCTCGTTCCGTGCAGAATAATAATAGTATTTGTGATTTCAGTGATTTTAGTGAACTATCAAGATTGGATTCCTCGAACTCAAGACCCTTCCGAATCGTTAAACAAATACGTACGTCTGTGCGTAAATACAAGGTTTATAGCACCTCGGAATTGTATATCGGACTTTTCCACGCTTAAACCATTTCGGCCTCGTCTGTTCAGTCAATACGCATCGTACAGTATTTTGGTCTGTTTTGTGCGTAATACAAGGTTTCTAGCACTCGGAATTGTATTTTGGACTCTTCCACGCTAAAACCATTTAGCTTCGTCTTCTCAGACTTAGCTCGACTGAACACGGCCACTGCAGTCGACGGGCAATGGAGAAAAACCTACACATGTGCAACCCGCATGGGCGGCGTCGCATCTGCCCTTTACATCCAGAGCTGATGTAGTCCTGCCACCAACACCGCCGCAGCCGTCCACGTCTCGTGATGCAGCTGGGACGGAGAGCGGTCGACGACAACACCAGAGATCAAGATGCAACCGGTGAGTCATTAAAAATCTTGCAATGAATGGACGTTTTCCAAACCAAACCTATTAGATATTTTCTTTGGACCGATCCTACTACTTGCCTAAACATGACAATCGCCAAACATCTGTGTTAATTTGTGTGTGTTCATCTGACTGAACATGGCCAAACCTGGCTACGAAAGCTAAAACATTTATTTAACGCCGCTGCCCTCGCCTACTGTGCAACGCGCAGTACTACACACACTATTCATCATCATTTCATTTTATTTTATTTTTACCGTCAAAGAAACTACAAAATCTGCCAAAGCAGTAAATCAGGCTGACTATGTAGTTTTATTTTGGTTTATGTAGTGTATTTCACTACGCAAACTTTAAAAATTGCATAGAACAAAGGGGTAGATTCCTTGTCTGACACCGTTGTTTTTTACAAGTAGCTCGATTAATTGCCAAAGGTTGCAGGTTATAGCCCTGCTTAAATTTATAATGGTTTTTGCAATTTTCTTTATAACTTTCTCGTCGCGAACAAACAGGTATTATTAACATTTAATAAAAGTTGGAATACAGTGAGTGCACCACGCAGATAGGAAGCAGCTCTTATGGCTTTACCACCAGCTACCGCCAGCGCCATCGCCAGTGACGTCCTCGAGCATGGGATCGCATCGGACCGCAACACAACCGCAGACTGCAGAACACGAGGTACGCTACGTGAGTCATTTGTAAACACTATCAGGTGAAAGGTTATCTTTTGAGAAGATGCGAGTCGTACTTTATTAAAAGTCGATTATCGAGCAAACACAGTTTTATAAATTAGACAAGTTTTTTCTTTTCCATTGCTACTATAATATTATACAGAGCGTGATCTTCAATCTTCTTTCGAACACGTCGAGCTTATTCTTTTTCAAATTCATTCATTTGATTAGAAATCATTAGAAAGAGTAAAGAAAAAACACAATTTAACCTCTAAAAACAGATGATATTATTGTTTTATAACCATTAACCATCATCGATTTGACTAACCTTGTCGTGATAGATTTTGTTCTGTAATACAATATTACGTGTTTTGTAAAGGAAAGGAATACTTATTGTAGGTTTTTTACAATTTTCCTTAAGATTTTTTTTTTTATCCTTAGATTTTCTAACATTTTACAACAACAATTCAGTTGTTTTTACATGAATATTTTGGTTAAATAGAGAAGAGTTGCAAGCATTTTAGATATAAAATATTACTGTTAGGATGTTCGGTGCAATTCACCATAATATTTTGATATTATTAACCAAGGAAGACTTATATTAAAACTGTGGTTTTGTATGCTTTTTTACTATTTAGGCTTCATGTATGTATTTATTTGGAATACAATAAAGACATCAAAAATAAGTTACACAATGCTTAAGTATAAGGATATCTAGACTTATTCAAAAAAGCTACACATCTTTCTAAGGCTCAATATATAAACTTTTCCTTTTAATTCTAAACATTGACATGCTGCATGCATACTACAGACAAACGGAAGATCATCGAGTTAAATTATTTTTTAGCTTTGCTAATTTTTTCCTTTTTTTTTTGTTTAAAAACCTGAAAAATGTGCATGGTTTGTTTTTGTTTTATGCTGGATTTGACCATGAACTAAAGCGTACATGTAAATTTAAAAGACTATGATGCTTATGATCGTCATATGAATATTATACCGATTTATATCTTATCCAATGTTATTGGTGGTTAGATGTTAATTATAAATTCTATCCAGAAAATTAGCTGTATTACTATGGTTGTGAGATTATTCTGACGCCTCAACAACGGGGTAGGGCGCGGCCTGTGAGAACGGGTCAGCAAGCGCTCAGTGATTACAACTAGAAACAATAATTGTGTTGTCCCACGAGAAAATCTTCAAGTATAACATTTCCAATTCCCCCTACAAACTTTGTGATCACAGGGCAATGTTATCATTTGGAATCTTTTGGAGCTGGAATATTTACCGCATAATTTCGAAATACTTTCATTTCGTAGGTAACATAGTGATAGCTGCATAAAACTTGTGAGAAGTAAACAATAATTACCCACATTTTCATTTCTACAAATATTGCAATTCTGATAAATATAAAATATGTTTATAACACTGTTTTATAGGAATTAGTGACGCGATGTCACCCGGATATGAAAAGAAACTAACCCTCACGGATGTGTTTATCAACATTATTTTGTCATTCTTTTGTAAATGCTATCGGCGGTCTATCGATCCCTTAGCGTTTCATTTATCACTCACTGACCCAGCGCTCATTCCCTGAATGACTGATCCATCATCAAAATCCTAGTGTATTTGATACAGGGTTACGGTGTGTGATATTTGTTAATTTGGTACACTTAAACTGTTAATTTTGTACCCGTATTTTCTAATATTATTAAAATATGCGCCAAATATGCGTCGTGGTGATTGGACGCGGACGAAGTTGTCGTTAATACATCTATTAGTTGTAAAAAAATTACAATTAACTTTTCAGTTGCTTGTTTATTCAAAAGTGTAAAAATAAAATATAAATAATTATAGCAGAAGCAATAATCAGGTTATTTATGTCATGTTCTGTTCGACACTGCTGGCAGATACTAAGCGTAGTTTACTTGATGCCAGTAGGTAATTACTATAACACCATTATCCCTTTTTTTGCCTATATTTAAAGACTAAAATCTGTAATAGGTATAAAATAATGATTTTTCTTCAGTAAACTGTGCCGAACTGGCCATTTATAACATTGGTATCCTCTCTTCATAAAACCTGCAAGAAGTTGTAATAACAGACATTGTAATGGTTAATATGTACAACAACATGTTACAGCATTTTAGTATGATATTTGTATTAAAAGATGGTATTGTTATTGCAAAACTAACAATAGATATCTATTGATTTCTATAGAACAATTACTAAGTTGATTTCAGATTACCTTACTAAACTAACCTAACCTAACCATAAACAAAGGATTCCAGTATGGCATTATAGAAAGGCAGTTTTATTGAAAATGAAGTTCTTTTCAGGATGTTGTAAAGGAGTTTATAGGATGCGCACTAATTTATGTAAACATAATGTTACTTGAATATTTTATTCAGTAATATCTGGATTAACTATTTAATCGTGATCTCATTAGAACAAATGGGTAAAAAATGATCGTCTCATCGTTTTTTTTTTGTTACAACTCGTACTTACTTACTTGTACTTACTAAGAGTGTTTTCTTTTACAAATAATTTTAGAAATATGTATATTTTTTCTGATAACCCAATTCTTATTCAAATAACGGGCTTAACTACTTATTTCTTCCAGGCGCGTCTCATGCGTTTACAATTCCAAAATGAACTATAGTTTTCAGATTATAAAACCGTATATCAATGTGACTTTGCGGACTAGTGGAGTTGACATATCCGCAAACAGCCCTAGGCATCATGCCTTGACGTCCACAGCCGATATTAATGTCAACCTGTATTAGTAACTTGGTTGAGCAACTCCAAAATACCCTCGCACGGGTATAAACCTGTAGTAGTTAACTATAATAAAATATTTACTGTAGACAGTACATTATGTTCTGATTTTGCTAGTTCCTTGTTGTTAACCTGATAAATAATTCTTGTTTAATGATTAAGAATCATACTATCATAAGTAACTTATTTGTTTTATATGATTTTTTGATAGAATTGATCAAGTACTTACTCATAGATGATATTTCCTTCTTTCATGCTCTAAACATCTACATGTGTATAATACTAATATCGAGGACGAATACTGAAGTATAATTAATGATTAAACGAACTTACCTGTACGTGAAGTTCTATCATAATTATACGAAGTATTCGTCCGAAGATATTAGTAGAAAGTCCCACCCACCCGGTGCATACTTTTTGTGTTGACAAAACCCATCTTTAGGAAATATCGTCATATTATTAGCTCTAAACTAAATGAAGGCTTCAAAAGTAATGGCGTGGAGGAAGTGACGGAACGGAAGTGTTCTTAATTTATTTAATTCTTTTTACAGGATACAGAAATTGATTCTATTTTATTTTAAAAAATATAATCAGGAAATATCATTTTTTACCTGTAATTTATTTTTATCTAGCTCTAAAATTTGTGCTATGTGGTGATAAGTGCAAGCGATACTACATGTGTATAATACTAATATCTTCGGACGAATACTTCGTATAATTATGATAGAACTTCACGTACAGGTAAGTTCGTTTAATCATTAAATATCTCTTTCAAATGGACCAACCAGACAAACATTTTAGTATAGGTACTACCTATAGTTAAGTAGTTACTACTAGAGTAGAACCTGAGAGTGATTTTTTGTATACCGCAATTACCGAAAATCGGTAGTAGAATATACGTGATTCTCTTGTTTCAGTAATTGCGGTATTCGGAAAAATCTTAACAGCCAGCCAGGTACACAGGAGATAGTATTATACTAGTGTCAAGATGTGAGCGCATTACACAAGTGCAGTCTCTGTTTCTTCACTGTCCCTCCGACATGACCGATGATCAGGGATAGGACCGACGGCTTATCGTGCTTTCCGAGGTACGGGGGTGTCATTACCAGCAACTTCCTGACTCCGAGCTGTTTTCGAGTATTTTCAAGACTGAAAAACTCAGAAACTCGGTTTATTAGTTTGTAAATTTTTTTACTCTCAGTTTTATCTTATACAATTTCATTTTGTTTGTACTTTATTAGACACACGTTACGCTTTCGTCTAGAATTTACTTTTCTGGAATCCAAGTCGTTAGTAAGAGAAAACATACTAACAACGTGAGTTGGCATTTTGGCGCAAGTGATGCGGTGGTGAAGCTCCAGAGTGATGATGATAATCACGTCGGTGTCACCAATTTGGCGCAATGAGAATCAGAAAGGATAACAGAGCGCTTCCTGCCGACCGAGTAGCCCAATGGAATACCGTCTGGATATTCTATATTTAGTTATTCAGATAGAAATTAACCTTTCGCAGTTCAGGATTGTATGGAGATTTGGATGTTGTATAGAGTTAGGCTATCAGCGCCATCTAGCCGATGCGGAGCCGAGTTGAGTCGTCATGTGCATCGCCACAGCATTACCGTAGTGGTATTCTCAACACTTCTGCAGTGTGCTTATTGCGATGTTACTTGGACAGCACGTTCATGCTAAGATACGGTGTAGAGGGCCAGGGCCCTATTTTTGAATCACTCGCTTGGATATGGCGTGTGATTTTCGTTCGAAAACAAATAAAAATCAACGAAAACCACGCGAAATATAGACGTGTATACTCACAAAATTGAGCAATGATTTTTCCAATCCTTTATATGTAGATTACAACTGGTTTTCATTCCAAAATTCGACTTTAATTATTGAATATCACACGCCTTCTTGACGCGAGTGATTCAAAAATAGAGCTCCCGTCTTTTTAGCAGCTGTGCTTTTAAACGGATTAGTAAATTCGTATAATCCACCCTGCAGATAAATAAATAAATATGCGCCAGACAACACACCAATTGTCTGGTTTCGTGGTAAGGAATCTGAGAGGACATCTACACGAGTAAGTTAAATAGAAATACTTTTATACTTTCTCAGTTGCATCGCAATGCCAATTTGGCAACTCAAATAGTTGAGTGGGAACTGCCTGGAACTTGAACGTATTAAAGCAACATCGCAATACGCCACGAGAAGAGAGAAGCTCACATCTTTTTATCTGTCAGTGCCTCGTTCCGCTGAAATAAAACTCGCCATTATACCCGACTTTATTGCTCTTTCAATAATTTCACTCTTTTAATAAAATAAGCGGCGAAATGTTTCTGACCCCTGACGATTGACGCTGTGCAAAGTACTGACTGACGCACGATAATTGAACTAAAGTTGTAATAGGGTTATTTTCAACCAAAATATGTAATTGTTTAATGTACTGGCGCCTGTACAAATGAAACTACACAATAAAGTAACCTACTTTACATAATAATTATAATTTAGCAGCTCAGAGAACGCTATTTTGACATTTTCAATTTCAATTCAAACAAGGTTTGAACGTTGTTTAAAAATAATTTAACATCCTGGCTTTTTAAATTTTCCTATGCATTTCTATCACAATTAAAAATGACAAAAACACTTCTCAGAGCGGCTACATTATACTTTGGTATTGTTATATCATTACGTTATTATTAATGACTATTTCTAAATGAGCGAATGGAATGTTCTACAAAAAGCTTTAAAAGTTTTAGGTGCTTTTACATTAAGTTATGTGCAAACGAAAATAATATATAATCATCACAAAATTGAAATTTCAACAATCACGAATAAAGTGGTAGTAGGTAACTGTTTGATTAGTAGTTGATGTTTTTATAGTGCTAAGCAATTACTATGTTAGCACTCAATTGATAGCAAAAGTGTCAGTGTATTTTTTTATTGCAACTAAGTAACTACCTTTTTTTCAGGCAAATATTATTACATAACTTTGTCAAACCACTTATCTTTTGTTCAAAATTAAAACTATCAAGTTTCAAAACTTCATGTTTTGCAGACTAATCCAATTGGTACAGACTCGACTTACAGCTATAAACTGAGATTTTCCATTTCGTAAATCGAAACTGAACATTCTTTGAGGAAAATGGGGTCTTATGGCTATTTGTCTGTCTGGTGCAAATGTCCGTCGAGATACATTTATGTCGGTAAAAAGTTAAGTGGCCTGTAAATATCCCACTGCTGGGCAAAAGCCGCACCTCATGTATGAGGTGATTTGAGCCATAATAACACGCGGGCTCAGTGCGGTCAATGCTAAAGATTATCAGTGACTGCACACAGGTCATTGACATGATGTTTTATAGAAATAGCATTTATTTGACCGGAGGGCATTCGAAGATTACTGAAAATTAAGATAAGTGTAACCTATAAAAGTTGCGATACAAGGCAGGGTCATTAAGTAGTAAGCCCTCAATATATTCTAAGACCTGTGTTACACTTTTTTTTCTAGACGCAACTCTCCCATGCGTTATATAATGACAATTTAAATAACAAACATATTTAAATTTGAAAAGAGAACCCAAAGAAAGCAAACAACTATGGGTGCTACTAACACAGAATAGCTATTCAGTGGGTGCTAACTTCTATAGAGATGAAAGTTTCTACGGGAAATCCCATATTTGCTTGGCGTGGTGAACTGATTAGTAGTTATAGTAGTAGATGAGGGTGATGTCAAAGCCACAACTAGCTTCCTTGAGTGATAAGTCTGCTTTCATTTTCAGTGACAGCATGCTGAAACTTGAGTGGCGCCATGTATCGTCGGATCCAATTACGGGCAGTTAACGTTTGACATCTTATATCAATAGTACCCTAATTATAATAGATACTTAGGAGTGGCTTGAAAGCTATGTTTTTGATTAGTGTAGTATTAGTTGCAGTTATTTTGTATGTTAAGTTTAGATACTGAATTGTTTGACTCTGTGGCACAAGCAGTTAACATACGCGTAACTAGTACCTATTTATAACAATAATGCTACTATTATTATTATGTCATATGTATATTTTATGTTAAGTTTGCACGTTATTGTTGACTTAAGTTTTATATAGCATTAATTAATATTGCTGCGCCCTAACAGGGTACTGTACCAATTGTTTTAGTTATAAAACATTTGTACTTGTTGCAATAAATGAATCTATCTATCTATCTAATAATAACATCTGTTTTTGAAGTCGGTAAAAATAAATATAATGGTATAAAAGCTCATGTAGGTAGATACCAAGATAATTATTATTTTCACGTAATAAAATTGAGGAAAGTTCTGAAGGCGCTCAGAATTTCTTCGTCCCAAATAAATGAACAATTGTATTGAATCAACGCAACAAAGAATTCCAGACGCTTCTTTCAAAAAATCTAGGCTAATGGTAGCGAAGGAAACGTCAACGCCAATTTTCGCTCCTTCGAGATAAACATCCATTAGCTATTCCGAGCCACGGAGTTTGAAAAGATATCGAGGATCCAGGATTTGTTCAATAATAAAGTTTTCAGGGCGTTTCTGTTTGCAGCGAGGATGGGGCTCTGCAGCCGTCAGCGATATAATCAAACGACTCACTTTTGTAACGTTCGGTCTTGTTTTTACAGCATCAGATTGCAAGCCACCAAACATATTGACTAAGTATGTGAGAGTCTCAATTCCCCAAAAGACAGGATTACCTAGTTTAACCAGCAATGTATTTATCTTAATTAATTAATTCTAAACTTGTCAAAATTATTGCAATACTGAACTTTTCTGTTAATAAGAATTCTTGTTTCAGCGGCCCTGCTTGATTTATAACTTCACGATATATTTTTCCTACTTTTAGAAGAAGTTTGAGATAAGGACTTGGGTTCTCAGTTTCTTTTGAGCCCAAAAAACTATGGCGTACCGAGAGCTATTAATTTCAATTGTCAGTAAGATGGTTGTTGTAGGTCTGTAAAGACCAGGGGGTGTATTGCGATGTTGCTTTAAATGTTTCAAGTTCCAGGCAGTTCAATTTTAATTCAGCTTTCTTATTCTCCTAATTGGTATTGCAATCCAACTTAAGAAACAAATTAAAGTAACTCTTTCTCACTCACTCATATGGTCGACATAACTAAGATATGGAAATTGGTCGAAATTATATGCCAATCGCAATAGAACCCTCGTCACCATCTTTTATAACTAGTGTGTTTTGTGTCGTAAGTCGTAACATACGTCGTACACATAGTTTTTGTTATTTTAACTCGTCAAGTATGTGTGAACGAGACACAAAAGAAATTCCATTGTTATGCGACTCTCGAGAGTCGTTTGATACCTGACTGATTAATACAGTTTTACCACGGGTAAACATGTCGTGTCATATAAAGGTCCCCAATCCGAATGTAAATCTCCGGGGACGAGAGCAAATGTCCGCAATCCGCGCGGGTCAGACAATGGCTTCTGCTATTTGCTTACTGTTACTGGACGAGTGTACTCAAGATATTGAACTGAAGGGAAAGTTTGTATGATAAGATTGGAGCCATTGCAACCATTTCAAGATTATAACAACGAGTGATCGTGGAACATGAAGCCAAAGGCCGTCCTTTTTTCGTAGGCAGTCTTTTACCCAAAATTTTGCTGGTAAACACGCCTAAATATTTCTTGAAATATGTATTTATCTAACTTCTTGGTGTGCAATATAAAATACCTAAATTATAAGCTGTCGGCGTATCAATGACATCTGTGTTGTGGATGGATGTGACATCAGTAAAATTGTTATCGTGGTACTTCATGTTTACATTTTAGATGAGCTCGCATTGCGAAATTCAAAAAATTACACGTACTTAAAATAATACAATCAAATGAAAACCTAACTTGGAATAAGAAGGCTGAAATTGTTTCATCTACAAAATAGCCCTTATTTTCGTAATATATAATTTACGTTAATCTTTCCGTAAGATAAACAAAAATAAACAAAGCTGAAACCAGCTAAGGATTGTCGCGTAACTATGCTAGGTAATTGTAACACAAAACGTTATCGTACAGTTTACGGCACACAGGAATAGAAATGGGTGCAACTTGTGTGTAAACACACTTAGCACTTGCATGCTGTGTGCACTATAGCGTTTGTGCTCATATTACCGGATATTTACGCATTAGGGCAAGGTTGAGTTCAAAATATGACCCATTTTATGTAAAAGTAGGGCTTGATGTAGTTCCACTTTTAGGTTCAAAATGTATACCTTAACAGCGTGATTGTAGTAGTAGTATAGGTACTACTACTCCAAACAAATAAAGGTGAAAATAATAAACCTAATGCGTCTGTCTACCAGTCAACCGTAAGGCTAATAGAAACAATAGAGGCGTTAAAGAATAAAAGTAACATTTAAAATGTATTCCTAGTTAATAACCATCTAAGTTTTTGGTTGTCCATTTCATACGGAAGAATACGATAGGTAGGTACGACATTACTAGATATTTATAGGGGAAGTCATGAATTTTATTGAAGATCAAGGCGAATCCTGTAGACTATTAACAGATCACTAAGACGTATATAAGAAGTTCAAATCACAGTGTGTTAACAGTAGAAATAACCGTTTATTAAACCCCTAGTTATGTTCATGAAAATGATTTGATTATCATACATAAAACCTTTTCGAGAAAATTGATTGAATTGAAATTATTTTTATTGTCGCCATAGAAAATTGTATACGTCATGACCAAAGTGAATTGTCAAAGCTGTAATCTGCCACTTGCCATTATTGACAGCATGGTGAAGTCGTCAAGATTGCATTTCGAGTTGCATAAAATACAACAAAAACAAACAAATTATTACGGCGAATATCAGTATAAATGGAGCGAAAACGTCACAAGAAATCTTGGCAGAAGAAGCAATCAGACACTCCTAATGTTCCAGCCACTAAGGAGCGAGCGAGCGCGGAGGCTGGGTCTGAACCTCCGTCAGGAACAAAGCCTCAAGAGACCGCACCAAAGCCACCTGAACAACCACCAGGTCCTACCACTTCTAAATCAGCCAGACGCCACAAATCTCCGAAACACCACAAACACTTCCAGCCGATGGCTCAAGAAGAACCTCCCGAAGACTCCTGCTGGAAGAAATTCCGCATTTACCTCTACAACCGAGAGAAACGAACGTTTTGCGAACGAACCTGCCAGAGTTGGCTACACATCACCGTTTATTCGATCATGTACTTCATATTCTTAACCACGTACATGCTAATATTCCTCTACTGCTCGCTCATTATAGTGAAAAGCTATGTGAAAAGCACTTCTTTGGATAAAACTCATTTGCTAACTTATTCGGAGTACGGAATCGGACTAAGTGCTACTCCCACGTCGGAGGGGAGTGACCCTTTGATTTGGTACAAAAATGGCCAAGAGGACGACTATGAGAGGTACATTAAATCGATTGATAAGTTATTGCTAAGGAGAAAGACGAGAGATGTAGAAGCAAGTTTGGGGCAATGTGGGCGTTCTCCTTACGGCTACGGTGACGCACCGTGTGTTATAGTAAGAATTAATAAGCAGTTGAGATGGACGGGGAAGGCATTTGATAGGAATTCGACTTTGGGTGCGGATGTTCCGAAGGAGGTTGTGGAGTGGGTGAAGTCTGGTAAGAGGATGCTGTGGTTGCATTGTGGAGGCTATCACTCGTATGATAAAGAGCACATAGGGAGTGTGAGATACTACCCGAATCCTCCAGGGTATAACCCTGCGCTGTTTCCTCTGGATGTGAAGGATGACCCTCCGTTAGTAGCTGTCCAGTTTTCTTCATTCACCGAAGGGGTCTCGTTGGCAATCCAGTGCAAGCTATATCACGAACACGGGCCCTCATCAGTGGAGTTTGTTCTTTACGTTGAACCTCGAGATAAGTCACATTTGAATGGTAGTAATGTAGTTTATAAATAAAGCTAGCTCTTAATCAGTCAGGTATCAAACGAATGCCGAGAGTCGCAAAACAATGGAATTTTTATTGTGTCTCGTTTACACATACTTGACGAGTTAATAAAATGGTAAGTCAAAAATCTTGTTTTTTTTTCAAGATATTCAGTAAGTTAATTGAATATGTTGTAGGTATACGAGTAGTAGGTAGTTAAATTGTTATACTTCGATCCCATTTTATTATGGATGGAACATTGATACGAAATATTCGTTGCTAAAACCAGAAGTATTTGGAAAGTAGGTCAGCAAACAGAATATTCGATACACAAAACTGGATTCCTGTTGAATAAAATCCTACCGTTCGGAATTTTAAAGCTTGAGTGAATATTCCGCGCTTTACATAGACACATTTTATAGAAGGTGCAATTTGGTGTTTAAATTCAATTTTGTTCCTACTAATAGGATACTTCATTGAATGATCACACAGATCAGGTTTCTGTGGCAGGCATAAGCAACACACAAATTATATAGTTTCGAGGAAAGGAATTTTCTTCCTTTCCGTATCAGTGTATTCTGCACTTTCTTGTTTACGATTTAAGATAGGTAGTTCAGCAAAACTAGGTTTTACATAGGTTACAAAGGTGTGCATTACGTACCGTTAATCCCTCACGGATGTGTTTAAATATTCTTTTGCCATTCTTTTGCTTATGCGACCGCCGGCAGCCTATCGATCCCTGAGCGTTTAAGATGATCATTCACTTATTTTAAAAGCCTTATAACCAACAAACTTCGGAGAAAGCCGCCGTAAGATTCGGCTGCAGAGGATCCTAAGATTTACTAACTAAAAGCAATCAAAGTCTGATCTAAATGGGCACTGTTAATAGATTTCTTATCCCATAATCCTGAGCGAGCCTTCAGAATAGAGCCACAATCTTACCTTTGTAAGTCAAAAGAAAGATCAGTAGGGTCATTTATCCTATTCAGATCGCTCTATCAAAAATTCATTCAAAGACGAATACATGTTATAATTGCAGTATCACTTTTAATGAGATGTAATGTAAGATCTTAGAATGCTTATGAATTAAACGTCCAAATATGTAGGTAAGGGCAGCTAGTAAGCTCTCTGAGTTAAAAGGACTCATTTAGTACTCGACAAGTTCAAGATAGTTCATTCATACATTTGACGAACTGACTAAGTAACAGAACTAAGGTGCTGCTGAATAACGTTTAATTTTATCTATTTCTAATATATATCTTATGAATATCTTAAGCTGTCATTTTTTGTAAAGTAGACAAATGTACTCATACAGATATTAAGCATGAATATTCATTAGAACAATCAGTAAACGAAAGTGTTAATCTTGCTGACCCTACTTCATTTATGGTTAAGCTGTTACATGGAACTTCGTGGAGTTAATTCTATTAATTAATCTGGGAATTGGTCCCCCCGACAATGACAGGGCACAACAAGACACGAATACACTGTGAGCTCATCAATTAATTTGCTCGACAGAAATAGAATTGCGGAATAGAAAAGCTTTCAGGGCAATCTAGTTTTTTTTTCATTTATTACCGTATAAAAATAATACAAACGGTTACAATAAAAACAGCACGAATAAACCACTAAGGTTTGGAATAATGCTGCTGCAAGTCACATCGATACCATCTATAAATAGTTGAGATAAATACAATAAATTCAGCTATGTTTCAATCCTGACAAGTAGTGACTACATTCAAATTTCAAAGCAAAAGTTGTGAAAAATGAGATTATAATTTATATTTAATCTAATATGTAGTCAATTGGACTGTTTCTTCGTTTTTTTTTGCGTTGACGCCCTAAAACATCGGAATCTATCAAATTATTTTACTGTAAGTACACACACAGATTCAGTGCTTGTTCAGTGACTGCTTCTTAGTACCGTTATCAAACGTGATTTTGGCTTCAGAAATAACTAAGCGACTATCTGATATTTAAACAACTGTGTGTGTTTTTTAAATTTTGAAACGGATTATGTTTAGAAATTTAAAAACCACCTACCACATTCTGACATAAAGTGAATCCCTTATTAAGGTTAGTATAATGGAGTTCAATATTGTTTAATATTTAATCTTCCAACGCAATAATAATAAGCGTCAAACACAATATTGTTTGGCGCGTGCCAATGTAATTCCGCGGCCCGCGGGGAGTCTCATTCAATTAGAGTTGTATGGCAGCCATGATCAGTGGGCTGGCCGCGACGAGCTCGATTACTTACAAGTGCTATCTACTATTATTATCTAGGGCAGCGGTACTCAACCTTTTTTTTAAAGGGCCACAGATACATTTTAGGATTTATACTTTGGGACGCATATAATAAGGACGCGAGCATAACCAGGGGAATGATTATTTGATGGCGGCATTTAGAGCGCTTTCACATTTAGGCGACTTTAGCAGCGCGACTTGTAACGGTCTACCTCACCTAGTACGTCTTATAACAGTCTCTACCTAAATAACTTATAAAATATCTGCTCTAACTTTACTCTAACTAATTAATTACTAAACCTAACTACTCATGCACCTAATAATAATTTACTTATATATTAATTACCTTATTTAAATAGAACATAGAACCTTGATAGCTTTGAACATTGTGGTATGGATAATCTTAATATTTAATTTGGCCAGTGATCATCTAGTGACCTTTTACAAGTAACCCTGATTCTTTTTATTGTTATGAAAATTGGAATCCGACAAACCTTGTTTTAAATCATTTATTAATCTACTGAACCCTAGCAATTCCTACCGCCTGAACCTATCCTTCCTTTCCCTAAAGGTGGCAAAGCCGCAACGTTCCTAAGTGAATGTGAAACTATTGATAGGTAAGTAAGTAGTAATTTAATTTATAAGTTTAAAGATAATCTATGTGTTCAAATATAAATCATTTAATAATAATTATAGAGTTGAATATTATTAGGTTATGAAGAATAGATATAATAAGGATAAGTTTATGTAAATATTAATAAAAGTCTATGTGGATGTGGTAAAGGAAACAGGCCCCGTCTCTCGCCTGTCCCCATGGAACTCAGCTCCTTACTAATAGTTCCTCTGCCACAAGATTTTCCTGTGCAGATTCTAATTGATACAATCACCTTGTATCATCAAGAGATTTTAATTAGACTAAAGTAATGAGCTGTCCTTCACTCAAAATTTGTATGAATAAAATATATATTTGGAACTGAATCATTTCTAGTCCCAGGTTTGGTGATTTTCCATGAATTTACATTTACTTTACTTATTTGGCAATTTTGCACAGGAAATAATAATTACTGAATTTACTATTTTGAATAGGACATTAATTTAAAGTTTTTGGTATTCCAACCATCTCAATTTACTACAAAATATAGCAATTCAAACTGTTTAATAAAAGTTCAAATCAATATAAGTAAGTATTTCAATAAATAAATATTTCAATTAATAGAAATAAATATAAATAAATACATGGAATCTTTCTTCTAGTTGATTCTCTTTTTAGGAAACCTTTCCTTAGTTCAGAACTTATTCTGTAATATCTGTCATTATCTAATAACAGTAACACTAAGATTGTGAGTATCTCTACAAATCTAGTGTAAGTTTTGCAATAATTTCTTGCAAGCAGAGATAACTTTTCTCATAATTAACCCTTATTCTGAGTAAATATTCAGTACCTTTGGTAACTTTAGTTTAAGCAAAATTACTTATATCAGTAGTTTATATATGTCTTCCTTAGAAAACAATTGAAATTAAGTTTCCATAATATTGAAGTTATTTATTACTTGGGAGTTTTACTCCAATTTTATAGTAGAATAGTACTTGACTATGTATTGTTCCCTTAGGACACACTTTTCTAGGTTTATATGAAACCATTTCCAATGATATAATTCCATAGAACTTGACTGACTTTATTCTTTGTAAATATCTTGAATAGAAATGCTGAACTGATGTTTTATCAGTGATGTAGTGAAGATAGGCATAATTGCCCGCATGGTACAACTAGTGGCTACAGAATTGCCATAATATGGTCAACTCTTATATGTGTTTGAATTAACATCAGTGGTTAGTTGTTATATTTATTACAACTAGATTCCCTAACTCAAATATTAAAATCAGTCGACATCCTATAAAATCTATCATTGAACCTATCAACCCCTCCCTATTGTCATGAATGAATTTACCTACATAAAGATAAACCCTATTCATTTCCCTAGAACATTATAGTCTTTATTCACCTGCCTATTATGTTTGTAAATATTACCTAAAGCTTCCCTAAGACAATCTAGCCTGTATTTACCTGCCTATTATGTATGTAATTGTTACCTATAGGTTCCCTAAGACAATATAGTCTGTTGTTACCTGCCTATTATCTACGTAAATTGTTACCTATAGATTCCCTAAGACAATATAGTCTGTAGTTACCTGCCTATTATGTATGCAAATATTACCTATAGATTCCCTAAGACAATATAGTCTGTAGTTACCTGCCTATTATGTATGTAAATATTACCTATTGATTCCCTAAGACAATATAGTCTGTAGTTACCTGCCTATTATGTATGTAAATATTACATATTAAGTTGTAAATCCCTAAGATATAAAATCCGTTCCTACCTGCCTAGCAACAAGCTTTCCTTGAAATCTATCTAGAGTCTTTCATAAGTCAACCAGTTCGTCACATACCAGCAGAGATGTACAAAATGGTTTAAAAAATGCATTTAAATGCAAAATGCAAAATTCTTTTCGGATTTACTATTTCAAATGCAAAATACTAAATAGTTTTCCTTTTTGTATTTCAAATGCTAAATGCAAAATAGGTATTTTCAAAATACTTTTTTCAAAATAAAATACCTTTTTTTGAGAAATAGTGACTGTCTAATAAAATGGCACCTTCCTTTTGCATGGCATTTTTGTTATATTTATCAGTACGTGTTACAATAAATTCTGTTATGTTTATAATAATAATGAACCACTTCACCAGCACCATCGAACAATCAATCCGTGAATCGAATCCGAGTAATCAGGAGCACGGTTTTGACCGATGCCGCCATCGTGTTAGTGGGATGTCTGCCTTGGGACCTTGACGCCATGGTTCTCGCTGCAGTCTACTAGTGGCGAGGAGACCAATGGCTCAAGGGCAACGACCTGCAGCGCGTGAGATCGAGACGGTGAAGCTTCACATAGAAGAGACGGCTCTAGAAGTGTGGTTGAGGAGAGTGGCCGTCAATCATGCAAGGCGCCGGACTCTCGAGGCAATTCACCCTGTCCTAAAAGATTGGATGAGGCGCCAGCACGGTCGCCTGACGTATAGACTGACCCAGGTACTGACAGGCCACGGATGTTTTGGTGCCTTCTTGTGCTGAATTGGCCGAGAAGAGACGATTAAGTATCATTAAGTATCATCACTGTACCGCTGATGAGAATACAGCGCAACACACCATTACTTGTATGAGAGGTACTCCAAAATAAATTATTTTACCACTTTAGTGGAGAAATTAAAATTCTTACCCGTGCCAAATACCAGTTTTCTAGCATCTCAGGTCCCTGCGCTGAACTGCGGACAGACGGAAAGACGGACATGGCAAAACTTTAAGGGTTCCTTGTTTGACTCAAAATAATCCATTCCAAAACCAAACTCATGATGGTGGACCATTTCAACGCTCTACAAATGTCAGGTGCGCTTACGCGACATTGAAGAAGACCGACCGAATTCACATTGATGCCTTCGAAAAATGGTGCTGGCGGAGGGTGCTGGGGATTCCTTGGACTGCATTCCGCACAAGCGATTCCATCCTTCAAGAGCTCGGTATAAAGATCAGGCTCTCTACCACCTGCCTTCGTAGAATCCTGGAATTATTTGGCCACATTGCGGGAAAAGACGGACACAAGTTACCGGCAAGATAGATGGCAAAAGACCGAGAGGACGCAGCCCAACAAAATGGTCCGACCAGATTCGCACTGCACTGTCTGGCACTGCCTACCGCATGCTAATCTCCACGTTGTTCTCCATGACGCCAAGGACCGGAACAGATGGAAGACCACTATTAGAAGCAAACTCATAAAGGGGTGTCACGACCTTCAGCAATGAGGAGCACGATGCAAGGAGGTGTTGAACTATGGAACCCTAAAAATGGGTGCGCATGGATAGCAGACGCCTCTATCGGTCAAGGCAATACAAGCGTCATTCGTTCTTTTCATTTTGTTTGACTGGTAATGTTGGCTAAACTTAATCACAAAGTATTTTGCATTTTGAAATGAATATTCAAAATGCAAAATACGTGTCAAAAGGTATTTCAAATAAAATACAAAATGGTTTTTAATAAAAGGTATTTAAATGCAAAATACAAAATAGATATTTTGCATTTTGTATTTGCATTTTAAATAGAAGTATTTCAAATAAGTCACATCTCTGCATACCAGGTACATCCAGACTGGACTGCTAATGCTATCCAGAGGACCAGAAGATACCCAATTTCGCCACGAAGGCGCAACACTGAATATGAAACTAGTGGAGGACCTAATTCAGACAAAAGATGTTTCCCAAGACCAAGCTGCTATTTATGTCTACTGTTTAGGCCTAGCATCCCTATTATGTGTACATTTGCAAGCTAGAGGCGCAGCCTCACATTTAAACTAAACGTGTGATGTGTGGTGTGTGAGCTCACCCCCCCTGTAAAGGGATGTAACTCCTAAGCTAGCTAAAGGGATTGAGGCGGAATCCTCTAGTGTACCTAACCTACTCCGTGTGTATGTGGATCCGACCGCTAATTGGACTTGGACCGCAGCCGGTTCCGGACAAAGAGGTGGGGAGACCTTCCTAGCTTTTCACCAGCCTGATTACTCAGCCCAGCTACTCTGGCTAGAAAGTGTGTCTTTAGCGTTGTGATATATAACGCTAGCAATATAAGACACATTCAATTGCTTCCCGGCGTTAGCCAGTTAAGATGTCCCATTCCCGTTATCACCGTTCGGTTTCCATGGGACACCCCAGGACACTTCGTCCCGTTAGGACTTCGAGTTACACAAAACTAACTTTATTATTATTAATTAATGAAAATTTGATAGTTAAATATCAATAAAAATCTTTAAAAGCAAAGTATAACTCGAAATCAACAAAGGCACGTACCCAAGTACTAGAATGCCTGACCCGTGTCTCACCGGTAAGACGATTGTATTCGAACCACAGATTAGTAAGAGTATATTCGAACAAGCCCTTTTCCATACCGCGCTTTTCCTTTTATGCGGGTCGCGACATCCGCGACATTTTCCTACGCATGCGAAGTAGCGATTTCTGAAGTTTTGCCGCCAAGACGCCGCGTCGCCGCGCATCTAAACTAAGGCTGTATACACACGACCTAATTTAATAATTTATTTAATTTAATGAAATATGAATCTTTAATTTGACTTTAATTTTTAATCACTGCCAGTTATAGGAGTGACGGACGTTCCGTTACAGACTTACGCGCAAAGCGGCGCTTAAACGCGCGGATCCGTCCCACTATACCCATTACCTATTGCAGTGGTAATACTATTCCCGTATTAGCACTGCAAATGGGTAATGGGTGTAGTGAGAACGACCCAGTCTCGCGACAGACGCGCTGCTAATGTGAAGGCATCCGCTGCTGCCGCGCTGCTGTCGCTCTAATGTGAAGGCGCGCTTACTCGGTACGGCACAGGATGCGGATAGTGAACGGCCACCAGATATGGTGGTTAGCCGCGAATATGTTGAATAAGCAGTCGCCGACTAAACAGCGGCAGGATTACCAAAATGAAGTGAGTCTAGTAGGATGGAGCTTCTCTATGAAAAGTAACAATATTCAGTGACGAATAATGTCATCAATGCTCTTACTACATACAGTGGTGGTCAGCTAATTAAAGACACTTTGAAAATTGTATGTTCATCAAGTTTTGTGTTCCAATAATTTTGTATTATGAATACATAGAAACCAGTTACTGTTGTAAAATAATTGTATGGGTTTTACGTATAATTTGAAGTTACTATTTGCCATAACCTTGATCTATTTTTCGTAACTTTTGACTTCAAATCTATTATAAGCAGAATAAGTGTACCAGTGATGTGGACAACTAATTAAAGACACCTCATGTAAGTAAATGAAAACAAAAAAATACTAAAACTACAAAAAAGGCAGTTTATATAAAATTGAAAATATTCATTTCTTAAATGTTTTACAAAGTTTTTGATGTTTTGTCGTATGTAGTTTAGCTGTATTTTGACCTTAACTTAGTCCTGGCATTGGTGATATGCGTTTCTTGTTATCATATATTAGAATTTGTTCTGATGCTTTCATAAAAGCGCCGTATAGTTAATAAACATTAGCAGCATGTCTCGCTAGTGTATTATCTAATACAAGAATCTCAATTTTTTCGATTGTATTGATGTTAGGACTATTATGGTAGCATATCTAAAAGATAGACAAAGTCCCTTAGGAAAACTGAGACGGCCGTTGCAGTCGGTTTAGTAAGTCGTTAGTAAGTGTAAACTACAAGATTTTCTAGACAAGATGCTTAGTCAGTTAGTAGCTAAGAGTAAGGTAGACTGTTGTTGAATATTATTGTTTAGGTATTCCATCCATGTACTAGTATTTTTTCATAGGTCCAGCAATACGTCTAGAAAATCAACGGCGCACTTTGATGTTTCCTCACTTTATATCTTACAGTTATATGATACATAGTCTTGTTAAATTGTCGTCTCATATACCGTTTTCCGTCGTAATTACATCCATTATTTATTTACATTCGAAAACATCTCAATTATCCACTTTGATTCGGTCCACGTTGAGAATGTATTTAGGCAAACCGCATCCGTGAAATATTTGGCATATTGTAAGTTTGGTAACTTATAAAATTTTCTTCAGTGCAAGTTTTCCTCGCATAATCTAGGCCTTATAATTCTTGCTAGAATATTTAACGATCTTCCTGCAGCAAATACTGTTATGAAAATATGCTTTGACCCTTAATATTTTTCATCTAGAAATCCCATTCTAGGTCTTTCAGTGGGGTCCGATTCTAAGGTTACATCTATCGCATTGGAAACTTTGTAATATCAGACAAATAATAGTTAGTAGGTAGTTACCAACGCTAAAATTACCTTAATGACGCGTTTATGAAAGCATTAGAATTAATTCAAATACATGCTTGCAAGGAAATAATAGCACTAATGCCAGGACCGTGCCAGGACTAAGTTAATTTCAAAATGCAGCTAAACAACATATGACAAAAAATCAAAAACTTTGTAAAACAATTGAGAAATGACAATTTTTAATTTCATATTAACTGTCTATTTTGTACTTTCAGTATTTTTTTGGTTTTCAGTAACTTACATTAGGTGTCTTTAATTAGTTGTCCACATCACTGGTACACTTATTCTGCTCATAATAGATTTGAGGTCAAAAATTACGAAAATTAGATCAATGTTATGGCAAATAGTATCTTCAAATTATACGTAAAATCCATACGATTATTTTACAACAGTTACTGGTTTCTATGTTTTCATAATACATAATTATTGGAACCCAAAACTTGATTAACATACAATTTTCAAAGTGTCTTTAATTAGCTGTCCACCACTGTATATGACCGGAGTTCAAATAAAACAGACATAGTTTACGTAATAATTTATTGATACGCTAATAATTCAATGATTACCTATTTATTCCACACTATTTAGTAGACTTGTTAAAGTAGTGAAGACAAAACATCCCTTGTCCCCCTCCCAAAGAAATACTCCACAAATTCGCTTATTAGCATTTACTTGTTCGCTTTAATAAATATTATTTACAGCTTTATCACGGTTTTATGGTATTTTTACCCCTTCAAACTTTGCCAAAAATATACATCTTCTAATATTATTTGCTCGCTATTTAACTGAGTCGGTTACTGTGGTAAGCAGCAGATATAAGGGAAAAGATAACATAACGTCTATTATTTAGACTTATACGACGCCTTTGGTGTAGTGGTTAGCGCTCCTGACTACTATGCCGGCGGTCGCGGGTTCGAATCCCGCAAGGGGCAAATGTTTATGTGATGAGCACGAACATTTATACCTAAGTCATGGATGTTTATAATGTACTTAAGTATTATGGGAGTCGCCCCGTCATTATCGTTGTCTGGTATTCGTGGCACAAAAAGAGAAAGTGGGAAGAAAATTCCTTAGTTCGAAACCAAGACAATTGGTGTGTTGTCTGGCGCATATTTTTTTATTATTATTTTTTATTATTGACTACCTTTATCGCACTTTAAGTTGTACAATTGGCATCTAATGGCTTAAGGCAATTTCTACCAGCCATCCAATTGGGAACGCAGTGAGTTTAATATAATATGAAAACAAATAGGTCTCCTATTGATATTTTTTGACTTTGCGGCTGCTGCCTTAGTGCTGTTTAATTTCGTACTTATTTTGTAATGTAGTTTTTTAATAAAAATGTAAGTGAAGTACATCTATGAACTCAGTTAAAACGCAAAGGGTTATAATCGACTACACCACATTGAATTAAAAACAAAGTTTGAAAGGTTTGGTGAAATAAATCTCTATACAAACATTTTTGATCCGATGGTTTCTATTATAATTTACAATTAGTAAATATAACATCACAACATATAAACTCTTGACAACAACAATCAAATTATGCCGAATGAATCAACCAAGTTAAACAATAGCGTTCGCAAACTATAAAATTGTTTTTTTTTATTCATATTTATTACATTTTCTTATACATTCTTTCATTGGCACTTGCTATGTCTATCACAAAAGGACCTTGCTGAGGATAAAATTTTTAGACTATCTTAGGGTCACATTCACCATCTAACTTTAATAGTGACCAAAATCCACAAATATTGGGTACATTAACTTTTAAATCGACTTTTTGTGAATTTTTGACTGTTTGTTTTGATGGTACTACACGTAAGTTGGTGAAAATAAGCCTTAAAATTTAATTTATAGGTTATCAGAACTATAAAAGAAACAAATTGGTATATGTTTTCCAGGACTCATTATTAAAATTTAACGGATGCCTGAATACTCGCACTCATTGAAGTATGGAAGGTAAATTACTACTGCTCCGTATCTTATTAAAATTAAGTAAATCTATTTCAAAGCTATTTTAAAGTTATTAAAGAAGGATGAGACTTTACACATTATAAAATATGTTAGTTAGCGTCTAATTTATAGACCTATAGTTTGAAAATGGAATGGAGTATGAAAAATCTGCATTATCATTATTTTATACAACTGTTTAAATAGTAATTTCTATTTTATGATCCGACAATTGACTTGCGATACTGTATAAGCTACGTAGAAGCAGTAACTAACTTTTAGTGATAATTTGCTATACAATTCCCGTTCTGATTAGCTATACTCATTGTAGGCTTTATCAAAAATAGAAGGATTAGAGTTATATATATCACAAAATATATTCATTGTTTCAACGATACTCCCTTTGTGTTCAATACCAAATGTTGGAACTACCAACACTTACTACTGTTTAGTATGGCCGCTTATGTCTATCTGCGTTAAGAAAATAGTGACGACATCGCCATTTGACCAATCACGTGCAAGAAATTATGAAGCCCGGCTACCTGATTGGTCGTTATAGTAGGTAAACCACTTCATTGGGACTTTGCTGCAGAGCACAGGGGCGCGGGGGAAGACGGGAGCGGGTTGCGTTAGGGGGCGGGCGGCGCGGAAACACCCTCCCGCGCCCCTCACGCTCACAATTTTGCGGTGTACCTATAGGTTAGGTAAATAAATAGGATAACCATCGTCCCATCTGCATCATTAGACTATAGTTTAAATTAAGTAAGTGCATCAATCTACAACATATGGCATTGAAAACAAAAGTCAACGAATAGGCCTGACACCACCATCGAACTGGACCACTGAAGAAGAGGTAATTTAATTTACTCATTAGATAATATCATCAAGCTATATCATGCATTATGAAACATATACTAAACCAAAACGTCTAGCGTGCAATACGTGCTATTGTAAATATGCAAAATGTATAAAACAATATTACGAGGACAAATTGCAGAAGTTTAAATACAAAATTATTTAATAAATAAGCCACTTCGAACACCGTACAATACAATCAACTCTTAAATATTAAGTATACCAGCGAATTAGTCCTGAAATACTTAAAGTCAGTCAATACATTCCTAATTTATATACGTACAATGACATTATGTATATGTTACAGCATGCTTTGTAGATAGAAACAGCTACTGACACGTTAATAGATATATGTAATAAAATATGTTTTTAACGAGTTAACCTGATAGAATTTGTAAACATCTAAACAATGGAAATAAGAGCCTTAGTATAGTTAGTAGGATCAAGCGTCTTTTAAGTTAACCACGAATCAGAGTGATATTTGAATATGGTAAACACTTTGTACACATATTTGACGATTTAAACTGTAAATAGATCTGATGATTATGACAATGGTCTATCAAAGATGTTAGTAAAGAAGTGACGTTGTACATTTACATCTAAAGTCAGCTATTAGACAAACAAATAGCCTACAGTAACATTATAAATCTAAATAATGGACGAACACATCTTCGAACGAATCCAGTCTCTTTACCGTTCATCATCATATAAGTCATTGCTTTCGTGTGAACTTATCTTAACACCGAAGGTAAATGCAACACTTAAGACACATTAAGTGCACTTCTATACACTTGCTGATTAATACTCGACCGATGCACCTTTGGACTTTCAATTAAAAAAAAACCGTGCGCGAAACCATTACACAAACGGAACCTTAAAACTATGCACTCAAAACAAAACATTAATTAAAATTAACCTTCAAAAATTCCTACACTCAATCCCTTGAGATCACACTCCTCCATCTAAACGGTAAATCACAATTTAGTAGGCTTCACTAGATTACTATCGCAACAACTCACGAACACAAAAGTCACTGATTTCTTGCCATTTCCACTTGATGTCTTAGGGCACTCTCCATAACTATACCCAGGGATTGGCTGTCAAGGATCACCTCAAGATATTTGAATGCAGTTTAGGCCACTTAAACAGGTACGTATAATTATTTTTTCTGATATAATCTCACTCCTTTCTTGGCGTTAATTTCTCAGATGATACACTATTGACTGGTCTATTTACATCAGTACACGTCAGTATACATTTCTGGGCAAGTACGTACCGATTTTCTCCAATTTCTAAAGGTGATTGCTTAAAATTGGTACACCCTTGCTAAAATTCGGTAGAATTCCTCGTAAACCCCAAGCATCCAAAACAAACCTCAAATATATAGATACGTTAGGAAGGACATTCCTATAATAATGTACAGGTTTGGTGAACTGAAGAATCCTTTGTTGTAACTGCAGTCCAAATCTCTTTGCAAGACCTGAAACAACAAAAAATCTATATCAGTACAAGTAGACGGCGAGACAAGCTAAGGAGGCGAAGAATAACAGTTTTATTACAACCTACAATCTGTCTGTCTAATGTAATCAGGTTTTTTAAACGGCTAAACCTCAATTTCTTCATCGATAGTAATGGTAAAGTTATGTTACCCGCGGTTGAATATGTACTATTGTGTGTGTTTTGAAGAGTATCTCCCTTAACCAAATGTCAGAATGGCTAATAATGGTATTTAATGACCATTGGTAAAGGCAATTTTACTCAAGACGGACAGTTTTGCGCGGAAGACGAAAAGGGAACTTATTTCTTAATTTGAGTAATTGGTTTATTTGAGTCAATTATTGTGATTGTGTGATGGAATTGTCGTGATTATTTTGCGCTTTTAAAGAAAACAATGCAGTTAAAGTGAAAAATAAAATGAAGCGAGCTCTGGAGCTATATTTTTGGATCACTCGCTTCAAGATGGCGAGTGATTTTCGTTCGAAAATGAATTAAAAGTCAACGAAAATAACACGAACGAAAATCACTCGTAATATTGACGTGAGTGATTCAAAAATAGGGCCCCTGATCACGCCGCCCTTCCCGGGTCGCTGTTCCTGCGCTTGAGCATTAAAATGCGAACCACCTCGCATCTCAATGAGTTAGGTTAAGATAGGAAGCCTAGTCTAGGGTTCGTTCTGGTTTTAAGTGTTAAAACATTCAATCATTGTCTGTATGGCGTGGAGCCGAAGACGTTAAACTTGTATTTTTAAAAAAATGCAATTTACATTCAATAATTGTCTGTATGGAATGGAGCCGACGACGTTAAACTTGTAAAAAAAAATAGCAATGCTCACATCAACGAGACTCCTGTTGTAGTTGAGCGGGCAGGAGGCGAAGCGCACGTCGTCTCGGGTCGCGACACAGTCGTTCACGCTGCTGCAGAGGTACTGCCGCCGTTTTCTGTCCCACGCCTCAATCCACCTGTTAACAATATTACAAGACTTGAATCCAGATTCAAATACTATAAAATTGAAGGCTACTCATAGAACAGGATCTCATCTTTCGTTCATTTTAGCCTTCGTAGGGTGAATCAGAATATTTATTTGCATAAAAACATGGTATTTTTAGATGGTACATACTGGTTGCGATGGAATGATCAATAAAAGAATACGCCGGCTTTATGAATCTTGAATTAGTTGATATCTTAGTCCAATAACTAGCACATACACCAATTTTAGATATCTTTAAAACGTATACATACACCTGTGTTAAGGTAGGTATTCTTTTTAAAGTATTGCAATATTTTCCATATCTATTTTTACACAATTATCAGACTGATAACACACAGAGAAGCTTTAAGTCCACCTTCGTACACCATGACTTGTACAAAAAAGACTTTAAATAAATAAGTCATGTTTTAAAATAATTCTTACCCGATTCCACAGTCGCATATTAACGGGTTCCCTGATATCAGTATATCATGCAGAAACATGTTATTGGGCACTCCCGGCCACCCCATTTGCGCAGGGTTGGCGACCTTCGTGATGTAGTTAGACCGGAGGTCCAGGGTTAGGTTCCTGACCCGGCCAGGCTTCCAGAACGTTTGGCTTTCTATCTCTTCGATGCTTGTGTTGAACACTGTGAGCCGTAGGACTTTGGAGTGTACACCCTGGGAATGAAAATCATAGTTGTTTTTTGTTTTTATAGTGTTTTGTCACTATACAAAATTAATGATCAGTGACTGACTGACCGTGACTCTGTGACATACGAGGAAGTCTCTCGTCAGTCACAGAGTCACGGTTGCTTTTTACAAGTGAAATTTATATAATGAAAATCATGTTTATGTTATTCGAATGCAGGTGGAATTTGATCATTGGTTGATTGATAAATTGATAAATAATGTTCACATTTTTGTACACTATTCGTGTAGTACCCTCTGAAAGCCTTACCACTTTCAAACAAAAATCGTTTGCTCACACGAGACGATGCAATGTGCAAGCGATTTTAGTCTTAAAACTGGTAAGGCGTCGGTTTCCTTTATATTACTGGTGTCGGTGTCTTTATACATAAGTTATGAAATTCAGAGCCGCATACACGTAAATGAATAAAAAAAACCCAAGGATAACTCCATAAGGTGCATATAATAATATTCTTACACATTTTACCCATATTACTAAAAAAATATACTCACAAACAACAGATACGGGGCCAGCGAGATAAGCGACCTTCCCGTTATAGTAATATTGTTCAGTTTGCAAGGTAGCGCAGCGCTCATCTGCTGACCAAACTCAGGGATATACTCCACATCAATATAGAGATTCTCCAAGGCTGCATTGTACGCCAGCATGCGTGGGACGTTGAACTCTCGTAATTCGGTAGAGGTTGAGATTTTTAGCGTACGTAAAGCGTACATCTTGCCGAATACACCGTGCTGTAAATAAATAAGAATAATTAATTAATTATCTTTTACCGGTTCTCGGTATTGGCGGTTCATCTCAACAGAGATATGCCAGGTACGCAGAAGATAATTTAGTGCCCAGTGTGCGCAATACACAAGTGCACTTTCTATTCCTTCACTCTCAATTCAGTGAGACGGCAGCCCCAACATGACCGAAGAGAGATAAAATACAGGACCAAAGGCATAACGTGATTTCCGAGACAAGGAGGTGTTATCACCACAGACGACCTCCGAGATTTTTCCGAGTATTTTCAAGACAAAAACCCAAAAACAAATATCGGCCAGATCCAGGATTCGAACCCGGGACCTATTGGGTAGTGACCAGCGAGCGAACCGCTACACCAATGAGGCAGTCAAAAAAGATGAAAAAGAAAATAGTATTTTTTGCAATAGTACAATATCTCTGAGACCCTACTCTGAAGGATGTAGTCCTTATTTTTGCCATGAATGTATCTTGGTTACACACTGAGCTCTCTGCTAAGACGACGGTAGCTGAAAACATCCTCAGAACAGGTTCCTTCTAGTTTTTAAACCGAAACAAAGATTCTGAGTATAGTAATAGTTCCAACAAAAAAATAAGGTGATACCTTCTTAACTGATTTACATATATTTTCGTCTTATATCAGCAATCTTTAAAAATATTATAAAGCTTAATAGTTTATTTGTTTGTTTGAAAACGCTTATATCAGGAACTACGGGACCAATTTTTTTTTGTGTTTTATAGCTTATTTATCGATGAAGGCTTTAAGCTATAAAACATCAAGCTGCGACGGGAGGGGAGGTAGCAAACTTATAACGCACGGAAATTATATACCTTTGTTTCATTGAATAACAAAACATAGCTGTTTAAAGTCACTCACCTCAAGAATCCTCAACCTGAGCTTGGTGACGTCAAGGTACTCCAGTCGTGATGATACTCCGTAGAGGCTGTTGTTCATCAGGGCAGTAATAGGGTTGCCAGATAACGACAACCATCGCAGGTCGTTCAGAGATTGTGTTGCCTGTGAAATAATACATCGTGAAAAATACGAATTATAAAATGTACCTCTAACCGTGTTACTGACTTGTACACATTTACGAGCTTATCTACAAGATAGTGGTGTGGTAGATAGAACTGACCCATGGGTCTAGAATTTGAGACCTAAGAAGGACCCATAAAATGTTCGAAATATCAATTTATTTCTTTGCAATTGGATTAGTCTGGTAATAAATAGAAAACTCATTGATTTTTTTGTTCGATGATCATGATTACTTTGTTCAGTAAATATATAACTTAAAATGATACAGTTTATCGGAGAAAATAAATCTTATCAAACATGGATATGTTATAAAAAATCTCGTTATTAACAAAAAGATTCTTACCACAGGCACGGTCGATAAGTCATTGTAAGACAGATCTATCTTCCTCAGTCGAGTGAGATTTGCGGTTGTGTCCACAGGAATCAATGGGAGGTTGTTGTACGAGAGATCTAAACTCTTCAGCTTTGGTAGTAGCATTGATGGCACCTATGTTAAAAAAAGGTAAATTTAGTTAGGTAAGAAAACAAATGGTAAACTTTATTTTTAGGGTTCCGTAGCCGAATGGCAAAAAACGGAACCCTTATAGTTTCGTCAAGTCTGTCTGTCTGTCTGTCTGTCCGTCCGTATGTCACAGCCACTTTATTATGAAACTATTAGCATCACACCGCTGAAACTTGGTAGGTAGGTGTATCTTCTTTACCGCTTTCGGATTCAGGTACAAAAAATTTGAAAAAATGATATTATAGGGGGGGCTCCCATACATGAAACTAAAACCAAAAAAATTTTTCTATGGAAAGGTCTTTCAAAATGACATTGTGGTTCCTACAACCATTTTTTCTAAAAGTCTAACGTTTGAGATATAGACGCTTCCAAAGTGGTAAAATAGGCGTCCCCCCCATCTAACTTTTAAACTAAGGAAGTGAAAATTTTGAAAAAAATATGTAATGTAGATCTCAACATAAACTTTCAACGATAATTGGTTTGAGCGAAATCGAACTAGCAGTTTTTGAGATATAGCACATTTTTATCAACCGCAAATATAACTTTGTCTTTCATACAAACACCATGAAAAACAAAGTTATATTTGCGGTCAACAAAATATTGTGCTATTTTGGTTAAGTGGAAGTAAGAATCCCTAATTCAGTTAAAGTTGGCACGGAACCCTCAGTGCGCAAGTCCGACTCGCACTTGGCCGGTTTTTTATTTTGATACATACATCACACCCATTTTTGGTATTTAACAAATTACCTTGTCTTGTACTTAATCTAATCACTTAGGTTTTGTGATCGATAGTAATGGTAAAATGTTGTTACCAACAAATTTAATTGAATATTTACGAATGTGTGTTTTCAAGAAAAAAAAAACCTTAACCAATGGTCAGTAAATAGCCATTCTGACATTTGCTTTAGGAGTTTTTCTTCAAAACACAATCGCTGGTAACGACATTTTACCATTACTATCGATGAGGGAATTGGGCCTTAGTCCACTTACAGGTCCACTTACGCGTGGATACGGATAGGCTTAGCTCGTAGTTAAATCATCATTTTGGTGATGTCACTTTATTTGTAACAAATATAGAATGATGATTAAACCCAGGGCTTAGGCTAATCCTGCGCAACGTTAAGGGATGTTTTGTTACCAATGAAATAAATAAAAAATACTTTTTTTAATACTCATGTAGAAGGTTATACTCACATGTTGCAAACTGACGTTCTTCAGTCCCAAATGGAACAGCCGTCTCTCCAATCCTTTGAACACGCTGATGCCTCGTTCGCCGCTGTTGAACGGCGAGTTGTTGCTAAGATCTAACCAGCGAAGCCTTGGCAGCACGGAAAAGGTGTTGCCTTCTATCCTGACGAGATGGTTGTCGGATAGATCCAGAGAGAGGAGGGACTGAAATGTTGTGATATTGTTAGTCTACAATGTCAATTGCGTATAACTTGAATTATACGACAATGAGAGCGACTTCATGAGTAAATTTTTTTCCCCGCAAAAAGATAGTATACCTACTCGTATGTAGGATTCAGTTAAAGAAGAAATATATTGTATAATATGGCTATGAAATGATGTGAGTAATATTCAGGCATCTGAATTTTTAAGTATAGATGTACACGTAAAAGATTTTAAGAAACTTAATATAACTTATTTTTCACATGGGATTATAGAAATAGAATAGACTGATTAAATGATTTGTTTCAATTTGAGAATATTAAGAACTTCTAATGAGAAGTTACATATACCTATCATTATAGTAAGTAGGATAGGTATATGTAAAAACTAAAAGTAGGTAGGTATTAGTTTGAAAAAAAAAAACAAATAAAAACAGATGCAAAATGTAACACTTCAAAATGCAACTAACTACAATCAAACACAAAATAGGAAAACTACGGGATGATAGTGTCTTATTTATTTAGTGTAAACGCCAGCTTACTTATTTTATTATGCAGTTCTAACCGAGATTGTATTTTATCTTTTTCTTCCTCTCTATTTATCTCTCTCTTTTCTTGAGTAAAGATATTCTAATGATATGCATGAGAAACAATGTTGTGATAGCTCCATAAAGATCTAACGTAAATAATTACTACATTTTACTCTTTAAACAGCACGTAATAAGAAATAGAAAGAGTGAGAATAATAAAGAGCTCGAGAGAAGATAAAAAGAGAGAAATAGAGAAGAGAAAAAGAACAAAAGACGTCTAAAACGTGTTTTTGCTTTGACAACTAAGCCGGCGTTTGCACAGTTTACCTACCCTATAAAGTGCGTTCTGCTGGTACTGTTTCTTCTGGTGGTAGACCCTCGTGTGATCCCTCCTGGCCGTGTGGTACATGTACTCGTCGCTGTAGTCGGGTTCCTCGGGCCAGAAATCGCTCTGGTCGGTCTGACGGACATGCACGATTAGCTACTACTCTGGCGCTACGGTTAGTTGTGGAACACTGGGTATGGACTAAGTGGGAAGTTTAAGATGTTAGCGACAGCTATGAAACCTTTTTTACTATTATTTATGGTTTTGTCTGTGCTTGTTTTACTGTTTATTTATGATGATATTTTGTTTTATTCTTGTCGATATTTTTCACTCGAATAAATAGTGAAAGTGAAAATAGTGGCTTAATGACTGTAATTTGTGTTTTTTTATTAAGGGTTTGACACTGCAGAAATCAAGATTATTCGGGAAACAAAACGAGTCTTGGAAAAACTCCGAAAAGTGGGTAAAATATTGTATAATATAAGTACCCAATATTTTTAAACAGCAAAAATGTATCTGATGATTACCTGAACTGAACAAGAGTCATTTTATGATTACAATTTAAAGTTCCCACTTAGTACACAGCCCAAACAAAAAAAGATTTTGGGCACTTCGAAAGCTTTTGAAAACATATTTATAAATATAGGTATTTTACTTATGTACATACAAAAACCACGTCACAATTCAAGCTGTTAGTAGTAAAATCAATGTTAGTCTAGAAAGGACGTTACAAAAACTTCAAAATTGGGGCACACACGGCGACCTTTAATAAAATTCCCCGTGTGTGCAACCCTTTATGTTAAGGGCACACTGCACCATCAGAGCTAAGCCAAGCTGCGATTGACTTTCAGTGTGTCCCCGATCACTTTTTCGATAGAAATGTTGATACATAGGAGTATAAGAATTTCTTTATTTATATCAAACCCATTTTGTGACAGTATTTCAGTTATTTGTATGGAATCCATCACCATCAACATCCAAGTGTTATATCTAAATTATAGGTTTGAAATAAGAGTAATTTGAAACTATGTTATGTAATTCAGATAGAACAAAAATCAGGCGCAGCACTCAGCTTAGCTCTTAGTGTTAACGCATTCAACCCAGGGGCTTTCTCTCGATCTCAATTAAATTTCCAACGTGATATTTTATTCGTCTTCCAAATCTTGCACCCGTAAAAATGTTGAAGTGAAATCTAGAGTAAACCCCCAACAGTTCTTTAAAAGCTTCAGCAAATCAACTCACTCGAAATCGTTGTACGAAGTCGGCCATAGATATCGCTGGTATGGTGTTCCCACTCAAGTCCAACTCAACGAGGTTGGCTGCAGCAGCCTGCGATAGGCAATTGGTAGGCACCCTTGATAGGTAGTTGTTGGAGAGGTCTAACCTGTTGGATAAAGTTAAGATTTACAGTAAATGGGTTAACAAGCCTTTTAGAATTGACCTACGGCTCAAAACGACTACGGCTAAGCGATTAATGACTAAATCATATTTTGAGATTCTCAAACTTCGAGATAAATTGGATAAATTGGACTAACACCATTTTTTGTATTGTGAGATTATTATTTCCTTCCTTTGGATTATAGTTGCCCCAATCGGACCTTATCTTAATATCTGACACTCTTAAGTGGAGATTCATTTTTAGTATTGATGTTAAGCATTAAGTTATTAGGATATAGTGATTATTAAAACTGTAAATCTTCCTAAGAATAAATAAATAAAGAGTCTTAGAGGGTGGACCTATAGCTTGTGTTGCTTGCATTTTTTGACCGATTGGAGTAGGTACATATTTGGTTCGTGTGCTCGATGGATCATTACCTCTCACGAATGTGTTTGTCAACATTATTTTGTTTACGCGGCCGCTGGCGGGCTATGCATTCGTGAGGCTTAAAGGAGGTACTTTGAACTACTTGAAAGAGATAGAGAGATAATTTTTGTTTCTTTGAAGTAGAGCAAGACGTACATAGCTATTTATGTGCGCAGCGTAGGACGTCCACCAACAAGATGTATAGACAATCTTGTAAAGATCACAGGATCAGACTGGATGCTGGAAAACCGAGGGGGAGGCCTATGTTCAGCAGTGGACGTCCTTTGGCTGATAATGATGATGATGTTGGCATAGCTACATTTTTGCTCGAGAAGCACTAAAAGACTCGCGAATGCGCAGCGGTCCAAGATTGAAAAAAGCAAGTTGAAGCATTTATTAAAAGGTGGTTAGGGTTAGTTTTGCTAACCCTTTTCCACTCCTATCCTTTTTTATTTATGAAAATATTAAATGTTATTAATGCAATTCATACCTTTCCAAATGTGGCGATATAATTAGGTTATCGGCCAGATTCCTGATGCGGTTGTTTGACAGGTCCAGAGATATCAGAGACGGCATCTCGTGGAACACTTCCACTGGCAGTTCGTTTAAGTAGTTGTGCGATAGATCTATGATCTGGAACAATTATTTTTTTAAATTTAGAAAGGTACAAACGACAGCACGTCAAGCTATACACAGCGGTATCTTATAATATTGGAATAAGGACTATTTTCCTACAATAATGTATAGTCTGATATGCTGGCGACTGTACTTTTAGGGTTCCGTACCCATAGGGTATAAACGGGACCCTATTTATAAGACTTCGCTGTCTGTCCGTCTGTCTGTCACCAGGCTGTATCTTAAGAACTGCGATAGCTAGACAGTTGAAATTTTTACAAATTATGTATTTCGCTATTACAGCGGATACTATTGCCGCTGTTACAGCAGACACTAAAAACAATATAAAATAAATACTTAAAGAGTGCTCCCATACAAGAAAAACTTTTTATGTTGCCCTTTTTTGCTCGATATCATTAATGGCAACAAGTAGGCACTTGAAATATTCACAAAATACTCAGTTGTGTGTGTGTTTTGTAATTCCATAAAAAAAATGCCAATGGTACGGAACCCTTCGTGCGCGATTACGACTCGCACTTGGCTAGATTTAGTTATCCATTATTTAAGAGCATGGAAAAGACATGATAGAACGTAGAATGTATTTTAGCTACCAAAAACACGATAGCAAAAAAATTGCATTTGTGAAGAGGAAAAATTTCCTACTTTTTGCTGACCGAATAGGAAGTAAATAACAATAAGAGATGTAATGTAGTTATTTCAAATATTACCTGTAAAGCTTTGGCTCTAGCAAAGCAGTCGTACTCCATGTGATAGATGAGATTGTGGGACAGGTCGAGATACTGTAGCGCTGCTAAAGACCCGAAAACATCCCTCGTGATGTTTCGTATCAAGTTGTGAGACAAATACAGCTCTGCTAGAGTGAAGTCTGCATGTCTGTAAGTAAATGGAATAATACAGCATTAAAATTTGGATATTAAATCTAGGAAATAAAATTCAGCTAGAAATCACTGAGGTGGCACCGTCAACGTTCCAAATACAGGATTTTATTAATGTTCGATCCTAATATAACTTCCTTCTGGTGTATCCAACCACGGCGGCGAATCTCAACTAAGATTGGCCATCGGCGCGGGACACTGCTTACACTGGTCAAGTGTGCACATAACACAAGAACACTCTCTGTTCCTTCACTCTTATTATTCGGTGAGATGGCAGATCCAACATGACCGGGTAAGATCAGGTGCAGAACCGACGGCTCAACGTGCTTTCCGGGGCACAGGGGTGGCATCACCGCCAATTTCCTGACTCCAGGTGGTTTACCAGTAATTTCAAGACAGAAAAATCCAGGAACAAATTTTGGCTTCAAACCCAGGACCTCTTGGGTAGCACCGCGAACTAACCACTACACCAACGAGGCAGTCGTTCTCAGGTAGTCTAGTTCGATCTACTATGCAAGTCGTGCCACACTTTGTGTTTTCTTTGTTTTATTTATATCATAACCAATTATTTCAGATTATTTTAACTCATAATACCTAAAATATATAGTTATATGGTCAAATCATAATAAGTGATAATATTTTAACAGTGGCTTTGTATACATCATAGAAACCGGGCACTATCATTATTTGTTGGATTGTTGGAAAATCGAGATTTTAATTATTATTATTTTCATTAACATAGTTAATATCATTTTTTAAAACAGCACCCTGACAATTTAAAAGGAATCCACGTCATCGGCTTCGACTCTCTCAATTCAATGCACAAACCTTCTTTTTCTCTAATCTTAGCCTTAATGAATAAAAAATTAAAATCTGAAAAAAAATATATTACCTTAGTCTCCAATTTTCTCAAAAATAGGCGATAAAAACCAAAAATGTTTTCAACAAAAAATTATTAATTTATTGTGTTGAATCGGTCCTTTAAATATTATCACTTAAAACGAGGTGACCTTATATAAATACTCTTAAAAAAATACGTACCTAAAGTAGTAGGGCGCGATTTCGGAGATGTTATTATGAGAGAAATCCAACACTCTGATATTCACAGACACCGTACCGAGACCTGAAATAAAGCAATTATACTTCAATTAATATAAATAGGTAAGTATATGTTACATAATTAAAACACATAATTATAGCCTCATTCTAAAGACTAGGACGGACAAGAAGTATCACAATACAATCACCTTCTGCCATCGAAAGATCTTCATTAGACATTATGCCTGCATGTAAAGCATAAACAAAAAGAAGAAAACATGAAGAAAGAAATAAATAAACAATAATGAGAATGATTGATCATTAAAAAAAAGGATGTAATTATCACCTTCGGTTTCATGAGGGCTATTTTCAGAGACTAGTCCTGATTAGATGATGCAAAAAAAAAATTTAAATAAGTATGCAGGGTGTGTCCTATAAAAGGAGTGAAAATTTCGGCCCTATATGTAATCAGTTATTCTAAATGGTTTTGATTTCATTATAACGAACAAAAGTGTTATTTTGTAACAAAATAAATCGGGCTTAAGAAAGAAAGAAGAAAAGGTTTGATTTATTTTGTTACAAAATAACATGACTGGACACATTTGTATGCTATGGAACCATTTGTTTGAAATACATTACTGGTAAGTAATGTAATTCAAACAAATGTGTCCAGTCATAGAACTTGACATTGTCATTTACTGCAACGAGTTAGCGATTTTGATATAAATTGACTAGGGATTATATCTTGAGATTACTTGATTACTATGACAAGGTAACTACATATAATCTGTAGTCATTGTTTATATTGTTCGCTCCTATTACAGGCCTCACACTGTATAAACAAATAAGATGATGTAAACAAAACAATAAAAGTAAAAAAATATATCACCTTCTGTGTCAATATCTTCAGAATACTCATCTTCATCATGACTATGAATCTTTAGTCGTTCTGATATAAGTAGGTGAGTAGAAAGAAGAAAATAAAGAAGCGTGGAAAAAGAAAATATTGCGATGAAGAAAAATAAGCAAAAGTTAGTATATTAAAATGTAGGAATCATATTAAAATGTGACAATGCTGATAGCATGTGGTCAACATTGTCATTTACAGTCTTTTAACGAGATAATAACAAACATAAAAAGTATTCTTTGCTATCAATTCTTATTCGTCTTCGATAATATGACCAAAACATGACAGCTAGCTGTTCAAACATCCATAGCTATCCAATGGGGCAACGCAGTCAGCATCATAGCCTCCTTGCCACAAGTCTTATGATGAGGTCTTATATTTTTTTTGCATGTCATGGTTTTATTTTTTCTTATTTGTAATATCCTGCTTTTATTTAACTTCAATTCACAAGAAAAAAAAGTAAAAAATAACAATATTTTAAGCACAAACTTACTTTGTACTTTCGGTTGGTAAAAGTCAGTATTGTAGAAGCTCAGTGCGTTAGAATCCCTCAATACTGTCATTCGGTTGTAGGAGACGTTCACTTTGAGCGCCGTGGCAGAGCCCACTTGGTCGAACATCGAGAATCTGAATGTGTTCAGCTGGTTGAACGAGATGTCCAATCTGAAAAAAAATATGGACAGTTTGTAGAAGTTGTAGAAATGCAACAACTGTAAGCAATTGACATTATGTCCTCAAAATCGACGTTTATCCGGTTCGAAGGACCAATAAGTTAGTTGCAATGTACTATACCAAAGCTTTTTTGTAAACACTTTCCGGGTTAGTGTCTGGGATACTGTGTATTGCACACTAACATAGCAGTATCTAATGATTACTTTAGTTAAACAGATATTTAATTGAAACTGTAAGGTTTCGTTTTGATGTTTCAATAGAGTTAGTTTTAATAGCAAATAGTACCTACTATTGAGTACTCCACTCCGCCGCTTTACCACCAAGCTTTAGTAGCTTACACCTCACCTCGTTATTTTTTTGTTTATGTGCACCCGTTTTTGTATCGTGTGTGCATGCGATTTTATTTTTAAAGATAATAAGGTGGCAGAGACTTACATCATTTGAGATAAAGTTAATATTTTATACATACTCTTTCAACGCTGGAATATTCTGGAATGCCTCTTCTGTGATCTCATAAATCCTGTTGCCTCTCAGTTTGATCACTTTCAAGTTATCCAGACTAGTGAACGCTCGTCTCTGGATAGTTTCAATCAAATTGTCTTCAATCAGAATCTCTTGCAGTTCTTTCAACTCGACGAACGTGTGCTGAACGATTTGATTCATTTGGTTTAGAGATAGGCAAATGCTTTGGAGTTGACCGTGAATGTCACCCTGTTGATAAAAAAGTTGTACTTTCATTAACACGTTCCGGGACACTACTCCAGACACAATAGATGTTTTATTGTTTTCACGCCTGTAGGCGGGCACTGTCCCGGAACGTGTTAAGCAGATAATAATTCACCTTGGCGTTGCGTTGAGTCTCCATTTTGTGGCGTCTCGTCGTTTTAAATCACTTATTCTGTTGAAAGCGCGTTGTGACGACGCAACGCAACGCACCAAGCACAATGCCGTTCAGATTTGTATATAAAACGACGGAGCTGACCCTCCGAAGCCACAGTGTAGACGTAACGCAATGCAATGTGGTTTAGTTCATAACCAGTATTTTGTTAATTTGATTAGAACAGCAAAACAATTGTAGTTGTAACGTATACGTAATGAAGTAAATATTTCTTAGCTTATCAACTTATAAAGTTCTTAAAATGAATTAAGTTAATACAGCTGCGTAGCAGCACATCTATTGTAAATAATGATGTGAGTTATAAAAACATTCAACAATTTTCGTTACCTGTAAAGTTCCTTTAGAGAAGTGATCAATCGCATTGTCTTGAAGGTTCAAAGTCTTCAACTTGTACAGAAAGTGGAAGGATGTATCTGGCACGTTTTTCAGTTTGTTGTTGCTCAGATCGAGGTGTTGTAGCTCGATCAACGCCTTGAGAGGTTCGAATGGCAACACCTTGACAGTTTCGGCTAGACCGTTCGATAGTTTCAGTGTCGTTAGGCTGTGTAACTGTAACAAAAGTGCAATTTATGTATAAAAGATATCGTAGCTATTATTTTTAGGATAACTTTAATAAGAAGTCCAATTTATAACACAATTATACATAAAAGGAAAGAATGATAACAGGGAACTGCCAACTTCAGAAAAATACGTCAATCAACCAATTGGGTAGTTTCCTGCAATTACCAACAATACGACGAACCCACAGTAAAATGTGCGTCAGACAAATACCTCTACAGAAAGCTATGAAGTCAAAGTTTTAACCATTGCGATTCAAAATAATAAATCTATGGACGAGTAGCGTTTTAACAAACAATAAAAATTACTCTAACGATTGGTGGTGTCTGACACCAACACTGTCAACTAGCCTATTCCAGCAAAAGTTATTTATCTTTAACAGAAACTTACTTCAGCAAAAGCGAAAGGATCAATAAAGTCAATGTCGTTCTCCGACAGGTCCAAGGTCTTGATGGTCCTCACGTGCTGGAAGGCACTCGACTCGATCCTGTTGATGGTGCTGCCGTAGACTTTCAGGTCTTCCAGGTCTACGCCGAAATCTAGGAAGTCTTCAGCTCGAATGCTCTTGCGGATGAGTTTGCTTACGGCTAAGTAACGAAGTGAGCGCATTCTGGAAGATGGAAGATTTGTTTGAGTATTCAGGCGGAGATTTACTTTTTGTATTTGGTTGTAGGAGCTGGTTATGAGACTAAATATCAAAATGATGATCATAAGACAATACGAATAGGTTATACTTTTCAAAGTTTCATGTAGTTACGTATGATGTATGGTAACCATTTTTGTAAAGTACCTATGCAAGTCCTTTGGGCTAGAATTAACACATACTGTCATAGTTTTGCCTATGTCTTTTTCTATACCTACTATTAACAGTTATTAACGACTAGCAGTCACAGCGAACTTCGTTTCGCTCCCAGCTCCGTCCCACTCCAGCCCCGTTTATGGGGATTTTCTTTGCTATAAACCTCATGGAGACTTTCCAATGAATGCAAAACCTTAGAAATCGGTTCGTCTGGAGTTATAGCGTCAGGGAGGAAAACCCAACTTATTTTATATAGAAGATGAGATTAAACTGCTTGAGGTTTTACTAATACCTCAGCTTGGCTCACAGCTTGTCTTTCAATCAAGACTATTGTTTTTCTTTGTAGTTAAGTTACCTAGTTCACTACCTAACCTTTTAAGATACTGACCTTCTAACATCTTGCAGGCTCATTTCTATCGAAGACGCCCCGCTGACGTCCAGTGAGAACAGTTTGTGTTGGAAGTTGTTGTACGACGTTATGTCGAAATCGGCGGGATTGTTGTTATTCGTTGCCAATGTGTTGATGTCTACCTGTAAAGTAATGAAATAACATGCATTCATTTATCTCAAAATCATTTTTTTTTCATACAGGCAATATAAAGTAAGATCTCATCAGCAAGACGGTACCCTAATAAGTCTTTCAAATAGCGTTTTAGTATATAGAATCCTCTAATAGGGTTTGCTTTAGAAATTACTCATTAGGTACTGTCGGGGCCTTACCACCATGAGACGGAAAACCACTTGCACCAGACGTCGTTTTTTGTATAAGTGGCGCCTGTTTTTGTTTCGTGTGTAAAACGTGTTCCATTCCAAAGTGGCAAGGCGATAGAGGCCTCGACCGTACAGACAGATGTACTTGTATATTATTTATTTTTATACACTTACTCTATTCTCCCTCAAGTTCAAAAACCTCAGCGAGTCCAATTTATTCAGCATAAACTTGGAGATCATGGTCAGGTTATTTTCAGACAGGTCCAGGCTTTGCAGGCTGTTCTCAAGACCTGCAAATGCTGCAGGAGATAGGTCCCAGATACCGCAGTCTCGAAGAGAGAGGATCTTTATCTTGGCGTTGCGGAATGCGTCTTCCTGTGAAAGGAATAGGGTTGAATTTTGTATATCAATCTTTATTTGAAAGGAGATAAGCACATTCTGTCTCAAGAACTAGACAATTGGTGTGTGTTTATAAGTACCGAAAGTGCAGTTCACTTGGCCTAGGCCCGTGACACTGGCACTATAAATACCGAAGGCAAACCTGTCTTCGAGATCAAACAACTGTTAATAAATAATAATAATAATAAATAAATTCTTTATTTGCACCAATACACAATTTTACATGAAATGTATGAAACCCTGGCTGCCAAACTAGTTTAAACTGTGTTATGGAAGCCAGTGTCTTCCCAAAAAGGCTTGCTAATTTGATTAGTACAACATAATACAAAATTATATCCTCATTTTTAGCATTACTTATTCATATTCATATTTATTTATCTTGACTTACCCTCAAAACATGGATAGGGTTTCCATCTAAAGAAGTGGAATTCAAAACAAGGAAGTTTTTAAATGATCCTGGATGGAGTTCCGTTATTACATTGTTGTCCAATCTGAAATAAGAAAAATTAATATAAATTAGTTATGTTTTTTCCGTGGGACAGTGACCTGTGGGTCTGATTCGTGCTCGATGTGAGGTTTTTGTTTTGTTTTATCTTATAGTTTAGTTATTTTTTTCTGTATTTGTAAATAATAATATAAGTTATAACATGTTACATATTATTCTCCTATCGATTTGCGTACGCTCGCGCCAAAATTGTGACATGTATCTGCTGTTTCTGTCTTGCATTGTAAATGGCGTCGCGTGATCCGTTCTTAGCAATAAATTATTTATATTAATTTCAACCGTGTTTAGATGAGCTTCCGTACACTATAAATTGGTACAAAATAAATAAAGACAGTACAGAGAAAAAAAGTATCTACGACTAAGTTAATGAGTTAACTATTATTCTACTCACTTCAATACATCCAAAGACAGTTTGGTAGGTGTCTCGTGGACGGGTGGGACTTGTTTGATCACGTTGCTTGACAAGTCTAGCACCCGGAGCTGCCTAAGCGGTGACACCTCTTCGTAAGGGATGAAGGTCAGCTGGTTGTCTCCAAGGAGCAGCTGAAAGTGGAATTCATTAATATAAAAAAAACCTTTATGGCACTCGCATCTTCAACTGACTATGCTATGAGTCTACAATCGCTCTATTTCGTACTGTAGTAGTATTAAACACTCGCTTTTTCTGCGACCATAAATCATTCACGCGCTTATCGATAACTGTGCAGTGCACAGTGCAACACTACTTCTTCGCATAAGTCCTTTGAGTGTGAAAGATATATAATCGTTGTCGCAGTCTCAAGTTTAATTGCCGCAGAGGAAGCGAGAGTTTAATATTACCATAAAGGATTATAATTATTGCAATTGAAACAAAAATACCTTCCATTATAGACGACGTGAAATCAACTGAGTCGTGTGAGTGACTTAGGCGCTTGCTCCACGAGCGAGAGAATCGCGGCGATATTATCGTCGTGCCACGTATTTCTATACACTCTCTATGGAACCGTCTCCACACGGCGATATTATCGCCGCGATGCGACGAGTGGCAATGAGCGCGCGAAACGTCATTACATCGTCGCTAGCCCGCCGCGACTAGCAGCGCGCCCACCACGCGCTCGTGACGAGCGCGCAGCGGGCGCGCTGTCAAACGCAGCGTCATTTCAGCGTTGCCTCTCGTAATTTTTTTTTTTTGCAACTCGTCGTCAAGGAAACGCGACGATACCGTTACGAGTCGCCGCGGAAACGCTGCGATTCCGTTACGACTCGCGACGAAACGCGGCGGAATTATCGCTCGTTCGTGGAGATTATCCGACGATATAAGGTCGGACTCGTCGCGATTCTCTCGCTCGTGGAGCCAGCGCCATACATAGGCTTGTCGGCACTTCGCTTGCACTTACCGGTAAAGTGGCGCGCTGCATATTCCTAACTCTGTTCACATTATGGCCTCATGACTCAGTGGCTAACGCTCCGACTAAAGTTGGTAGTAGACATTGATGATGAACAAAGAGTCAAATGCCATATATTACCTTATTGAGCCTGCCCATGCCATCTCTAAAGACACCTCCATCCACCGATGCTAGGTGGTTCCCTCGGAGGTCCAAAGTCTCCAGCATTCCTAAGCTTGAGAAGGCATCTATCGGGAGGTTAGATATCGAGTTGTCAGCTAAAATCAGGGTCTGCAGTGTGACCAGGTTCCGCCAATCTTCGCTGGATATATCCGTTATTTCATTGCCTGGAAATTGAAATAGCAGTACATAAGTATGAGAGTTTCATTCAAGACGAAAAAAAGTTTTGATAACGACACGAAAATCTCAATAAGTAGCAGGCTGAATAATCCAAGATTATTCTTACCGACTTCAAAAAGGAGGAAATAAATTTGAACTATATGTATGTATGTGATATCGTTGGAATTTTATAATATTTGAGTGGGGTACGATTATAATATGATAACATTACGATGCATCAGGTATTCATGCTGCCAAATTTAGTTTGTTTTACGTCCGATAGATGTGCTCTCACGATTCTCATACAATTTGTTTACGTTAACGATACTGTTACGCAAATTATTCGCGCTTGCCCTACTGTTAAGTGCACATACCAGCCAAGTCTAATAGCCTCAGTTTCCCCAGATTCTTCAGCGCTCTGCTGGGAACCGTCGTCAGCAGATCCTGCCTCAACTCCAGCTCCCAAAGCGTCGTCTCAAGGCCGTAGAACGCGTCCTCATGGATCGTCTCTAACGGGTTCTGGTTTATTGCTAGTCGGTACATTCCTGGAAATGTTAGATGCTTTGATTAGCTGATATGGTAATGACATTATAACATTAAGATAGAATTAGAATCTGTTCTTAATTGAGCTGTATGAAGCCGTAGAAAATATTAAAACATTTTTATTTATTTATGCGCTAGACGACACACCAATTGTCTGGTTTTCGAAGTAAGCAATTTGCTTCCTTGTGTTACGAATACCAGACAACGATAATGGCGGCATTTCACATAAATATAAACCATCCATGACAAAGGTACAAATGTTAATAATGATCGTGCTCATCGCATTAGCATTTGCCCCTAGCGGGATTCGAATCTACGACCGCTGTTACAGTAGTCAGGAGCACTAACCACTACACCAAACGCGTTGTAGGTAGTTTGTTTTATTCACCAACCTGTAGCTTGAAAGAACTTCGGATCCAGCTCTCTAATATTGTTGCCAGTGAGCTGCAGCGTGAAGACCTTGGAACTGTTGAGGGTGGCAGGCACTCGCAGCAAGGGCACGTGCCTGCACGTCACGATGCCTAGGTCGCCCGCTGGCTTGGAGCACGTGCAAAGCGCTTGGAACAGGCATGATGGGTGATCGTTGTCTACGTGGAGCTGAAAAGAAAGTATGGAAATAAGTGTTGGTATTTTGGAGGTTTAAAAATATTTTTAAACCGAACAGCTTGATTATGAGCTATTAAATATCCATCTTTTGAACTGCTTTACATAAATGGTTTCACCTTTTTCATAGAAGGTAGAGACCTTTGATTAAAGTAAAATAGCGGAAGATACGGCATGCCATACTAATTGTCAGCTAAAAAATGGCACTACACATTCCTTAAGTCACACGTCTTATTAATGTCACCCGCGCACGCAATCCCGATTGCAACTGAAGGCAATTAGGCGACGGGGGCCTGATTTTAGCGGCCCACTTTCGAGTGGCGCGTCACCTATCTTCCGCTATTTTACTTTAATCAAAGGTAGGGACCAAAAATGAGTGCCTATCAAAAACAGCAAGGCGATTTAGAACCATTCGATAAGTAATTCGGCTTATTTCGGTTTGTTTTATTTTATTTTCTAATTATTTATAATTAATGTCGTAGTTTGATTTCATGTCGATATGTCAGTTCGATGACAAATACTCTAAAATAACAAAATAAAACAGTTGCAACGGATAAATCGACGTTATTATAATTTTATTAATAAGTAAAAGTTACCGAATCGTAACCGAATGGTTCTGAATCGGGGGGCAGACCTAGTTGATCGTAAATGAACTCATATAGGTAGAGTATTTATTTATCAAAGGTTATCATCATCATAAAGCAATAGAAGGTTCCTAGTATTTTAAGTTAGGATGCAGTACGACTTGCCATTTTATAATGGCAACGCAAAGCGCGAGCGTTAGATATTCAAGACCCAAAAAAAATTAAATGAAATGTGTGTATTACGCAAGTACAGAACACGTGGCATAAAGTATACATGCGATCCGCAACGTAAATTTATAATGTATTGAGTTATGAAGTGCGTGCCTGGCTTTCGTTAAGCGTAAAGATCGGATATTTCGATATATACTTATTTGCCTGAATTTGAGAATTTGGTGACTAGGAAGTAAGTATTTTCGCTTCTTATCGAAAAGTTTGCTATTCTTTGATTAACTTTAATGTATGGAGCTTTCAATCAATGAAGGAGTTGGTCCTCATATCTTTAATTGTCGTTGATTTTTAATGAAGCAATGCATCTTTCATATTGAATGGGCAGTTAAAATGTGAACGTAATTATCCAATCTGTTATAACATCACTTCAACAAACTTATAACCTGCTTCTAAAATATGCTAGCCAAAAATAAAAGGAATATGTATCCGACTATCCGATTTCGAGTTATGAGTTCTCTCGCGATGTCGATAATACGGTTATGCCGTGGAATGGCGCCAACACACTTCATGATTGAGCGCGATTCGGTTTCATAACAGGTAGCGTTAATGGTAATTGCGGTCCCAGTGCTATTTGCAAACCATGGAAGTTAAATACATTGTTGGGTCGTTACATGTAAAAAAGTAATTTATCTTGTAAGCATTCCACTGCTGGGCCTACCATCACCTCAAGTATTAGGTAGTATGAGCCATACTTGACGCGGGCTTAGTGCGGATTGGCAGAGGGGTCTTAGGATAATGATCAATGATTTGTTGCAGAACGTTTCAGATATCAAGATATAAGGTAACTAATAAATTAATATAACATATTTTTAGAAACTACATTATTAAATGTTACCTATTCATAGATACAAACTCAATATATTGAAAAATATACAAGAAAAAAATTATATCAAAATGCACTTAAAGGTATATATTATAGTGTGAGCTGGAAGTAAGACAATAAGCCTGTGACTCTTTATGGATCCCAATAGGCAGGTAACACACAAAAGCTACAGTAAGTACTTTATGCGTACTTGTACTATTACTCTACCCATTACTTATACAGTCGACATATTTAGGCATGAAAATTGAGAAAGTTTTAGTGTGTTAGGAAAAAACGCGAAATCCTTTTATGGATTGCGTAAGTCGCTTTCTAAGGGCTATAACACACAATGTTTTTGCCGCGTTTGCGTTCCATTGTGCGAGTTTGATCCAAAAAATTATGGAGTTTTACGAGAACGAATTTCGAACCAACGACTTCAGCGAAGAATTTGAATGGCTGCTTGGATAGAATGATTGGTTCCACTGAAGTGAATTAGGTTGCCCACATGAAACTCAATACTTAGGTAGGGTTAGGTTACCCACTTGAAACGTAGCCTTTAGGGTTAGGCAGGTAGATTTAGGGATTTAATTCCCTTAGTAGTATCACCCTAATACATGGGTAAGGAGTTTGATGGTAATTTTAATGAAGCGGTCTCTTTCAGGGATAAATAATACTAATAATAGTCAGGTCTTCATCGTAAGCCATAGGACGTCCACTGTTTAACATAGGTCTCCCCTACGGTTGACCCCTATGCATCTTTACAAGGTTGTCTGTCGATTTTGTCGTTGGTCGTCCACGCTGCGCGGTTGGTCAAAGGGTCTCCAATTTAGAACTTGGTGGTTGGTTAGTTACTCTTTTAAACTATAAATCGATCGAATCGATAATAAGGCATCGTTCGATTGGAAAGAAATAAGAGCGTTAATTGTTTGTAAACTAGGCCTTACGTCTTTTAACTCGTGCCTTTTAGGAATTCTGTTTCCATTTATATTTTTCCATTTAATAGTCCTTATCATTATTATGGCTGCGTAAGCTGATTACCTTTACAAGTAATATTACCTACAAAATAATAGAAAGCTAATGAATTTTCTTTGATTCTTCATTGTTACATAAATGTTACTTTCCTACTCAAATATTATATTTGATACTCTGTGTGTATGCATGTTGAGTTTGACAGTCCATAATTTAATATTCGGTATAATTGTTTTGATCATTTAATGCCTGAAAATTGTTTTGTGTTAGCACCAAATAAACAAAAAATAAATAATTAAAGATATGTGACCTTTGCAAGGCGAAGGTTGGCGCCAAAAGGAGGTTATGCGTCGAGGCGAGTTACTTACAGTCCACCAACGCCAAAACGCACATTGAAGATTTGATACTGCCAGTAAGTGCACTTTGTGACTGCATAATACAGAATGTTCTTTTGGTCAGCGACCCCCGACTCAGGGATGCTGGAATTAGCTATGCTTATTTTAAAAGAAAATGTCTTCAAATAATATTTAAATTTATATAGTAAAATTTACAACGAACGGGGGACACTCGCGCCCTCGCGCGTAGCTACGAAATGCTACGCCGTAACTAGTAACATACCAAGAGCCAACAGGGTAGTTTTTGGTAGTTTTTAATGAAAAATTTAAATGAGTTTTTTAAATATTTATTCTGGCATCAGTGTCGTTTGTACAACCACCCCTGAGTTGAGGTTCGCTGGTTTGCTGACCCAAACAACGACCTGTATAACGATCTTTGGTTGTTACTTACTTCTAAAGCTCTCGACAAGGAGGCCCATATCATGAGCAGTAGAGTCACCACGACGAGCGCGTAGCCGAACTTGATGATCGACATTAAACTCTGGAACAAAAGACAACACATTATTCGAAACTAATAGACAACTAAAATATGGCGCTGAAGATATTTTGTCTTCATCAAGGTCTAGAGTCTAGACAACAAGCTGCCAGGATAAGTAAATATGTAATAGTGTATATGATAATGTCAATACTATGCAAAATGCACCGGCGGCATGACAGCTTAAACGCCGGTCGGTGTGGATATATAAAGTAGATTTTTTAATAAAGATAAAACCAATGTAATATTGTTTTATTGAATTATATATGGTAGATTTCTATTTCACTAAGCTTAATCAAGTAATATATTTATAACTCTGAACTTAATCTAGTAATATAAGTATATCACTAAACTTGGACCGTTTTGTAACTATATTCCTAGCGAGATAGTAGTAAATCGCTTGCGTATAACTGTTACGGTAAATAATTATATCCTTATGGATTTAACGATATTACGGTTTTATCTACTTTACTGCGCCAGATACACTTTAAAAGAAGCTATTACTTTGATAATTTTGTCAAAAGATGACGAAAAATTACAGACAAATGTTAGTTGTCTTTCACAAAACGGTAAAAGGCACCACTAAAAGGTCATTGGTAGCCATATAATATATTCAGAGCCATTAGTATCTATATTTTAGTGGACATATTCTTTAACAAGGCCTATTAAGGTACATTATAAGCTTGGCATGTTTTCCTACGTCGTCATACAGCAAAACGTTTTCTCAGAAAACGAAATGCATCGAAAATCAAGTGTGACTTTTCATTTCCTTAGATTTTATCGGCGGCTATTATTAGAAGAGGGAAAATGTCCAAGATGTTTTTATCTATTCTGGTGAACAGGCTCACCCCTTAGATGTGTTGTATATTTATGTAGAGAAGGCCTTATAACGTAACAAAGGAAAAAAGAAATACCTAGCATAAATTGTTAATCAAACAAGCACTGTATGAGTTGCAAATAAATTTAATTAATGTACACAATCAGTTCAAAAAGCGATAAAACCGAAGAAAGGCAAGACAAAAAAAAGTATGTGTGTATGTATTTAGAACATGTTGAGTGGCCGCGGCCCCATCTCTACGGCGCGAATTCGTGCCGTAGCGCGGCGCCGCGCCGTAGAAATCCACGGCGAAAAATCGTGTCGTAGCGCGGCGCCGCGCCGTAGATTTCCACGGCGAAAAACCGTAGCGCGTAAATGTTGCGCGTAAGCGCGTAATGTGGTGGGCGGCAGGCACCGTGCTCCAAACCACACCATTCGCATCGCAGTCCGGCGCCGCACCGTAGAATCCTACGGCGCCGCGCCGCGCTACGGTTTTTCGCCGTGGAAATCTACGGCGTGGCGCCGCGCTACGGCACGATTTTTCGCCGTGGATTTTTACGGCGCGGCGCCGCGCTACGGCACGATTTTTCGCCGTGGATTACTACGGCGCGGCGCCGCGCTATGGCACGAATTCGCGCCGTAGTGTATAGTGTATATAATAGGCGCCGTGCCGTAGAGATGGGGCCGCGGCCTAAACTAAGCTTATTTAAATATATAAATTCTGCCATTCAAGAACGTATGTATGGTGTAGGGTTTATGTTTGTACTGGAATACATTTATTAAACAAAAACTAAAATATCTCTAAAATCATACAAATAATCATAAAAACTACCTATTCAAAGTAAATATAGTAATCAATAGAAAAGTTGAGCAAATCCTAAAACTATAGGGTAGAATTATTAAAACACAAAAATGTTTTACGAGCTCAAACGTTCACGTTTCATTTTCAAACATGCTTTTAAGGCACCACAATCTAGATCACATCTTGATTGAAAGATTGATTGATATTGCAACCCAAATATCAGATTGTTCCATCAACGAAAATACACAACTCACTTTCATCACCGATTTTAATTGTACCCTATTTCGCTGCATTTGCGCCGTTATTTCCGTCGACGGATATTCAAGCTCACACGATATAAACCAACGTTACTCCAAACTAAACTTTGATGATATAGTTTAAAGTTCAAAACCTGTTTGCGTCACAGTTTCTACTTATATGAGATGAATTTACTTATATGGAAAATCGAGACTGCGGTTGCAATAATTCCTGCTTCCCTAGTGGCCTCAGGCAACTCTCGGAAAACAAATATATTCACCTCGGAACACAGATAACAGTCTATAAAAGTAAGACTTTATGGTTAACCACATTTTATTATCTCAACCTCATTATACTTGAATGTAGATGTTTCGGAAAAGTCAGGAAAATCTTTAAATTAGGATCTAGAATTCCTTAAAGGTGATGGTGGAAAACTGGAAAAGTTACCGTTCAAAAATATGCTATGAAAAACATTTGCTTATGTTTTGTAATAGATACACGTCAATCAAGCTCAAATTGTTTTGTTGATGAATAATTCGTTGATTCAACGACATTTCTAAGAAAATTTTGTTTTGAGGAAGGTCCGAATGAAATAGAAATAGCTTTATCGTGTCTTTATAAATCACCACAGTCAATAAAACACGTTGACCCACATCCATCAACGTAAAATTTATCTCCGCAAGTTCTCTACGTAAAGGAAACGTAATCGAGAGATTCACTTGATATGTATTGATTCACCGGAAACACTGAACACTCGGTAATAAGCGACCTCTGCCGAATATACTCGTAACACAAAATTAATTAACAAAGAAATATTTATACAAACGCACGACATCCTATTGCTGTCATCGTTTACGAGGCAATTTGTTTAGTCAAAGTATTTTATCGATTTCAACCTGAAACGGGTGGAAATGGAAATACTTGGGAGGGATTTGAAAAGCTCTTACAACTTTGTTGTTGAAAACGTTTTCGTAGAAATGGGACTGAGGTTGTTTTTTTACAAAAAATATCTTGTTTTATGTTAAATTGGGTACATTTACTGACTTTTTGTACGTGCAAAGATACGATTTTTGGGTTTTGCTTACGTGAATCAACAATTATCTTCTGAATGAGTTTTCCTTGACTGCTTTTCTAAGTATATCGATTTTTGTTTAAATGCATGGTAAAATACAGGTACAAACGTTACGGTGCCTACGGTAAACGAAAAAAATCTTAAATGAAATGAAATGAATATAGTTATTTTCCTTTGGAAAAGGGTCATATTAGAAGATGTTATAGATATAACGGCTATCAGAAATAGCATGCAAATATTTTACAATCTCATCAAATTGTTAGCAACATTAACAGTTTGATTAAATATGAAACCTTACTGACCTTTTCATAAAACGTTTAGATCAGTCGTTGTTCGAATAGAATCAAATATCACTATCAAGTAATAGGCGAACTCGATCAAGCGAAGGAGGAAAATGTTAAAGAAAATACCACCTTTACGACAACCACCATACGAAACATTCATAAAGGAAATTTCCTGTTATGTCCCTTTATTTCCAGCGCTTTATTTTCAGTGCATCGAAATTTTGGTTATTAGTTTTGTCTACGAGTAAATAAATAAATATAAATATGAGCCAGACAACACACCAATTGTCTGAATTCGTAGTAAGGAATTTTCTTTCTTGTGTTACGAATACCAGACAACGATTATGAGGGGGCGTCTCCCATAAATACAAAGAACCTAGCCATGACTCAGAACCTACAAATATTCTTGCTCATCACAAACATTTGCCCTTTGCGGGATTCGAACCCCCGACCGTTGGAAAAGAAGTCAGGAGTCACCAAATGCGTCGTCTAAAATGAAAATGTGGTTATTTATTCTAATAAAAATAATGAAACGATAAAGCTATATTATAGCTTTAACAGGTTATTAACCTGTTAAAACTAGAAGCAATTTAAAAACAGCTTTGTTACTATACTAACAACAGACTGTTGTACGTAAATACGCTTTTGTAGTTTTATTGTAAACTTGTTAATAATATATATCTAGGATTTAAATCCCCTGAAAGGGTTAATTCAGCTTTAGTTCAGTAAAGGTTAGAAATAAAACAAAATCTGTATCACTTAATAGCAATAAAAGTTACTTTTAATGTTTTTTTAAATATTTTTTTACACCTATACAATACTATTCTCGTTTCACCATGATCTTGTTTTAAATCTTCACATAAATTTTAGGTCTCAATTTCATTTAGTAAGTCACAAACAATAGCCGCTATTCTACTATTACATCTTTGATCGTGTACGTAAATCGTATTTACTGCCAAAATGTCTCAGGAATAACAACACTGATTTATGAACATTAATCTTACAGGTTTATTTTTCCGTCTTCCGCTTAAATACGAGTACATACAAGAATCACAGAGGCGAAGCTCTTCGTAGGTAATTGCAGTTATTTTTCTACAATTGGCAATATTTTTTGCAAAATGTGTTTGGTTGATATTTTGCGAATTACAGGGGGCGTATGGCGACTAAACTTAATCCGTTCATTTTCCAGGCAGTTCAATTCCTACTCAATGTAAACGAATATTATCAATATAATAATAATACAATGGTATAGATATTAAAATTAATGTTGTTATATTATAATAATGTTATCAATAAAGAGCTGCTAATTAAATATTACTTTCGTGTGTGGTTTAATTACAAAGTCCGACACAACATAATGTACACCCGATTATCACCAAATCATCAATGCGTCATCTTAACTGTCAAAGTTGCATCGCAATACGCAGCCCGAAATCATTATGCATTTTATTGATCATGGTTTAATAAGAAGAAAAAATACTTACAGAAAACTATTATTATACTACGTTTTTACGGAACCCTCGGTGTGCAAATCTAGCTCGCACTCAGCCGGTTTTTATGCAATACTAGCTGTGCCCGCGACTTCGTCCGCGTGGAATAGTGACTTTGGATAGAATTTTTAATTTATAGGCTTATGATTTTACAAATAAGATACTTAAGTATAAGTACTTATAAGTACGCCAGATATAAAGTATTTATATAGTACATTTTAGTACTCACTTATCATTAAAATTGGCCATATTACAACAATAAGAAGCAAGTAGTAGGTACATCAAAGGTGATCAATTATTATGACCATACCGATTATTTGGACGTTCACAATATGTATTTCGATTAGGAATTCCTTTGATTGATAGGATAATATGGGTACTTTAGTTTTAACTACTACTTTGCCACAAAAAAAACTACTACTTTACTAACATTTTACTTTGTTGTGTGGAAAAAATGGATCTAAATATAAATTTTTTCATGGCACTGTTTTGTTATACTTTGGCAAGTACCATAAAGTACCAAATATTCATTTAATTTATACAAACCAATATGGAGGAAACACTACACATTGAATTAAAACACTTTACAGATTCATTTCCACCCACATTTATTTTAAATTGTTTCGCCTCGGCCCCGTCCCGCCTTAGCCCCGGCCCCATCGAACGGGATAAAAAGTATCCTATGTCCTTCTCCTGGTACTAAGCTACCTCCCCACCGTTTCGTCCCGGTCCCGTGCTACCCCAGCCCCAGCCCCGTCTAGCGGGACAAAAAGTATCCTATATGCTTTTCCTGATTCTAAGCTACCACCCCACCAAATCGGTTCAGCCGTTTACTTTCAGCCAAATCGGTTCAGCCGTTCTCAAGTTATAAGTGTTGTAACAAACACGACTTTCTTTTATATATATATATTTTCTGCCTACCCCCTAAGTCTATTGGCGTGATTATTTCTATCCTAGTTTACTCTCCAAGTGATGCTGAGTCAAATAAAAAAAGCCCCATCAAAATCGGTCCAGTAGATTCTGAGATTAGCCCGGACAAACAGACAGACAGACAGACAGACAGACAGACAGACAGACAAAAATTTTGAAAATTGTTGTTTTGGCTTCTATTACGGTAATTAAGACCCCCTGTAACAATTTTTCATAAAAATCTTCAATGTACAGAAATCGATCTTTTACAGTCTTATTATATGTAATATGTATAGATAGAAGAAGATAAACTTACATACAGTCAAATTGGGAACCTCCTCCTTTTTGAAGTCAGTTGAAAACTATAGTTTATCTCGACTATTAAAAATATTGCTCCCAAGCTCTTGTCTCTTACAATACTTTTGATGGCCGTGTTTACACAGAACTGGGTAAATGTCCCCAGTGGGCTATATGAGCTCGCAATGGAAATAATGGCGCTGATTTATACTTACTTAGTCTGTTTTATGAGTACCGTTACGATACCCTCGTACATTCGCTGTTACGTAGTAAAGGGTGTTTAATGGTAAATGGATTTGTTGCCGATTTAAAAGACACTATAGTGTGCATTGTGAATTCAGACTCTAGCATTGAGAAGCTTCAGTATTGTACTTTACGTACCATAGCTTTTAGGGAGTCGTTCTTTATTTTCTGCTAAAACTACTTGAGTAAGGGTATTTTGCATAACATCTAATCTAATAGTGTCCTTGGTAGAGCTGGGTTTTCTAGTTAGCTCTACCAAAGACTAAGCCCGTGTTAAAACCTCCAAGATATAATCATAGCACTGGCACTGGCTATATACTATACTCTTACATACTTATTTTGTGTAGGTAGATAGATAGATAGATAACTCTTTATTGCACACAACAGCAGAAAGTGAATTTACAAATTTGCTTAAAGGAAATGAACAATTTAAGCAGTCTTATCGCTATAAGCGATCTCTTCCAGACAACCTTTGGTATTCGCCACTCTTCCTGTCTTTCTCTTATCGAACACACATATTCTTCACTCAACTCTCAATGTTGTAAAACCTAGCTAGTTCTTACTGCCCGACTGGATCAGACAGTGATTAAGTGACAATTAATCCTGAGAAAAAGCAAACCATGGAAATGCTATGTTCCTGTATAATGCGAGTACCTACAACACGTGCTGATTATGATATGCGCTATTTTAATCAATTTTTTTAGTGCAAACTTATCGTAAAATCTGTTCGTTTACAATTCGCACATCATTCAAATATCTGTTCAAAAAAGATGTTATATTGTAGGGTGGGTATGAAAACTATTTGAAAAGTATAAAATGATAAGGACCTAATGGTCTTACTAAGGATTAATCAGTCAGGTATCAAACGAATGCCGAGAGTCGCATAACAATGGAATTTTTATTGTGTCTCGTTTACACATACTTGACGAGTTAATAAAGTACCGTGTTTAGTGAACTAACATATTCGCACAAAAAGGTATGGTAAAACTTAATCACTCTCCTAATCCCTTATGAGGGTTTGCTTGTTGTGTAATCATGAGAATCTAGCACCTAGCTGATTTCGTTGTTTTTGTTTGTACTTTGTTGGATTTGTCTTGGCCCCAAATAGGATGATAATCATAAAACAGGGCTGGGGCGAAACCAAGTTCGCTGAGACTTGCGGTCCCATAGCGAAATTCAATTTCGTTACATTAACTTTAGTACATTAAAAGTCACCGTTGAAGCAGTTCCCATTATTTTCAATTTAACTTAAACATCAACCACCCCTGTTTAAATATTTCCTCGTATCTTTTTCCGACATCGCACAGATTATTTCATGTTACAATTTTCTTTCGAGCTTTTCTTTTGAAGTTGGATTCCAAGATTTTAATATGGCTTTTAAGAATTCATACTTGACTTAAAATTTATGTTTAGAAAGTATTTTCGTTGCAAAGCATGGTCAATTTATTTTCGTTTCCGTTATACACAATCTTTTGTTTAATAATAAAAATAGCAATACAGCTATCAGTATAGCTGTTTTCTGTTTTCATCTAGTTTTTAAAGGTAATTACTATTAACCCATAGATGTAAAATCAAATGCTTTAAGGATAAAATAAGTATTGTTATGAACCTTGCAAGCATGCGCTTTTTCTTAAATTTATTAAATGAGACCTTCACGATAAGTACATAATAAGTGAAAAAAGAAAACACAACAATGTAAATGTTAATTCTATCTTCATGATTATGTTAAATGTTGTTTTGGATGCTCGCCAAATGAGGAGTTGGTCATTTTTACGAAGAAACTAACCTACTTTGCTGTTGAGTTTGGTCCACAAAAGAGGATAAAAAGTATGAATTCCGGCCAACCTGTTTTACTTATCTTAGGCCCAGTTGCGTGATCGATAGTAAACTCAACGTATGGTTAAATTTCGTTACCGTTATCGTTATCTGAAGAAAAAATACCTTAACCAAATGTCAGAATGGCTATTTTAATGACGTAACGTTCACGAAATTGGGCCTTAGACTTACATAAAAACTTATGTGTTTGAAGCCAGTATTTTACTAACATTACCTACCTACATATTACTGCATACATAAACTGAAATAATAACATTTCTGAAATAATAGGATGCGATAAATTGTTTTACGTTCCTATAATAAATCTATAAGTACGCAATACACTCAGGAGGAAATAATATTTGACCTAACATTTTTCCACTTCTCGTTTAACAAGGTATACGTTCATTTTAACCAAAGTAGTACCGTTTCGTTATTTCCTCACAAATATCTATCCATCCCAAAGCCTAGTCACACTGGTCCAGAAGCGAAGCTTTCAACGCAGTTATCAGTTCATAAACTCACCATGGTTCCGTTGTGAAGTGCGCGGGAGTAGCGGCTGACCGCATTTGGGTCATCCGACGCTGGCCACCCGGGATTCCACTATCTGGAAAGATAGATCAATTTTTATTAAGATGTTTGGTACGTGGAGCTAAGAGGGATAGAAATAGGATGATTTTATGTTTTGATGGAATACAATGGCGGTTGCTGGGGTCATCACTAATTTAATGACTGTCGCTGGGTAGCATTGTTTAAAATGAAATAATTATGATTTTTCTGATAAAAATTCAAAATATGTTGCAGATAAGCAAGCTTATCAAACTATTTTTTTTTAAAGCAATAATAAAGCTGGCTGGTTTTTAGCTCAAAGGTTTAGCATAGCTATCCAACGCGGCAACGCAGCCAGCATTATAGCCTCCTTGCCACAAGGAAATGGTTTCGTTTTTGAAAAGGGTAGTCGTATTTTTTTTATGTTGCATGTCTAAGTTTTAATTTTTTCTTGTTTGTAATTAATAAAGAATACTATTACAATTACATTTATTTATGGATTCGTTTTAATCAGTAATCTTAAAAAACACAAATGTCTTCGAACGTTAAAGCATTATATCATCACGCATAATTCAAATTACTGAAGTAAAAAAAGTTGGCACGTTAACCACCTGATACAATAGGCCAACGTTTTTAGATACTTTTGAGAAAAGGCGAAGAATATGTCAAATGGCAATTATTTTGAGGAGTGCTTGGTACCACTCCACAAGTTAACTTTGACAAAAGAAAACGCTGTTATACTCTTAGGACAAGTCGGATACGACATCAAAAAAATAATTAGATTGATAAAGCAACCTTCTTTATGATTTGTTAATGTTTATTATTTTCCCATAAAATAGCACATTACTGGCCTAAATTGAATTTTAAGTTTTGATCAAAATTGAATAAAACAATTTGAATTCAAGCCTGGTTTTCAGAAGGTTATTTACCTAACTCAATTGTTTTCAAGGTGCAGATACTTTAGGTATGTAGTTTTTGAATAAATGACACACTTGAACTACTTCACCAAACTAGTTCATTTACGTATCACTCAAGCGAGTCAGTTTCACGACTTGATGACGTTTTACTTGCATTTGCTTAATTTACTTTGGCATGCTCGCTATTATACTCTGATCTACTTTACGTGACAACCTCAAGACAAGTGAAAAACGCTAACGCTAACGCCACTAAACGAAAACACTTAAAAAAATATGTGACATAAATGTCTCACGCCTTGATCATCATTTCCTAATTTTTTTTTGCATTTTCATAATATGGTTCGACACATCAAGGGCTATCAAGGGTCGGCTTACAATCGCTTTCGCAAGTTACATAATACCCCTGCCAATCTTAGCCACAATGCCTGTGAAGTAGGCGCCCTTTTAATTAATCGCTTCGCCAGTCGCCTCGCTTTGTTTTAAACCTGTAATAAACCCGGGATCGGGACTAGACATTTTGTTAAGGAAGTCAATTTGTCTGCGAAACTTTTCGGTTATTGGTTCATAGACTTTGACAGTTTTGAAGAGCCTTTGTTTTGAAGAATGTAACTTTAGAATGGCGTGATGCTAAATGCGAAGAAATGTTAACAAATCGTCTAATATATCTTATATACCAACATTATTTATTGTTTTTTTTATATACTGAGTTATTAACAAAATCTACTACTTAACGATAGGCTTTGCGCTCTTAGCTCAAAGCTGTAATTTCACTGATAATTTTATACAAACTATCTAGATAGCTTATCATAGTCCGGGGATTAGCGTGCATGCAAAAGTTTAGCAGTTTACAATATGCAGTTGCAGATACGTTGGTAGATTGTAAATTTACAATAACTATTGTTAAAGCTACGCTTCCAACTATTACATATTGAGCACTGTGAGAAACGACCTGATTTAACAATACGAGAGTTAAAATGGCTTTATATTCTATGGAAAAATCGTAAGTATATCGGTCCTGTTGGAGAATGTTTGTATTTTATGTGTGTATTTTTTTATTTTGTTAGTTAGCTGTTAGGCTGCGGCCACCGGCCACCGGCCCCATTGCGGCCTTACTGTCCCACTGCTGGGCAAAGGCCTCCTCCAAACTTCTCCAGTGGTCGCGGTTGCCGGTCTGAGCTGGCCAATCTTCGTAGAAGTGGTTTAGATCATCTCGCCTTCGTTTTCTGGGTCTGCCTTTCGGACGACGTCCATTAGAAGACAGCCAGTGGGTTACGATCTTAGTCCATTTTTTTGGGCACATTCTTATTATTTGTTTTGTTAAAAATGCTCATCGATCTATAAATACGGATAGCAGCTACAGCAACAAGCTACCTAAAAGCGGAAGTTAATTTCGGTATTGGTATCAGTCAAAGAGAAAACCTAGACTAACGTAGTTTATGATTTGATTTTTGAATTGGATGGATTCGGGTTCCGATAGATACGCAAATGTTTGAACGCACTGACCGCAGAGAAATAATGATAAATAAGATTTATAATTGAACCTAATCTAACGAGGTTGTGAAGTTAGACAAAGATAATTTCCACTAATACATTTAGAAACACAACAACGACTCCTAGAGTATCATTGCTAGTCAGATAAGTCAGCCTTTATAGAAATAAACGTAAGTAAAATAAAATTAAAAAGTCTAATAATTAAGTCTAGTTATTATTTACAAGTTATACGAAGAAGCATACTCTCAGGAATACAACCTCATAAGGATCGAAGCAACGCCCAGTCTTCATTCAGCAACACCCAGTCTTCATAGTACCTATACGATTTTAGTCCCACCCCAACATATAATTTAAAACAAAATTGATGTAATGATGCTGATTTTCATACATACAAAGGGTCCTTTCATTTGTGTGAAGCGAATAAAAGACAATGGAAAGTCATGCAAATTCGTCAACGGAACTCAGCTTATTTTTTTTATATTGGCAAACTCAACTGGAGCTTTTGCAGCTGAATTTAAGTTTGTTAGTATTGTTAGTCTGTTCTGCAGATAACAGATGATGATGGATGACATTATCATTATCACTCAATTGATATTAACGTTAAGAATTCGTCTTAAAAACCGCTGTTTCTATCGGGGTCTGTAACTATAGCATATAATATTGACATATTGTTTGTAAGCTTCTTACATAAATACAATCTCTGTTTAAGGAATCCTTATGTTAAACTAAATTTATGACTACCTGCCAAAAATATAACTCTACAAGCGGAACGTGTGTTTCGTACCATAATCTAAATCTATTTAAATCCTGATTAACGCGAAGATTGATTCGTTAATACCGTTAATTAATATTAATTGGGGCGTCTCCAGCCTCTACAGTGCTAATGACGTCATTTCCTCTACACTATGTGACGTCAGGACGTGGCAGCTATTATGACTTGAGCAGGATATAGAAAACCAATAACTGAAATGATAGACGCCTTTTGATCATCAAATAAGTTGTTGCTATGAAGTAACTATGAAATACGTAGCTGTTTTGTTTTTGTCCCAATCAAAGAATGACTTTTATGAATTTAGTCCAAGAAACGAAAGGATATAGACATAAATAAGATAAAAAGATAAATTTAACCGAACCTTAAAACCCTCCCCCTCCTCCTGCTCAAGGACTACGGGCTGGGACTTTTGATATCTTGACCTCTTAAATAGTCTAAACAAAGTTACGAAGTCAAAAATCGTGTTCCTTAAGCTTTAACGACCGTTCATTGCCTTGCTTAATTTGCAACTGTTCAGAATTACTTATAAAAATGGTAAAATTGGTACCGGCCAATTTAAACAATTCACGAGGGTGGGTGAGTATCAACAACAATCCTATAATTTGCATACAATACATCAGGATCATTGCTTATTGGTTTAATAATATTCGTACATGTGTACCCGACATTAAATATGATTTACGATGTACGTGATTACGCGAGTAAACTTATTTCATCTCGTTAGGTTGGTCTAATAAAGTGCAATGTTGTGAAAATGACCGGTATAACTCTTCTTATATTTCTTGAGGTGGAAAAGCTAAAAACATTCGTCATTGTCTTTCTGTATCATACTAAGTAGTGCAGTGTTTTATAAATTTTTCAGTGTTTTTTTCCCTATTATTACTAAGAAAATTGTGTTCGACCACAGCTCAATGATTGCCAACAACCAAAATAAAAATATCTTTACTACTTCAAGAATTATGTGTCAAAGATGATACTACAAGGACCTTCAAGTCTGAAACTTACTCTACACACACAACACGAGAAATAAGTATCCAATTGAACGAATGCCATTTTGTTCAAATTAATATTGTACTTGTCGCATCAATTCAGTTACTTAAATAAAATAGGCCAGCAGAACTATAACGCCATAGATTTTTTTCGATAAAAAAATTCTATCTCAAACGGTGATATTCACAATCCGAGCGTAAATATAACCATTTCACATTGCATTTCCATTTGGCGAGATAGCACTGGTAGTCGTAATGAAATATGGGCAAAAAAAACTGTTTGGAACAAGCTTGAGTTAATATTGAAAACTTTGACGGGCATTCCTAATTCAGAATCTTTAAATTCAAAATCTTTATTTACATTTAGGTCATGATATGACACTTATGAACATCAAATATACAGTGAAAAACATAAAAATAAATGTGCCCTGAAAGGGCTGAATCATGTCTCCTTCTCTTTTGGGCCCTACCAGCGCTTCGAGACAGAACACAGACAATTAGGCAAGTGCTGAGACGAAACGCCGGAACAAACTCAGTCACCACTAGCTGCCGTAAAATTTAAATCATCAAAGGTAAGTACATTACTCGGTGCAGGCTGGACGGACCACCCATATATTCATGTCATTTAGATAGTCTTTGTTACAATTTGTAACAGTGCTTCGAAATTTTGATTTTCATTTATTAATTTGGATTGCTCTTTACTAAGACAAGAGTGGCAGAGATAGAGTTGATGATGATAGCACAAAAATTTAAGCGAACTCACAGAGAAGAAGTCTGTTCAGTGTGACTTTGAAGTTTTTTGGACTGTAATTACGAGGAGGAAACACTGAGGCGATGGGTTTTGTAGTCGGTGGCATATTAACACGATTTTATTATTTTCTAAACAGACAAACGGTGAGAATTTGGACGTGACATTTAGACAAATCGTATTCCAAAGAATTTTGTATGTGAATTTTGGTATAAAACCAAGTCACTGACTAGAACCTATCCGGAGATCGTTGAACTGGTCAAATGTCGAAGGCAACCAACCTTAAGGACATTTAACTCTGTCCTTATCACGTTAAGTTCATTGTTCCTTTGAATTACTTATTAATTCCGTTGTCAACGATACGATTGTACCCACCATGACAAAACTATGTAATTCTACTCAGTGACTTTACATGAAGGAATAGCATGGGTTTGTTCATCGTTAATTTCCCCTCACATTCGCTAATGAACCAGAATATTTATTCTGAAGTTATTTGATGCTTACTTACGCTATGATTAAATTACCTAATATCATAAATTCCAACGTCTTTTTAAGACGTTATAAAGATTTATTCATGTGCTTAAATCAAAATAGCAGGTAATCCTCACATAGTTGTATTTATATCAATTGAGAAGTTCCCCCTTTTTCAATTTTCCTACCTGCCGCCTGTAAAACGCCAATAAAAACGACATAGCTTTAAAACAGATCGCCTGTTTGTGATACAAACTTTTACGTGGCTCTAAAGCCAATTTTATAGGCACCTCTGGCAAATAAAGTTGCCAAGGAAGGCCCTAACAACCTGGATTAAGTGAGATCATGGCCTGGGATCGAGGAAGATCAGGCTGACTATTATCTTGTAAGGACGTATGCAAATATATACCCTAACACAAAGGAGTACAGTTCAACAGACTGAAAGCACTCTTACATGCAGGCTGAAGACACTCAAACCAAAAGAAAATCTTATTCCTGAAACACAGGGTAAAATTCCTTCTTTACCAACAAAGTAGAGATTATGTAAGTACAAATTGAATGAAATTTTAATAAAGGGTAAAATCTTTTAAGACAAATAGCACTTTTGTTAAGGAGTTGCTGGAATGGGGTTCTATGTTATATTCCCCAAAAATTAATAAACATGGTAGATTGAGTGGTTTGTTAGTACTCTACAGAGAATAATGCAAAAGTACTAGACTGTTATTGTCGGTAGGTGCATATTTTTTGCAATATTTATAAACAAGACAAATCAATTTAATTTAAAAGCGTGTTTAAATATTCAATCAGTGAATTGATAGCATAGTTAAACAAGCTTTATTAATATTAGATCTACTACTAAATGCGGATTAGGACGCCGCCAAGTTAATTAGGTCAGCCGATAGTCGGACAACATTGATTTTATTTTCTAATAAGTATTAATATATTACTAACAAAACTCCTATGTACGTAAGTCCTTTATAGATTCCTCCTGTATTCTTTGTAGATTGAAAATAAATAAATTATTGTTATTATGTTGGTCATTTTCCAATCTCAGGACCATGGGGTCCCGGACCTTTGAAAGGCGTACATGGGGCCAAAGCCAACATGCAGAGGCCCGTTTGACAACATTAATATAAAAGCATTGTGACACCACCCGGCGATTATCCCCGAATGCACTATACAAGTGCACCCAAGGACAATCCCCGGCTAGTGTAAGACTATTGCGGGATATGGATCTAGAATTCTGGGTTATTGATTTAGGTACTAGGTGGACTGGGTAAATAGGACTATGGAGGAAGAGACTACCTGTCACCTGCCTGATTCATAGTCTCAGAATTGAACAATTGGCAGGTGGTGACTTGCCATCAACTAAATGGGCCCCCCCTGGCGTTATGAGTCGTATAGACCGGACTGAGGGGCAACACTATGCTGACGGCTAAGGGTGAAGAGGTGGCCCCGGACTTTATACAACGATCACGCGCTCCCTGAGGGTCCGGCATCACGTGCCCACTCGCCACTTAAGCAACCACATCCACCCTTCGAGCATCATGCTCTCACGACTCCACTCTGGCCGGCCGACCAAGGCAAGCCAGAGGTGAAACTAGTCCTGCAGACCCCCTTAGGTTCCACTTCGGCAAGCCGAAGATGATTGTAAGTGAGTGAATACTCAAATGTCACAGGAGCTGCTTACGGTCCCTTTGGAAATCAATGGACTATGTTTAGCGGTTAAGTTAAGTTTAATTGCCATTGACTCGAAAAGAAGAAGAAGAAGCAGTTGACATCTTGCGGCCGACGAATACCATTATCTTGTAGTGACGTTGCTTGCTCAGCTTTACATTTATTAAAGTACAATTAAAATCGCTGAAAGCAATTGTTCAGCAAAAATACGACAAAAGCATTCAGAAGTCATATCTAAAGCATACCGATGTAAAGTGCTTTTGTGTTTTGAATTCATAGCACTTTTGTAATAGCGTTGTACCGCCGGTTCGTCCTCATATTTTGAAGTTCTGTAGGCCGATTCGGGGGATATTTTGAACGAAGTTATGTAGATAGAGTATTCAAATCTGCCAAATAAAGTAGGATTCTTATTAAATGAAACTGAAAGATCTTTTAAAGAATGGACGTCCTCACAAACATTTTTGCTAAACGGTCTAAGGTCAGCTAACTCTTCTGGTGAAACAAGTTGATTATTATCAGGCACCTGGACCAATTTTACCAGTCGACCGCGCTCGAAAACTGCTTTGATAAAATTAGTGTTTTCGTGATTTGATTGTTTATCATGATTTTTGATATAAAAAAAAGAATTAAGATATAAAGAAATTAATAAATACATTTTATTTTTAATATTAGTCTTAAAAAGCTACAAATAAGATTATTTGGCGGCAAGTTAGTACCTACCTCTATAAAGTCCGTTTTTCTTCACTAGTCGAATATTGCAAACAATCTTGACATTTCTTTTTAGCGAAAATATTCCTTTTAAAACAAGATAAATATACATAGCTTATTCATCGTTCAACACTGAGATCTTTCAAAGTTAAAAAGAAAATTAATTTTATTTGCTGATGTTATAAAAGTTACAAAAAGGTTGTTTTCAATGATGGACTAGCAAAGATGAATGGAGTTTAAAACCTTTGTTTATAACTTCATCTTGTCACTAGGAATCAGGATCAGCCGAGTCCCACCAACATTTTGGCATCCTTTTCCTTCCCAATGGATATGGGCATGGACCTCATTGTAAGTAATGCACATTTCACATTCAAGGCAAGTGTAGTATAATTTTTTATGTATTTTATTGTGCGTTTATGTATTATTTTAATGCATCGTGTTAATAACTTAAAAACGAATATGTTTTATATGTTTCTTAAATACTAATCATACAGCCAACATTGGATTTACATTTTATAAAACAAAAACATATAACTGCGCGTGAGCGTGACTGATGTCGTCGATCTACCTATGCATTTAATTCAACGATAATAAATACCTTTCAATTATCATATTTTTGTGTATGTATGTGTGTCAGTGTGTGTGTGTGTGTATTTGTGTGTGTGTGTTATAAATTATTTTTACATAAGTGAAATAAATGAAAATTTTTGTTATATGATCGCAATATAGGTACGGCAAACACCTACTTCAAATTCCTTTTTTTTTCAATTAAAAGTCTGTTAATTTGGATATGGCTTGATAATGAGTGACTTTAACAATTTATATGAGTTATTCTTTATATCACGTGATCCAATCCTTCGTCTACCCTTATGTGTACATATACTTACAAAGTGCCAGACTTAAGTTTTCTCATTCCTACCCTTTTATCCGGCTGTGTTATTCTACGGTAACGCCCAAGGGTCTGTATTGTTCTACTCCGATTGTCTTAAGTATGCATTTAACACAACCACTTGCTATCCTTTGTTACGCAATAAAGACGATACAAAGACAATGCTTATGAGCAGGGTGAAAAGGAACATTTACCATTTACTGTAACCCTATGGGCAAAAATTTAACCTGGGTAGTTTAAATTAATGCCAAATAATTTCCATAACATAAACGTAGTGGAGACATTGAGATAAGTTTAAATTATTAAATTTTAATTATGCGCCTAATATAAAGTTTCGAACTTTTTGTGGGCGGTCAAAATATTCTACTATCTGTAGACGTGTTGTTGACGAATAACTACCAAAATTTATCATATCTAGCAAAATTTCTTGAAATAAGTAAAACATTTGGTACAAATCACTAGTGGCAAAATATGGCTAATGTTGTTATGAATGTCGTCTGTCGCCTGTCCTTGAACGAGTAAAATTATGTCAGCGTGTGATTTTGCGTCAGTAAAAGGCTAGGCGTCCTTGCGCTCTGACCGGATAATTTGAAGTACGAACGCCAGAAAGTAAGTAAACACTGCGGTTTCTTATGCAGTTGTAGTAAGGGTTATATTCCAACAAAAATGTATACCCTGCTGGCGACTGTACCTACTCGTAGCTAGATCGGCACCTGCGAACTAACTAAAGTGGGCTCCGAGACTAATTACGTAGTTACCGTGAACTAGGCTCGAAGCTAACGCTCTTTTAAGCCTACGTGGGGTTGTTGCCAATTTGGCGAGTTAAAAAATAAGGCTATATTCTCGGAATCGGAAATCTAGAATCGGTAAACAGACATAAGGGTAATACATTTAGGAACTTTAGAACTTTTATGTACTCCCTTTAGGTAGAGCTAAGCAACAATTGTATTGACATGTCCGAAAAAAATCCATTGAAACCAAGAACTTACCTACTTCAAGTCAAGGGTTTCCTTTAATTTATTAAGGTTTATAAGTTTAATAAACCACAGATTACATGACCTGACGCACCAATTTTAGTCAAGTACAACAAGGACATATCGGCATTGGCAGTAATTTCTCCTACGACCCCATAAATCATATTTGCTGCAATGCACACAAACTTCATCATTGCAACCCCAGTTTCGTGCACTGAAAGTTCCTTACCTTTTGCCTTTGCAAGTTTTTTTCAAAAGCTGTGCAATTACTATTCCCCACGTTCCGACCGTGACCCACAAGTTTCAAGGTGAGTAAAGATTTTCACGACGAGACGAGGGTGACCATACGCGAGACAAAAACTAGAGACATCACTGATATTTCGTGCACAATTTTATAATGAAGGGTGCGCCCTGTGGCTCGTACTGAATTTTATAGTTATTTCAATTTTACTGCGAGTATTTTTTTTCCTTTTAGCAAGGTACCTTTAATTTATAAGTATGCATAAAAGTTCGCTTACGTCGTGTAAACTTTCAATTGAAGCGTTAGTGCTTCCCAAGATTTGCTCTGATATGCCATCAGAAACATTTGATGTCTCAACTTGGAGGCATATTAAGGATTTGGATCTTGCTGATCCATCATTCTGTAAACCTGGACCTATTGATATGTTGGTTAACGTCAACTTTTTTGCTTCAGCGATTAAACCTGGCATTGTCAAAGGCAATGCAGGTCAACCTATTGCTATCTGCACTGTTTTCGGCTGGATAGTCATGGGTGAGAGCTCTGTTGATATAACCGTTTCTCGTTCTCGATGTCAAAAGGGTTCTCGTGTGCAGAACAAGGAGTGCTATCTCGTGTCGATTCTGTCATTGGACAATAATATCAAGCGCTTCTGGGAGTTGGAAAATGTAGATCCTCCTAAAACTGTCGTTTTGTCGAAATCGGAAATTTCGTGTGAAAACCAAATGGAAAATTCATACTGTCGTAATCCCGAGGGCAGAATGGTAGTACCATTGACTTTCGCTGACCCTCAGGATAAACCTAGGTTTTCAAATTCTCGCGAGATTGCTCTCAAGCGTCTCTTAAATTTAGAAAGGAAGTTCAAGTTGAATCCCCAATTTCGGACAGCTTATGTCAATTTTATGGACGACTATCTAGAATGTGGTCACATTGAAGATCAACTTCTTCAATGTGCTCCATCGTCGTCTGAAGGTCAATTCTACTATATTCCGCACCATGGTGTTCTGCGCCCTGATTCCATTAGCACCCGTCTTCGTGCTGTCTACGATGCAAGCGCCCAGGATCTGACAGGGAAATCCCTAAACGATACATTGCTGCCTGGCCGTAAATTACAAAGAAATCTGTTTGTTAAGACTCGAAGCTTGTGTAAATTATTTTCAACTTTCGCCTGGCAACATTATCATGTTAAAAAAAAAGATTCAATTTTGTCTCGTCACTGATCGAATCGTATCGTCTGTCGGCGTGGTATCGCGCAATTGTCGTTTATTTAAAATTATCGTGTCGTCATTTGGTTAATACCAAAGATTGTGTCGCAAAAATCACGAAATGTACAAGAGAAGGCTGGTCCGTTGAAGGAAGTGCAGATTTGCTGTGTATCGGTAACATTGCTGGTAAAAGGTATCCTTGTATCGGAGATGAGTTCGAATGATCCAAGGGTCTAGGCGGCCTGTCCCAGCGTCTACTACCGAAATATGCCTCAATAACAGCAGACAAGCAAGGTGAGTGCTTCTTACAACTGATTTTAGCCTATCTTTTGTTCGCGGTCATATTTTGTGTATTTAATAATTATTAAAAAATTCTCGCTATACAGTCCATTTAAACCCCCCCCCCCCCCCCTATTCATTTGGTTGGCGCAACAATATTTCAAACTTAAGCTAAGTAACTTTTCTTTATTTCATAGGTATAGCAACTTACTTCTATGCTTATAGTTTATGGACATTTTTAAATTAATAAGCTATCATCTAGAAATAAGGCACGCGAAGATTTTTTTAGAAAAAAAAACTCATGAAATTAATTTCATGCATGGCACTAAATTTTTGAGCGTTAGCGTTGGCGTATGACATTTTTTAAAGTCCCAGGAGTTTTTGCTTGATTCTTTAGGTAAATATTCTGAACGCATGGTCACCTTAGTCGCGTGCACCGCACTAGTTCCTAATATGAAAGCTCGGGTTTTCCATGTGCATTCGCCGGGGAACGAAATCAAACTTGAATGTAAAGTTACAGGGTCAGATACGATTCGTACATAGTCCTTAATTTAAAACGATTCTGGAATCTTCTATTCTTCATTCTAGTTAGAAGTTTCAAAATAGGATTGGTCACTTTCTCGGAAATATGGAAAAAGCTTTTCCCTCGGAATAAAACTGGGAAATACAGACAATAAAAGATGACGCTCTCTATTATTGCCAGTTCTGACTTATTTATTAGTCGTTTCAGAAGATAAATAGGAATCTTAATATTATTTATTATTTAATTAGCTTATTAGGTAATATTATCATAGATGTAGATACTCGTAGGTACTTATCTGATCTTTATTACAACTGTATCTGAGAGCGAACGAAGCTTAAAAGATGGGACACTTTATGTAGACCTTACGTTTAGTTTTTGCTTTCCATCGCCAAGCAAATTACAATAAGTTCCTTTACAAAAACCGCAAAACACAACCTTACGTGCCCTCAATTAAAAATTATGTAATGGCGCGAGTTTCCTTGATATTCTGAAATTGAAAGGGAGGTTATTAAGAGCATGTAATTGTGAGGGAAAATGAGGATTGCTGCCGGAGGAACGTTGGTAATTAAATTTCATATTAGGAGGTTTGTTTTGAAGCAATCGGCGCCATTGTACGGAAGGGGAAGGTTCAATGTCGTACGTGGTTCATGAATTGCTATGAGAATTGCGTTGTTATTCAGGTAAACAGTAATGGAAGTCGCGTAACTGACATGTTTCAGCTGAAGTTTGTTAAAGTTAAGCCTGAAAATACGCCTTTTTCTTTGGTCATCTGAAGTTAAGAGAGGATAAGATGAAGAGTAAAGAAAGAGTTTTTCATTAGAGGACTGTTTCCCACGGTCCCCGTTTCTTGCAGGTACTGTTTTTGTCGGCAAGATGAGTTTACTTTGCTGTTAAAAGATGTCGATGTATCTTAACTGTTGCATAATGCATAGAAATTGAAAATTCGTGGAACTGATAATGATTTTTACTGTCTGATAGAGCAAGGTCATTTTACTTGCTTTAATTCATACAATCAATCTGCAGACATAGGTAGACTTTGCCAATGACTAGACATTGGCTTTGACCAAGTAACAGTGCAAAATTTAAAATATTTGATTAGGGTACAAATGAAGTCATTCAATAATGTTCAGCAGTTGACGTCCTTTGGCTGATAATGATGATGATGGTGAAAGTCATTCAATGTCTCATCACACTGGTGTCGATGAGTTGGAAAACATTTTTAGTAGCTGAGAACTTTTAGTAAATTTTGATCAAAATTTTGAACATACAAGAGGGAATCCATCTCATCTTACCTAATTCAGTTTTTATGAAAAAAAAACTCCACTAAAGAGAGACTAGCTCAATTTGATGATGATACACCGTAAGGTAAACTATATTTTTTAAGGTATTGAGTCACTATGTATTTATTAATTGCTTATAAGGAAGACTTGAGATGAATCTTGTTGCCAATAAGCGAGAGAATTAACGTGGCTGCAAAGACGTCATAGTATTATGTGACTCACTGCTTCGTTATTGGAATATTTACATAGTTGTTTGTCTTATAACCGGTATGTTACTCATTGCTGATTGGCGACAACATTCTTTTTAGCTGCTATGGAAACTGATAAAGTCCGTTAAAGCACCTCTACATAACATTGCGTGCCCGACTAAAAAATAAATAAATAAATTTTTATTCACAAAAGTGATCTTAGCCAACAAAATAATTACAATTAATGTAATATTACAAAAGCGATCTCCAAAACTCCCTAACGACCAAAGGGCAGTGATAAAAGTGATTTATTCGGGCGTAATTAGCGACTCGAAAATAAACTCGAAGTAGAAACGCTAACGATCATTATTTGTTTATTCAAGTGATATACCTTGTTTTGACTGGCTTTAGGAGGTAGTTGATTTCTACTACTCGCATCTGTAATTTTGTCAATCTGTTCTGTACATACGTCATGCGAAGGAATTGCACAACTTAATTCCATCAGCCCTATTCCACCTCCGGATTACAAGACGTGGGCCATCCTTATGTCGTTGACAATAATGAATTCAAAGATTTGAGAGATGACGACAATTTGAACTATGTGATTACGAATTTACATCAGAAGAGTACAAACATGAGAAAAAGATTTAAATTTTGATAATAAAAACTTATTGTATTATAATGCAAAAGAAGAATTGGCTATATTGCTCAGATTGAAAGAAAAATACGCATTCCGATCAACATTTCTGATGCGGAAGGCTAAGAATGCGCTACCGGCTGAAGCGTTCCCAAAAACATGCTTTTTTAAAAAAATCAATCTGTCCTCGTATTTTTCAGGACCTTATTTTGAGATAACCATACAATCATAGTGCCATGCTGTGACATTCGATTCAAGACGCATAAAAAATAGCCCAGTCTGAAAGAGCTAAGTACAATCTAATTTAAGAGATGTCCATGCCATGCCTATGGTAATCATTATCAGGTTGTCGTACCGCATCAAGTTATTCAACTCAACAACAACATTTGATTTCCATGCTATTCATCATATTAGCCTTGTTTTTTAAATAATTTTATTATTACAGGAAGCATGTGAAACAATTCCTTCTCATACGTCATCTATAGCTCTGGGCTGCCGACATTAAGACATTATACTCGGGAATTCGAAGCCATAACAATCAATACTCGCAACCGCGAGTGCTTCTAATCGAAAATTACTTCCCCAAAGCCGTTCCCATTACGTTTCTGTACGGAATTTACGAGGCTAATTCAGCTCACGACAATACTTGGTTTCAGGGCCGCGAGAAGTGGGAATACGGTGAAATGGAATCAGTTAAAATTCCTCAGAAAATCTATACATACAGGGAAGGATTTTTGAAGGCTTTTCGAGGAAAAGAAGTAGTACTGAACTTTTAAAGTACAGGCTTATTTCTGGGAACCGTTGAGAGTATTCATGTCAAGGTATGAATTCGATTTCATCATCAAGAGCTGATGATCAAGAGAGATGCTCTTATCGGTATATTTTTATTTAATTATTTTCGATTTTCCGCCATTCTTTTGACCTCTTAATACGACGCGACATTATACTTTTGCTTTATTTCATGCATATAGTAGCTTAATCTTGGTCTTGTTCGCTTCCTCCTTCTACTCTTTCCTAATGGCTTTGATGAAGTTCACATGTCATATCAAGTTTCCTAACATTCGCCCTCTTCTACTTTTAGTTGTTTCCATTAGTTTTCTTTTCTCCTTTTCCATGTTCAAGACTTTTTCATTCGTATTTCTCCGTCAAATTGCATTGCTCCATCCTTCTCCATCACCACATCTACAAATGAATTTGATACACCCAAGAAAAATCAAGCAGAGCAGTTTAGATAAAGTATTATTAATATTTCATACAAAGTTAATATGAATGTTATAACGTTAAAAAGATAAAAGAGTTACAATGTTAAATGTCAGGATCTTTATCAGATTGAGTGAAATTCATTGTGAGTTGTTAACAAATAAAACGGTTGTTTTATTTTATTTTTTAATTTCAACTTGAAGGTCATTGTTTTGGTTATTAAGATATTACTAATTAAAGAGTATTATTTATAATGAACTTAATAAGTTAAACTATTTTATAACTATGTGAAAAATGGGTAAATTCACCCAACTGCGCATGACAAATATCTGAATAGCGTAGTTTTTTTCGCAATAGCGTGCCAAGCTATTATCTAGGTATGTGCTGACAAGAAAAGCACCTAGGCCTATAATTTTTAAAAGATTTAATCACGAACATCAATGAATAAAGCAAAATCTCACAACAATCGAATTCCATCATTATCTTATTTAAATACGTAAATTGCAAGAACATTGACATAAAACTAACGACCATATTGACCCAACACACTTGTGTGCCCATTCAGAACGGCTTAATGATTTTTCCAAATGTTTTATTAATGTCCCATATAAAGTTTTCTCCGCAAATGACACTTTCTAATGCGATTGTCAAACCATTGGGACCGAAAAGAATGCGTTTTAGAGAACACAAAGGTAAAAAAACTAGTGTGTCACAAATCTTTACGGTATTAGTCTATGAATTAGAATGTAGAGATGCATCGTGCTTGCAATCTTTCTCTTTTTCTTTAATTTCATTCAGTTATAGTTTAATAAATTAAGGTTGAGGACATTTTTATACACGACTAGCGGTCCCAGCGAACTTCGTTTCGCCCCCAGCCCCGTCCCGCCCCGGCCCCGTTTTACGGGAATTTTCTTTGCTACAAACCTCATGGAGTCCTCGACCTTGCCAATGAATGCAAAATCGTGGAAATCGGTTCGTGCGTTCTGGAGATATAGCGTCAGGGAGGAAAACCCGACTTATTTTTATATAGTAGATTATTTCAAAGCATCAAACTGGCTCTTACGACGTACGACGTAGAACACAACAATGCAATCTAAAGGCGGGTCACAAGATCCTCTTTACTCTTTACCATTTACGGCGAAAGACACACTCTCGCATTCATTCAATGCTGAGGTTTTCAGTTCCGTTTCCCGAGTGTTTGTATTGTGGCTCTTTTCACACACCCTTAGATAAAGGATCCATCCATCTCCGCGTAGAAATAGTTGGGTATAAAAACGTTAATAAAATGGTTTTATTTACACATCCCTTTTAGTGTCCGTCTTGGTACGTGACTAATTGACATAACAAAATTAGGAGTCACTTTATGTTAGTGTGTGGTGTGAAAATATATTGGTAGGTTGAAAAAAACTCAAATTGTGTTTGAACTTTTATATTGAGCTTACAAAGCTTTGTATAATTTGATTTTTCCGCAATTTTAGGACATGTATTTTTAGCCTACTGTCAAAATAACAGAGAGATCATTTTTTTGCGTCTTATTTTCATATTTAATCATAACTTTTATTCCATCTGATTTGTATAGGTTTTACTAAGCAATATGTATATCTAACACCATAATATTAGGTTAACTTAAGCATATAATGGCTTCATTTGACCGCACACGGAGAAATGTAGGTAAATTTAAAGGACACAAAATGCGAGGGTTTTAGGTACAATAAATTTTTATTTGCTTTTCGCTGACACTGGGCTATAGGGAGTTTTCATGGCTTAATTACATTTTGTGGGTGTGTGTGGCAAATATATAGTGGAAAGTAACTTTCCATTATTTAATTTCACTAGCAAATAATTGAGCATGCTTTTTGTAACAAATTCAGCCCAGCTTTAAAGGTTACGTTTACAAGTTATTTTTGTTATGTTTACATCGCTACGGCCTTAATTTAATTTAAAAAAATAGGAACCGATACTCCGAACCGAACAAGGAAAATAATAAATCCCGAATATTTAATCTCCACGAATCAAACTAACAAACCAAATGACGCACCAACAATTTTGATGCATAATATTATTATGCATCTACGACCTTTAAAACTGGTCCTACGACTTTATCAAACGCAAAGCTTTAAGTATTTGATACAAAGCAAGTAGCTAGCTTCTACATCATCGTCACTGTTGGAAGTCTCGACATAGTTTCCCTGTCGAACAACCGAGGTGGCGCTCGAAAAACGTTTTCGTGATAGAGAAGAATTTTTGAATTAAGCTTCCAAAACAAATATTTTTTACGATTTATTAAAGATAAGTAGCAATTAATAAAATAATATCTACTCGAGTTAAAAGGATATTTGAAGAAGCAGAAAATATAAAAATTGAATTTTTCTACGCGAAATGGCATTTTTTTTCATTTCTTGTTCTTGACTTCGGCCGCAGGAATACTTAAAAATATTCAAGATAATTAGTATTAGGTATAATTACAACGAGTATAAAGAACATTTTACTGAAAATCCCAATCAAGTAACCTTCCAATCTTAACGAAAACTTCTTCTTCACCAAAGGAAGGATGACGATAACATCACAAAATGTGTAAAATACTTTTTTCCAGAAATCGAAGTGGAAATGTCCGATGCTTGCCGTCTGTGGCACACTGTGCATCCCGGCCAATTACGATTGACCCAGATGGCACTGTCATCGACAGTCGCACTAGTGTTATGTAACACCTGTACTTCATAAAGTAGCAATTGTTTATGAGATACTAGGTCATTATTGTCGTTAACTTTTCGGCCTCAGAAGACAATTTTGTTTTGCTGTGAAAATGTTTATTTTATTAAATTTTTTACTAATAATGGCTGAATACTTGTATTAAAGCTAAACTCTACATTCTAACATATTTTAGTAGGTAAAGATGCTTGATTCATTCACTTGTTGGACTAATAAAGTTTACAGTATTTATAAGCTCTCCATTGGGCACAACATGTTTTTGATAACTAAAAGCAGAACTGGACGATGTATAAATAATAAAAATTCTATTACGTATGGGATGAAAGGGACACAACCAAGAGACAACGGCTCAAAAGTTTGGGCAAAATAGATGGTCAGCCCTGACATCGCATCGACCGCTCCGACCGCGAAAAATATCCTTTTGATATATGGGTCATATTTACGTTATAAAAGCAGTATGTTACTTATTGAGTGCCAAGTATTATAGTTAATCGTTCATACGTATGTCATTATTTAGTTAGGTTTAACTGAAGTTAGTTGCTTAGGTGTAATAAGTAAAATAATTATGTATTGTTTTTTTGGTCAATGTTTCTATAGAATAATAGAAGCTTTTGTGATCTGACATAAGCTTAAATGAACTGTCTCTTAAGTAGGCACAAAAAATAATTATGTTCGTTTACACACATACACGATAACTAGGGAAATAACAGATGATAAATTTCGTTGACACCTAACAAGATCAAGATAACTGGGGACCTTATACCGAATACAATAAAATGTATTTTACAAATAAAATTGGTATCTGTATGAAAAGTTATCGTCTCCCAAATTGCGCACTGTAGGATTGTGTTGATGCAATGTTTTCCTACTGTTTATAAACGTAGCTTAGCGATGAATCTCAATTTTTCACAAGTGAGGAGTTTGTTTAGGGCCCCCATTCATATTCATGCACACGTCTCAGTGTTGTGTAGTGTAAGGAAAAAATCTCAAAAGAAGTTATGTATGAAATCTATTAATGTAAATCACGGCAAATATTGGTAATTTAACGAGGCTTGAGAGTAAAACTGCTTGAATAGCAAACCTTATAAAAAATATATTTGCATTTAGTGGCGGGCAACAGCTATTTAAGTTCGTCGAATACGCATCCTTGTTTTAGTGGTGTTAAACGCACCCTTTATATTGTCCTTAATTTTATTCATTCAATTTCAAGACGACGCGTTTGGTGTATTTGGTTAGCGCTCCTGACTATTACGCCGGCCGTCGTGGGTTCGAATCCCGCAAGGGGTAAATGTTAGAGTGATGAGCACGAACATTTGTACCTAAGTCATGGATGTTATATGTATTTAAGTATTTATGGGAGACGCCCCCGTCCTAATCGTTGTCTGGTACTTCGTAACACAAAGAAGAAAATTCCTTACCGCGAAACTAGACAATCGGTGTGTTGTCTGGCGCATATTTATTAATTTATTAATTAATTAATTATTACGCAAATTAAAAAGGCATTACTCAACAGTCGCTAGGTATACTCTTAGAATATGTTGATGAGGTAAATAACAATTGAATAGGTGCATCATAGTTTTGTCAAACCGCACGCATCGCACGTGATCATAGTACGTGTAAAACACAGGTAAGTACTTACCTATCACTTATTATGACACACAAAGACCCATAGCATTCGTAACCTACATTCTGATTCACACAAACAACAATTCGACACTGAACTTTATTCCGCTGTAATAGAGCTTACCTAAGCGCCATACTTCACTGAGTGATGGGTATGATATGAGAATGTGAGCCGTAATCCCTTGTAATAGGGACGGGAAAATTGGCTTTTCCATGTCCAGATCCGGTCGACCTTAGGTTACGTAACGAGGTCTAATGGGCCGTATTAAGTTGGGCCCGTATTATGATGTTTTTCTGGCGGTGCATTCTGGCACGGGAACGGCGAAGTTTGAGCTTATAGGTATGTATTGCTTTGAAGGTCGTATGTAGAGGAGTTAGTTCCACTTTCGATTGGCTCGATCAGGCATCGAGAGTGATGATATTCATTAGGAATGCGAGAAACCAGCGTCTGCTTAGTATAAGTAATTACCAAATTACGTTTATTTATTCGTCATTAATACTATTTGAACATCGGTAGAGTTTAGGAGTGTCGGTATAGTCTATTAGTGACGGTACAATACCGACGCTGCTAGACTATACTAGATTGCGATCCAACTTAATTCGTTCAATTCCGAGGCAGTTCAATTCCCACTGAAATATTATTAATACTAGCTTTTGCCCGCGACTTCGTTCGCGTGGACTTCAGGTTCGTCCCGTCTAGTAGCGCAAAAAATGGGATTTTTTTACGACCTCACATTAGAAACCTCAAAAATTGTAGCCTATATGTTATTCTGATGTATACGCTATATTGTGGTAAAGTTTCATTCAAATCCATTCAGTAGTTTTTAAGTGAAAGAGTAACAAACATCCATACATCCATACTTACAAACTTTCGCCTTTATAATAGTAGTAGGATGACAATATTATAATAACACTCCAAAGGTATTAATAGTAATATTTATATTGTTATATTATAGTAATATTATCAATAAAATGCGAAATTGCAAAAAGAATTGCTAATTTGACAGCAAAGCAGAGCGTTTTAACTGTCAAAACGGCATTGCAATACGCACCCAGAACTAGCAGTCATTTTTGTTAATATACGATACTAGGTAATATAATTAGGAACTTAGGAACTGACTCAGACATATTCTATTCTCTCCGTGCACGCAATTGGACTATCAATTACTAAACGACGATGAACATAGAAATGCTAGTCATGTCTGAGACGCTTCTTTTCACTTTCGTTAGCCGACCTTGTTATGTTCGGAACAAATCTTGCTGGTCCAGTTTTGTGTTGAACACCTGATTTGTAAACCGGTAACAACATAATAATAGTAAAAATCACTTAGCTCATGTTTGTAGAAATGAAGCAATTTTCAACTAAGACCCAGATACTTAAGCTGGTGATGAGCTGCTGGAGAAAATAGTATCAATCAGGTAGGTAGGTAGATATGATGACCATCTAATAATCATCACCATCATCATCATCAGCCAAAGGACGTCCACTGCTGAACATAGGCCTCCCCCATGGATTTCCACAGCGACCGGTTGTGAGCGGTCTGCATCCAGTGTGATCCTGCAATCTTTATAAGGTCGTCTAACCATCCATCCTGTCCATCTTGTCGGTGGACGTCCTACGCTGCGCCTTTTGTCGAAGGGTCTCCAATCTAGGACTTTTCTGCCCCAATCTAATAATAAAACAATAAAATTCTGACACAATTGAAGGTCGGTCAAATAAACAAAAATAAATCAAAGACAATAAAATCTAATAAGGTCAAATACAGTCGCATGCGCATCGATCGTTGGGCATACGAATGAAGTTCGCTCACTTGTGTAAACGTATTCAAATTCTGGAGAAAGTGCCAGTGTGTTGCGTAAGCATTGAATAAAACATTCTCTTTAAGAATGCCTGTACGAACTTATACGGTTGCCTAGGAAAATCTTTGAAAAATACTTGAAGAAACCTGAATTTAAACTATTTTGATAAGCTTAGTTTCAAAGAGGTTCTTTCAATTTATTCGCAAGCAGTGTCAACATATCTTAACACGTTCCGTGACAGTGAACGCCTACAGGCGTAAAAACAATAAAACATCTATTGTGTCTGGAGTTGTATCCCGGAACGTGTTAAGTGCTTGTCTGCCTTTTATTTACTTATCAGAGCCATGAAACGGCTTCAGAACAACAATAAAGTAAAATAAAATCTGGCTATTGTTTCACGACTTGTTTGCCATTTTTATTATGCCCAAGAAAAGTCATTAAGTTTCTGAAACGAATTATGTTGGTAATAAGCTCTGATGGTAGAAAATTGCTTTCTAACTTCATTGAAGAAAAGACGCACTTAGGAAATGTATGTATAATGTACCTACCATGTTGTATTTTACTAGGTCTTACCATAAAAAAAAAACTTACGATTAATTAATATATTTTTGACATATAGTCCAAGCTAGTAACCAATATAACCACCAAAAAGAAAAAAATAATAAATTTAATATAGGTAGATACTAATTTGAGGTCTTACATCGAAACTGGAGTCAAGGTTTAAACACATAGTTCTGTAACCTACTTGTACATACGACTGTATACCTATACAGTTAGAGAAACTTCTTTCAGAAAACAAAAGTTTAATGGACTGGACGTTTTTAGAAATACACTTATATCTCTCAGAATGTATAAGTTTACTGTATATAGTACATGAGACCTTAAAATTGGCTTTGCTCATACGTTGTCATAGACGATATTTATTTTTTGTTACGCTGTATGGTTTCTTAATAATATACCGTGTATATAAGTAATACCGTGACCCAGACTCCACCGCACTATTTTTTGCATAAAAAATAGATTTGCACTTTCTTTCTTCTTTTCTCTCTGTGCTTTTATACCAGATTTAATTCAATCAGTAAGCAAGCAGCTGCATGACGCATCCTTTAAACGCATTATTAAACGCGAGTTCCGCTCAGTTCAAATACAGAGGTCAAACCGACGAATCTGCTTTCACTCAATTAAAGGGAAGACTGGCGTCTGGCCCTTGGTCGAAGTAAGCGCTAGAAAGAGAAACGGAGGACTACTAGCCTTGTCTTCTACGTGCTAAGCGTTATTTAACAATTTGGCAGTCTTTTGTGATCAAAATTAAAAGCAAATTAGCGGGACTATGTAGCCTATTATGATCGTCCACCTTTGACGGTCAGCCCTCGTTAGCGCTGTTTAGTGTTATGAAGCGCTTAGTTCGGCCACAGTCACCCATTGTGTTAATGAATTGAAGTAGCAGGTGCCAGGATTAACCTACGCGACCTGTATGATGGCAAGATATATAGGTCTCGGACCAGCTGTGAACGTAGACTATGTTACGAAATGCGGTGTTTGTTCTAAGTTAGAAAATGCATAAACGAGTACAGAAAAAGAAATACACTTTATAATATCCAGAATAGATTCCCAATGCAGTTCTTTTGTATTCTTTTCTTTTATATGCTGATGATTTAATGTTTTGTTTTGATGCTTTGATACTTTATCGAAATGATTCGACTGATTAATTGGAGATAATGAATCCATTAAAATTATTTATAAAACACTTAACAAGCTTTGCAATCTCTCTGGATGACCTAAAGGTTTGACTGGCAGAGAATGCTATTAGCATTAAGTCCTCCTTTGGACACCATGATTTGTGCAATAAAGTCTTTAAATAAATAAATAAAAAGCTGACTTACAAGTAAATACTGTGATTTTAGTTTTCTGCACTCTTTAGTAGGTAGGCTAATTATAATTATTTTCTTTAAAGGTTACTTGTAATGATTTCATTGCTACGTGGTGTAATCAAGTTTATAACAGTAAAGGATTGATTGTAAATGGCTACGTATTGAATGCACAGTAACTGATCAGTACCCTGATCACGAAGAACTATCGAGTGCGTAAGCGTATCGAGAAATGTCAATTAGTATGAAAATTGGACTAGCGCCCCTGGCGTTGCGCAAAAAAATCATTTATTTCAATATGGATTTTGACATTTCTCGATACGTTTACAAGTTCGATAGTTTTTCGTGATTACGGTACATTCTATTTAAAAATTTTAGTACCAAATGTCATGTCCATGCACCGCAGTGACCTCAAAATGCGACGCTACATCACCAGAGAACCGGCAATGAGTGACAATGCAACTACTGATCCGTGACTGAGCACAAAAAAAACTATTATTGGAATAAACACGTCTCGCCCAATAAAATACCTGTTTGCAGTCTAAATTGGTACTTTGCGAATAACAATGACGAGAGAGGTCAAGACAACAAATCAAATGTGTGTATTCGAACCCTTCGAACTTAATGAAATCGCTAATGGGAAATCCAGTCAAAATCTGTGTGAAAAGTCGAGCTTAATAACTGTTCAACAGAATAACAAAAACCAAACAGTTTATCAAGCAAAAGATATAAAGGTTCATCAAAAAAATACTATGCTCAAATATAACATATTTAAAGCATTAATGTAATGTAGAGTCGATTTTTTTGGGCTTGGTTGCATCAAGTTACGTGAAAGTAATGTTCTCTCGTTATTTTTGTAAGGATTTTTTTTAAATACAATATTAATGTGCGTAAAGGCTTTGTGCGTGAAATACGTGATGACTCTTGTCAGGTACCGACAACATCACAACACTGTATCTTATGCAGATGTCTTTATTAAATAATTTAAAAACCTAATGTGCTGGCGTCTGAACTTTACGCACGGAATGCAAAAGCATGCTTCTACAGAATGACATTGGCATAAATAATGGGCACCTAGGTACCTACATAGCAAAAACCTCACGACACGACGCTAATTTTCTGCACGGTGCACATTACTATGACTCATACAATATACTTGTAACATTAATATAGTACATAGACGGAATGTGCAGCAAAATGCCTATGAATGGAAATAAATCGAGGCCTTGACATAGTAAAGCGAATCTGCGATGTAATATTTTGCAAAGCAAAGTTTATGAACTCATACATGATGAACATCGATTGAGTATCGATTACATGCGTACAAATATTTAATGAACATTCAATTTAGTAACTACTTGTGTAAATATGCATTACATAGAAGAAGAAGAAAATGCTGTTACTGTAATTAGGTACTTACTTGGCGAATTCTAGTCGTACAAAATACAAATACAAATATTTTTATTTACGAAAAATATTGTATTTGATATTTTCTTGTTATTTCAAACAGGAGCTTAACACGTTCCGGGATAGTGAACGCTTACAGGTGTGAAAACAATAAAAAATCTTTTGTGTCTGGAATAGTGTCCCCGGAACGTGTTAAGAACCTATGGTGGTTTGTTTATGGTGGTCGCGTGGGCTGATCCGATTGTGTTTGTGGTGTTATAATTTTATTTAAATAACAAGTGCAACGTGTTGAGTAGGTATAAATTATGCTGAGAAAAACGTGATCTCTATGCGGAAACTCAATTATTGCACAACAAATTAATGTACTGTACCTAACTCTGCCTACCATATACATACGAGCACACTGAATGCATGCTGCTCGCATTGCTCGCAACTGGTCTCTTAGGAAGAGTACCTATCTACTATGGAAGAGTGGAAGTTCTGATGTTATTAGTGTTTTCATACAAATACGAGAACGCATCTGAAAGAAGATAATAAATTCTGATGATTCATATATGGTATTCAATCAATTATCACACGTACGCGCCGTCAAATATTGTGACTAACCTACGTGCCACCTGCCTCAATTTATTATGTGATATGACCCATTTGCAACTTTTATTGCGTTGTTACTTTATGTGTGGAAGAAACTTAGAAGTATGTGTATTAAAAGGAATAAATGATTGTGGAACGGAAATACTAATAATTTTCTATAATGTAGACAGCTGCGAGAGACGTAAGTAGTTTATTAATGAGGTTCCATTATTTTGGCACTGTTACAAGTGCGATATCAAAGACAAAGAAAAAACACAATCGATGCTGTTTATCATAAAAACAAGATAATTTTAAAGGAGATATTCAAATAGAAACCAGTTTGATACTCTTACACCTTATTGGTACGAGAAATTTGACGTTAAGAAATCAAGTTGGAGTTTAAAGGCATGATCATGGATTTATAACCGAAACAAAAATGAACAGGTTTTTCCAGTATTTTACCGCGATTTTTAACGGAAAAGCTTTTTTCGGAAACGATCGTTATTTCGTATTCGTGCTTCGAGTTGATTCTAGTTTTTAGGTCGATCATTTTGGCAACGGTCGTGTACGCAACCCCCATGCAGGGAATTGAGTTTTTATAAATATTATTATTGCAAAGGGAAAAGCTGGTATGGCGCAATTCTGAAACACCTTTGTATAAGGTCAAATCATTAAAAGTGATCATATTTTAACAGTGGCTTTGTATACATCATAGAAACATGACACTATCATAATTTTTTGGAAAATCGAGATTTGAATTTTTATAATTTTGCTATGCTATTTTGAATATTTATTTTGAATGCCCTAAGGCATTAAGTCCGCCAATTGTACAATATACAGTGCAATAAAGATTAAATAAATAAAAAAAAATCTTTAACGAAGACAACATTACTTTTTAAAACAGCACCTTGACAATTTAAAAAGTTATCTACGTTATCGGATCCGCCTTTCTCAATTCAATGCCCAAACCTTCTTTTTCTCTAAACTTAGCCTTAATAAATTAAAAATTAAAATCTGAAAAAAATAATTTTATTAGCCTCCATTTATCTCAAAAACTAGTGGATAAAAAGCCAAAGTGTTTTCTACAAAAAATGATTAATTTATTGCGCTGAATCAGCCCTTTAAATATTATCACTTAAAACGAGGTGACCTTTTATACTTTTATTTTCGAACAATTGGAAATTGATGACATTGATGACACACTATGTAGTTTTCTCAAAATTGGCTATTTCTTTTTTTAAACTAGGTATTCACCTGTTCACTTTCTGTTATGTTTTAGATAGCTTACTTGACTTGTTCAAAATGTATCTTAACACGTTCCGGGACACTATTCCAGACACAAAAGATGTTTTATCGTTTTCACACCCATATGCGTTCACTGTCCCGGAACGTGTTAAGTGAAGTTTTTAAGCTTATCTTTGAGATAAGCTATCCAAGTGGTGGGAATGGGTCTAAATCTTCCTTCAGATTAAGATTTAACAAGGAACACAGTTGCTGCCAAATGAATACGTAATATTAGGTACTCCAACTTCTCAAAGATAAGATTTGCCACGTCGAAGTTTTCATACTCACGCCTCAGTTGCAGATCTAATTTAAATAAAGCTTGAAGTTGCACTAAAAATTCCTCTTACAACTAAAGACTAACTTAAACTATCAATACACACAATTATGTAGTAAAGCGCACAGGAAATCATCGACGTGACGGTTTGTTTTGTCATAATAATTGTGTAAATTAATAATAGCCACCTTTTTGAAGTAGTTTAATAGTAGATTGTTATACAAGGGGAGAAAGCGACACATTTCACTCAAGATGTTTCTGGCGCTCGAAAGAAGTGAGAGCGCCAATAATTCGAGAGTGAAATGGGTGCTTTCACCCGAGTTAAACATACTATTTTTCATTTCGACTGTGAGGAAAACATTAAATTTACAAAAGTGGTTGTAAATAAACCTCACCAAGACGTGAGGTATATTGTAGTTCAGCGAGAAAGGAAAACTCAAGTTTTGAACAAAATATGACAGTTGATTTACAGTACTAACAACACCTAACACGATTAGAAAAAATAACGGTACGAATACATAAAAACAGAGTACAAAAAAGCAGAAAATATCAAATAATTAAAATCTTTGTAAAGAATATCGATCGATTTTTTTCCACAGATAATAACAGAATCCAAAAATTATTTCGTTTTTTTTTTTATAAAAGTTTTAACGGCTTTGGACGAATCCTTCCTCAAATGACACTGACAATTAAAAAAAAAACATCTTGGCATTATGGCGGGCAGCCAAATATTTTAATTGGTAATTGAATTAAAATTAGAAATTGTATATTTTTTAATCAACGATTATACATAATACCTACACAATATGATTTTCAATGTATAGCTAAGCAAAAATGTTTGTTATTTTAATAACATGATGTGACTCAATTATCTTTGGTCCAAGCTTTGACTGCAGGCCTTGACTCTATGCCATGTCAATTAAAACTAAATTACTTTCCACCCTAGGGATGGATAAGCTATTTTCCACCCGGCTATCTACACAGGAAAGTTATATTTTCCGAACAGGAGAGATGAAAAAAGTTTTTTAACTATTTAGAAAGAAAGAAAGAAAATAAATTTATTCGACCTAAATTAACACAAAAAAAAAATAACATTGAAAGATTAATAGATCAGTAGGCTTAAGTCGAAAAGGCACTCGCTCAGCATTGGCTTGAATTGCATTTACTTGAAGCAGTGGAGGGTTATAGTTGAGAGAAGAGAGTTCTGCTATTTCCATTAAAGTACCTACATAGACAATGTCATATTTTAGCAGAGAGGCAGTTAGTTTGTCTCTTCCGTAGAAGCCCTGTAGTTATTCAATTTGTACTCCTCTTAAACCTGCTGTTAAAGGTGCTAAACGTAACTTCTTGTTATTCTTGTTCGGACCATAAGTTACGTCATTTACTATCACTCGCGTCATTCCATTCACGTCGGCGTTTCGTGGGAAGGAGTTGTGGTCCAAATTGTAATTTCGGAACAATGCTGTGGTCTTCTGTCTTGTAGCAGATAAGAAATGAGGTCAATTTCGTTTTATGCATGAAAAAGTTTCAAAGTAACTTTTGCTGGCTGGTAATAACTTTCATGTAAAAAATAAAAAAAGCAAAAAGTTTAATCAAAATAAAATCTATTTAAAAATCGAACAACAATACGCAGACTTTACCGGCCAGTACCTATCTTCCAGGGCCGCTCCCACCATGCACCATCAGCTCGCAATGTCAACACCGCCTTAGCTTACGCAACGAGACCTCCGCAGAAAAATCGTTTCTAAAACCTGTTCGTCGAACTCAACTCGAACTTAACACTCTAATAAAAAAGTTCAAAATCCTTTGTAAAAATGTGGGTCCGAGTTTTTGAGGCTGCTAATCTTACGAAAGCATGAGTTGCGTGCCGTAACATGTTTAAGTTATAGTTTAGATGGTTCGTAGAGAAATGATTGCGGTTGTTTCGGCGGTTTTACTGTATATTAGGCGGCAGATTTCCGAATTGAAAGGAAAAGTGACAGCTTTTTTATGGATTTTGTTCAGAAAAACTTGGGCCTTTGGCATTTTTTTAATCAATAAGGTGTGTTTCATCGTAACTAAGCCTTGTACAAAGTCATGCGAAGATTGTAGACATTTATTAAAACATTTCCCCAAATATTTCAGATAGTCAATACAAAGGTACGTATTTTAATACGTATACTCCCGTTAAGCTATTCCCGTCTTAGTCATTGTCTGGTAATTCGTAACACAAGGAAGAAAATTCCTTAACACGAAACCAGAAAATTGGTGTGTGTGTTGCATTTAACAAAAAATACATACTCTCGTCTCAGTGAAATCCTTAAAGTGCTAAACCTAATAAGATTTCTTCAAGAACATGTACAAAACTCGCATACAAGTAACACGAGTATTTTTCTAAGCAAAATGTGTTTTTCACGTCAGTATATTAATTTCAAGAACATACATTATGTATGATAATAACATGCCTTGACGTCTGACTCAGTCGCATAATAACTAAATTGACGTGGCACCAATAGGAGGACTAATAGATGGTTAGATTGACACTTAGGTCTTTACCCAGACTCAAGGTTTGATTCCCATTCACAACAAAGCTAATTGTGTGGCAATATACTATAGGTGGTGTTATGCCTTAATATCGGTAGCTCTATTATTGAATCACTCGCGTCAATATTAATTAAAACACTCGCCTGTTGATATCAACTAATTTTCATTTGAAAATCGAACGTTAAAATCAACGAAAATCACGCGTCATTTTGACGCAACTGCTTTAAAAATAGAGCTCCATAAAAAGCAGGCCGGCAATTTAAAAAATCTACTTGTTTGATTGAAACTACTGAAACCGAAGCAGTTGAAGAATATAAAATTTTAATCACACATTATTCTTCATTTGAAAATTCAATCTCAACAAACAAAGCCTCCCAAATTGAAAAAAAAAGGTTTCTGTTCGTTAAAAATAAGCGTGAACAGGGTGTCTACTACAAAAAACGAAATCGTTTTGCGGGTCCGAAGCATTTCATAGTTATGATTCCATACATACTAAAGATGTTTCGGATCCGATAAACGATATTCGTATTGACGGATTTCTTATTTCGTAGTAGGCCTTCAGAATTCGTGTGATGTGTTTCTAGGTACAGTTATGTAAATTTAAGGGTTTTGAGTTCGTATTCTTTTTATGATCTTCTTCTTATGCGAACACTTGTACTGGACAGAAAACATTACTTGCAATGTTTATAGCTTTATCTTCAAAACATGCGAATATGTAAGTAACATACAAGTTTGAACTGAAGGCTTGTTATTTTTTATTTATAGTACACAAACATCGATGTACCTACTTAGGTAAATTATAAGGATGTCAAGAAGGAAAAAAATAACACAGAAAAAACAACGGGAAAAACATCAAGTAAGAACTTTGTGATTCATTCAACCTGTCATTAACACGTTCCGGGACACTACTCCAGACACAATAGATGTTTTATTGTTTTCACGCCTGTAGGCGGGCACTGTCCCGGAACGTGTTAATAACTATTAGATAACAATGTGCATTAATAGATGCAGATAAAACCAGAACTTAATGCGTTTAAGTTCTGGTTCTTAATTGAGTAATCCAGTTTAGGTAAGTATACGAACGTAGGTACTTAATTATGACCTCTTAACTAATAGTAGCATGTACAAATTCACGTTTCAAATAAGTAAAATAATAAATAATAATAATGTTATTGTTACAACTCACCTTGTTAAAGTAGAAGACAAGAGTAGATTCAAAATGCAAATCAGGCGCTATTCTGTTAGCACCCGAAAACTATACATTATCGAACGAAAATGCACCAACCGCCCGTGAACTTGACGTCATTCGTTGCTATAGCAATACTCCCGGGGAAAACGACCCCTCGCCAATCCGCACACTTGCAAATTCAAATTCGGAAATGGAACACACAGATTTGTAACTCAGAAAACGCAGGCACAATTTTTGTTCGAACAGAAAAAAAAACAAACAACTGGGATGTCTTTATGATTTTTGAAATTCGAACGGTTTATTTTTCGTCGTGTAACGCGCCAGCCAGGCGCACGTTCGTCGGCGGTACGGGGCGCACTACGTAAATGTCAGCGCAATCGGCACATGTGCGGAGCGTTGTAAGGCCTCGCTCCGATTGGTGACGTTTTTCCAGGTCAATTTTTAAGCTGATAAAGCTAAGACTTGCGCGCGACGTTCCTTCGAAATATATCGCTTCGAAGACTTTCAAAGACTAATATAAATCGTAGACATATGACTTTGGAGGGTTGTAATAGGGTCAAACGTTGTTTGCCATAATTTTTCTGGATTTTTTATATGAATTTTATTTCAGTAGAACACGCAACACAACAATTTAATAGACATCAATTGACTAATTAAAATAATCCAGTTATCAAAATTAGAAAGAACAAAAATTTCAATCATAATTCATTTATTCATTATACCTACGTAGGTAAGATGAAAATAAAAGCAAGACAAAAGCAATCATGTTTATTCTAAAGCTACAGCAATTAACACTTAAAAATGGCAAAAATAGTAAAAGATGAAATATTTTATACACAAAAATTAATAATTGAGAAATGGACATTATAAAACATTAAATTACAACATACATTCACGTCATCCGCACACGGAAAATTTAGCCCAATGTGGACGCGCCCCAAAAGAGTGCGAGTGAGACGGTAAGGAGCCGGGGCACATCCGCTTTTCTCGCGTTATGTAAGCTCAGCCCTGGAGCTGAACGGACCCCGCGCCCCCACCCTCAGCCTCGCCGGGCACCGGCCGTTCGATTGCGTATCGAGAACTCGGATTGAATTTTCGAGCGATTCGCAAACTCCCTCGGATTTGGGAGAAAAAAACAAAAGACGAGCTAAATTTTTGCAAGCTCACAAAATCGTTATTGAACGTGAAAAAAGGTCAATTTATTGTTGTTGTAAATGGTCAAGTTTGTAAACTTTATTACATTTATTAAGCTAATTCTACATACATCACGGTATTGTAATATTTGTTCTATAGACGCCAATTAGGTAGACAAACAGTGCGTATTCATTCACACGTATTTTACCGATTGTAGTATTGATGAGTCAAACATTTGAAGACCGTGTGTGAAGTTGACCACGTTAACCAAATAAATAAGGATGACATCACTCCACCTCTAGTCGATTCGATTAGTAATCGTTTTCGCGCCGTTGAATATCGATACGCCACGAAAACTCGAAATAATCTCGCACGCATCTCGCCCCAAGTTCCATAACTCGATCGTAACCGGGGCTGGAGGCCCAAAGTCATGTTTTCGAATCTATCCGTCCCAGTCGCTCATATCAGCTAACCTTGCAAGTGAAAGGGATAACGATACCATACAGTACGGGAAAAGTCTAACAGTAGAGTCTCAAAGCTTCTCAAAAAGTGTTACCGGATTTTGGACCTCAACGCGAGCGAATAAAAACTCATTTAGACGCCAATATGTTTATCGTATCGTATGAATTCGTGACTTTTTATATCAGCCAATACTTTTTTTGTCCTTTTACTGGCATTTTCGTTAACAAAATGAAGCATGGCCGATTAATTAGGGCATTGTTTGAGGGTAAATATTGTCGCGGGCTTAAATTGATAGGGACAGGGAGGGGTGGGCATGTGAAAATTGGGCTGCAATAATTCTACTTTATAACATAATTTGTCGAAATGGGGATTGTTGTTTTCTTTGTGATTTATCAATACATATTGTTTCTCTCTTATTATTTGAAAGTCCATTTTATTTTTATTTTATTTGCGCGTTGTGTGTTCTGGTGATTAAATAACTGCCAGCTGATGTTTTTGAAATAAAAACCTATCCAAAATGAAACCACCAATAAATGCCAATCCAATTCATGATCGGAAATATTTATGAATAGACTCATTGAATGATTTAGCCATGTTAGCAATTTGCAGAGTGGTTTACCTGTTTATCAACAGTACGTTATTGAAAGGCAGTCTGCATGACATACTATATAAAGGGATGCTTCAAAATCTCTACCTAGAGTAGAGTTGAAAGCTCTATTACAGCTTTTAATTAAACCATATTCAACTTTAACTGCTATATAAAATTATAATATAATTGTTTACATAGAATTGATGAGTTCTTTAAATACCTATTACGTCATTGATAAATTTACAAGATACCTACAATGCCGCTCACTTCACTTAGCCGTTCACTTTGAACTTAATTCAGCTTATAGCAACTTGGATAGGCTACCTAAGTACTGTTGGTTGGTACTGACAACTTGATTGTTTTAGTACTTAAAGTATTTATTTATATATTTTTTTTGCTCAGACTAGTGCATATGGTTGACTGGTAGATAATGCTTTTGGCATTAAGTCCGCCATATATGTACAATATTATGTTTTGTGCATGTAGTTTAAAATAAATTAATAAATAATGCAGTCAAGGTAGAGCTGAGCTGTAGGGGTCACAAGTGGCGGAAAGTGAGCGGACACCAGACATGGTGGTTGCTGCGAATATGTTGAATAAGCAGTCCCCGACCAAACAGCGGCAGGATTACCAGAATGTAGTGAGGAGTCAAGTAGGCTTCTCTATTAAAATCTACAATATTCAGTGACGATCCTGTGCCATGGTGAGTATACGCCGCCATAATCATTTCCCTGGTATTGGGTAGCAGCAACATCAGTAGTGTCAGAATGCTGAAGATATAGTACCTATATCAGAAAAAGCTATTGAATAGGTATTGAGAACCGGGAAACCGGGGGTGTCCTACCCCCGGTTTTGAAAACCACCACAATATCTTTCTTAGTTTGGAGATTTTATGAAAATGAAGGATAAAACTCCACCGACAAGAGACTAGTACATACAAAAATAGAACGTAAAAGTCCTTTCCGAATTCAACTAACTCAATTGCAAAAATCGTTTCACCAGTTGCTGAACAAAGTTATTAAACTACTACAAAGCTTATTTGTTTTCCATCCATATAAATACATTTGAAGAGGCAAGAAACGGAGTTGGGAATAGTAAAGCGCTAACAAGAGAGGCAGGTGGAAGTTTTAATTAAATTTAACTTCTGATTTCTGCACCAATAGTAAGTTACTGAGTCACCAGGCGTTTACTAGACAATCGCTCGTTTTAAAATGAAATGAATCTTATTTTTAATTTAAATAAAGCACGACAGTTCAAATTCAAATTCAAAATTCATTTATTTCAGATAACATTGATCCAGATAAAATATTATAAACAACATGTCATTACATCAAAATAAGATTACAGTAAAATAACAACAATATAATGTCAAGATAGAAATTAAATTAAATTTAAATATAAACAAATTAGATTAGATTACATTACATTACTTCATTAAAATATTAGAGGTATAGAAATATATTATTGTCGTTGTCATTACAATCCCATTACATTAAAATATTTACTTCTTTTATTTAGAAGCCCGAGGGTAGCCCCTGCAGCTGCTGGGACAGTAAATAGCAGTTGCAGATAATGATTTTTTTTAATAGTGTAGTAAGTATACTTTATTTTACTTCAAATATGAAAGGCAAGATGGAAATCACCGCACTTATTCCCTAATTTGAGGTTTTAAGAAAATAACTTCACCGACAAGAGCCTTTCTCATAAACTTGATGATGGCACGTTGACTGTAACATGACGAATCCGTCGGTACCAAATAAAGTCATAATTTTAGGTAAGTAAACTACCAAGTTAACACTTACCACCTAGAAACGTTTGTCATCAAGTATAGAAGTAACGCTAGAGCCGACGCTATTTCGAGTACGAGTATCGAGCGTTTTCAGAATAGTTCTCCTGCATAACTTAGTAATGTAACTGCTTTATATTCAGAGCTTCCTGCGGGATAATCAGGAGCGGGCGTTGCGTTCCTCTATTCAATTTATTAGGACAAGCTCGATTCTGTTTGCTGTGGTTGTTCTATTGATTCCTGTGTCTGTAGCAAACTGGCGCTATTTGCCAGTTAGTGGCGTACTAATCGGGTAAAGCTGGGGTACACGATACAGATGCGAAATGCACTCTATCAGTAACAGAATAGGTACCTTGGATGAATGCATTTTTTGCTTTCTGAACATTAAGATTTTCACTATATTTTCAACAGTTTTAATCTAATGTGTAAATCTTCCCGAGCTTGCCAAAACGAAATTCTTACTGTATTTTACTATTTTTTTTTACTAACTACCGACAATTTTAACGTTAGGCTTTGAGGTTTCGTATCGATAACGTTGTCGTCATAATTTGAGTTGAGTTCTAATTTCCTTCCATAAACACATTCATATCAAATGTAAGTTCCAACGCAGCATCCCAACTTAGAGAATCGGCTTAACGCCATTGCATAATACATAGGAAATTATACGACGACACATGTCTTGACGCGACTCTACCTGTTCAGCTTTAAAAGTTTTGAACAGAAACTCGGGTAACCTAATTTACATTAATTATTAAATTTTAATAACGTAGTTAAATATACATGTTTGTATTCAGATTTGTTAGATAAATGATAATCACGACCTGGGTGCGTATTGCGATGCAGTTTTGACAGTTAAACAGCTTTAGTGTCAAATTAGCAATTCTTATTGCGATTTCGCATTATATTGATAATATTACTTTAATATAACAATATTAGTAATAATATTCATACCATTGTAGTATTATTATAATTTTATTACATTAATTATATTCGTTTACACTGCGTGGGAATTGAACTGCCTTGGAATTGAAAGGATTAAGTTGGATCACAATACGCCCTCTGACGGTACTCACGAAACTGAAATTGTCATTATATGTAAAAAACTCAGCATAAAAAGTGTCTGTGTAAAGAACTTATAGACTCTACTTTGAATCATTTGGGTTAATATTTCGTGTTGTTGATTGATTGAGTTTATAATGAAATTCAGTGAGGATACAACTTAAGAGTTTTTGTCATCTTGTAAACATTAATAGAATGTAAAATTAAAGCACTTAACCCACTGAACAGTATCTATATAATAATGTGATTCTTCATAATGGTACGTCCGTCATGCTAGGTACATAGTTGGGACCTTAAACAGCTAAGTAATCGTTCATTTTTGGGTTACAAATACAAAACTATTTACTAGGTAAGAAAAGCTTTTTATATTACCAGCAAATATAACTCAATATTAGGACTAATTTGTTTCTTGACAAAAATAACAATTCCTGAATAAACTCGTAAATCTGCCTGAATAAGTAAATAAGGAAGTCATAATTAAATAAGAGAGTTGTTCGTGCTAAAGTAACATGAGCTTTAAGTGTTGTGTAATAAGATTAAAAATACATAATAAGCTTTGATATCCTCTGAAGTCACTTTGAACTTATATTTGTGTATTTAAGGAAAAATATATTAAAAGGTTTCAAATTACTTCAATTTCGTATCGTGTTTTTTTACTATAAGCTTTTCTGTAAGGTACTGGGTTTTTATGTTTAAAATTAATATAAAATATGTTTTATTTTCATTTCAGTATTACAAAAAATAAGAGATATTGAAAGGCTTTTTATGTGAACTGTCATAAAAGAAGACTATAATTTCAGTTAACATTATACAAATAAAGTTTTTTTTTTAAATTATGATATTTTTATGATAAAATCGTTGGACTTGTGTTACCTGTGCCTTGGAATGGTAGTAATCTACGAGCTTCTTTAAATTTCTCTAATTTCTTTCAACCAGAGTGAAATAATGTGCAAAGTTTTTGACGGTTTCTTTGTAGATTTCTAAGCAGACACCATAAGTTAAAGACAAATGTGTGGAAGATTAAAACTACGCGACCATTGTGTGAGGAAGTGGGCCAACTTTGCATAGGTTTAATCATATCCAGACCAAGATTTAATGTATTAGAAAAAAACATTAATTTTATTTGTAGGACAACACGCGTATTAATATTTTGATACGATAACGCTTTACCAGTTTCCTTAAGCTAACGTTTATTGAAGCTACAGCTCTATTTATACTGACTTTCGAAAATTGAACTAATAAAGAATCATCTGGCTATACCTTTACATAGGTTTTCGAGAAATACGTGGACAAAATAGTAACATACACATAAGAAATTTCGCACACGTGCTTTGGAACCCTTACTAGATCAACATACTCAAATAATATCAAATTGCAACGACATAAAACACACATGTAGTATACATGTCGAATTGATTACCTCCTTTTTGAAGACTGTAAAAAGAGAAGGTGCTTTGTTCTTTTCAGACACTTCACATTTGAAAACCTATGCCTTCTTAGGCAATGGATATTTAGAGCAAGTCAGGTGTTCTTGGACAACTGTTATTCCAAATACACATTTAGAGCAAGTCAGGTGTTCTTGAAAAACTGTAATCTAAACACATTTTAGCATTAAGTCTTCGTACTTAAGTAACACCCGGGCTTCATCCCGAATAAATTAAAAAGGTCGTGTATTACGCTCGTATTTTTATGACGACATACCCGTACGGGGTAGACGGGACATTCAAGTGCAAAATTTATATCGGACACTATGAAATAAATAAGGATAATACGGACAAGATAGTTAGTCCAGTATTATTATATGACTGTTAATAAGCAACACAAAACAAAATAATGGGTTATAATATAATAGGATTTTCACTACGTCGTTTTAGTATTTAGTCTGATCTGACTTAGCTGTAAGCATTCCTCGATAAACTGTCCAACACAAACGTGCCAACCCCAGCGTTAATAACTTTTTCCATAACTTTTTCCAGTGCCCGAGATTAGCCAAATAACCAAACTCCTTCAGCTTCGTAGAAGGTACTAATTAATGTATCTATGACAATGAAATATAAATCGTTGTACGCAACTGTACCTACGTGTGACGTTGGACACGCTTTGCCTAATTCAATTTTGGGAGGCGTGCGTTTTTAGTAATGGAATTAGAAATTACTCGACCGTTTTGATGAGTTGCCTTTTTTCGGTGAGTCTTAACTGTGTAGGTATGACGAGTATGAAGTTACTACTATGAGCTAAGCATTTACTTTTTATTTCAGTCGATCTCTCTCTCTCTTTTGTTGTGTTTTATTTCATATAGATAGAGGATGCCATAATTTTAAGGGTCTGTTTCACCATTGACAAATAAGCACTAACCAATGAATAATTCAAATATGGAACGTCATTCTGTTAGAAGTAATACCAGATAACGTTTCTGGTAACTAATTAGGACATTGTGAATCAGGCCGTTAGTGAAAAATACATTTCAATGAAAGGGAACATTGAAAACTTGTAAAAAAATAGAAAATATCATTATTTTACTACAAGCTTACATCAAAAATGTTCTAGAAACTGTAATTTACTGCGATATTCACGTCAAAACTGCAAAATTAGTCATGAAATGGCGCATTTGTCCAACACAGGGCAGAGAAGGGTGAACAAAGAGGAATTAAGTTACATTGACAGCTTTCCGATAGCGCGATGAAAGGGTTAAGGAAATTCTACACCGTAACGAGTTTCGCATGTTGCAAAAACTATGTGCATTTTGTTAGTGTATTTTTTATGCCCACATACATACAACTAACTATGTTGAGTGTGGCTAATTTTAAGGGAAATCGTGCCTAGGTAATAAGCTATGCTAGTCGTGAGTTAAAACCAGAATGTATCTTGGTATTGCGTAGGGATGTATCGTGATATTGCTTAAATTCGTTCCAGTTCCTAGCAGTTCATTTCCCACTCAGCTAGCTGAATCGCTAAATTGGTATATCGATCAAATTCAAGAAAAAATAAAAGTAACTCTTTCTCACTGACTCATATGGTCGAAATTAAGACATCGCAATACGAAATTTGCTAATCCATTCAAAAGGAGGGCAGTTAAAAGTCAAAGCAAGATCGCAATACGCACACAGGTTAGACATTTCAATAATAATTAAAATGATCGACGCAAGTCTACATTAGTATACATGATGATTGAATACCCATTCTTATTATCCCCAATTCCAAACTGACAAAAAAAATACCCCTAAATTCTATGAAATTAAGATAAAAGCATCCTCGTGCGAAGGGCCCTTAACACGTCTACTGCCACTGACAGGTGCTGCCACTCCATAATTTAGTCTCTGTTGAACTATACACTTCAAACAACCATCCGTTGCCCACGCAATGAAATGTTAAGTTCCTTAGCACGTCGTGTAAAACCTTAACAAATAGGTGCAGAATTTAATAATAAACTCTGTGTAATTATGTAAAAGTAATACATTTCATGAGTAAAATTAGGAAGATATACAACCAAATCCATTTCATCCTTTCAAACTCTACAAAAGTCTTGCAGGGCCTACTGGCCTGCTTCCCATGAAGACATCACGTATTTTGCAGGTACTGTTTTCTGCGGGATGCCTTCATGCCTTTCTGATGGATTCACACGGACATCCCGTTTGGGGTCACTGCGTAAGATCGATACCTGTGTTTTACTGATCCAGTCTTATCATTAAGCTGGACCAGTTCCACTTCTAAAATGACAGTATGCATGCACAAGCACAGTCACCATGGCAAAACTGTAAAAGATAGGAATATACACCGAGACGCTATAACGGTAAAGTGCAAGCGAGATAGACTGTTGACAGGACTCAGTTGACAGACAACTGTACCTGTAAAAAACTGCCGCAGTGATCCCGCAGAACTGGACAGCCGTGGGAAACGGCACTAATTATAAAAATAGTCGCTATCTCGTGTTTGTGAGTCCTTGCATAAGGATTATACGATGTACAAAAACCAACGAGATCTATTATTACTTTATCCTAGTTGGATACTTTTGTGCCTGTCAACGTCTCATGCGTTCCTAATATGTTGTTACTTAGAAGATAAATCAACATAACATTTTTTATACATTCTGATTATCCTTTTTATCTGTTACAAAGTACTTGTGAATTTTCAGCATATTATGCTGTGCTGAAGCCGTAAAATTCTCAAATGAGGTGTAAATAAATGAGATAGTATTTTTCCAGTAACTGCATAAGTAGATAAGTGGAATCATTGTAGTGTGTTATGCGATGTATGTTATACGATAAGTCTGTCTGGAGAGCCCCTTTTAAACGAAACCTTAGTATTCTGTTCGCGGGTAGAAGCAAATCGAGTTAGCATGAAGCCTCACTTATGTAACGGAAGTGTCGGTACGTAGAGCTGCAAAATTAGACAGATAGATAATAAATAATACAAATATTTATAGGGGGGAGTCCAATAGGTGTTATTAAAATCGGTTCAGCAGCCAAAAGCAAGATAATTGCTGACAAACATACAGGTCAAACTGAGGATCTCCTTTTCTTGAAGAAGGTTAACAAAAATATACCTACAAAGAAGATATTTTATTTTCTACTTACTATTTTCAAAACCAAACCATAAGCCAACATTGAACTACTATTACTAGCGTATAGAACTGACATCACGAACAAATTTTGTGCTCCATGAATTCATGACACAGTCATCAACTCGTAGTACAAATCATAATTCGAAATTTCAATTTTCTATGAAAACGCCACAATCTTGTCGTCGTTTTTGCGACACAATTTTTTTTATTCTTGGCATAGCTTCTCTATACGTAGTAGTAAAAACTCACTGTTTGCCAAGTCCTTTTTAATGTCCCTAAAGTATATGTTCCGTTGCTAGAAAAAAATCCGTGCAAGTATGGAAATAAATGAAATAATATTGCTTAATGCTTCTCCTCTATTTATAATTTAAGTATAGTTAAGGACGGACGCAACGCACCGCAATTGTGGCGTCACTCTTAGTTGTTAGAAAAATTACTGCCAAAACTGAAAACTATAGTACTATTCACTTCTAGATGTTTTCCGATCAACGTTGTGGTCACAAAGCATAGAATACATATAAAAACACGATTGACGATTGATTGTGTAACGAAACTACAACAATGTGTAGTCACTGCGATTGTTCCCTTGTAAGTAGACAGGGTTTTTATTACTGGTAACAATAACCAACTAGACTAACGACACGTTTTTGCTGTCACTTCACTAGGGCGCAACACCATTTTTCTTACGATTTTTCTCATAGTAGAGCGACACATTAAAATTCTTGCAATGTAAGTAGGTATGAATATTAAATATCGCTCAGAAATGTGGTACTGATTTGATCTACTACTACTATTTAATGTTGCTGCATTTCCTTTTTTTTCAGCCTCATAAAAACTGGCCATAATATTTGATACATTTGATACTGGCCACTATGATGTGCACAAATAAAAAAATACGTTTCATTTTGGCTTGCAGTTGTTTTAAGGTGGGTTTAGACCAAACGAACAAAGAACTAAAGCTAGAACAAGAACATTCTTTCTTGTTCTTTTGTTCTAAGCAGAAGCTCAATTTCAGCGTTTTACACCAAACGTTCTTAAAATATTCTATAGAACGCAATAGAACAACGAACGAATGCTCTGAGTAGAAGAATTTTATGAAGTGGGGATAGAATGAGCATTCGCTCGTCTGGTTTAAATGGGCTTTAGGAAAACAAATGAAATAAAATCAACATTACTTTGGTCATAGGGTGACCGCTAATTATATGTTGCTTTCCGGATAACAAGCGAAGTGATGCAATTTAGAGCATCATTTTAAGTCTTGCAGCTGATCAATGATCTCATGTTCCTTCCTGCGTACATTACGCTATTATCCACTTGAGACACAATTAAAAGGTCGGGGGTTACTGACTCAGATGGACCGCGCCCAAAGGAAATAGGACTTAGACATTCGTAGAAAGATTCGCTCTACGAAAACTATTATATTGATTTTAAGAGACTAATTAGACAAATTAATGATAACTAATACGTGAAGTCTGAATCCAGACGATTACTTAGAAATAGGTAGATCAATAATTATTGGCTCATTGAAGGTTTGTCTCCAAAATTTAGGAAAGCAGGTGATAAGACGAAGGAAGACATTGCATCAGACAAAAAAAAATGGAAAAGCAATTGCCAAACATTTACCTCAGAAAAATTGCCAAGGCAATCCAAAAAACTTCAAATATAAACGATTATAATTATCTCGGAGTGAGAATTGATTGGGTGAGCTAGATCTATTGACCAAGGTCTCTTGCGAATTTATTTAGGCTATAGTACAGACGAGTTTTAGTAAACAAATATGACACGAATACTGTGACCAGAGGGCTGAGTCAGCTACAAAATTCATGTTAATTCCGGCCTGCCCTCCTTCCGCTTACACTTGTGGGGCTTCTGTACACATACATAGATGTGTAGGTATAATATACACGTACGTAGAACCTGATTAGTCTGGGTAAGGGTAGCACGAGTAGATAATTACGTGCTCCTAGGAATACGAGCAAAGTTTCAAGTGGCCGTTAAGGTGGTATACTAGTCCATTTTATGTATTTCCTATGTATTTATTTAACGGTGCAAACATCGTGATCAAGGTTAATAATTACTATGCGATATCGATGGCATTGCATTGCCTGTCCTCTCGTTCTAGTGCATGTGGTTATTAGTACTTCTTTTTGTTTGATCATTTAATAAAACCGGTTTGTACGTGGAGTGCACTAAAATATTTCCTATAGGTTATGCTTGTGGGAGGTTCGTGTTACCCTCCTAGCTATCGAATGAGTGTCACTTAACGTCACGTTTGAGTAACATAGACATGAAACTGGCAGATACGGATGCATTACGTATTCTCCCTCGGTCCGTGCCTGTAGAATCCGATTATGTGTGCCTGTTACAAAACTTGGGTAAAACATTCAAGAAGTACCGAAGTAAAGCAAGGGGAAACAGAAATTAAATTTGACAGACTAATTACTTATTTGACACTGAACCTAAACCACAATATTTTCAAATCAACTGAGTTCTAATACAGTTCTGAACGATTTCAAGAAAAAGAAGTACTTATTGTAATATTTTCTTTGATTTATACGGTTTTAGACATTTATTTCTCTAAAAGAAAATTACATTCACTTACAAGAGAAATACAATATAAACTTAAGACTAAGAACGGATCAATGTTACTTAATTTAAAATATGAACAACCAAGTGAAGCTTGTGGGTGTTTAATCTGAGAAAAAAACTTGGTAATCTGAGAAAAAAAAATCATTTTTTTTCTCAGATTACCCACAAGAACACAAACAAAATCGGCTCCCATGTCAGCTAGTCGGGTCCAATTACGTATCGTTTACCAATTTGTATAAAATCAAGTAAACTCCGAATAGTGAAATTTATGAAAGTGAAATAATGATATTTATTTACCCTACTTTTGGGACTTCAGTAAATAACTAGTCCAGTGTCAAAGCGGTCGAATTTCATGTTTTTGTGCGATTAAAACGTTTGTAAGGCTGCGTAAGTTTAACATAGCCAATTTGGTGGATCAGCGGATTTCATTGTAACGACCTTTACAACATGACATGTGTAAAAGATGTCTGCGAACTATTTTGTCGATTGTCGATGAAACATAATGCAAAGAAATTAAAATGTAATATTTCCGTTTCAAATGCGTTTACTTAACCGATAAATATTAGATTAAAAGAGGTTGTAGTAGAGTCCGTAAGTGATAAAATTATTATCACTGATGACGGACTTATTTCAACCTCTTCAAATAAATTTGAATAAACCATTGAACTACTATAACTAGCGTATGGAACTGACACATCACGAACTTGTGCTCCATGAATTGTGATGAAACGGTCATCAACTCGTAGTACTAATCATAATTCGAAATTCAAATTTTCAAAGAATACGTCACAATCTTGTCGTTGTTATTGCGACACATTTTTTGCTTGGCATAGCTTCTCTAAACGTAGTAGTAACAACTCACTGGAATATGAATGGTCAATTAATACAAGTAGTAATGTGCTTTTATAGTAACTTTACTTTCCATTGGGCAGAAAATTTCTAGATTAGAGACCCGTTGATCGAAACATCTGCCTGCAAGACAGACGACCGCTGGCAATCTGTGGTGAGGAAAGTCATAGTGTAGGCCTTGTATGTTCAGCAGTGGACGTCCTACATCTGATATTGTGGAAGATGAAATATTAAGGTTAACGAATAATCTCCGAGTAGGGCTGTAACACAGTTTTGAATTGGTCGGAAGTTACTGTCACCTTTTTCAGCATCACAACTTTATCTCTTACCAGTCCCGATCACTAACAAAGTTACTAGTATAGTATTATATTATCTGTGCTAGTATCGATGTCTTCCCAACACCGTGCCAAGGTTGTATTTAACGAACACCGTTCGGTTCCCGAAGAAACTTCGTGCTGTATCTGGATCGCTGTGGACTTGACAAGGGCCTACTCAGACGTCGTTACAGATAGATCGTACTTATTGTTTCTTGTGTACCAGCCTGGCTTATTTCGGCTTGAATCTTTTCTAATTTAGCTTAAACAGTCTGATTGTTGGTTTGAGTGCTAATCTCAAGAATTACGGGTCCAGTTATAAAAATGTCTTACTAGCAGTCTGGTTGGCTTAAATAAAGATTATAATATCGATCGCATAATTCAGTGGTTATTCACTCATTAACTTATTTTTTATCAGCTATCCTGTTGCAGTTCAAAGTATAGATTAAAAGACTTAAACTAATAAACACCTCTGCCTCGCACTTTACTTTTACCATCCACAAGTAATCTTTTACTATATAAGATCTAAGTATTTTTGGTGCACAAAGCAAGCTTCACCAGAGAAGGGCTCCACAATCCTGCTATTCACCATCCCGTCGGCGAAAAATGAATTTTAATTAGGCGGACCTGAATACGGCTCTGGCCTCATTCCTCCGATTGTATGCAGGCCTTCCGTGAATCTAGGTGTAATGATATCTTGCAAGAATTTTTACTCAAATGTAGATAAAGTTTTAGCTATGGAAATGGTAAAGAAAGTATAATATTGAGCTTGAAGGACCCAATTCTTAGAGTATAGACGATACTCCTAATAAATAGATAAAGCAGCTTACGCTTGCATTTTGTTTTAAAATTAATGATGAAAAAGTCAAGAAAATCAGTTACGAAAATAGAAAAAGAAAAAAATTGAAAACGATTAGGACGTTTCGGTGTAGCACTTGGACACCGTTTTTAATCGCAGAGAGAAAGTGAAAATTACAGCACCAAAAATACAATTTATGTGCGAAAAATATGTATTTAATTTACCTATATGTATATGTAATATTGGTTTTGCCAGTGAAGCATTCTGGAAGCAGAGTTTTGTTATCTTCCGAATGCGTACAGTAGCGGGAACAATACGATTGAGTAATCAGCTTCTAATTAGCGCACGTGGCTGACAGTAAACAGGCGCGCGCCGTAAACATCGCCTGCGCATCTGTACACTCGAGAACAAAAGTTTTAAACTCGTTTGTTACTACTTACTTTATCAAGCATCCAATAGCTGCCAAGCCGTATACGATAAGTTACAAGATGAAACGTAGCTGACGGTTAAAGTTAGATTGTGCAACCTAGCTTTAGTCAATATGCTGGCAAATGTAAAAATACGAGGCAAGTTTATGGGTTAGCTATAACTTTTTAGGGTTCCGTAGCCGAATGGCAAAAAACGGAACCCTTATAGTTTCGTCAAGTCTGTCTGTCTGTCTGTCTGTCTGTCTGTCTGTCTGTCTGTCTGTCTGTCTGTCTGTCCGTCCGTATGTCACAGCCACTTTATTCTGAAACTATAAGCATCACATAGCTGAAACTTGGTAGGTAGGTGTATTTTGTTCACCGCTTTCCGATTCAAATACAAAAAGTAAGAAAAAATAATATTTAAGGGGGGGCTCCCATACTTGAAACTAAAACCTAAAAATTTTTTTTTGCTCAAACCTATGCGTGTGGGGTATCTATGGATAGGTCTTTTAAAATGATGCTGAGGTTCCTAAAACCATTTTTTCTAAAAGTGTAAGGTTTGAGATATAGACGCTTCCAAAGTGGTAAAATGGGCGTCCCCCCCCCTCTAACTTTTGAACTAAGAAAGTGAAAATTTTGAAAAAAATATATGATGTAGATCTCAACAAAAACTTGCAACGAAAATTGGTTTGAAGGAGATCGAACCAGTAGTTTCTGAGATATTGCACATTTTTATCAACCGCAAATATAACTTTGTTTTTCATACAAACACTATGAAAAACAAAGTTATTTTTGTTGTCGCAATATATTGTGATGTTTTCGTTAAGTGACAGTAAGTGGACCCTGAATTCAGTTAAGGGTGGCACGGAACCCTCAGTGCGCGGGTCCGACACGCACTTAACCGGTTTTTTTATATACGCGACAGGCTTAGGTAAAATAAACAGGGTGACTTTGGAAGGGGGTGACAAATTTCAGGAGGTAAATAAGACTTTCTAAATACTATAGGTGATATTACAAAAAAAATATATAACAAATTTTAAACATAATGATATAAATTGCAAAGCAATCGCGAACCCTTGCTGTTTACAAGTTTGCATTTACAAGTGCAATTTATTAAGGTAATATTGTGACAAAACACTATAAAAAAAACAAAAATGTTATTAATCAGTCAGGTATCAAACGACTGCCGGGAGTCGCATAATAATGGAATTTCTATTGTGTCTCGTTCACACATACTTGACGAGTTAAAAGTTTTAAACAGTATTATATCGCTAACTGTACTTTTAAGAAAATGTAAATCAGCAATCCATCAAACATAAATGAAGAAATGGATTAAGAGGGCACAGGATGTTTTACCCAAATAATTTACCGAAACTGAGTTTTATGAGCGTATTATTTATGATTTAACTTATTAATAGATTCGTTATTATTATTCATACCTTGGCCCTTTTACAAAAGACGTGTTAAAGAGTAAATCGCAGGAGTAGTCTATCATATTTATAACTAAATGATGATGGCATCATTTCAAAAGTAGAATACAACAAAAAAAAGAGGTTCTCAGTCTGACTTGTGTATTTGTACGTATTTATGAAGATACGTTTTCCGGTTTTATTTCACGTTTTGCTGAACCGATTTTAATGTAATTTTCATAAAAGTATTTGTTGCAGTTAAGATAAGGGTTATGTAACTATTTTAGTTCAATCAAGTACCTACATCAAACCTAAAAAAGCGATTCCTTGCATAATTTTAGAAATATTTTTTTTATGACAAATTCCCCTAAACCGTCACGTTTAGCCATAAACAGGCTGAAATTGACGTTCAAATTTTAGTTTTACTTATATCTTTAACAGTTTCGAAAACCTGTCATTTTACGAAGTTGTAACCAAAATATTATTTCAATTTATAATATTGATGTGATCTATCGATTTGGAAGGTTTTAGTTGTGGCCGTCATTTCGTAAAAAAATAAAAACCAAAGCGCTTTTCAAAGAATTTTGTAGTGCTATGCAAAAACACCTGGAGCAGGCACTGAGAATCTTCAGCTTCCGCGCTATCTCAATAAGAAATTGTACAAACGTAGAAATGTAGTTCGCACATATTAAAATTTATTGACTAGAGATCAAACGGTTGAATTAGAGATATTTATTTTTCAAAGTCTTATCTTTCTTCCAGCTTGTGTATTTACTCAGTCGATCGAACCGTATGAAGTGGTCATTATCTGTGTTATTGCTAGCTAGCAATGGTGAGTGGTGTAGTGATTACCTATCTAATATGAGAATGTGTTTGCATTTGGTCTTGTAAATAAGAATTGAATGCCCATGTGAAACTCGCGCGATTGAAATGTTCTATTAAAAAGTTTTTATTTCATTCCAATTAGAATTTAGCTAACCGTTATGAAGGTTTAGTAAACTTCCCGTAAACACTAAAGATAACTGCGCAGACGCTGAATCAAGAAAAAATAACCCGGACACAGAGTGGGAGCTTTCCGATATAGCATATCAATCGTTGATTCACAACTTTGGTTGTCCTGATATCGATCTTTTTGCCTCTGCTATACATATTATGTTATCCTTATTATTAATCATTTTAAAGCTGAAGAGTTTCAGTTTGTGTTTGAACGCGCTAATCTCAGGAACTTCAGCGGCCGAAGTCTGAAGCAACCTTTTTGACATTTCGCGTAGACAATTTTAATTTTCTGATTTTCTGCTGCATCGAATATCCTTTTAACTTACGTAGCTAAATCTTCAATAAATCTTTAAAAAAAATTAGTTATTTTTAAGCTTGATTCAAACATTCTTCTCAATCAATAAATACACGAAAATACCAATTTTGTGTCAGCATTTTTCGAGAGCCACCTGGTGGTTTTACACGGAACTATGTCGAGGCTTCCACGCCTGGTCAGATTTGAAAAAAAAAATTGCGTTAGATAGCTTATTTATCGGGGGGCAATAAGGCTGTAAAACATCACGCGCTGACAAGAGGGAAGGGGGTAAAATATAAACGCGTGGACGTTGTCGCGGGGGACGGGGCGGGGGTAAAATATTAAAACAATCCGCATGTAATAATATATTTTATTTACAACATGGCACTTTTATGATTTTTAAAAGCTAAGACGTACGGTTTAAGTCTATTTTTGCCACGATTTCATTGCTAAGGAACGTGTATTTCGTAATGTGGTACTTTAGATCCTCACCGACAGTGGTGACCTCTGCTGCATCTTCTACGGAAGGTTCTGGAAACAATTTTTGTTTGAAAACATAAGTATTTTTACGCTAACTTACGTTTAGTTAGTAGAATGTATGGGTATATTACAATCTTTCTGCATGTCCTAATGGTATAAGAGAATGCTTTAAGGAATAAATCCAACATTTGTACAGTTTTATTTGTGCACTAAAGTTTTAAAAATAAATTAAATAAATATCACCGAGCTGTAATAAAATGAAACCTTTCAAAAAAATAAAGCAGTTGATTTTTGTTTTTATACTTTTTTGTCACTATACAAACTTAATTGATTCCTCGTCTGTCACAGAGTCACGGTTGCTTTTTACAAGTGCCAAATCTTTGAAATACACAACAAGGCGCTTTAGACGTTATTATTATTCATTTTGTTAATTTTAAAAATTGTGTGAATTTTAAGAGATAAAGGTTGTGTTGGTATTACTATATACGCTACTTTATTGAGCACAAACTGCAGAAATGCAAATAAACGAACGTGATAGGTGGGAAATACTTTCATACACAATTTACTAAGGCCCTTACGTAATCGATAGTTAACTTATGGTTAAACGTGAATGTTTACGACTGTGCGTGATTTGAAGAAAAAATACCTGAATTAACCGAATGTCAGAATGGCTATTTTATTGACCATTGGATAAGGTATTTTTTACTTTAAAACCATTAACCGTCATTTAACCTTTAGTTAAGTTAACTATTGATCACGCAACCGGTCCTTAGTCAATATGAATAAGGTTGAAGTTCTTACCTAAATTCTGCCACACCGGTGGAGGGAAGACAGGCAACTGTGAGAAGACGTAGACCACTTTACAGTCGCGAATCATCTCTGGGCTCTTTTGCTTCTTCGATATTTCAGCTCGATACCAAGTCGCGTTCTTTCTGCGAAAAAAATATATGAATCATGTACCCCAATCACGAAAAACTATCGTCTGCGTAAGCGTATCGAGAAATGTCAATTCGTATGGAAATTGGACTAGCGCCCCTGGCGATGCGTAAATAAATCACCTTTTTAACTCGTCAAGTATGTGTAAACGAGACACAATAAAAATTCCATTGTTATGCGACTCTCGGCATTCGTTTGATACCTGACTGATTAATATGGGTTTTGACATATCTCGATACGCTTACGCAGACGATAGTTTTTCGTGATTGGGGTACTGCTTTCACCCGTGCGTACACGTCGCAATAAAGATGTTACAATGCTTTTTGACAATTGTATGACGTACTAAACCTTCCTTAGGGACCACTCATGTATTGAAAAAAATGCAGTAGATCTTGATATTATTATTACGAACAGAAAGAAAAACAGACAGACTAGCGGAGGACTGTTTTGTTTGTAACATGTAGTGATAGTATAATGTACCAACCACAGCTAGTTGATCTGCTCTGCTTTAAAATCTTATTAGCGTGTTGCAATGTCTTAATTCCGACCAATTTTCATGTCTTAATTTTGACCATTTAAGTGAGTGAGTAAGTCTAAGTGTTAGTTTTAATTTCTCTTAAGTTGGATTGCAATATCAATTTGACGACTCAGCTAGATCAGTGAGAATTGTACTGCCTGGAACTGGAACGGATTAAATCAAGATCGCAATACACCTTGTGTACGTGATAAATCAAAATTCATCATTTAATTAGGGGAGGTTATGGAGCAGTTGAATTGCCATAAATAAGTCTTGACAATGACGGAATCTAGCACAGTTGTTCTAGATATAAACAGTTTCTTATTTGGTAACAATAGAAGGCTGTTCACTCATATGCCGCAGTGGAAGTACTAACATAGCCGACTGAACTAGGATTATGAAACCTTTGATTACACAAACGCATCCACCGCGTGATAATGTATACACAGCCTCATTTATCGAGTATTCAACTAGGGACTTACTTCAAGTGATCCTGTACTATGTTATTAGCAATGGGCATGGACACTCTCTGTAATGGGTCGCTCATGAGTTGCCCCACACTTCTGATGGGTGACTTCTCTGATACGTAGTGCTCTAGTAGTCGTGATGTTATGGGCTTGAGACTGGCTGTAATAAAAGCAGATTTAAATGAGCAAAGGTACGATAGTATGTAAGTAAAGTAGTATTTAATGTTATGTTACTATTGACTGGAGAAAGTACGATCATAGAGACAAGAACGAAAGTAAAGTCTTTAACGGCGTTTTAATCCCATAAGAGTTTTTTTACGAGATAAAAAACCACCCCTTGTCCCTCCAATAGAAAAATAAATGTAACAAATACTTTTCTAAAAACCGCATCAAAATCGGTTGTACCGAACGCGAAATAATCGCGGACAAACAGACATACAGGTCAAACTAAAACCTTCTTTTTTTAAGTCGGCTAAAAACAGACTCACCACCTCACAGACTCCCACTGTACAGTGTGAAAAGAGAAGAGACAGATTAAAAGATTGCAATGTTAGTAAGAAGGATTTTAGGAAGAACAACATACCAATATCAGCTCTCAAGTATGCCTCCGCACGGTATAAATGCTCTAAACAAGCGTGGACTTGCGCGAACTTCATCAGAAGATTCTTCCATGGGCTTATGTCGATTTCATCTGCTATTAGCGGCACCTACAATATAAGAACATTAGGCCCAGTATCGCAGTTCAAAGTACACATTTAAGCCGAGGTTCAAAAGTAAACGAGGCTTTCTGTCTCTGTCAGGCATCAAAGAACTGACAGCAACAGGAGGATAATTTAAACTAGACTTAGCTAACCTGGGACCATGCCTGACCAGTAACTAGGTTTTTCCTTTATGTATTTTTTAATTCATAAGGCGACAACATCTCCTGAGGATGCTACGTGCAGTGGCGAAACACGTCGAGGAAAAATATTGGTATCTAAGTCCTACTACTTTATCCATCACACTTTTATTAGCTTCATAAGACACTTATGTATTGCTTTTTTTGGTCGCCTCGTTTTGACTGCCTCGTTGGCGCAGCGGTGAGAGAGTCGCATTTTTAAGCGACGGCTGCGCCGGAGGTCCCGGGTTCAATTCTCGGGTCGGGCCAAAAATATGTACATGGATTTTTCTGTTCAGAAATTCTTAGGGTAGCCCGGAGCTGTTGTTGTTGGCGGTGTTTCACCCCCGTGCCTCGGTGCGCACGTTAAGCCGTTGGTCCTGCGCCTGATCTCTCTCTGGTCGTGTCAGATTGCTGTCCCGTCGGGCTATGAGAGTGAAAGGAATAGAGAGTGCACCTGTGTTTGCGCACACACTTGTGCACTACAATATGTCCCGCGCAGTCGGTTAGTCGTTGTGACTGGCCACCGTAGTCGAAATCGGCTAGAGGGGCTATTAATTAATTGCTTTTTTTAAGGAAAGTATTTTTGAAGATCCAAATTCTTTTAAAAACAACCCATACCTCATTGGTATCTTTCTTCTCTTGAGCCAGCCCATGTTTCTTGAGCGAGGCGAAGTCATCCACCGTGAGCTCAGCCGCGTCTTCTCCGCAAAACGACTCGCAGTCCAACCGTATGGAATGCTCGCCGCCGGAATACATGTCGAAAGGATTCAGCGTGAAGTCACCGCCCATCGTCATGTCTTGGATCGTTTGGTTTATTTGTTCTATTGACTCGTGCGACCTGGAAAAAGCAAAAAATATATTTGAGTTATCATCGTGCTTCTCTGATGCGTGCTTAGACTGTAGCTGTCGGAATCTGCATCAACTTTAAATAAATTTGTTTCTCCTATTGGAATTTAAATGCGTTATTTTACTTAAGTGAGATTGTCTATGCTTCCTTTTTTTAAGTCTTTCAAAATAGTAACTAAAAACTTTTCCTAAATACAACTAATACTTACACATACAGTTCAAACTGAGAAACTCCTTTTTAAAGTCAGTTCATTATAGATATGAGAAATCACAATCACTACATTACTTATTTATTATACCCTTTATCTTAGAGCATTTACACTTTTATCTACCTAATACTAGAACTTTCAACTGCAGATAGTGGTGTTAGTTACACCACTTATAACTCGAAAAAGGGTGGACCGATTTTCATGATTTTTTAGTTTGTAGGACTCGTCGCGCTTCTAATAGTTTAATAAGTATATCCAAAAAACGGGGCCGGGGCGGGACGGGACCAGGGCGAAATGAAGTTCGATTGGCCCTAGTAACTATTAAAAGACTTGCATAGTACCTTGATTCACTTGTCCAAATCCCGGCTATGTAGTAAGAATGCTCCATCAAGGACATGACTCTGGTGTACTCCCACATGGTCTTCTCTATGCCCACTTGGGCGACCAAAGACAACGCTTGAGGCGGGCTGGTGCGCAAATTCTTTAGCACTTTGGCCGCTTGGGAATGACCCCGAGACAGTTTTAGAACTAGCTTCGATAAGTATGTCTTGTTGTTTGCGTCGATCTGAAAACAGAAAAAGAATTTTTGAGCATCTGTACAATACAAAGTACCTAAGATCTTTAGTGAATAGTAGTTTCGTAATAGTTTAGTAGTAGTCTTTAGTTTTATAATGATATGGAATAAAACTTACGAATGGTCTAATTTTTCCAGAAGAAATGAATTTGAGCGCTTGAATCAGCAACGTGATGAGCTCCTCAGCTGTTTCACAATCTGAAAAAGGTTTAAGTAAAGTGATTAGAATCTCAAAATGTTCTCTGATGAAAATGATCTGGACATACATAGAGCCATACACACCAATAAATAGTAAGAGTATGTATAGTAATAATAATATGTCAAACTAATCCTTGATTTATGGAGAAAGAATAAAACTAAGCCATGGTATGAACTATGAAATTATATTTATTTTATTTTTCTTTATTGAGGAAACAACAGCTTTACAATAATACTTAAGGAGTAAATGATAAAATAATTACACACTAGCTTTATGCATTTCCACTGCTGTTGTTTTTTACAAGATAAGTCAAATAGATAATTGAAAGAAAAAAATATTAACAAACATGCTGTTGAAAAATAACACATGCACGTTCGGACAACAGCATGTCAGGCCTACACAAATTAGCTCACAAAACATGGGTTTTGTGAGCTAATTTGTGCAACTTAACATATGGATGTTAAGTTGAACTTTCATGACTGACAGAAAATCAAAGCAACTTTAAGACTGGTTTAGGGACACAAAGTTCCTTACATACCTCTAAGCACATCCCACAAGCGGTAAGTGAAGTCATTACTAGAGCCACCAGCTTTCATTGCTGCCATACACTGCTGCAAAGATGATGTGTCTTCACCGATACAGATACAGCCCCCCGGTGGAAATTCAGCGGTGTGGGCATACATCTCTGTCTCGTTTAAGAGCTCATTGAGACGCTTGGTGTTGTCTAAGCGTTTGGCACCGGGTATTATGTTTCTGGAGACATTATAAATCATTGTATTAGTAGATGATAGATAAATATTACTTTCAACATATTACTCTATGATAATTTTATCATAGAAATATTCATATCGCAAATGACCGAGTTAAAAATATGAATGAAAGTAAACAAAATGAAAACTGTGATTAAGATTTTACCTTATTATGGCAGTTTCTAAGTTAACAGAACTGTGTCCTGCAGCAGTCATATCAACTAAAAGTTGGTTTATACTGTGAAGAGATGAAACTGACTTCCATACAGCATAGCAGGGGCTATTTAGATGTCCAATGATTACTTCTTGTTCCTGAAATACATAGGAATCAAAGTTAAGTGTAATAAATTTAATACTCATCTCCTAAGCAGCCTTTTATTAATCACAATAAATAATAGTTTAAATTAGAGATGGGCCGAGTACTCGGTTAATACTCGGTACTCGGCATACTCGGCAGGTTTTTTGATACTCGTACTCGGCCGAGTAACTCGGTTTTAATGCCGAGTATACTCGGTTTAAGAAAAGCAATATATTTAGGTAGATATCATCTCAACGACTGGGGCAATCTATCACAACTTCAATTATGATAATGAATGAGTAGAGACAAAATGAGTAAAACATTAATAAAAATAATAATATGTGAAATTTTATAAAGTTTGATTGTGTTGTAGTGATGCAAAGCTCTCTGCACGTTCTAGTAACAGACAATTCCTTTTTAGGGTTCCGTAGCCGAATGGCAAAAACGGAACCCTTATAGTTTCGTCAAGTCTGTCTGTCTGTCTGTCTGTCCGTATGTCACAGCCACTTTATTCTAAAACTATTAGCATTACACAGTTGAAACTTAGTAGGTAGATGTATTCTGTTAACGGCTTTTCGATTTTCATAGAAAAAATAAAAAATAATAATATTTAAGGGGGGCTCCCATACATGAAACTAAAACCTAAAAAAATTTTTTTGGTCAAACCTATGCGTGTGTGGTGTCTATGGATAGGTCTTTCAAAATGACATTGAGGTTTCTAAAACCATTTTTTCTAAAAGTCTAACGTTTGAGATATAGACGCTTCCAAAGTGGTAAAATGGGCGTCCCCCCCCATCTAACTTTTGAACTAAGCAAGTGAAAATTTTGAAAAAAATATATGATGTAGATCTCAACAAAAACTTTCAACGAAAATTGGTTTGAGCGAAATTGAACTAGTAGTTTTTGAGGTATAGCACATTTTTATCAACCGCAAATATAACTTTGTCTTTCATACAAACACTATGAAAAACAAAGTTATATTTGCGTTCAACAAAATATTGTGGTATTTTGGCTAAGTGGAAGTAAAAATCCCTAATTCAGTTAAAGTTGGCACGGAACCCTCAGTGCGCGAGTCCGACTCGCACTTGGCCGGTTTTTTTCTTCGTAGACTTTACCAGCCCCCGAAAATAATCAGTCGCTGTGAATTTTGCTTGCAGGTGCTCATAGAAACACTCTTGCTAAGCGTGCCAGTTCTGAATACCTGGTTCGGGGCCCTTCCCACCACTCGAAAGCACTCTTGTCTTTTGCTAGCAAATTTTCTTTGAAATAGCGACTTTATTTAAATTTCATAAATGTAATTCTGTTATTAGCGGTAAGTCTTACATGTCTATATTTTATGTTATCATCATGCTGTGATTTTGTAATACAAAAAAAAGTAATGGGGCTTTTAGGATCATAGCGCTCTAGTGGCTTGAATAAAGCTTATTCTGCGCGAACCTGGTTTGTACTTGTTTACACGCCCGAAACAGGAATTTGATTGAACCGAGTTACTCGGCCGAGTACTCGGTTGGAAAAAAAATGAACCGAGTAAAACTCGGTACTCGGTACTCGGCAAAAATGCTACTCGGCGCATCTCTAGTTTAAATATTAAGCAAAAAGAAATTTAGCTTAACTTTTCTTGATAGTGCTCTAATGTCACAACAATAGATTTGAACAAATGCTTACTTCTACATCTTTTTCTTACTTCTTTAGATTTCCTGTTTTGCACAGCCCATGCCTTTATTATGGCTTTCCTTTCCTAATAACATTCATATTTTAACTATATAAGAAATAATGACCTAATTGAATAACTTACAAAATGCACTTTGCAGCTAATGAACGGAGTCTGTATTGTTTTGCCAGACCATTCACAACGGAGCTCAGTTAGGCCATTGTGGGGTGCATTCAGTAGCTCATCAGTGCTGTGTGAGCCATATGAGATTCCGGAGATAAGATACTTGCAGTCGAAGGAGATTTTAACCTGTAAAGTAGACAATAATAAAATGTTAGGAATGAAACTAAAACAATCTGTCACCATTAAATAAAAGCTTTATTTGTATAGTTTAACATAATTTGCTTTCAGATTTATTTATTCAAATAGAAGTATGTAGGTATGGTACAATAAGCAACAATAAAATTAAGGTCCAGCATATTTCGCCATAAATACTCATCATCATTTAGATCATTTTGTATTCTTATAAATTTTCAAACCTTACAGAAGACTAATCTTTATAAGTCTTTTATGTTCATGATTACAAACAAAATATGATTGTTTTGTGATACTAAAATAAACAGTAATAAGCTAACCAAATCTTCAGTTATTCTCTCCTGGGCTGCATACTCTTCAATCAGTTTTGAGAATTCCACATCTTCTAATGACAACGCCCCCTGGTATATCACGATGCCTCTAGCAAAGTGGTGTGAATCAGACTGAACAGTGAGCAGCAGTGGGTGACCATTGTCGGATGGATTGGTTACAATCCACATTGCTACGGAATCTTCTTTGGACACTTGTCTTAGACTAGCGTTGTAAAGGTTAGATATTTCCCTGGAATAATAATTTTTACCAAAATTAATATTGATTACTGTTAATTTATCAATTATAACCTCTCGGTTAGTAAAAAATCCTGGATAAATCACATGAATAATCTCTTATTCATGTGATATAAACAGGATTGTTTCTACTACTTTGTTGTGTTTATTTAGTTTGTATTATTAACTCGTCAAGTATGTGTGAACGAGACAAAATAGAAATTCCATTATTATGCGACTCCCGGCAGTCGTTTGATACCTGACTGATTACGTCATAGGTAGCCTTACGGATCAATAGGATCAAAAGTTAAAAGAATGTTATAAACACATCCATGAGGAATTAAATAAGTGTGTTAGAGGATAGTTGTATTATTACCTAGCTTTTTCAATGCTTATTGGACAATGTGAACCTTCGTCTCTATTCCATAGCTGTGGTTCATCAGATATCAGAGTGTCATCCAAGATTGTGTGCAGACTCAAGTCAAGCTTGAGTGGGGAACCAGTCAAGTCAAGTTCGTCTGAAAAATGTAAGTTAATTTGTATCTGTAAGTATCAAAATATAATGAAAAATCAAAGTTATTTAATAACTTACCTACTTTAGCCCCATTGTTGTTTTGAGCAGGTGCTGTGTTACTACTAGTTTGCTTATTCTGCAACGAAAGAAGTATATATAGTGTAGGTTCATTAGGTAAGACTATTTTCGACAAATAAACGTATTATACACGACAAAAATTAACGAAATCTTACCTTTACGTACACAATAACAATATCATTGTCGCTTTTGCTGTACATTTGAACATAGCTGGGACTTTTCTGTTTTTGTATGAAATACTTAGGATAGCTGTCTAAAACTGGCTGCAGTAGATTTTCCATGTTTTTAAAGCACTTATGATTACTTAAAACAAAAGTGAAGTCATTAATTAGTTAACTTTTAAATAAAATAGATAAGTAAACAAAAAATACCCGTTCGAATTCAAAAAGTTCGATCGAACCACAGCACAGACAGACAGGACAGGATCATACTCTTACTAATCTGTGGACAGGATTAATAATAACACAGATTAGTAGTATGTAAAGAAGAGTAAATCTAAATCGAACGTAACGTCACAACCATCTTTCTTGTCGTTTTTTTTTGGCGGGAAACCTTCGAGGCGGGAGGTTTAATATTTTCTGCTGTGCAAAAAAATATTTCTCATATAGTTAAATTTCAATTTATCTGACTAGTCAGAGGGGCAAAATGGGTTCCGAAAGTGGGGGTAAAGCCCCTAACAAAAAAAGGAAAGCTGACGCGCCAGCGGTAGATCTATCAGAAGAAGATGAGGAGACCAAGCACGCTCCCTACTTCAAGAAAAATCACATCCGCAGTTACCCGGACCATTCACCAGGCAATGTATTCCCAGTTTACATACAGAGTACAAATGAGTCTATTAAATTTGGAAATAAAGACCCCATATACTTGAACAACATTTTCAGTCGTTACAACAAAGGAGTAAAGGAAATAAAACGAGTCAATGCATTGCGATATGCTGTAATTTTTGACAATCCTAAAAACGCAAATTCCTTGCTATCCAACACATCCTTCTTGTCATCACATGAGATAAAGGCTTTCATTCCTGCCGCTACGTCCGAATGTATTGGAGTCATAAAACACATTCCCACTGACTTGAGCACCAAACATCTTTTTGACAAACTTATTAGTTCCCAGGAGATCCTGGCCGTACGGAGGTTCACAAAGCGAAGCCCTGAAGGCGTCATCCCACTGCAGACGGTATCTGTGACCTTTTCAGGTAATGTACTGCCCACACATGTGAACTATGGTCTATGCATTGTACCTGTAGATGAATATATAAAGCCTGTAGTGCAGTGTTATAAGTGCATGGCATTTGGTCATACTACGAAATTTTGTAAAAGGAACATTGTATGCTCGATATGTTCACAGTCACACTCCTATAAAGAATGTACCAACATTGAGAAACCATTTTGTGTCAATTGTAAAGGTGACCACATAGCCGTGGCAAGGATTTGTCCAGTAAAGCAGCAAAAGATAAATGAAAATAAAAACAAAATTATGAACAAAACTACCCTAGGGTCTTTCTTTCCAGCTTTGAACAAATCCTTTGCCAAGGCAACAAGTACTACACTTAAACCTCAATTACCAAAAAATAAAGATACTAAAGATGTTCCTAGTAAAAATCTGTTAGCAGACGTTATAAATAACGATATTATTATCAAAGCCATAATTGATACTCTGTTATTATTATGTAATAAGGAAAATAGCTTGCCTATTAATTCTTCTACAATAAAGGAAACATTCTTGAAAAAAATCTGTAAAGATGGATAGAGAGTCCTTAGTAGTTGTACAGCACAATATTCAAAGCTTAAAACCTAAGACTCCTTTTATTAGTGAGCTTTTAAATTCTCATAATATTGATATTTTAATCTTAAATGAAACTTGGTTAAAACCTTCTGACAATGTTTACTTTAGAGGTTATAAAATTTATAGAAAGGACAGTGACACTGGCTACGGTGGTGTTGCCATCATATACAAAAACTCCCTTATTTGCTCTGAAATTAATACTGCCTGTTCGGATCGAGTACAAAGTGTTTCTGTTAATGTTAAAATACACAATAGGAATTTATCTGTTCTGGGCGTGTACTGCCCCCCACGTGCGGGTCGTTTTCCCATTCATTTTTTGAAAAATATCATAAACGCCCTACCATCACCTGTTCTTGTAATGGGGGATTTTAATGCTCATCACACGGCATTCGGGTCTTTGTCGACCAAACCAAGAGGCATTCAAATTTTCGATATGATTGATGAACTTGATATGTATATTTTAAATGATGGTCAACACACTACTCTTCCTCGTCCAAATCAATCCTCGTCAGCTATTGATATTGCATTTATTACACCAATTTTAGCTCCATCAGCAGAATGGTCTGTATACACAGAAGATAATTTAGGTAGTTATCATTTCCCAACAATTGTCCACTTAGACTACACAAATGAAATAGTTCATCAAAATCCTGTACACTTAGAAAAATATATATACAAAAAAGGCGACTGGTTAGGCTATAAAACAAAATCAAGAACTATTTTCGACCACTTAGTTTCTTATCAGGATCCTCTTATGGCGTATAGTGATTTTTGTGATTTATATATAGATTAAGATCTGAATTTATTCCTATTCATAAACCTAAGAGCAATAAAAACTATTGTAAGCCCATGCCATGGTGGAACGACACTTGTGCCAGCGCAGTAAATGAAGCCAAATTAGCTCTCCACATGTACAGGCGTTATCCTACTGTAGAAAATTATATTATCTTTAAGAAACTAGAAGCTTCCAAAAAACTCATTATCAAAGAACAGAAATCATTAAGCTGGAAAAACTTGTGCTCAAATTTCAATAGAAACACTCCAATTAGTAGCATATGGAAATTCATTAAAATCTTCAATAGGAAAAGTTTTGACGCCAAAGCCAAAGATGAAGATTTTTTACCCGATTTTGTAGACAAAGTAGCTTCTCATCAACCTCATATAAATATGGAGTTTCTTAATCAGTTATTTGAGTTTAATGAATTAAACACGCACTTGAATTCGTCGTTTACTGAGGCTGAGCTAAATTTGTCATTGAATACTAGAAGAGACACTTCACCAGGCATGGATAATATTCCATATATTTTAATTAAGCAGCTAGATCGTTCTGCTAAGTTAATATTACTTAAAATATTTAATGATTTGTGGTCAGCTGGTTTAATACCGGCTTCGTGGAAATCAGTCGCTATTGTTCCTATTGTTAAACCAGACAAAGATACGAAGTCTGCTGACTCTTACAGACCGATTTCTCTATCTTCATGCGTTGGGAAAATTTTCGAAAACATGCTTAAAACCAGATTAGAACTTTTTGCTGAATCCAGATTAATAATTCCATATGACCAGTTCGGGTTTCGTAAGGGTCGTAGCACAGTCGACAGTCTTTTGAAATTTACAGGTGATATTCAAAATACATTCTCGGACAATAGTTATTTAGTAAGTGCCTTTTTAGACGTCAGTGGAGCTTTTGATAATGTAGATTTACCAACACTGGTAGAAATTCTTCATAGCTTTAATATCCCAGGAAAAGTGTGCAAGTGGATATTTGAGTTTTTCTACGCACGCGAAGTTTTTGTGAAATTCAACAACAATTTACATGGTCCAAAAATAGCATATAAAGGGGTCCCTCAGGGGGCTACTTTATCCCCATTAATTTACTTATTATATACATCACAATTACATAAATTTGTCTCAGTTCCAAAAGTATCATTTTTACAATATGCAGATGATATTGTGTTGTACACTTCTAACCATAATCTTCGACAAGCAGAAATTGCTCTTAACGAAGCTCTTAGTGAACTTTATCAGTATTATAAATTACATCTTAAATTAGACATTAATCCTACTAAAAGTTCTGTTATGATATTCAGCAAGAAAATTGATTATCTTGATTATGTAAATATTGTGTATAATACTGTAAATATTCAAACTGTAGATGAAAAAAGATTTTTAGGTATAATATTTGATTGTAAATTATTGTTTCAAACTCATGTTCATAAAATTGTTGATAAAATGCAAAAATCTGTAAATATTATGAGACATTTGGCAAGTGTTACGTGGGGAATGGACCCAAAAATATTAAATATTGTATATAAAGCTATAGTTAGGAGCCACTATGATTACGCTTTAGTTGTATATGGCAAGTACATAAATAACTACTTGTATAGAAGATTAGAGGTAGTACAAAACAAAGGTCTAAGAATAATAACTGGAGCCTTTTGCTCCACTCCTATCAACTCTCTAGAAATAGAAGCGGGAATTCCCCCCATTGAGGTTAGACTTAGATATCTTACCGAAAAGTTATATGTTAAGATTCTATCAAATAAAATGTATCTAAATTTGTATCAGAATAATAATCTCCTTCAATGTGAACACTTAAACGATTTAAAACAAATTTGTGAATGCATAGACCATAGGGAATATTGGGATTTAAGTACAGTAGAGGTCCAGTCATATAAACCTAGTATTTGCTCAGAAAAAGTATTCAGCAATTCCGAATTCCTTGGATTTGTCAATATTGAGAAACAGGGACATCGAAGAATATATACAGATGGTTCTAAAACGGAAGACAGTACAAAAGCGGCATACTATGACTCTAGAACCAAATTCGGACGGTGTTTCACACTTGACCAGAATACATCTATATTTACAGCAGAAGCTTACGCCATATATACTGCATTGCAATATATCGTAGGACTGAAAAATGAAAACTCCTTTTTAATTGTAACGGACTCCTTAAGCGTATTGACTTGCCTTCAAAAAGTACACATCTCTTACAAAACCAATAGCTACATCACTAAGATCAGAGAAATTTTGGCGGCTAATAATGATATAGAAATCGAGTTCATGTGGGTCCCCTCTCATTCTGGGATTACAGGAAATGAGATTGTAGACAGCCTGATGAAAATACAGATTCCACAGATTGCTTATCCACAATACCCAGCACCACCTGTTCCTCCATCAGATTACGATTCAATATTAAAATCGCGTATGTTTGATCACTGGCACCAAGACTGGGAAGAAACCAAAGCATATAAAGGACAGTGGTATGCACAGATACAGAAACATATTCCTAGAAAACCTTGGTACTTCAAGTTACAATCTCCTTCAAGAAAGTTTATAACAACTTTAAATCGACTTCGACTCGGTCATGGCAAGTTTCCGGCCCATCTGAAGCGCATTAAGATTATTTCTTCTGATGAGTGTGAGTTCTGCGCCTTACACGTCACCGCAACCCTCGAGCATTTGATTCTGCAATGTCCCGCCTTCAATATACAGAGACTTTTACTAGTAGATGGCCTAACAAAGTTATATAAAAATCAAGAAATACCCCGCCTCCTGCCATCTCTACTTGAAGATGTTAATACTTATGAAGTTATTTATTCATACATTCAGGACACAATTGAAGAGATTTAATATTTGAAGGAAACTCATAGAAGAGAAGCATTTAAATTATCTAAACAAAAAACTGAAGAACTTACTTACCCCTGCCTGTGTAAGCGTTGTGCCATATAAAGTGGAATATGACGTAGAAAGACGACAACACTGAAGAAAAGGCTGGATGGATTCTCCAAGGCCGTGAAACCTATACAAAAAAAAAAAAAAAAAACTTTCTTGTCAATTAAAAATAGCGTTGTAGATCGATCGATAGCGTAGCGATATATTCCTAGTCCACTATCGACCGCGCTATCGATAGCTGTTGACCTAAAATGTGGCAAGCAAGTTTGGTTGGAGTCAATACTATCGATCGACACATAGTAGAAATACTATCAATAATCAAGAGTTTTGTCTAATAGCGCAAATAGTGTCAACAAATTCAACATTGCTATTACAGTGAATTCGATATTGAGGTTCGATATTTCAATACTTTCAATGGTATTGCTGTCTGTGTGTCGAAAGTATTTGTACTAAGCTGAGCTACTGATACTATCTATAGACCTCGATAGGTCTATGTCGATACATTCTTGATGATTTTCTAGGTAAAATCTCGATATGACCGACGTCAAACTATCGATACTTCGGTAGCCCTATTGTCTGTCAATGTTGTCAAAAATACCTAAGTTCTTCTTTGGTCCGTTTTGCACTGATCAACAATTATTATCCCTTAACTTCGCAAAACGCCGAGCAGAAAAATCTTAGGTAAATGACCAAAGTAAAAAATCTTAATTTCTCCATTTTTTTTACTATAAACGGCTTCATGGCACTTAGTTATTGGCAAAAAATATATTTTGAATAATAATATTATTATGGTTTTAGAAATATCAGTAGTGCCCTATAAGGCACGTCGATCAGTTCCCTTAAAAGTTTTAAGTAAAACAACTATTACCATTTAATAGCGTATATGGGTCATTCTGCAGCTTTGTCAATGCTTCTTGCAGGGATATATTTATCAGTTATAATGCAAAAAATAAAACCCTTTGTTTTACAATCATAAACATCTTTATTGGAAAACCTTATTGCAAAATATGTTTTGAGTTTTATATAAAAAAAATACAAAAACTTAAAATATTTAAGGAAAAAACAGTTTTATAAATTAAAAACACTTAATGATATTATGAGATCAAAAATATTAAAATCGTAAATGATTTCTTCTAAACAAAAACCAGAAAAACTTATAAATCAGACTCTTTATGAGATCAATAATAATTAACTTTTTTTTGGCAATCAAAAACTTTAAAACCTACTACTAAACAACCATCAAATACCTTTTATATATTTTATCTACTTTTATGTATAAAAAATAAAAATCATTAAACAAAAAAACTCTAAATAAAACTTTTTAAAAGGAATGTCGATTCAGTGTGGTATTTCACAAAACAGTTTCTGTAACTTTTTATGCACAAACGCATGTTATATTTGGTACATATTACATACATACAAATTAATTAACATTTTTTTTGGCAATTAACAACCTTAAAACCTGCTCATAAACAACCTTAAAATACCCGTATGTAAAAAATTAACTACTCTTATGTATGAAAAATAAACATCAAAGCAAAAAAAAACTCTAAATAAAACTTTTATTAAAGTAATGTCGATTCAGTTTGAATTCCATGTGTGAAATTTCACAAAACTGTTTCTGTCACTTTTTAAGCACAAACGCATGTTATATTTGGTACATATAAAAATAGTTTTCCCCGAAACACATTTGTGTAGGAAATGTGTTTCGGGGAAAACTATTTTTATAACAGTTTTGTGAAATTTCACACATGGAATTCAAACTGAATCGACATTACTTTAATAAAAGTTTTATTTAGAGTATTTTTTTTTTGCTTTGATGTTTATTTTTCATACATAAGAGTAGTTATTTTTTTACATACGGGTATTTTTAGGTTGTTTATGAGCAGGTTTTAAGGTTGTTGATTGCCAAAAACAATGTTAATTAATTTTAGATCCTTACAATGATGTTTATCTCATAAAGAGGCTGTTTTATTAAATTTTCTAGTTTTTGTTTAAATAAAAATATTTTTTCAACCAAATTATTGATATATTGTTTTAAACTTTCATGGTCACTAACATTAGAATAGTTAGATACGGGATTGCTACCATGTACCAATCCCGCATCTAACTATTCTAAAATTATTGATCTTTTAATATTATTGAGTATCTTTAATTTATAAGACTGTTTTTTCCTTAAATATTATTAGTTTTTGTAAGTTTTCTAACCAAAACTCCAAAAATTATTTGCAATAATTTTTTCAAACAAAGATGTTTATGATTGTTAAACAAATGGTTTAATTTTTTAATTTTAACTTATAAATGTCTCCCTGCTAGAAGCATTGACAAAGCTTCCTAAAAGAAAAGATCTCTTAATTTTTCACTTCGACTTTCTGGGTTTGATGTTAATTTCAATCATATTTGTTGATAAGTGACAGGCTTTACAGTGAACTGTGTACATTTTGGTAAGTCGGGAATTTCATCTGTATCGGAAAATAATTGGTTCATCGTTATTTTTTTTTCTGTAAATGTCGTTTTACTATAGGAAAAATCATAGTCGGTGTAAGTCTTTTTTGGGAATAATAGCCTTCATGATACGCAACAACAAAGCAAAAAATATAAATTTATGATTAAATTGTCTTCATTAATTATATTTACTAACAATTTTATATTTTAGATAAATTTATTTGAAAAAGAGTAAAAAAATATAATAAGAATAACCCTATTTTCATTCAAGAAATGATCTCGATGATGTTAGCAAGTGACCTATAAGTCACACCAATTAAACTAAGCGTAGTTCGCAATGTGCCCAATTGCGCACGTGATCACTTTTCATCGAAGTGAGCAGCGTGCCCTACAGGGTACACTTAACTTTAAAGCCATAATTTATGACGAAGTAAGACAAAATCTCGTGAAAAAAACTAATTTTTTTGTGCAATGTTAATTTGAAAATAAATGCCTGCTATTTATTGTCACAAAAATGGACTTATTTTAAAAATATAAATTATTTTACCATGATGCGCGTGCTCCGTTCTTGATACCTCGATATTTTGGCAGATATTTTTTGAAAATTATATGACAGTAGTCATGTGACGTTTTAAAATGAATGTTTACGAAGTTAGCTTTAATATAAAATAACTAGAGATGGGCCGAGTACTCGGTTAATACTCGGTACTCGGCGTACTCGGCAGGTTTTTTGTACTCGGTACTCGGCCGAGTAACTCGGTTTTAATGCCGAGTATACTCGGTTTAAATAAAGCAATATATTTAGATAGATATCATCTAAACGACTGGGGAAATCTGTCACAACCTCAATTATGATAATGAATGAGTAGAGACAAAATGAGGAAAACGTTAATAAAAATAATAATATATAAAATTTTATAAAGTTAGATTGTATTGTGGTGACTGGTGATGCAAAGCTCTCTGCACGTTCTAGTAACAGACAATTCCTGTTTTCTTCGTAGACTAAACCAGCCTCCGAAAATAATCAGTCGCTGTGAATGGTGCTTGCAGGTGCTCATAGAAACACTCTTGCTAAGCGTGCCAGTTCTGAATACCTTGTTCGGGGCCCTGCCCACCACTCGAAAGGACTCTTGTCTTTTGCTAGCAAATTTTCTTTGAAATAGCGACCTTATTTAAATTTAGTAAATAAAATATAAATCCGTCATTGGTCTTATTTTATGTTATCATCGTGTTGTGGATTTTGTAATATAAAAAAAAGTTATGGGGCTTTTAGGGTCATCGCGCTCTAGTGGCTTGATGAAAGCTTATTCTGCGCGAACCTGGTTTGTACTTGTTTACACACCAGAAACAGAAATTTGATTGAACCGAGTTACTCGGCCGAGTACTCGGTTGGAAAAAAAATGAACCGAGTAATACTCGGTACTCGGTACTCGGCAAAAGTGCTACTCGGCGCATCTCTAAAAATAACAAACATAGATAATACAATTATACTTTGTGAGAATTCTCTATGAATACACCCGTACCCCAAAGGGCACATGCGGAAATTCATATGAAAAAAATATGTGCCCGATAGCGCACATGCGAAGTAAAGGGTTATGCACAAGTACCTAAAACTGAATTGCGCATTCTTCCACTGAGCAAGTAATCACTACGCATTCTTTGTTGCGAAAAGATCACGATTTTAGTAACAAATACTGAAACGAATTTTAATACTTTTTCATTAGAAAATTGGAAATGAAGACTTTGGTACCTAAGAGTTATGTACCCAGTGAGCTGTTACTACTACTTAGAGAAGAGACGCTATGCCAAGCAAAAAATGTGCGCATTTTTTGGACGTGAACTGTCAACAGACTGACGTATTCCATAAATTTTGAATTTTGAATATAAAACCGCAGAAGTGACACAGACTTTGTGCCTACTTAACTTAATTGTATTGAATGAATATTATTTTATCAAAACGTTTTAATCGTTACTTACTTTGATCAATAGTTATTTAAAAGCGCTAAAGAAATAAAAGTTTAATATATAAAAATATGTAGGTCAGAAACTCGAATGATATTTATTATTTTTTAATCATATTTTTTTTATTTTAATTTTTCATACGAAATAATTCGAGATAAATACTACTACCAATGTAAAACACCTTAAAAGAAATATCACAACATCGCATTGTATAGGTAACCTCTATTTATTATCTACCTACTTTTCCATTCTGTGCGTGTCACTTTTTATAATCTTTGCTTTTGAATAAAATGGCGGCAATTTCATACATAACATTTATAACATTTTGAAAAAATTTTTTTGTTGGTTTAAGTTTACATTTTAATTTCCTCCCGATTGTAAGTAACGCCGTTATCGTTTTGATTCCTGTTGGTTTTATTTTTGCATGTCTCAAGATGGCTTTTTTGACAAATTAATTTACCAAATGTCACCATTGGTTAACGCTACGAGCGGGAGTGAGTGACTGTGAGGTGTGATGCCGCGCATGCGTTGATGGTCTGACCATCAACTTTTTGCGCCCGTAGTTTGTTCGGGATGTCAGTTCCATACGTAGTAATAGTAGTTCAATGAATGTACCTAATATTTATTTGTGAATGAGCAGTTTTCTTGTCATGCATGAGATGTTATCATCGAGAGATGGCGCTAGCGACACCTTAGGAACTAACTTTTTAAACTTCATTTAAGTTTTTTAACGGAGGGTAATTGCTTTTCGCCAACGTAAATATTAAACAGTAAAACAATATTAATGAAAACCTTTAGTACCTAAAGGACAAAATAATGCCAAAAAATAAGTACTATCATTAACCCATTTTACAATATTTAATTACGCACTTTTTTTCTTTGTCTATGGTTTTCCGCCATTGTGAAAAAAATGTTCCTAAAGTGACCCTAACGCCTCTAGTGAGAGCTGTAAAACGATGGGAGAAAACTGCTTATTGTGTGACTGATCAGTTTTCTCCCACCGTTCTACAGCTCTCACTAGATGGCGTTAGTTAGGGTCACTTATGGAACATTTTTTTCTTCACGTTGGCGGAAAACCATAGACAAAGAAAAAAAAGAGCGTAAGTAAGTAAATTATAAAATGCGGTAGACCTAAGGATTAATTTAGATACTTTTTTTATTGAATTATTATGTCCTTTAAGTACTAAAGGTTCACATCAATATTGTTTTACTGATTAATTACGTTGACAAAAAGCAATTAATTACCCTCAGTTTAAAAAGTCAGTTCCTAAAGTGACGCTAGCGCCATCTCTCGATGATAGAAACATCTCATGACAAGAAAACTACTCATTGAGTTACTTTGCGAGGCAGTTGCTGTGGCAGAAGTTACAACAAAATGTAACTTGCTGAAGATAGCAACTGAAAAGCAACGTTGGTAGTACTAGCCTCGAAACCTCAATTCTATTTTTAATTCAGAACAAAACATTTAGGTGGTGCTGTACAAGCATTTAACCCCACACACATAGGTTTGAGCCTAGACATACGTACGGACAGACAGACAGAGAGACAGAACTAACAAAATTATAAATGGGTTCCGTTTTTTTGCATTCGGCTACGGGATCCTATAAAGGCGTGTTACTACTGAAGAGGTCCCTGGTTCCGAATCCCGGGTCGGGCCGAGATTAGTTCTGGGTTTTCTGAGTCAGGAAGTTGGTGGTGATGACACCCCCGTACCTCGGAAGCACGTCAAGCCGTTGGTCCAGGGGCTCTATTTTTGGCGAGTGATTTTCGTTCGACGTAGTGTCAGAAGTCATAGAAAAAAAAATCGTTTTCGAACGAAAATCACTCGCCATATCTAAGCGAGTGATTTAAAAATAGGGGCCCTGGCTGCGCCGGCCTATCTATCTATCCCTGTTGAGACGTGCCGCCATTTCCGAAAATCGGAAAGAGAATATTAATTTCTTTCTTATGTACAGTCGCCAGCACATCAGGTTACCCAGTTTTATTGCAAAGTAGCCTTTATTACAACTGCATAAGATACCGAAGTGTTTACCTTGACGTTTTGTTGTCCTTACTTAGATCCACTTCTACCAGCAGGTATTTGAAAACAAAACTGCTACTTATCTATAAAACCTAATCAAATCAATTTTATTTGTGAAACACAGGTAAATATGGTGTTATTACAGATAAGGTGGAAAGGTGATCACAGCATGTACCTTACATGCTGTGATCAGGCATATTGGCATACAAATAATTAAGATTAAAATCAAATTATATATAATTATAAATATAACTATATGTACATTGTCCTAGCTGTCCGTGGGTGGGTACCTTATCATATATCCGTTAGCCTAATCCGTGGCTTAGGTATTCTTTCAGAGATCAGTTTACCGCCAATTCAGTAGGTAAGTGTCCCTACTAATTACCAAGGGTAGTTGAGTGGATGGGCTTTGAAATGGGTATCAAAGCGTAACTATCGGGTGATAGTAACCGAGTATTATTGGCATGACACAAAGCGGTTTGCAATTTTAAATGTTTTTGGAAATAAAATATTTTAAGTAAAAGCGGGTCCAGCGGCCGAAGTACGAGTATTTGACATTTCGCGTAGACAAGGCTATGACAAAATTGGTGTTTACATGTAAATACATGATGATCATGAATTTTTGAATTTATCTTTAAAAATTCCAAATTATTTTAAAAAATGATGATAGTGAGTTAGATATAAGGATGGATGAAGATGAATAACGCTATCCTACCTCGCGGCAATCTTTATAATCCTATATTATGTGTATGACCTTTAATTAATTTAGTACGTAAAAGAAGTATTTACATGTAATACTCGTAAGTATTCAAACCAAAGCCAGAACGTTCAGTTACCAATCCACCACCTTTTACCTAGATTAAATAAGTAGGTGTAACTACCACTTACTTTTTAGGGTTCCGTAGCCGAATGGCAAAAGAGGTTTCTAAAACTATTTTTTCTAAAAGTGTAAGGTTTGAGATATAGACGCTACCAAAGTGGTAAAATGGGCGTCCCCCCCATCTAACTTTTGAACTAAGAAAGTGAAAATTTTGAAAAAAATATATGATGTAGATCTCAACAAAAACTTGCAACGAAAATTGGTTTGAAGGAGATCGAACCAGTAGTTTTTGAGATATTGCACATTTTTATCAACCGCAAATATAACATTGTCTTTCATACAAACACTATGAAAAACAAAGTTATTTTTGCTGTCACAATATATTGTGATGTTTTCGTTAAGTGAAAGTAAGTGCACCCTGAATTCAGTTAAGGGTGGCACGGAACCCTCAGTGCGCGGGTCCGACACGCACTTAACCGGTTTTTTATATTTGCCACCTTTCAGCTCATCTAATTTGCTTACCTTTCCACTTAAATCCAACTGCAAATCTTAGACCAATGATTTTGCGTGCTATTTACATACAAAGATTATTGTTATTTCAGGACGGTTGAACTACGCTCCGTTGTATTTGTACTGATAAATTTTATTCCTTCGTTTTTTTTTAAAGGGTGACTGACCAGCTAACTCCTGAAATATCTACTTGACTTAATTATGAAGCAATTGTATCAGAAATTCTTGGATTGTAGGTAATTAATACAATAAAGTTAACAACTTCGTTGACAATTAAAAACTTAGTTTCTTTATTTTTGACCAGCTATCTGAAAACGTAGCTAGATGCTTGGAATCGAAGTTCGTAACTTTCACAGATTAATTCATGAGGGAAACTGAAGTCATATCTTTTTGTTTTAAAATATGTAATTTTGTTTATTTTTTATTCTGATATTTTTTTTGTTTAAATTTTTGTGATTGTTCCAAATAAATTGTTCTCAGATACTTGTTTTAATTATTTGGTAGTTCTGTATAGTACCTACATCATTCACATTTAAGAAATAATCGTGAATCTTCTCTTCAACTTCTTCACGCCAATTTAATTTAAGTTATTTAGCCGTCGTAATAGGCAAAGTTATGATATCCTCCTCTTATTTAGACATTGTTCATAAATGGACTGTTATGACAAAAAAGCGTAGGTTAGTAATGTGATTTTGATAAGAAGTTTATAAAGTTTTGCTCGGGGGTTGGCCCCTAAACATTAATGCCTGTTTATCAGCGTAAGTACGTAAGCTCATTTCCGCTGTCAATGGTAATACAGATTACAACAAATTCTTAGGATATTACATCATGCGTAAGTTTTTTCATGAAATTTAAAGACTTTATTTCACAAAAGTTGCGTGGTTGGCAAGCCAGCTAAGCGCAAGTTAGTTAGTCATTTCGGGAAAATATGAAGTTAAAAGGTACAATACGTATAAGGACCGCAAAACCATTTATTATTTATATTTAACTAGCGGTCCCAGCGAACTTCGCTTCGCCCCCAGCCCCTTCCCGCCCCGGCATCGTTTTATGGGAATTTTCTTTGCTATAAACCTCACGGAAACCCGCGACCATTCCAACGAATGCAAAACCGTGGAAATCGGTTCGTGCGTTCTGGAGTTATAGCGTCAGGAAGGAAAACCCGACTTATTTTTATATAGTAGATAAAAAATAACCTTTCTACAAAAAGGACGATCATTGTGCCTTATGAGACATACCTACAAAACCTCTTTAAATAATTAATATTAATGTCATAAAATTACGACTACTGAGCCGGGAAAACATTATTAATATCATGGGTGTTTGTTTGCATACTTTATTATTTTGGCGGCAATGCTTGTGATATTATAATATAAAAAATAAATAAACCAAGTACTTGGTTTATTTACTGACTGGCCAGTTTTAATTGACATAAAGAGTATTATTTTATTTTAATTAGTTAAATGTACTCTGTATCTGGCCTCATACTGGCCAGTGACTGCAGCGTCAGTGACAGATTTTTCTTTATCTTTATAATCAAGTACCACTGGCCAGCTACACCGTCGCCAACGTCATCAGAAAGGGCAAACGTCGTGCTGGGTTGAGTGTTGGCGCCCACGCCTGCGTGGCTCCGCCTCCAGCCCGCCCTAGCGAGCGGCCCTATAAATGCCGGCAGCTTCATTTTCCAACTCCACTCAACTTGTTGCTTATCAGTGCAACTTGATCTGTCGAGTTTGAAAAGTTCGCAGCGCGCTCCGCACACCTATCCGGTAAGTGGTAGGATTCTGAATGTGGATTTCTTCTATTTGCAATTTTTCATTTTAAAACCCTTTTTGATAAAAAGTTTCATAAAAGTTAAACAAAAAAAATATTCGACGTTTAGTACCTAGGTTCTAATTTTTAGGCCTAGAAGCTAGTGTTAACTTTTGTTTGCTATTAATATTAAGAAAAAAATAGTGAGAATTAAATATTATTAAATATCAAAAGAAAAAGCTGATCGCTCTCAAAAACTAGGTATGTAATGGTTTATCGCTAGTAAACGTGTGAAAAACTTTAATATACGATGCCGCTATACATATATTTAACGATGTTCAAATCCATAGTTAAAGTTACCTTATATTTTACAAAAGTAGAATTAATAAAAGTGTATCAATGACAAAATAGACATCAATCAAAAATTGCCGAAACAACTTTACAACTCTAAAAATTTATACAAAATATCAAAAAACTAAATCGGATTATTCTGTTTGTGTACCAAAAATAAAATGTTTCTAAGACAACGTTGTATTTGAAATCTTTAGATGCTTATTAGTTTCTTCAAGTTTTCTTCAATATCACAAGAATATGTCCCTTATACTGTAAAAAAAAACCTATTTGTGGATAACCTTGTCAGTGGAGTTTCTTGCATAAAATCTCTAATTTGTAAGAGCAGAATATTGATTATTAGATTAAGTTCTGAAGTACCTATTGTACTAGCTACCTATATAAGGTCACCTCGTTTCAAGTGATAATATTTAAAGGGCCGATTCAGCACATTCAATTAATCATTTTTGTAGGAAACACTTTGGGTTTTTATCCGCTAGTTTTTGAGAAATTTTGAGACTAAGGTAATTTTTTTTTCAGATGTCAATTTTTTATTAATAATTAAGGCTAAGATTAGAGAAAAAGAAGGTTTGGGCATTGAATTGAGAGGCGTAGCCGATGACTTAGATAACTTTTTAAATTGTCAGGGTGCTGTTTAAAAAATGATATTGTCTATGCTAAGGAAAATAATAAAAATTAAAATCACGATATTCCAAAAAATAATGATAGTGTCCTGTTTCTATGATGTATAAAAAGCCACTGTTAAAATTTTATCACTTAACTCGTCAAGTATGTGTAAACGAGACACAATAAAAATTCCATTGTTATGCGACTCTCGGCATTCGTTTGATACCTGACTGATTAAAATGATTTGACCATAAATATTTTGAACGCACACTACCAGAATCCTCTTGATTGGTCACCTGTAGTACTCCCCTTTAATAAGTCAAACGAACATTCCTGTGGGAATCGAAATATTTTTATCCCAGCATTTATTCAGTTCATTGTTCTCTTGACTTTTCCCCAAAGAGGCTTCGATAATTTTTCATATATTATTTGCAATTTTAATCAGCAAGAGGTATTCTCTCTTTGTTAGGGTTCAGTCAGAACGGTGAGCGCTTTGTGTTGATAGTGCAGCTCAGATGACATATTTTTTTTGTTGTTAGTGTCACATACGGAGGCTGCGCTTGACATAATTAAGATTCGCCATCTCAAAAATAGTAACTAACTAGTCCCTTTTTAATAAGATGTTAAACTTATGCGTTGCATTGCAACGGACCCGTACGTTGAGACATCAAACTTTTATTCTAATTAAACTGGGTTTGCTGCAATTTAGTAAATGTGAGTTTGAAGAAAACGTAGAGCTCTTGATTGTCTACAAAATTACTTTTTAATTGGTTTGTATAATTTAATTATAAAGCAGGCAAATTTTACACTGGCTCAAAGGTCGAACGATACAATATGAAGATATAATTTTGATTTAACTGATAATTTTGTATATGCAATATCACAATGCTAACTATCTCGGTCTGATTTGTAAAATATGAGAACGTACTTACTCGAACTACCTTTATAGTTTGATCAATTATAGTGGTCGTTCAAAGATATTCGATGCATCTTGCAATATTCTCGGCCGTGATTTTGAGCCTCTGAAACTATTTTGATTATAACCGGCACCTAAAGTTCATAGGTGACCTAAGATAAAGACTATTCAGAAACGATACTAGGGCGATGATGCTAGCTGCGTTGCCGCGTTGGATAGATTGTTGAATGTTTTTAACACATAAGTGTTATTTTTGGTTCAAGTCCCGCCCGTGCGCAATTTCTGGGTTTTCAAGAGTAACATATTTTTTATATTAAGAAGTACGTTTTACATCTTTCTGGTGAGTATTGTATTATTCAATACACCTGCGTCTTATAAGATGTATGAAATATTACATTCTTTCTATTAATTTTGAAAGTATTACTACAGCTCGTAAAAATAACACTGACATTGATATTTCACGTGTGCTATATTTCAGTACAGGGTAAATACTTAGCAATATTTTTACAAGACTTCGCGACAATAACGGAGTTTTCATACTATTAACCAATTTCCTGTGTAACTTTTTCGATCTTACTTACCGTAAGAACCTTTTGCAAAGTATGATGAAACTTTAAGATGAACGAAATCGGTGAAGTCGATCTGAAGTTATACTGTTATTAAAGGAAGGGATTATTTTTTGTTTGTGGCTGTAATAGGAGCAAAGTTGCAATCAATGATTTGACAGAGTATAAGTAGTTATGATCTAAGTCATAACTACTTATACTTATACTTATATAGATAAGTGGACCTATCTGCGGCCTACGATACGGTGAACCTCAACCGACTGCTATGGAAGGTGGACACCATGACCGGCGATCGCAAATTCGTCATGATCCTTCGAGAACTCCTCCATAACCGTCGGTTTCAGGTACATCTTCACTCAGACAAGAGTCGTTGGAGGTCACAAAAGAACGGCCTTCCCCAGGGCAGTGTCCTGGCGCCGCTCCTTTTTAACATCTACACCAACGACCAACCATCCAGCATAAATACGTCCCGCTTCTTATACGCCGACGATCTGGCATTAACATCTCAAGGCTCCAAGTTTGAAGAAGTTGAGGCTAACCTCACTGTAGCTCTCAATAATCTGAGTAGCTACTACGAGGTGAACTCACTGAAGCCAAACCCGAGTAAAACGGAGTCTTGCGCATTCCACCTGCGCAACAAAGAAGCGAGACGTAAACTCAATATTGTGTGGCAAGGGGTTCCAATCTCGCACAACAACTACCCGAGATATCTTGGCGTTTCGCTAGACAGATCTCTTACTTACAAGAAGACCTGCGATAATGCCAAGAAGAAAGTGCACTCGCGGAACAACTTACTGCGTCGCCTAACTACCACCAAATGGGGAGCTACGCCGCACGTGCTGCGGACGACAGGGCTAGCGCTCGCCTTCTCAGCTGGTGAGTACGCATCCCCTGTTTGGAGCCGCTCCACTCATGCCAAGCAAGTGGATGTAGCCCTAAATGACACCTGCCGGGTCATCACTGGTTGTCTAAAACCTACCCCAGTGTCAATGCTATATCCACTAGCTGGTATAGCACCTCCGGAAGTCCGCAGGGCTGTAGCCAGCTCTACCGAAAGGGCAAACGCAGATCGCGACTCACGTCACCCTATGCACGGCTACGTCTCAGTGCCGCAAAGGCTAAAAAGTCGTCGCAGTTTTATTAAGTGTGCCGCCCCACTTTCTACCGAACCCTCACAGGCCAGACGTGATCTTTGGCGCGAAAAAGCTTCTCTGCCTACTCCCTTTGTCCCACTTGCCGAGAATCTCCCTCCTGGACATGATCTACCATGGCCGATCTGGAAGTCCTTAAATAGGCTTCGGACTCAGGTTGGCCGAAGTAAGGAGAACATGGCCAGGTGGGGATTTTTGGCAAGCTCCGATGTGGACTGTGTTTGCGGTGTAGTGCAAACTATGGCACACTTAACATCGTGCCCGGCGTGCCCCAACACCTGCACGCCAGCGGAATTAATGAAATACAGTCGATCCGCAATACAGGTGGCTGAATTCTGGGCTGCTACGTTGTAATTTCTCCACTATAATTCCTCCATATGGGTTTCCATCGACACGCTAAGAAGAAGAAGATCTAAGTCATAGTGCTCTGAAATGCTGTAACTCAGAGTAATCCAAAGTTATGATCCCTAATAATTCAAAATCCCTATCTCGTTGCAGTAAATGACTTTGCAAGACACATTTAATTTTGTTTGCAACGTTTCTGGTTCGATTTATTTTGTTTGAAAATAACAATAAATATTTTTTTCATTATAACAAATTAAAACCACTTAATAGTAGATTATTCAACAAGGGGATAAAGTAGTGTCTTACGGCTCGGACGCCATTTTGAATCTCGAGCGATATGAAAGGATTCCAAGTTTAACTCCCGAGCGAAGCGAGGGAGGCAATAGTTTTATTCCCGAGCGTTAGCGAGGGAAGTAATAGAGAATCCTGAGTGTAGCGAGACATTTAAGTTCGCCTGGGCCGAAGACACTTTTATCCCCGAGGTGAATACTCTGCTTTACACGCTCTCTGTGAGGCAAATAAAACGATGTTAATTAATAAGTCGAATGTATGCACCGGTGCGCCACGCTGCGCTGTATTAAATCATTTCAAAAAAATAAATGTAGGCATCAACTGAAATTAGCTGCCCATCCTTGCTTTTAAAAAGTCTTTACAAATATTATTGTACAAATAATTACGCAATATTTTTTTCTGCTACCGGCGCGTGGTGGCGTCGATGTTCGAACTATCTCCTCTTCGCTGGATGAAGGTGCACGCGAAGTGTGCACATTACCGACTATAGAGTAATGGATTTTCATACAATATTACGGCCCGTGAGCCGTGATGAGGCACTTTACTTCAACATTACATGACATATAATTGAACTTTGCCTATCAGATAGCGTGTAAAGTAAATTATTGCTTACTTAAAAGTCTGTATTTTGATTGTCTGCTCATATTACAGGCGATACCTGTATATTAAAGAGCAAAACTATGAAAAGTAGGTTGAATATTAACTATAACAATGAGTTGAATAAGACAATGTTCCATTTCGGTGGTACTGAAATTAATGCTGTATCATATTTTATATTTCATTTCGTTGGTCGTCCAAAACTTGTACATAACGATGGAAATTACGTAGTCATTTAAATTTTACCTCGGATCTTTATCTCAATAGTCGTTCGCGTTTCTTTGTTCGACATTTTGGTATTGTCTGTGGACTGTAAATTGATTGAGCAATTAACCAAATAAACATGTACAAACCTTGGGCGATAAATAAATAGGAAGAGAGTATTTCTTTTACCCGACTGCGTCAAGGGAGGGTATATTTTTTAAAGTTTTTCTTATTATACAAATTGTTTGTGAGCTAAAATATCTAGTCAGTGGGTGCTTTGGTAAATTAATGTTTACACAATCTTTTCATATTTCAATATAACCGGTGCTAGTGATTCAGAATTTATTAATATAAAATTAATGTTTAAGAGGTTCAAATTGCTTTAATTATTTTCAGTTGGATTCATTCTGAATTCTAGAGTAAATAAGAAGTAATAAGTAAGTTTAGGTGAAATTATGTTAAAGTTTGTTTTCTATTTTAGTCAGGAGTTACGGCGTCAAATGTAGCAAGGTTGCTATCTTTGATTAAAGTAAAATAGCGGAAGATACGGCATGTCATACTAATTGTCAGCTAAAAAATGGCACTACTCACTACTACATACAAGATGACCCACACAGCTGTTTAACTTTACGCTACTGACGACAGAGACAAACCCATTTCTTACGACGGTAGTGTGAGCGAAACAAACGCGCGCTTCGAGATGTCTCCTGTCACGTTGACGTCTCCTTGCAATAAGAATCAAGAAGCGTTAGCAGACAAATCGGAGTGAAATTGTGTACCATGTTTTTTGTGAAAATTAATAAATTACTTATTATTATTACTTTACTTTTTTGAAATGTTGAACGATGTTTGGCGTGAGTAGGGTTACCAAAAATAAAACAAAATATAAGTTTATTTTTAAATATTTATTGTTAAAACATAATCAAGTTTTCCTTCCAATGAATGATTTCCAAGTTTAATTTATTTTGTAATGAAAACTACTTAGCCCACTGCAGTTGCCATGATGAGTAGATGGCGCTGACGTCGCGCAACAATGTATCCGTAAGAGACCTGCAATTATACAGATTAGGTGCGAGTGAATTTAAAAAAGCTTCACAATAATACAGTCATTTTTGTAACAAACTTGAGTAGATAATTATTTTATTGTTTACATTATTGAAGTTGAATACCATTTTACATTAGAAGCAACAATCAATAGCTGATATTAAAAAAAGTTAAATTATATAAATTTATTATGATCGACATTTTATGCTAACGGTACCGCGTAGACAAAATCTCAACAAGCAGCACATGTTGCGTTATGTGTCATCAATCATCATCATACCTAACTGGTCGCACATCAATGAATCGTATATTTCTATCTCGCCCTAAAAATGGCCGTCAAAAGAAGACTGAATTTACAAATAAATTTAGAAATTAAAGTTTTCGTGTACTTACCAGTGAAATGTGATTCCATGCGATTAGTTTTTCCTTTAAGAATGGTTTGGGCAACGTATGATCACACGAAGGCATTTTGGTTACGTTTAACCCGAAAAAATAATTATTTTCACCTCACGTCACACGTCTCACATATGTCATCCGCGCACGCAATCCCGATTGCAACTGGAGGCAATTAGGCGACGGGGGCCTGATTTTGGCGGTCCACGATCGAGTGGCGCGTCACCTATCTTCCGCTATTTTACTTTAATCAAAGGTTGCTATGGGATTTTAAGCAGTCGATACCTTACGTTTAGCTTTAAACAATTTTCCTACTTTAAAAATATGTTACTCAGAGTAAAGAAATGCTGCTGAAACCCTTTATCATGTCAAGATTTTTTGTAGTAATCACATGTCTTCAAAATGCTTTGAATACGTAAGAATTAACACTTTGTACGATGTGGATACGAACATATCCGAAGTTAGAGTTAAAGCCATAAGCTGTTGTTTATTCGAAAAAAAAATACACGAGAAATATTATTTCTTTGGCAGTAAGTTTTAGAACACTATACGTAGTTTATAATGAATAGATCGATTTGAAAAGTTCGTTGCCTTTTTATCTGTTTTATTTCCAAAGTGCCTTTGTAAATTTCATTACTATATAATCGATTTACATAGAAAGTTATAACTAAAATTGTTATCAAATTATATCTTCCCTGTATATTGTTGTAGTAGCTGTCTACGAGAAACTACGAGAAATAAGGGTCGTAGGCATCGTAGCGTCTCTATCTTTGCATGAATAGTAAAATTAGCTTGGGTTTACTTAAGTTTAGGTGCTCGTAGCGCAGTGGTGGAAGCGCTTGGGTAGTAATTACCAAAGCTAAGCAACCTACGGCGCGGTCGTGTTTGGATGGGTGACCATTCCGACCATATAAGTGACGTATATCACGAGCATCTCCGTGCTTCGGAAGGCACGTAAAGCCGTTGGTCCCGGTAAGCCCAGTCAGAGTCCTTATGGGCGGCTTGATAACATCTGACAGCAGGGTTAGTCACCAATCCGCACTGACCCCGCGTGGTGGAGTATGGCCTCAAAACTACCTCATAGTTGAGGTAAGGCCTATGCCCAGAAGTGGGACGTTACAGGCTAACTTTAATTTTACTCAAAAGTAAAAATTTATTCTTCCGTACTCACCAAAATAACTGAATGGTATAATCTAATTCGAAATCAAAATATTTCCCCCTTACGTGAATTGAAACGTACAACCTGCTCATTGGTATTCGATCTCGCGTTCAAATTTAACAACGTTTCCGATTTTAATATTATTTTGTGCGACCTCAGTGAATAATAATAACGGGATTTAATATCAACAAAACACCTCCGGCGGTATCGCTTTTTGTCATTCGTTTTCGGCGGAATTCATCAATTTTGCATTCGTTTTCGACTTATTTCCAGTTTCCAGTGGATTCACTTTCAATTACTTATATTTTAAAGGTTTTTACCATTTTTATTTGGAAAATTACGGTTCAGAGATAATTTGAGAAAAAAGGTTTTTATATCGATTAGGTACAATTTTTATATTCCCGAGAAATACTCAAATATTGAAACGTTATAAAGACCTATAGTTTTGAAAGCTAATATGTCGTAATGGGCTCACAATTGCACAAAAGTTAGCAAGGCAAGCATACTATCGAGTGAGAGAATAAGCAAAATGCAAACTTATTTATTATTTCTGAACTAAAAAAGCTAGGCTTGTTTTTGAAGGAGTCTGATCATAAGTTTTTGCCCTAGGGAAATGTTTATGTACGGTAGTGGGCAGGAATGTATTCTCCAAATGTGCCCTTAGGTTTATTTGCTAAGTGCAGATATTTAGGGCGTCTTGTGTTACTTTCTGATTAAAATCCATACTTTGTGAGAAAGCCAAGTTTTTTTACAGCGAATATACTGTAGTAACTATTTACAATAAAATTTAAATTATCATAAAATACACCAACAATCATAGGTTAAAATTGTTTTTTTAGGACATTATGTGTACATAGCTATTGGGTTGGTCGTAAAATTAGCAAATAAAATAAATACTGATAAAATACGATATTTTTAAGGTAACGTGGAATAAAGTACAGTTGCAATTCCACCTGAAGAATAGATGATAAACAATGTTTTTCTGCGCTCACTTGCAATGTAATTGTATTTTATTTTCAGATAAAAGCCTTTGCGTACATAAATGTTTTGCCATTTGCAGAAGCCGGCAAATTATATCTGAATAAACTACATATCTTTGAAATATCCATAGTCTGATAGTAAGACGAGGAATGTCCTTTTTTGGTTATAGAAAATACGATGTATTCATAGACATTATGTAGGTTACATTACATTTACTTACTTATTTACTGAACTCGAAATTGCTGGTGCCAATCATATATAAGCAGTAAGAACGGCCTATCTTTCAGTTTATAAAGACTCCATCTTCCTATTTTCTGTAGTCTATACCTAACTCCATGATTACTTATTTTATAATAATATAAAAATATCAAGTAACATTGCAAGCTAGAATCAAGCAGTCCCTCATGTGTCCCGAGGGAAAATATTGTATTCTATTTAGATGAGTTCCTTGTTTGTTTTCGTAATGTAAAGAAAACTATATTCTTTGTCTTACTAAGGTTGCACGAAATAATATTGTAAAATAAGACAAGTTATCAAACATTTTCTAAAGAACTGGGTGCGACAAAATTTGTCTAATTCCTTAGGGTAGGAAAACGTTATCGTCCATTTAGCAAGTATATTTAGACCGTTGGCGTTCGAAAAGTAGGCAATATCTCGCTGCGTTCCGCCTGCACACGATGGTCTTGATGAATGAATGAATAAAATAAATTTATTTCAGACCGTGGTCCATATTCATGTTAGCCTATGTTAGTAAAATACAATTTAAAACAAATGAAAGATGCCGCCTAGAGGAAGCCGCCAGCTTTAGTAGCGTGAAAACTTATCCAGCGCTCTAGCATCGGCGAGTCCCGCCTTAGCCAAATACCGCCAGGATGCCATTTGTACTTTTGCGGAGGCGATTTACGACTGAGGCGCACCGCTTTCGGATCAATGTGTGAAAGCCATCAGTGTGCGCCTCAGCGAACATAGTCGACGCGGTCAAAAGCCTTTCTTGATATAAATACTTTAACTTTAGCCATCTGCCATCAGCTATTGATAGCCATTCTCAAAATCAAAGTCTATAATTTGAATAAACGACTCCTGTAAGTACTTGCACAACTAATAAATCGGGAATTACAGAAGTTTTAAATCCTCGAGACAAACCCGGTGAGCTACAACTCAAACAGAACGGACATTGTGGGGAAAGCGGAGCGCAAACGACGAAATTTTGTTTCAAATATAGTTCTTTTTAAGCCACATAACAATGTTCAAGAAGTACTTACTTAAATTCGTTAAGCCGGCTGTACACATGGGGCCAAGGTGTTGGGCCAATGTTTTGGGCAAAAATGATGGAAACCAAGATTCCTGTTCACACATTGGCTTACTGATCATTCTGCATTGGCGCTTCAAAGATGGACGTAGAAGTTCTTGCAGCCGCGGCAATTGATATATACACTGCGTTTAATTATTACGTACATGTGCACCAAAGTAGAGTAACTAAAAAGAAATGGCGCAATAGAAAGTGGTGGATGGTGACTATTCATCGGAATAGAACGAGTTATATGGGTTATTAGTTATTATTGATATACAAGCTGATAATAATTTTGCAAAAAGTTAGAAGGTCAGTGTCAACTGTGAACTGAACTAGACACCAACGTGTGAACGCTGTTTGCGGAGCGCGCCAAGATCCTTTGATGTGTGCACTAAAAACGGACACTATTCGGATGGCCTGCCAATGTTGGCGCCAACTAGACCAATTAAGCCAACATACCGCCAAGTAGCTCTCTACACGTTAGCCCAACACGTTGGCCCAACACCTTGGCCCCATGTGTACAGACGGCTTTACATATGCTTTTTTATATTCGTTCGAATACTTTACGCAAATTGCGTTAGTTTAGTGTTAGTAACCAACTTTAAGACAGCACTTTGCTTATGTTAAGTTAGAAGCACTATAAATTTTATTGCTTTAAAAAAAACTATTAAAAAAGTTTTTTCTTAAATTGAGTAAAATAAATCTGAGCTACCCTCAATAGAAATTTTAACTAGCGGTCCGCGCAAATTTCATTTTGTCCCGGACTCGTTTTACTGTTACTATCCTATTCGGGGCCGAGAAAATACAACAAAGTCAAAATCATGATAATCGGTCCACCCGTTTTTTAGTGGTAAGTGCGGTAAGTAACACAATTTTCTTTTCTGTATTTATAGAAGAGAAGATATTATAGATGAAAGTAAGTAAACTTGAATATCGCTTATTTTTTTTACAGTAGCAGTATTTTTTATGGACAGGTCTATTTATACATAGAGATAAGTGGTATACCCATGATACCTACTGATTTGATGCTTACAGCTTGGCATTACCTTAATATTCATATTAAGCAGTTCCTTATCGGGCCCGCCAGGTCATGATGATAGTAATAAATATTATATACTAGTGATCCGACCTGGCTTCACTCGGACAAGAGTTATGTATTTTCAGTCCTATTTACGTCGTGATAAGTTAGAGGTACACACACTTTATTCTATTGTTACGTATCCGATGCTGAAAATTTAAATCCAATGATTAGTTTTATTAGAGTTAGATTAGTTTGATTAGATTCATTTAGGCTATTTATGTATTTATTTTTATTTATCTTTTATAGATCCTCTATTATATCTATATAGTCAAAATGTTATAACTAAATAATAATAATAAAATAAAATAAATAACAAAATACAGTGGATCAAATTCTGAATATGAAACTCCTTTTTAGAAGTTGCTCAAAGAGATACTTACAAAAACTTTTATCGTGTTTTTGTTGTGTAAATGTAAGTTCAATTAAGGTGGTATTTTTCTAGGAGCAGTCACTCCAAACAACAACTATACAACATTATGATTTTTGATGCACGATAATATATTGCGTCCGTCCTTACTTTGCATGCCTTTTTGTTTTATATCGGCAATTTATCGCCACTGGTGTATCACAATGGGTCAGTTCAAGGGTAAACAATCAATCATTTTAATTGTTACTTTTCAATAACAAACCATTCGCAATTTCCCTTATTTTTAAAATAAAGAAGAATTTGGAATGGGGCGTAACAACGAAAACAATAATGCTTCAAAATAATCGTGGAAATATTTCTCTACTGTGATAAAATAAAGATCCTTATTTATGTTAATAATGGCCATCAACATTTATTGTGACGGAATGGTTAGAATTGTTTTGTTAATACCATCCCTATTATACTTGCGTGGGATTGCAAGCTTAGCAAGTTTCAAAAAACTAATTGATATTAAGGTAAGCGCTATCGATTCAAATGCAATATGGCGAACTTAATGCTTAAAGCATTCTCTACCATTCAACCATTGGGTTGGGTTCAACCATTGGGTAAAGCAGAAACGATTGAGGCGGCGTAAAAGAACACAAAAAAAACAACACATTAATAACATACAATTAATATACCTACATCATCATCATCATCATTATCAGCCGAAGGACGTCCACTGCTGAACATAGGCCTCCCCCATGGCTTTCCACAACGACCGGTTGTGAGCGGTCTGCATCCAGTGCGATCCTGCGATCTTCACAAGGTCGTCTGTCCATCTTGTCGGCGGACGTCCTACGCTGCGCCTTTGGTCGAAGGGTCTCCAATCTAAAACTTTTCTGCCCCAACGGCCATCAGTTCTTCGCGCTATGTGCCCTGCCCACTGCCACTTGAGCTTACTGATTCGCAGGGCTATGTCCGTTACCTTAGTTCTTCTACGTATCTCCTCGTTTCTGATTCGATCTCGTAGAGAAACACCGAGCATAGCCCTCTCCATCGCTCGTTGTGTGATTTTGAGCTTCTTTATGAGGCCCATAGTTAGAGACCACGTTTCAATATACCAATATACCTACATAAAGACTTAAAAAATAAACCTACAATAACCAAGAATGTTTACTTTTAAATGTATCCATACATAAACAGGCAGAAATTATAGAGAAACAGAGGTAGGTCAAACCTTGACTTTCAAGCTCTTTCAAGATTTACTTTCATAAAGTCAAAAAGTACCTTCCGTGTTTCTCCTTACAACAACTGTTTTGCACGAGTGACAATTACCTTTTAAGTAGCTACTTACAATTCTTTGTTTCTAAAATAAGGATACGTCGCGATTTCATTTCGTGTTAAATAAGCATTGAGAAAGCCAAAATTACCAAGCTCAGCGTTTTAGGGACCTACAAAAAAAATGTGGAACGATTCACTCTACTATGTGCGAAAGAAACATTAGCTACCTACCCAATGGTTGGTTGGAAGAGTGCGCTTTATAGGATTCTTTCAACCATTTTTTTTTATGTAATCACCAATAATGAAACTATATCATAGTTTTTGAGATTCCATACCATATCTTTTTATCACTAGGCGAGAACTACCAGATGAAAACAAAAAATACTGACAAATAAATAACGCGCTTGCATACTTTAACACTTTTCTTTTAATTATTAAAAAAAATATTGTCAACACATATGAACACACGAAGTTGTGGTAATTAAAGAAAATCTAAGAAACATAAAACAAGGATTTGGTCTGTAGGTATTCAAAGTTTGCGGTGAAAAAAACATATGGACGCTATAAAGTAATAATAAGTTTGATAGTTTTACATCATTTGAGCATAAAAGGCTTAAGTTGTATATACATGAATTCAGTTATCCGTGATATATATAATTTCTATTTGATAGTTTATTACAATATCACTTTTTCATAGTTAATTGAAAAAACACATTTTAGCACTGAGTCTGACGCGCCTGACATATTTAAAGAACAAAGACTGTTTCATCAAATGAAAGTAGGTGGTCAGAAAAAGTTCCTAAAGATATTTATGTCGGTCAAAGGTTTGTAAACATGACGTGTCGTTATAACTGACAGATGATTGAACATAACGCCAATTAGGTAATTTGGTAGCAAAGGTACAGCGGATGTAGACTTTTTTCAACATACGTGCAATTAGTGCTATTATTGTCCATTTTTCTTTGCTTGTCGAATAATGTAAACAATTGTGACATTCCTTTTCAACGAAGTTATTCATTTGAAAATAAAATAAACACATAACTCACAAACAACTTTGATAGATAGATAGATAACTCTTTTTGCACATAACAAAACTCAGTTTACAGTTTATATTTTTACAGAAATATGTAAACCGGTCTTATTGCTAAAAGCGTCTTCAGTCGTCCTTCAGACTACCTTTGGGTAAAGAAATACCTAAGCAATTCATAGGAAGGGGAAGTTAATTCTTCTAATTATAATAGGTAATTCTTCGTTGAACACTGAGATCATTTTAAATCAAATAGTATATTTTAATAACTGACATTATTTTAAAACTTAAAAAAGATACAATATTCTGATAAAAACTGACTTTACATACGAACGGTAGGTACGAGTCGCAAGTCGTGAACGGCCGCTTTTCGTCAAGGGAATCACTCAACCAAGGTCTATCACTCTTGATGTTTGATTTTGTCACCTAAATTCACCAAGAACTCTTTAACACGTTCCGGGACAGTGCCCGCCTACAGGCGTGAAAACAATAAAACATCTATTGTGTCTGGAGTAGTGTCCCGGAACGTGTTAATAACTACCATATTATAAACTATATTCACTGTTTTGTATATCCTTACATATTGTTTCAGAATTCTCGTCTAGAAATAGTTTTGTATATCGTATGGGTTTACTCTTGTCTCTAGACTATACCAGATGAGACATAAACATGAAGACAGTCATTTTCCGAAGAATAAACTTGAGAAAGAAATAATGAAATTCGTTGAAATCGTGAAGTTCATGAGTAACCATGTGAAATCAAGCTTTTTTGAGCCACTAAGAAACCGTTCATTTTCGTTAAAAAACGTTTTATTTATAGCGAACATGCATTTATAGGTAAAATGTGCACTGTTATGGCGTGGAATGTTTCTATTCATTGAGTTCCCTTGTACTAAGTAGCTATTCTAGCATCATACGGGGCTTAGGTCGCATATTGTTACTAGTTTCATACACACGTAACCGTAACTGTATTATGGTAAGGCTTAGTTTCATGCTCCATTCACAACACGTTCTCTTTGTCTCAAATTATAATATACATAATAATATGTTATGATTTAGCTGCTTACCTTCCCACGCTTAAGATTTTGGACATCACTATTCACACGTTGGTAGATGACGCTTAGAAAATTATCTGTGGTGTTTTGGTGGTATAGTGGTGTACGTTACTGCTTCTTATTTTAAAACATTTATTTACAAGTGTTTTACTGGACCTCAATTCAGCTAATTGAGTCGTCACTGAGTTGTGCATCAGTTGTACGAGAGTACAATTGACCTCTCTATTCTGACAGCGGCGTGTCACCTTTCAATGCTGCTGACTTTAAGCACACGATGTGTTACGACGATAGCACTACTGTAGTCCAACATGTCCAAGAGTAGCTGCTGAAAATACGCGATTTGACGCCCAGATTAGTAAGAGTGTGACTCACCCCGTAATTTTTATCATTTACTGGCGGTCCTAGCGTGCTTGTTTCGCCCCCAGCCCCGTCCCGCCCTGGCCCTGGATAGCGGAACTGGACCGCTATTACACTCAGACTTAAGAGCCATATGACAGTCTGGAGATTCTCAGATTTTACCGAATTTATCAATGTGTGTGTGCGATTTTATATGTCCGGGACACAAAAAAATGTTAACTGTAATCAAACAATTTTGATACTTTATCTCTAGGTAGTAGGCTATGCGTATGATGAACATAGACTATGATGGTCATGTAAAAGTCGATAATTTAATGTTATACCAGTTTTTTTTTGTATTTAAAATACCTATTACGAATACAGTGAATACAGTTCGGAATCAGGGCTCGCGTCAATTCCGTTCGCGAACATTTTCCTTTTGGTAATTCAATAACTAAATTCACAGATTTAAACAAACGTACAGCTATAATAACGTAAAAAATTATAGCATGGAAAAAAACAAAATGCATCCAAAGGGTGAAGACATATACAGGCGGGTAACACGTACCGACCTGCACCGACTAACCAGTGATGTGCCGTGTTGGCTATTTCATGGAATTGAAATGCTTTATAGAGATTCTTCCGACTCAAGTCCTGATTTGAATCGTGTTTTAAAAAACATTCTAGTGTCAGTCGATCCATATTTGGATTTTTGTAACGAATTTCTAAAATATTTCGAGATCAAAAAAAGATGACTTGGCACATCACTAGTCAGTCGGTATCGGTTATCTGCCTCTTTATGTCTTCACCCAAATCGTGACTCTGAGAATAGGTATTTTTTTACGAATGTGAACTCCAATGGAAACGGGGACTAAGGTTTATTGGTGGATGCTGCCGTTGGATCTGCGCTTGATCTACCACGTGTCATACCAACTGGGTGCTATGAGGATTTATTAACACATAAATACTTTTTAGTGTGACGCTGTTCTTTGATATGATTTGTATTTTGATATATGAAGTAGAATTTCAAGATTTCAAGTATTTAATGTATAACAGATGATAAACAACATCATTTTTATTTAATAATTTGGTTTACACCGGTATCATATCATTTTATCCATAAAAAAATTTCAATAATGAAATATTTTATGAATGTGGATTTGAATAGAACCATAGAACTTCATGACATTTGCGTACAATTTGAATACAGGTTCATATTAACTACATACACATCCCATGAAACGCATATACTAAAACAAGCGTATAACTATACAAGTTTATAGTTAGGTGATGATTGTGAAAGTCACTGGTGCAATCAGTACCCAGAAAGAAAAGTCATGTTAACTAAGCAAAATATTGCCCTATTTATTTAGGTTTAAACCATTGAAATACTGTTACTAGCGTATGGAATTAATGCCATGAACAAGTCCCACACAGTATGAAATTGACGCCAACGGCCAATGGTATGTACGTACAAGTACGTATCAAAGATTGTAGAACTAAATAACGCCTCTATCCGGTCCATATAAAGAAAGACTGTCCTTTTACTTTTTGGCGTCCGCTTATTCTTATTCATAATCCAAAGCACGAATGATGTTAGAAAATTTATAAACACAACATGTTTACTACTCAAAGTCAAATACTAAAAACAAAAGCCCTTATTTGTCTTTAATTTTGATGGGTTAATGATCACTTCACCGCAATACTATTTCAACAAAACCGACTTCAAAAACAAAAGACACCAAAAATTCTTAAATAAACTCTTGAAAAGACTCCATTTTAGGCAAACCTTGTCCTTGGAATGGAGTCCTTTCAAGAGGTTATTATCAATATTATTATCTGCACATTTTGTTTGATCAAGTTTTGAAAATACACATTGTATATGGTAAAAGATCTTCGTTATAACTCATGAACCTCTTGAAATAGTCGCCATACATACAAATCTTTCTTGTTTATAGTATTAATAGGGATTACTTTATATGCAGGTTTACATAATATTTATTAATAATTTAAATACAACTACAAATCTTTATAAAAGAACGAATACTTTTTGTTATAATTAGAGACCATCGACGATCCAAATGCACTATGTGGCTTTATACCTGTTGCATAAATCCTCAAAGCGAATTGGTCGCCGTATAAAAATTGTGCAAAGCGTGATATTTTCAAATTTGGAATTAGTATCATACACGAAATAAAAGAGTAGCAGCGAAGACAACGAGCGACACACCCTTCCCCTCCGAGCGCTCGGCGCTGTCTGTCAAATTTCGATCGAAGATGAACGTCCGTGACAGTTCCAAATCTCAAATTTATAGGTTACTTTAGTAAGATATTTTGAATATAATGTACACGATTAAATCAAGAATTTAGATGCTAAGACAAAGATAGGAACCTCTATAACATTGTTTTATCAAATAACTCAGAATAAGTGCAATGTATCTCAGAGATAATCGCCTGTCTTTAGGTGCGTATTTTATGCTAAAACATGGTTTCAATTTTGTCTTCATTTGGAATAACCAGAGCAATAAATAAAAAAAACAGAGTCTACACCTTGTAGACGAACGTAATTCCCTTCAAGTTTATGTTATTTCGATAGCTGATGTCAACAACTGATCTAGAAAAGTGCACCAGATAAACCGTCAATTTGGCTTCTTTAAAAGATTGAATCAAAAATTCAGAGCTTACATCTTATGTAGATAGCTTATTTCTACACAAATCAGTCAAAAAAAGTTATCAGTTAAGTCATTTTTGGGAAGAAAACTGCACTTGAACTTTGTTAGAAGGTAGGTGACAGCAGCCTTAACCGTTTTATGGATAATTATTATTATCCTTGACTCTACATTTTAGTTAGAAAACGTTTGTATGGGAAAAAGAAAAGGGCTTTTTTTTAGGGAGTTTCCGAAATTATTCGAATTTTTCTCACCGTAAAAACCCATCCTTGAACTTCAACAAACAATTAAAAAAAGAATTGGCCAAATTGGTCCAGGCATTGTTGAGTTATGCGCTTACCAACACATTTTGCGATTCATTTTTATATTATAGATTTTATATTATCCTGTACGTCGATTGTTTGAACATTCGATTTTTTATTATATTATGTACACGGTTCACGTTATTAAGGTTAGTTATATTCTTGTGACATCAAAATTGGCTATAAGCTTGTAAATCCTACCGTATTTATATAAAAAAAATACATTCCCGCAAAAATGTAAGTAGTGGAACCTTTTGTGTTATTTCCTGCTTAGATAAGCTGATGAAGTTATTTCCCATGCGGTTTGAGAATGGGGGCCAGAGGTCACACAGTAACGAGGCATGTCCCTCTATGTACGCAACTTTTATATATTTTCGAATAGAAAATAATGTAATCTACTATATAAAAATAAGTCGGGTTTTCCTCCCTGACGCTATAACTCCAGAACGCACCAACCGATTTCCACGGTTTTGCATTCGTTGGAAAGGTCTCAGGCTCCGTGAGGTTTATAGTAAAGAAAATTCCCATAAAACGGGGCCGGGGCGGGACGGGGCTGGGGACGAAACGAAGTTCGCTGGGACCGCTAGTTGAAAATAAAATTCATTTTTGCGCACTGCCCGTTAGAACTAAATTAATTTATATAAAAAAACCTAAAAGAGTTGGTTAGTTACTTTATAATGGTCTTCAAGGACGACGTTAGAATGTACTTTTATGGCGTATCTTTGAGAAACGCTGCAACCAGCCAACAAAAATTGTGATAAAAACATATTCAAAAACGTAACTGAATAAACTGTGGTTCCAAATCGAAGAAATTATAAGGATGATTGTCGAGGATAGAAAGTTACACTCATACGAAGTGACATGTGAATAATTTGATGCAAATCAGACGGGACGGTATTCCGCCATTTGCCCAGCGTTCTGGAAAATTGATTTCGAGTATTTTAATCTAACCTATGTCTATCATAGTTTTTATACACAAACATACAACTTCGCAATGGATGAGTGCGAAAACCTCTATCTATAAGATCTAGATCGGAAAGAAAAAAGTCTGCGTTTGTGGGATTCAAAAACTTGCTCTCTATACAGGGTGTTGTTTTGGTCAGCGTCGCCCGACTCAGAGGTGGTTGTACAAACGATACTGATGCCAAAAATTGGAACAAATCCACAAAATCCATTTGTTATTGCGATAATAGCGAGCGAGTCAAAACTACCAAAACGCCAGGACGCCTTTTCATAGGTACTAGCAACGGCGTAGTATTCCGTAGATGTACCTATGTACTCCATTATTTATTGTTATGAATCAAATATTATGCATTTAGGTAAAAGGTGGTTTGTTCTATTCATAGGAATGATATGGAGTACCTACATTAATTGGGAAGGAAATAAAAATATAGGCGACAAAAGTGACGTCAGTTACTTTTCTGTTTTGAGGCAACCTTTAATTATGATATCTTTACCCACAGAATCCAAGATGCTGAGCAAGAGGGTTGCCGTTGTAATCGCCGTTGTCTTGGCCATCATCTGCTTGGCTGAAGCCAGGGACGAAAACCCCCATGACATGGCTGACGCCCTCCGCATGTTACAGGAACTGGACCGCTATTACACTCAGGCTGCTAGGCCAAGGTAAGCTTATGACGTTATTTTTCTTTTATTTTACGTTCTTTTCTGCCATAAATGGAACCTTTACCAATTGGCTTTAAGTGATGGAATGTTAAGAGCCATATGACAGTCTGGAGATTCTCAGATTTTACCGAATTTATCAATGTGTGTGTGCGATTTTATATGTCCGGGACACAAAAAAATGTTAACTGTAATTAAACAATTTTGATACTTTATCTCTAGGTAGTAGGTTATGCGTATGATGAACACAGAAAATGATGGTCTTATAAAAGTCGATGTGATAAATTAATGTTATACCAGTTTCTTTCTATTTAAAATACCTATTAGGAATACAGTGAATACAGTTCGGAATCAGGGCTCGCGTTTTTGATAATTATATAACTAAATTCACAGATTTAAACACAAACGTACAGTTATAATAACGTATAAAACTTACAGCATAGAAAAAACGAAATGCATCCAAAGGGTGAAGACATATAAAGGCGGGTAACACGCACTGACCTGCAACAACTAACCAGTGTTTTTAACCAACTTTTCCGACTCAAGTCTTAATTTGAATCTTGTTTTAAAACAATTTTCTAGTGTCAGACGGTCCTTATTTGGATTGTTGTAACGAATTTCTGAAATATTTCGAGATTAAAAATAGATGACTTGGCACATCACTAGTCAGTCGGTACAGGTTGGTACCGGTTATCTATCTCTTTATGTCTTCACCCAAATCGTGACTTCTCAGTAGGTATTTTTTTACGAATGTAAACTCCACGAGAAACGGGGACTAAGGGTAATTGGTGGATGATGCCATTGGTTCTGCGCTTGATCTACCACGTGTCATACCAGCTGGATGCTATGAGGATTTATTTACACATAAATGCTTTTTAGTGTAACGCTGTTCTTTGATATAATAAATTTGATTTGATAAAGAACAGCGATTGATGATGTTGTTGATGAAGATTGATGATGTCACGCAGCCTTCGCGTTAAGAAGCGCTTGCAAAATTCAACAGGCCTGTTAATGTGACGGTGGCCGAGTGGTATAGGCATACGCCCGGATTGCGTAAGACACGGGGTTCAATTCCTCGTCTGTCACAGGTTAACAGTTGTCTTTTTACAAGTGCAATTTATATTATTAAGTTTGTATGGTGACAAAACACTATAAAAACAAAAATAAACTATATTTGAAACTAGCTTTTGCCCGCGACTTCGTCCGTGTGGAATAGTGACTTCTTTCTCCCGTTTTTTACACATTTACCACTATATCTTTGCTCCTATTGGTCGTAGCGTGGTGTTATATAGCCTAAAGCCTTCCTCGATAACTGGACTATCCAACACAAAAAGAATTATTCAATTCGAACCAGTAGTTTCGGAGATTAGCGCGTTCAAACAAACAAACAAACAAACAAACAAACAAACTCTTCAGCTTTATAATATTAGTATAGATATGTCACAAGTTATTATAGCTGACATTCAGAAAATGTAGTTAAGAAAATTTCGATCAAGATTTCGAGTATTTCATGTATATCAGATGATAAACAAGATAATTTTTATTTAATTATTTGGTTTACACCGGTATTATATCATTTTGTCTGACGTTTTTGTCGTCCGTTTATTCTTATTCAAAATCCAAAGCACGAATGATGTAAGAAAATTTATAAACTTACTTGTTTACTACTCAAGGTCAAATACTTAAAACAAAAGCCCTTATTTGTCTTCAATTTTGTTGGATTAATGGTCACTTCACCACCATACTATTTCAATAAAACCGACTTCAAAAACAAAACACATTAAAAAGTCTTAAATAAACTCTTGAAAGGACTCCATTTTAGGCAAACCATTTCTTTTTGGAGTCGATGCCCAGATTGATGTCGCTTAAGATGGAACTTGAGAGAGCCCATGCGATGGCACTGACTTCAAAAAGAAATGGTTTGCCTAAATTGGAGTCCTTTGAAGAGTTTTAGACTTTTTAGTGAAAGAAAAAAACTTCGACCACAGAAAACTTTGCTTCATATCCAGCCTCGGCGCGCCCCAGCCCTGTTTTATAATAACTTAAGGGGTAAGAGGTAAATACCAATTCAACAAAGTAAATATCATGAAAATCGGTCTACTGATCTTACTTTATTTTATATAAATAAGGTTATAATTTGCAACCCCATACATATGCAATAGAATTGGTAATATTGCCTATTCTTGGACTTATTAATTCAGTATTTGTCTAAAATTGTCATTTAACTGTTTGGTGATAGAAACAGTTTGCTCATCATATACCACAATTTTATTTTGTAGACAATTTTTTATTATTATTATTTTTGTCGATAATTTTGGTCCTAGTATCTGCTAATTTTGTTTGATCAAGTTTCGAAAATACAAATTGTATATGATAAAAGATCTTCGTTATAACTCATGAACCTCTTGAAATAGTCACCATACATATAAATCTTTCTTGTTTATAGTATTAATAAGGATTCCTTTCTATGCAAGTTTACATAACATTGATTAATCATTTAAATACAACTACTAATCGATACCAAAGAACGAATACTTTTTTGTTATAATTAGAGACCATCGACGATCCAAATGCACTATGGCTTTATGCCTGTTGCATAAAGCCTCAAAGCAAATTGGTCGCCGTATAAAAATTGTGCAAAGCGTGATATTTTCAAATTTGGAATTAGTATCATACACGAAATAAAAGAGTAGCAGCGAAGAGAACGAGCGACACACCCTTCCCCTCCGAGCGCTCGGCGCTGTCTGTCAAATTTCGATCGAAGATGAATGTTCGTGACAGCTCCAAATCTCAAATTTATAGGTTACTTTAGTAAGATATTTTGAATATATTGCACAAGATAAAATCAAGAATTTAGATGCTAAGTCAAAGATAGGAACCTCTATAACATTGTTTTATCAAATAACACAGAATAAGTGCAATGTATCTCAGAGATAATCGCCTGTCTTTAGGTGCGTATTTTATGCCAAAACATGGTTTCAATTTTGTCTTCATTTGGAATAACCAGAGCTATAAATAAAAAAAACAGAGTCGACACCTTGTATACGAACGTAATTCCCTTCAAGTTTATGTTATTTCGATAGCTGATGTCAACAAGTGATCTAGAAGAGTGCGCCAGAAAAACCGTCAATTTGGCTTCTATGATTGCAAATTACAGACATTTTAAAGATTGAATCAAAAATTCAGAGTCGACATCTTATGGAGATAGTTCATTTCTACACAATTCATTCAAAAAAAGTAGTCAGTTTAGTCATTTTTGGGGAGAAATTTTCATTTGAACTTTGTTAGAAGGTAGGTGTCAGCAGCCTTAAAGGCGCAAAAATAATAAAAAAATTGTCTTGTTTTGCACATGTCTTGGCCTAGTAAAGGACATGGCCTTTACAGTTTTCAAGCAAAAAATATGGCGGCGTTTGAAGAAAGTCATTGGTTATCGTTACCAATAATCGTACCCTTGATCCAGTCTAAATAAGGACTGATCGGAGTAAAAATAGATACGGAAGGTACACCTCCTGATACCACAGCAATAATTTTACCATTTAAAAAAACCGGTCCACCTGAGTCTCCACTCATAACGTGCTGTGTACGTTTGTTACACGGAGGCATAATACAAATAGTCGGACTCCATTTCAATGAGTCAATAGGACACTTTACTACCACTCCTTCTCCCAACTGCAGTGTCTTAGGTTCCAGTTCACCAGTCAGTGCCTTTTCGGTAAACCCATAACCAGCGTATAGTACTTTAACTCCAGTAAGAGTTTTAAAATCTACTGATGCCAATTTTCCCATTGTAGGTATTTGTACATTTTCTATCAAAAGAAGTCCTATGTCATTTTTTATGAGGGTATGAATTGGTAGTTCTCCTTTATATTGTCTAATATCAATGTTCCGAATCTGACCTATTTTGAATGCACGATGAGGAATCATTTTTAATATATTTGATGTTGCCTTGATGGAGCTGTTACATAGCTTTTCCGTATTTCCGTAGCCTATTATATCAATTGGTGCCAAAAGACAATGTGCAGCTGTTAGAACCCATCTTGGTGCTATGAGCGTTCCGGTACATAATCTTTCATTTAGTTTTTTATTTCGTATTGTCACCACAAAAGGATACTGACGCTCATCAGCATCCATTCCTTCCCAAACACGTAAACTATGTTGAGATGTTTCGATTTTCATTGCTACCGCGATCACAATAGTGATACTCCACTGCATTTTGAAACCAACGCTCTTTCTTAATATGAATTGCAATCGTTGTAGCAGAACATAAAAACTGAATTGAAATATGTACATAATATTTTATGTCAAAATTTTATGAATAAAAATATTTTACACAATAAACTTGCGAATGTATATAATCATTTTAATAGTTCAGCAACTTTTATGTAGATAGTTACATCAAACAAATGCGGTACTTTCGTTTATTTTGCAGATTTATTAAAACTGGCTAGCCCATTGAATAACACAAAATTGTAACTTTAGGCGCGCAATGTTGGCAAACATACAAAAATCTGCGAAAATGTAATATTTACGGTGATAAAGCGACCCTGAAGAATAAATTTTTGATGTTACCTTCCCAAGATACCGTTCTTAATACTTATGTTATGAATCGGCATCAGTTGAAGATTGTTAACCGATTGCATTTGTGATTGTTAGTAAACAATCCTATACATTGTTGTATGTTCTCTGTGTTAATAATTAAAGGATGGGCATCAAAATAAAATGTATAGAATAATTAAAGACCAAAAAGTTTATTTGTTCAATTTACTATGTACTCCTCTAAAACCTTATACATTAAAACTTAAAAATATGACGGAAAGATGTCTATAAACTATGACTTAATAGTTTGATAAAAAGAGATTTTTGTAGGTATTTGGTTTCGTAAATCACTCAACCCGATCAAATAGCAAACACTCATTACTGATTTTTATTACCAAAATGATATCTATAGGCAAATCGCTTCATTGACTTCGCCTTGCAGGGCACTGGGGTGCGAGGGGAGGCGAGAGCGGAGTGCGTGACGGGTGCGGGCGGGTGAGTCGCCGCCACCCGCACCCCTCACGCTCTTCGCTCTCAATTTCGCGGTCCACCTCAAGCGGCGTACGGACAGTGTTAAAGAAAATTGCGATAACATTGAATCACTGGATGCAGATTATAATTGCTATTCCGTAACAACAGTTCGGCGTCCTTTATGGAATCATGGTGCAACGATTCCTTATTGGATACCACTTATCCATCAAGTTGTACGGTGCGATTGAGCTGACGGGCAGAAATAAGACGGCACGTTTCAGATGGCGATACATACAGAAACTGCAAAAACTGCGTCGGGTCGAGGCATTGGGTGAAGTGCGGCGACGGTGCATTGACTATCGTTACTAATCAATGGAAATTTATTAATTTGTGAGATCTTCGGTGCACCATATTCAAATGAAAATAAAAATTATTCTATTCTATTCTTAATCATGGTATCCTTGATCCAGTCTAAATAAGGACTTATTGGGGTAAAAATAGATAAAGAAAGTACGTGCCCAGATGTCACAGCAATGATTTTACCATTCAAAAAGACCGGTCCACCTGAATCTCCATTCGTAACCGTCTTCGAACCTTTGTGACATTCAGGCATTACGCAAATTGTTGGACTCCAGTTTAGTGAGTCAATGGGACACTTGGCGACTATCCCCTCTCCAAACTTCAGTGTCAAATGTTTTCTAGTCGGTGGCTTGAAGTAAGTCATTCCATAACCGGCATAACGTACCTTAAGTCCGGTAAGAGTTTTGTAATCTATTGATGCCAATTTTCCCATTGTTGGCATGTCTATCTTTTCTACCAACAGAAGCCCTATGTCATTTTTGATAAGGGTGTAAGTTGGTAGATCTTCTGGATATTTAGGTCGTATTATTTGCTGATTCTTTCCAAGTTTATAGCCAGGATGAGGAATCAATTTTAATATCTGCACAGTTGCCCTGGTGGAATCGTTACTTAGCGTCTTCGTATGTCCGTATCTTATGAGATCAACTGACATGAGACAATGTGCAGCTGTTAGTACCCATCTTGGTGCAATGAGCGTACCGGTACATACTCGGTTTCGATTTTTATTCCGTATGGTCACCACATAATGATACTTTTGTTTCTCAATATCCATTCCATCCAAAACACGCCAGTTATGTTGAGAAGTTTTGATGATCATTGATACAGCGAGCAGAATGATGGTGCTCCATTGCATGTTGGAACTAACGTACTTAACTTAAAACCACTTTCCAGCTATCGTTTTTAAAATATGAAAAATAATTGATTTAGCAGTGCATAGAAACTGCAATAGGATTGAATTTGAAAATACGCTTAAAATTTTATGCGAAACTACCTTTAATAAAATATATTTTATGGCTGTTTTTACTGTAGTATACATACTGTAGAGCCGTTGAAGATGAGTGCGGAAACCTCTGCTCAGACATACATTTTCGACTCGAGCTACCGCAAAACATGCTTATGTGATGGATCTTTATAAAGCACAATCTTAGGTTACGATGCCTCGATTGAGCGCTTCTAAGATCGCAGAAAGTTTGGCACTTGGGCCTATTATGGTGGCCATAATGGATCAGCACCAGTTGAGTAGTCTAAAGCAGTAAATTTGGAATTGCGTCTCGATAAGTTTGTGATAACTAGCTAGGTATATCTTATGTATCTTCAGTTAATAAATTAAATGAAATGTTATAAGTTTTATTTAAAAAAACTTAATTAATAAAAACACGAATTTTGTCTCAGTGTTTTTGGAGCGCCGCGCCGTCTGGTGTTTGACAGGTAAATTATGCCTAGACTACGTACGTTGACTATGCGCCAGGCCAATTCAGAACAATTCGGACTGATTCCACAAGGAACTCCTATGTTAAATCTCATAGTCACGTGTCACTCACAATTTTTGGCGAATGAAGATTTGCTGTAATTATAAGTAATGTATTTGATAACGAATTGACAAACTAAATCTAACTGGCGTAGGATTCGAAGGCATGTGAAAACTATCTAATAATATCACAATCGTGCAAGTTAAGATGAATTATTTTAGTAAAACTAATTAGAACAAAAAAAGACATGCATAAAATTTAAACTATTTTAAACACGAAGTACCTATTCAAAAACGAAATCGGCAACCTTGAGGCAAGGAGGCGATGGTGCTGGCTGCGTTTCCGCGTTTGTTGGATAGCTAAGTATGCTATTAAAATTAGGATCATATGTCTTTTGACTATTTTGCATTTTTAGCAAATCATAAGTTATGCGAGATAAAACCAAGAGCCTATCACAAGAGTCTACTTCACCTTAATCTTAGGCGCGTATGAAAATTATTAACATTGACTAATTTTATGAGTACTAAACCAAATTGAATCTGGATGAAATACTTTCGGTTATATTTACATTTTAGAACCATCGAAACAGGCAATTGTCTATATCTACATATAAGAAAATCGTGTTAGATACACCTCTTATAACTCGAAAGCGGGTGAACCAATTTTCATAATTTTCAGTTCTTTGTTAGATTTGCCTTGGACGGGGCAAAACAAAGTTTGCTGGGACCGCTAGTTATTCATAAATCATTTTTCATTCTTGGAGTTATTGAAGGATTGGAGGATAGATATGAAAAATCGTCTCCTCATATTTGTTATGAGGGGTCGGCCAAATATATTCTTTTGATGGAATCTGCTTGGCCCCTCATCTGAGATATTATTTTGAATAAATTTCTTATAAAAAACTTGACGGCGTGAAATAAATTTGGAAGCATTCTAACAGAAACATGTTTCCGTGGTTGGTTTGTATCTGGCACGACGGACCACTTGCATGTTTTTAAATGCATTTATTTTTGAAAAACATTTATATTTTTGTTATTTTATATCATTATCCAAGTTAATGACGAAGACTTTTTATAAAAATGATATCAATATAAATATGTGTATCTAAATTACGTTCGTACCTACAGATAGTATATTTATCATACAGTTTTGTTTGGACTAATTTGCATATTAATTTAAAGTTTTTTAGCTAGCGTAGTGTTTTGTTCTAGACCAAACAAGGATAGTTTAGATTAGGTTTTAACATTTGAACTGCTAATAAGTTCAAGACCTAATCTATTTTTACTCCGTACTTGAATATTATAAAACCGAGCATTTTGTTTGTTTGTTTGTTTGTTTGCTGATCTCAGGAACTACTGGGGGTGTCTATACGCCCCCAGTAGTTCCTTACCATCCATCCGATCCAACTTAAAATCCATTCAAATTCAAATTCGTTTATTGCCATTAAGTGTACAATAGGTGTCACTCCCGAGGCAGTTCAATTCCCACTCAGTGTAAACGAATATTATCAATACAAAAATATTAAAATAACACTACAATAGAATGAATATGACTACCTATTTATATTGTTATATTATAGTAATATTATCAATATAATGTGAAATTGCAATAAGAATTGCTAATTTGAGGGTAAAACAGAGCTGTTTAACCGTCAAAACTGCATCGTAATTCGCACCTAGTCTGATTTGAAAAAAAAATGTGTTAGATAGCTCATTTATCGAGGAAGGCTTATAACATCACGCTAGTACTTATAGGAACAGAGCAGCAATGATATGATTTGAGCAAAAGTTTATTTATATAGTTGGGTGATTCAGAAAACGAAGACGGAAAAAGATTAGAGGTACTAACTTTTTACGCCAAAAACGCTTCTGAGAAGCTGAAAAAGATGGTCATTTTGCAAGAAACCGCTGCTAGTTATCTAAATGAATACTTTTTTCTGTAAATAGTGTATTACTATCGCGTTTAAGTACTATACTATAATAGATAGATAGATAGATAACTCTTTATTGCACACAAAATTAGTGAATTTACAAATTATTATTATAATCTCCGATGTCTGGGCGTGATAGTTCACAGTTTCGCTTAAATTAAGCGTTTTCTTGATACAAAGTAAGTGGGCGACTGAAAGCTACTTATGTTATTAAAATAGCAAAACCTTAAGGAAGTAAACGCTTACCTACCCGAAAAAAAAGTACTTTGAAAAATGATTTTTAGTAAGTACTATGTAGGGGAAATAAGCAAAACCATGAACCATTCCATTCTAGTACCTAAGGTCTCTGAACAAAACATGAGACCGATGAACATGACGAAACTACTTTAGGGGTCATTAGTGGATTACGGGACCCTAAAAAAAGTAAGAAGTTAATCATATATCAAATAATCATGATAATAAAAAGTTAATAAAACGATAATCTGTACGAGTATCGATAAAAATTAATCCTCATATGAAAATACTTTCTCAGCGGGGCTGGGGCGGAACGGGGCTGAGGGCAAAACAAAGATCGCTAGGGACGCTAGTGTTATATAAAACCAACCTGACCACAATAAGCCAACGGCCAATCAGCAAAGCAATTTGCTAACTCCGTATGTTATGCAGAACTCCTGTAAGTGAAGGCAAGCCACTGTCACAGACCAAATTACCGCCTCTGTAATCAGCCTTCGCTTTGTGCATTTCAGTGAATGAGTGAACGCTCATCGTCTAGTTCCTATTATACTTAGAGAGAGCTCTTGTTTATTGCGTACACACTAGAGCACTATAACAATGTCCCGCGCCGATGGCATATTATACGAATTTTAATAAGAAATCATACATGTGAAAGTCATGTATTTTTGACGATTTGTTAATTGTAAATGTTTGCGGAATGCAGAAGAAACTTTGTTCTTTACAAAAACTATAAAACCTCGATGCAATCGCAGAACTCTTTCACGAAGACAGCCTTGTTAGAGTTTGTAACACATCTTGGTAAAGAAACCATTCAGTAACACTGACAATTTGCCTTAACTGATTTACTTATTGAACTTAACAAATAAATAACACATAAGTAAAGAAACTATAACAATCATGTTTTTTTTTACAAGAAATTTAAGCAGAGTCAGTTCCACCATCGGCAAATAAACACCAACGAATAGTTCAAATATGGAATGTGATTTCGTATAAAGTATTGGACAGAATAATGGTAGGTATGAGAAAATTTTAGACCATTGTGAAACAGGTCGACAGTCTTTCAACTTAAGAGCCTAAGGGCCTGTTTAATCATTGACAAATAAGCACTAACTAACGAATAATTCTAATGTGAAACGTTTCGTATGAAGTATTATACAGATGAAGCTAATCAGAACTTATTGCATAGTAACTCTTGTCGATGGAGTCATCATTCTGAATTGATTGACGTCCTCAGTTCATCGATACGACATTTGAAGTTGTCAATAAAGTATTTGGAATCAAAGGCGAAACTTGGGGGATCTATAATATAGTGAGCGCTCAAATTGACTGGAAATGTTCTCGTCAAATTAGTTTTCCATCCTCGTGTCCCAAAACTGAAATACTTTGGTGACAATTTCAGCCAAAACTTTTGAATAAGTATTGTTGTAGTAAATTTTAATAATTGACATTGAACTTACTTTACGAAATTAATCGATAGAAGTTTTGTTTGCCTCCCCCCGCGCACCTGTGCCCCCGCAGGCGAGGTCTCGCGGTCTACCTATAGTATTTTTTTCGTAGGTATGTCAATAATTGTACTGGTAGAATAAATGGAATTGTATGAGGTATCATTACAAAATTACATGTTTTGTTGATCCAAGTATCGTATAGTTATGTGAATAGACAACCGAAATGAACTCAATTTTAACATTATTTCTTGAAAGTAAAATTGATATTATTTCTGGTAATTATTCCATAATTTCTGAAATCTGAATCAGAAAAAAAACAAGGTGCCCCAACTGGGTTTATGTTTTCCATGGAATGTTTTTGTTTTTTCATTAAAAAGCAAATTTTATCGAAATCGTTATTACAGCAGTTTCCCGGCGAAAGGACAGAATCATATAGAGCTCCAAAGGTAATTGAACGTGTTACATTACTATTACTATAAATTAAATGACAATGTTTGATTTTTGGAAGCACTTGAAATATTGTAAATCTACTTTCAAAAATTTAAACAAATTTTTGATTTTATCTGTGTCACATAGTCAGTGTCAGATATACGAGTATTTGGCCTCAAATTATATTGAAAGATAGTGAACTTCTGCATGATATCGTGTCTTCTTCTCACTTTAAGTTTGACTGGAGTTTTCATTTACACCAATCGAATGCAATTTTAAATTCCCAGCATCGAGTTGGCTAATGGTTAACAGTATTGTGAAAGTGAAGTACGTGACAATTTTACTTCAAAACCATTTGAATAGACTCTTAACAATAGCATTTCCGTATTGGCGTTCTAACTAGAGTTCACCACTTAGGCTATTTATAAGTAACTGGAAATAATCTCCAGTTTAATGTAGTGAGTACCTATTTACATGGATCTTTTCTCAGAGGCCGTCAATTTTAACGAAGAGATAATTATTAGAACATTAAAAATACCAAGTATTTTTAAAGCTTTCACAATCTACTATTCGTATTATTGTTACTGATGCAAAAGCATCTCTTATTTTGATCTCAATGTACCGCAAAACATAAAATGGATCCACGAAACTAACTGTTATGGACCCTGGTTTCGATTGTTTTTTAACAATCACAGTGTCGTAGTTGTATTCGTAAAAGATGAAATAAGAAACCAAACATTGCGCACGGGCGGGACTCGAATGTTATGGACCCTGAAAAAATAGATCAATACCGTTATAGAAAATCTGATTATGAGCAAAATCGTAACAAACCGTTAGGTAATCAGTAAAAATAACTCTGATACTCCACATACATTTTCGCAAAGTGAAATTGTAGCTCAATCATCAAAAATTGTTAGATAAAGACCGTTAACTTTCCTAACACGAACATTGAAACGAGATGGATCTTGACAAGAAGTTTCCAATACTTCGGTCACCCATCGCGTGTTACAACAAGTTAGCGACTTAAACTTGGTGATGGAGTAAGGCAATTTGAGTGGTGTCGAATAATAGGAAGGCATTGACGCAAACACTCACAGATAACGTATTTCAATAGATGACACGAGTGAATTACTTTGAGTCTCAAAAAGTGAAGTCCGTGAAGAGCATTTCACTTAATTAATTACACCCGTATTTATTGTAAAGCAACAGTATGGAATGTAATGATACTTTCATTCCAGAATCAAAATATTGTTTGGGATTTGTGCTGTCAAAATTAAAAAAAAAAAACTTAAGTGATTGCTGCACTATAAAGTACGGAGACATTTGTTTACTCAACGCTCTACCATCATAGTCAGATAAATTTATTATTTGAGTAGTAAGTTTAACGTTGCTTATTAATGTTAATAAGAACTATTTTTTTCTATTACAGAGTAAACTGTTTGACGTGACACTCATTTCAAAACTTGCTAAAATATGACTTGCAATTTCAAATAAGGCCATTTGAATTTCTCAATTTAAGTAAATATTTTTGCTGAATATTGTTACCTGCAAAGCCTTCCTACTATACACTGAAATAAGTGGCGATGTCTAACTAATATCTACAGCTAAAAGCGTACATTTAGTTAAACTTATTTTTATAACTAAAAATAATAATTTAATATGTCAAAAACTTACCTCAGTCCTGAAAGTGCAGTGGAGGGCGCTAACGACTGTCATACAGTTGAAAAAAAATTAAAACAGGCGTTAACGTTCAACGGTATATATTATTATGTCGCCAATACCTTGTACCTATTTTAAGATACCAGACAGTACCAGGTAACAGGTCTTAAATTCATAATTACTATCTTTACTCCTAATTATTTGCATTAATAGAAAGCCAGTACCTAGCAATTTTCACCAAAAAAACTTTAATTTATTTTAGTTGCTATACCCAAAGACAAATATTGCCATGACATGTTGATTTGGCCTCCTCTTAAAACAGCAGAAAAACCATGGCGCATATTTTCAAACTATCTTATCTTTGGCAGCACGCCCTGACCCTACCCAACATTACTTAGCATAATATTACCACAAATGCAAAACATATTTAGATTTTCCAATAATCCGCTACTGACCGCTTATGAAATCAAAACACGCGATGTTATCTTTTGATTATGCGATATTCTTTTTCCAATGTCCACTAGTACTTATTGTTATGTTTCACTTTAGCTGAATAAGAATTTACAACTAAAATGGCCAATTCCCTTGAAACAACACAGTCCAAAGTTAAAAATATTTTACGCGAAATTCGGTGATGAATTTAATTTTAGTTTTTCACTCTTTGTGTTGACGACTCAAGGGAATTATTGGAAATAATGCTTTTTCATGTGACGACTTAATTAAAATGTCACGTATAACCGTAAGCATACAATGTGTTACGTCGAACATAAAGAGAGGTGAGGTGATCCAACAAAAAGCGCGGATATTCGATGAAAAAGGGAAATAGTGAGAAATGGAAAATGAGAACAAAAATCCAGGCTATTTTTTATAATTAATTTAAGCTCTCAATTCAGTATAGGTACTGTAATTTTAAGCTAGAAGAAGATAAAAATAGAAACCATGACACCGACGTTGCGCCCACAATTATAAAATGATTAACACTGCTTCTCCAGTTTCAAATTGAGCTTACGTTTTGCTTACTTAAATTATCAAAAGGCAAAGCTATTTATAAGTATCTAAACGTGTGTGAACTAGTGTTTATAACTAAGCTAGCTGAGTTTGTCTATAAATCTGTGGAGCAATTAACATATAACTAAATAAGCTGTTAAGTTAAGCAAGAAATATTGTATCAACAGTTGACAAACCTAATAAATAAATAAATAAATAAAGCTATTGAGTATGTAGGAGCTAAATTGCAGGAATTACTGGCATGATTTTAAACATTATTTAACCAATAGAAGTTTATATCATTCCGTAGGGACAAAGGCAAAAAATTAGAGCCGTGTGTTGTAATTTTTGTCTACAAAGTCTTACGTCCTGTTTCTCAATGTCGAATGTTCAATTTATACAAATTCACGTTCCATATTTTAATGATTCGTTGAAAAGTGTTTTTTTAATAAGCGCTAATACTAACGATTAATTCAAATATAAAATAGTAATACTATTTTCGTTTATACAATATTAGTTTCGTTTTATAAAAGAAATAAAGCATTGGTAAAAACTTCCTAGGTCAATTAAATTAAATTAATACTCTTGTGGCAAACCAATCTCTTTTTTAAACTTATATTGTTTTTTTGAATATTTCTTTTTTATTATTTTGACAAGTTTATGTTTTGTTGTTAGCTCTTTACGTCTTAAGGTAAATATTGATTTTCAGTGAAATATCCTTTTATTTTGTAACTCAAATTCCTATTGTTCCCTTACATCGCGTATAACTCTTGCTACACTAAGTACTTGTTAGGGTTAGAGTTATATTAGTATTGTAATGTGATACTCAACTGCTAATGTATGTTAACAATAAATGACTATTACATCTCGTGATGGAATATATTACTTATCCGTATAGTGTAGGGGTGATAATATTACAATTGCAGATAAAACTTAATTACTATTCTCGTATCTGAAACATGGAAAGTGCACATTAACAAGGCAATTCATTTATTATCACCAATGATAAACATTAATCTCTAATCGGATTGTTTGTTTTGGTTATCGTATTTTACGTGTAACACTTACGTCCTGAAGTAGATTTAAATTAGTTTTAGTGGAAACTAAAGCTTTTTTCACCAACTTCTTAACACGTTCCGGGACGCTACTCCAGACACAATAGATGTTTTATTGTTTTCACGCCTGTAGGCGGGCACTGTCCCGGAACGTGTTAAGGTATTAAAGCACATCTAACCTGTTGGAAACTATATTCTTAATCAAGTACCAAACATCCTAAGGTACACCTTTTAAATAGTTACCCAGTTAACCATTTAACAACTTGTGACGCCCACCTAACAATACGCAAACTTATAAGTGCCATATCTGTTGACACGCCAAGTTTAACCACTTGTGACTCGACATATTGACATAACAATGTGTGCCCGTGTTAATGAGAGCGAAACAGTTATCAGTTAAACCATCGATTAGATAATTGGCTGATGTGTATATAGGTTAAATGGTAATATGCATAGGTTTTAGTGAAAGTTAGCTGTTTGAAGCTGTCCGTTAGTGGGGTATGTCCTTACAATTTTAGAGAGAATACTTTGAACTTATGAAATAAATAATAAGTAAATTGTGAGAAAGAAAATTTATTTTAAGTTGTATAATGTTATCTTTGTAAGCACTAATGAAATTGTATAAATCATTTATTACTAAAGTGTTCATTCAAAAGCTTTCTCTTCTAGAATTATCCCCATGGAAAGCTTTTGAATCAGAAATTGGTAAATCTTGAGCTAGAAATAGGCACATTGGTTTTATAAGTGAAAAATAAGTTATTTTCTTTCTGTCTACCTCATGACTGAAATATCCTCAGAAATATGTTTCCACACGTTAGTTAAATGCTGTTCTGCAAAATAAACAATTGTTCTTGATTCAATTAAGTATCTCGTATGGCATGATATGTACCAACTTTTTTATATACAAGTACTTATGTAAAAACACCAACTTCCAGGTTTGCGAAGTCGTTAGGGACATGTGTTTCTTCAGTCAATTGCTGAGAGAATTTCATTCTCAACTTTCATCTATACAAAACTTTCTTTCCATGTCCGGAAGTTAGCTTTGTTTTGTCTAACGAACACGTTTTACTTATTTGTATGTCCCTGTAAACGAATCAAACAAAGTAAAAAACATAAATCGGTTCCTTTTCGGTTAGTACGGTAACTAACGAGACTGTCTTTTAATAAAAGTAGAGTTAGAGATAGATAGAAAACAAAGAAATAATCAGGATCGTAAAGTATTAAACGTAACACAGAAGTTAAAGTTTCCGTGTTCAGAAGAAGCTTATCGGTAAAAACGGGAACCTATTATTAGGACTTCGCTGTCCGTCCGTTCCGTCTGAATGTCAACCGGCTGTATCATAAGAACCGCGATAGCTAGACAGGGGAAATATTCACTAATTATGTATTTCTGTTGCCGCTATAACAACAAATCATAAAAACATTATTTTTTTTATAAATTGCACTTGTAAAAAGACAACTGTGAACCTGTGACAGACGAGGAATTGAACCCCGTGTCTTACGCTATCCGGGCGTATGCCTATACCACTCGGCCACCGTCACATTAACAGGCCTGTTGAATTTTGCAAGCGCTTTTTTAACGCGTAGGCTGCGTGACATCATCAATGTTGTGAGATTGCTCTCACAATATCCGAAGGAAAATATTTTTACAAATATTTTAACAATCAGTTAAGATGATGAAAGCCAATTTATAGTTTATTTTGGTGTTTATAGTGTTTTGTCACCATACAAACTTGATAATATAAATTGCACTTGTAAAATTTTTTTTTGCTCGATTATAATGGCAACAGGTAGGCACTTAAAATATTCATATATATTGTTTATCTAGTCAATGGTACGGAACCCTTTGTGCGCGAGTCCGACTCACAACATGGCTCGTTTTTTACTTAGAATACCGATTTTGAGGTATCCTCGAAACGTTCTCTAGTTTATCGAAGTCGAGGCAGTTTCAAGGAAACGTTTCAACATACGGGTGCGAGCTTAAGTACCTATACAGGGTGTGACCTGTAATATGAGCAAATAATTAAAATGTAGGCCCTTTAACTGAAGAGTAATCCATATTAAATGGTATTAATTTTTTAAATTGAAAAATAATTTTATTGTTATTTTCTAACAAAATAAATCGAACCAGCAATGTATTGCAAACAAATGAGTCCAGTCATAGAACTTGACATTGTCATTTACTACAACAAGTTAGCGATTGTGACTAAACTTTGGATCACTATATCTTTAAGTTACAGCATTTTGGAGCACTATGACCAGGTCAAGGTAACTACGAATACTCTGTAGAATCGTTGATTAATTTTTTTGCTCCTATTACAGGCCACACGCTGTTTAAGTAGATCCTATACCATCATCCACACCTAATATCGGTCAAACATCTGCTTACTCAAAAAAAAAACAACACCAAACTACATAGATGTCGCGACATACACGACTCCAACGATAGAGCGTTGTGTATGTCACGAATTTACAACGAATAATTAAAAAAAAGGTTCTACGTCCTAATGTTTAGTCTCGCTTCACGAACGCATTCAAACTAATGGAGTTCAAAAGCGTTAACGCTTTTCCTCTTGCATAATAATAACTTGATTGTGAAATGCCACAAAGGAGCGCAAAAATACAAAGTTACAGAGTCATTTGCCCTATTGCCATAAAGAGAAATGCGTATTATACTCTGGATTCTTGAAAAAATATCTCTCTACCTTTTTATGTTAAAAGCCTTTTGCGTAGCTTTAAAAACGCAAATAAAAAGTATTCTGTCTTTTTCCTTTTCCTCTAATTAATGGCAGCCAGTTTGAAAGTTTATGATTGAAATAGAAACACTGTGACTGAGTGAAGTCTTTTTTGAAAGTTTATTTAAGTTTAGCGTAGACGATCCGCTAATTGCAATAAAACTGTATAAGCCCCTTAGCAGTAGTTTGTGACGGAGATAGGAGTCAAATAAAATTAAAGTTTTAAAGTTCTGCTTAGTTTCTGGTTTTAAAAATTTAGTTCTTTTTTGGAAAATAATAAAGCTGGCTTGTTCCTAGCTCATGGGAAATTATCTATCCGACGCGGCAACGCAGCCAGCATCAAAAGCCTCCTTGCCTTAAGGAAACGTTTTCGTTATGTTATTGGATAGGTAGATTATGAGTTGATTTTTTATGATTTCATGCATTTCTTAGTTTTTTTTTTGGTCCAGTAAATGTTGTCAAATATTGACTTTTACTGTAAAAACCTAAACGCGGTGTTCTCAATCTTTTGGCAATTACAAAATTATACATAGGTCACTAGGTCACAATGGCAGGCCGTTTAAATTGGTACCTGTACACCCGAGTTCAAGATAATTTTAAACGATGCCATTCCATCCACGCGGGGTACAATGTCTAAATTATACGATACCTATTATTTGGAGTTGAGCATAATTGAAAATGTTTGTCATTTAGTTCGGCCTACTTGCTCAGACCCACAACAGGCCAGTTCTGCGGTTTTCCTGCATTACTGGATCCCGCAGAAACAGCAGGTTTTTTACAGGTATGGTTATCCGTCAACTGAGTCCTGTCAACAGTCAATATCGCTTGCACATACAGTGCGACAAGAATCTTCTGGCCAACGGTGACGGGTGATATCTCCCTAATCTTACAAGAGATTTTCCGACTTTCCCCTTTTGTTTTATTTTCGTGCGTGTTCTGTATAAACTATCATTATGATTGTTTTTAAATACCGTAGATTTAAACTCCTTAAATAAAGTTTTAATTTTCAATAGTTTTTATAGTTAATACAAACGCGTGTGCTTCTAAACGGCATCCTGCAGAAAACAGTAAAGTACTTGTAAAATAATTGATGTCTCTGTGAAAAACGTCCCTATGTGAATTCTAGATTTAAAAAAATCTGTTAGTACCAGTTAAAAAGAGCGATGTCATTGTTAGAATGTCCGGGATGGTCCAGGTTAGAATGTTAACTCTGGTCTGCAAAAGTGGGCCATTAGTGGTGCAACAACAAACGCTTGATAAATAAAATACATAGCAAAGAAAAAAGTAGCTCATAATAATATGTATATACCCATATTCAGTTGCAAAAAAGATACTGTCAACCCTTTCTAACCGACTTATGAAAAAAATCCTATGAATATTTGATCTGTAGGCGTAGGACCAAATGCATGAGCTTGACCGAAATGTGTATTGCTTAGGGTCGTTTTCCACTAAACATATAAGAATATTCTATATTTTTAGGATGTTGTATTGAATAATCACCAGGATAGTAGAAGTTGACAGTAGGTAGATATTTGTAAACAAAATTGCGGAATTACTTTGCAGTTCTACTTGGACATTATGGTCATGCTCATCTGTGGCATCTATTAGATTCGTCTTATGTAGAAATGACCCTTATGGTCGATCCGTATAACATAACGTGCGTGCGTGAACCATCGCAATTGGAAGGCAACATACAATTTTTATCGCATGCCAACTAGAGGTAAGTTGTTGGCATTTGTCGTTACTGCATACATGTTATAGCGTAGTATTTATTTCTAATCTCCAATAGGAAGGCACTTGTCACATTACGACTTGTTTCACAATGTCTGAATGAGTTCCCATTATCGTTATCTGACCACTACTTTATACGAAAAGACGTTCCATATTTGAATTATTCGTTGATTAGTGCTTATTTGACAATGGTGAAACAGGCCTTTTACAAGTTTATTGGCTTTGATGTCACAAATTAATTTCTTACGGTTAATCTCTAAACAGAAGTTGGACTCTTATCTGCAATATCTTGCTGGAATGATAAACAAACATTGCAGGATTTTCATTCAAAGGTAGCCGATGGTTTGCAAGCAGCCATTACCATCAATAAACAATCTTTGTATTAAATTTTGTTTCGAATTAATGCTGTTTTTCGTTACCCAGTGCAGAAGAAAGGAAGGGTGGACTGCCGAGCTTTGATAGAGGCCTGGTTTCAGCAGTTAACTATATGAAATTATCTGATACGTATTTTAATTTATTTTTTATATTTTTGTCTACTGCTCCGGTTTCCTAAAGACCACTGATTCTCAAGGTGTTCTGCGACTGTTAATTGGCAGGTATATTGACGTTACCGTGTTTATTACCCACCCGTAGTGATGTGCTTCATTCATTAAAAGATTCCTAAACTTATTTTTATATATTGCCCATTTTGTCAATCATTATTTTTTTATCGATCCCAAAGTCATTGTACCCCCCAACCTGCTTGTAGGTTTTTGAGCGCCCTATTGTTACTAGCGTCCATGAAAGGGTGTTATCGCCTACGTTGAACTGATGCCACAAAGTGAAGTATAAGCTTGTTAAGATCCCAATAGTAGGGCAAAAGCCTTATCTCAAATATGAGCCATATTAGACCACGCTCTGTGCGGTCTGGTGGTATTCGTAAGGCAAGCGACTAGCCCCGTTGTCATATTATGAAGCCTCCTCTATACTTATATCTAGGCTTGACGAATACCTATCAACCGATATTAGCCGTTCCCTATCGTATCTTGGTCGTATCCCTTACCCGTAGTGTTGTGCGTTCTATGTTACATGGTCCAATATATTGGCAGGATCGATCGCCGCGACGTCGGCTCCGAGGGTGACCGAGTCGACCCAGAATTATTAGATCGGGCGATGCGGCTTATCCAGTTGCAGAACCTAGACCGCATTTACTCCTACCACACCCGACCAAGGTACGATAGTCGATGTTACTCCCGCCCCTTTATCGATAACGCACTGCACCACACTATTACTTATCGCATTCAGTGTTTGCATGACGTAGATATTCTCAGGACGTAGGTTATTTAAACTGTTTTTTTTGTAGACGTGAAAATGTCACAGTAGGGTCCGTGTTAAATATCCGAACTCATTAATTATTAACAATACAGATTACTAGCGACCAGTCTCTGTCGGGAAGAAGAATTTCATTGAAAAGCTTTTCTCACTAAACCTATTCCTATATCTTAAAATCATACGTACATGAAAATCTGTGCAGTATTTTATGTGACTTCCATGTGACGTGTGTGGAACCAATACACGAGTGAGTGAAATAGAAATACTTTTAACTTTTCTTAAGTTGCATCGCGATGACTTTGTGGAGACTCAACTAGTTGTGTGGGAATTGAACTGCTTGGAACTTCGCTATACGCTCTCAGGTAGCATTGGCAATACATTTATTTACACAGAAAATGAATGGTCGTATTGTGGGACTATTGTTTTAGGCCCTCCGAATATAGTTACCAAATATTTGCTTCTAATGTACGTAGATATTGGACAAATTTCTCGATTTCCATTGTGAAACTTTGCATACATTTAGGTATAACATAAGTTCAGATTATGTTTACTTTATGGAGACATGTAGTGAATGATTATCTATTACTTTATGCCGCTAATCCTACTACTATTATAAAGGCGAAAGTTTGTAAGTATGGATGTATGGATGTATGGATGTATGGATGTATGGATGTATGGATGTATGGATGTTTGTTACTCTTTCACGTAAAAACTACTGAATGGATTTGAATGAAACTTTACCACAATATAGCTTATACATCAGAATAACATATAGGCTAAAATTTTTGAGGTTTCTAATGTGAGGTCGTAAAAAAACACATTTTTTGCGCTACTAGACGGGACGAACCTGAAGTCCACGCGAACGAAGTCGCGGGCAAAAGCTAGTAACAAAATACTTTTTCTTTGACAACTTCTTGCATTGCTGGATTCACTAAACGAATTATTTACACTGATAAGAGTTTTTTATCATCACTTTCATATATCTACTTCCTTATCTTGTCCCAGAAATTAATGTTTCCTATTTGCAACAAACAATAACTAAAGTTCTCGAAAGCTTTTAATTTTAATAGGGAATGCGAACTTCACTGGTGTACGTTAAAAAAAACATAAAAACAAAATAAATACTAATATAATTATATATGACTAAAAACACACACTTAAACCCTACCTATTAAAAAACGAAACCGTTTCCATATGTATGGCAAGGATACGATGTGGATACGATGATTGTTGAATAGCAATATAGCAATACTAATCATTTGAGCTAGGAGCTAGCCAGCTTTATTATTTGCCAAAGTAGAATTGCCAACTACACTTAATTAGTAAGGCCTCAATTAAGAAGAAGCATCGTTAATAATTCTAGGAGTTCGGACGTAAGCTGCTCAGGACCTACAGAATGTAATAATGGTTTTGAAAACTTGTGAGTACCTACATAATATCCTGAGCACCAATCTAGGAAGTAGGTCAGTACTTTATTAGAGCTTCAGATTTTTAAGTGGTGCTTCAATTTATTAGCTTTATTTTCGGATTTTGCTCTTCTTGGCTCTATTTAGGGGCTATTCTTACTCATGAATAACTTTATAAACCTTGTCGTAAGAACAGTAATGTAATGACCTTGAATTTTAGATAGGACATAATGTAATTCTTTTAAAGACGCGAGTTGATACGTCATCGAGTCATCAAACGTGACCCGTCCTCGGTTGCATTGAGACTTTACTCACGTGATGTTGGAGACAAAAGTTTTGTTGCTGTTTACAAAAAAATAGTAACTCTCTCGATGAGAGATGTCATTCATTGGTTTGGATTTTAGAAATGCAACAAATGTAATATAAATGTATAAACGAATGTAGTTGAACTCCAATACAGGGGCCCTATTTTTTAATTACTCGCGTCAATGTTGCGAGTGATTTTCATTCGAAAACGAGTTATTCTCGTTGACTTTTAATTCGTCTTTGAACGAAAATCACTCGCCATCTTGAAGCGAGTGATTCAAAATTAGAGCTCCAGTTGTTTTCTCTACAAAACAACGTGATAGGCATATGAATTTTTGGACCCGCATGCGGTTCCTTAGTGGCTTTTTTATTTGGTAACAAAAGGGCTGGACCACACCTGTTCGTTGTACGTTTGATAACCCAGTTTTGTAAAACAGTCTACATCACACACACCAAGTCGATATTTTTATTTAAAATATGTAAAGACAATGTTTTATTTATTTATTTATTTATACTTTATTGTACAACCTAAGTTATACCTTTGGGATAAGCAGAGATGATTGTGGGCGGTGCGACAAATGTTGGCTATATGATTATAGTCGATAGGTGATTTTGTACTGGATTTTTGAGATCCGAGGATATTGTTGTAATAAAAAAAAATGCGCATATTATAACTTCCGCATTATTGCACCAAGTTGGTTAGTTCCCTTTTACGTAGTTAAAAAAGTAAAGGGTTTTTTTTCTAAGCCCATGTCTTGGCTTCTGATGGTCTAACAATTGGTTAAATGTCGTTACCAGCGGTTGAATATTTACCATTGTGCGTTCTTTGAATTTAAAATACCTTAAACAAATGTCAAAATTCCCTTTTTAATTACTATTGGTTTAGGTATTTTTTGTTCAAAATGCGTGCAATCGTAAATAATCAACCGCTGATAACAACATTTTACTATAATTGAATTCACTATCGACCACGCAACTAGGCCTTAGTGGAATCTCTACCAATCTAGTGACAGTATTTTATTACTTTAATTAATTTCCTCAGATCTTCAACTAATATAATTTGAACTTAAATATAATAAGTTTAATAACGTTGTGTTCAGGATATTATCCCTAGGTATTACCTGAGTACCTAATGAGGTGTAAAGCTGAGATGATGAATGCATTAGATAGTGTTAGGCGTTAGTCAAAGGTCAAGCAAGGATCTAAGCTGAATTAGGTCATTAGGCACTAATTACAGGAGAATTTTGCTTTGAAACTTCACGTCACGAAATGATAGTAGTTGCAATTTTGACATACAAATCAGAGCAGCTCTACTCTACACATAGAACCTTTGATTAAAAATGTCATCAAAGCATATAACGCAACCTGCAGTCGAATATAGAACTAACATCTTTCTGACAGTATTTGAAAATGTTTTTTTCGAAGTTAAGAAATTACAGAAGGAACATAATGTAAACAATGTTTACGATCATTGCGCAATGTAGAACCTTGGATTAAAGATTTCATCAAACGCAACCTGCAGTTGAATATCGAACTAACATCTTTCTGCCAGTATTTGAAAATGTTTTTTTCGAAGTTAAGAAATTACAGGAGGAACAGAATGTAAACAATCTTTACGATTATTGTGCAATGTTGAAAAGGTGTTTGAAAGTTTGTGTGGGCGAAACACTTGGAAGTATGTAGTAAGACATGTATTTTTGTTGCAGGTTTGGCAAGCGGTCTGATGCGTTTACGAACTGGGCCAAGGATCTTGAAGTAAGTTGTTTTATTTATTTGCTGCTGACAACCAAACTGTTGTAATTTCACCCTTTTATCACGTGAATATGTTAAACGATTAATTAATTAATTACTTACTTCAACAGTGTAAAAGTTAAAAATCCCGTTGATATCGATGTGCAATCCACTTTAGTGATTTTTATATGAAAGTTAATGTGACAGCATTTTACTTTACTTCCCCGTGGTCTAATAGCTCTAGTGTGGGCTCGATCCTTAAGTTGAAAAATATAAAATGGTAGAATTACCAGTAAATTAATAAGTTTTTGTTATTTTGCTACAGTTTCTACACAAAAAGTTGTTTCAACGTTCAACTTATAAGCATTCCGTAAGCAGCTAACTGTAATAATAATTATCTATTATACATATAAAATGCTTTGCTTTGTCCTGAGCGACTGACTGACTGACGGATTATCGCACAGCCTAAGCCGCTGATCGTAGAGATCTGAAACGTGGAAGGTGTGTTCTTTGCACCTTGTGTGACGAAGAGATCCGATAAGAAAGGATTTTCCGAGTAGAAATTTATTTTCGAACGAAAATCACTCGAAATATTGAGTGTTCCAATGCGGACGAAGTCGCGGGGAGCCATTAGCCAATATAATATTATTCAATTAAAATCCGAATTCCGCGTGGTTAAAAACAAATGTAATGATTGAGTAGTGGAATAATTAAATGATCTTAATTAAATAATTTATCAATATTAAGAACAGTCTAAATCGGGAATTTCGCTAAAACCAAACACTTTTCCCTCGTTCGTGGAACGTGGAACGGTATTTATACGTTTTATCGAATTATTTCTGTGCTACTTAGTGCGCTGATTGATCAAAGAAAAAATAATCTTATTAGGTTAATTACTCAAAATGTTGGAGCCTCTAAAATAAATTGCAGTAGGCGTCTTCACAGTGTAAAAGAGACAGAAGGATAACATGCAATAGTCTCAATGGCGTTTGTTATAATGTTCCATTTTAATTTGCAGATCTTGTATTGAGGTTCCGTGATGATGAAAATGTTAAAATTATTAAAATTGTCGCAAACGCATTTCGATTTTTTCTATAAAACTTTTCCTTTTACCCATATTCATCCTTTGAAAACTGACTTAAAAATGCTAATAGGTGTTTACAATTTTGTTTCTTACTACAAATAAGTGTTTTGTATCCGATGTTAGATTAAAGTCAAGGCTAAGTGACACCTAGCAATCCTACTCTAGCTCCACATTTCTTTTGTGCCACAATTAAGTGATTTGAATGAACTGGTTCGTATTAACTTAATTACCTGTCCGGACTTATTAAATTTGTAGGACCCTTCTTAATCGAATTCGATTGGCTAGTTCTAAAGCATTGCAAATTGAGTTCACGATCGGACGGATTAGTTTAGCCTGTGGCTGGTTTGAACTTCTGGAAATTCTGAAAAGTAGACCCCAAAAGACTGATATTTTTATATTTTTATTTCTCCTACCTGTTTTCGGCAACAGCAGTCCCCTCTCAACAGAGATAGGCCAGGACCCATTAAACTACTACTACTATCGTATGGAACTGACACCACAAACAAATTTTGTGCTCCATAAATTGATGACACGGTCATCAACTCGTAGTACAAATCATAATTCGAAATTCAAATTTTCAAACAAAACGTCACAATCTTGTCGTCGTTTTTGCGACACATTTTTGCTTGGCATAGCTTCTCGATACGTAGTAGTAATAACTCACTGCCAGGACCCAGGAGATAATAAAGTGCCCAGATATGTGCGCAATACACAAGAGCACTCTCTGTTCCTTTACTCTCATTAATTTGGTGAGATGGCACAGTCTGACATGACCGATGGGAGATCAGGCGCAGAGGCACCATCATCATCACCAACTTCCTGACTCCGAGCTGTTTTCGAGTACTTTCAAGACAGAAAACCCAGAAACAAATTTCGGCCTGACCCGGGATTCGAACCCGGAACCACTTGGGTAGTGATCAGAGAACCAACGCTATACCAACGAGGCAGTCAGAACCTATAATATTGACGTACCACATAGAGAGATTACACAAATTCCAAAAAAACAACATGGCATAAGAAAAATTAGTTGTAGCAGTTGCTGTAATTTTTTTACAAAATTTATCATTGTAGTGCCAGCAGTCCTAACTAATACAAAAAATCACAATATTTTACTTCCAAAAGCTGTAAGTTCGTCTTTTAAATTTTAAGTACCATTGAAGCTTTGGCTAAAATATCTTTTGATTACACCATATTGTATATTAATTACTTTATAAGTAAATAAGATCAAAGAAGCCAAATAACATAATATTTTTAAGCACTTACTAGGTACTATTTTTTCCCTGAATCTTCATAAAGTCGCGATGGTCTTCATTAAATATAAATACTTAATTAGATGCAATAGAAAATAAAAACTAGTAAATGAAAATTATTTTGAACAAAAAATACATTAACTAAATATTAAGTCCGTTTTGATCAGAGGTACACCGAATATAGTAATAATAAAGTATGAACTGACCTATTTCGATAAATATGACGTAGGTATCAAAATGTTAATTAGTGGTGAATGGTTTACCGCAATATTACAAAATGCTAATAATTATTTGCACCTACATAAATCACGCAGATGATACAATTTAAAACCAACGCATTTCGCAGAGAAAATGGGAAAAACTGTTGAACTATTTATTTAAATTAATAGTGTCGGTTTTCAATAACATATTTATCGTACGTAATACCGTTTTTATAATGCCGTTCATAGTGTCGTGTGGTTGAATCCAGGATATGAAATAAAGCTGAATGTTATGCCAATATAGCCTTTACCGGCTTCATAAGAGGATATGAAGGGTTATGAACTTGTGAGTGTGCCTTACTATGATCAGCATTTAGAATTTATTGAAAGTCATTGAATACAACAAGCTGGAGAATTGAATTGGCACACAATTTTTAATTTAAGGTTGATTTTATGAATTAATGTATTATTTTTTATTATTATTTTTCCTTGTGTCTTTGTAATTTTTATTTTTTGTGTGTGTCAAATAAAAATGTATTCTATTCTGTTTTAATAAGTTGGGTTAGCGGGGTATCACCAGTGAGTTGTTGCGAAGCAAAAAATGTGACGCATTGATTGACTCAAAATTGACTAATTACATAGGTCTTTTTCTAATTTGAATTCCGAAACATTGAACAAGCAAGACATAGAGGTTTTGCACTATATTAATTTAACCATAGGTACGTTAGTAATAATAATTATAAAACTATTTTTTTTGTAAATGAAACGAGAAGTAAGAATACATTAATGCGATTATGAGAAAGGTGCATTTAATTACGAAGCGTCTATAATTGTGAATGAAAATCAGGGTAGCAAAATATTCCTCACCTAATAACAAATTCAAATTACTTATAAAATTTCCATCGCGCATTAAGCCCGAGATCGTTAAGTACATTGTTATTAAGTCGTATCGTTAATTACGATTTATTAAATACACTAGCTTTTGCCCGCGACTTCGTTCGCGTGGACTTCAGGTTCGTCCCGTCTAGTAGAGCAAAAAATGTGTTTTTTTACGACCTCACATTAGAAACCTCAAAAATTGTAGCCTATATGTTATTCTGATGTATAAGCTATATTGTGGTAAAGTTTCATTCAAATCCATTCAGTAGTTTTTACGTGAAAGAGTAACAAACATCCATACATCCATACATCCATACATCCATACTTACAAACTTTCGCCTTTATAATAGTAGTAGGATTAAGCGCTGACATAGTAAACTCTGATTCAGTAAGGCTTTAATCAATATTTCCTTTTTTAAATGATCATCGTGCGTAACGCATTACGCAGTCTATAAACGTTGAATATAGCACTTATTTTTTTTTCAAGTAGGTAGTAGTGCTGATTTCAAATTTACATTTTAAACCCTTTTAAATTTAGTTTTAGTATCAAAACATATCTTTTCCTTGTAAAGAAATTTACAAACAATGGTATAAACGGAGAAAACTCCCGACTAGAGCATAGCTCTTATTAAGGTTTTGCTTTGGAATTAGGATGAATATTTAGTTTCATTCGTACATAGATGGTACCATTTGCGAATACATTTGCCTCCACGTGAAAAAAATTAATCATAAGAGGTGACAGGAAATCCATCATCTTAATAGGAGTCAGCCTTGGGGTTCCTACTAACGTTTACCCGTGAACTTGAATAACATTCAATTATCTGATCTTTACCAACAATCAATTGTGTTATAGGCCGGATTCGGCTGAGAGGTAGCTTTCTTTCTTAATGTGTGGTTGTCATAGACCTTTCATCTTACGAGCACCCGCGAGCTCATTTGTGTTATAAAAATTGTTTGTGTATTTTATCATGTTGACAAACCCAAACCTGGCCCGTCGTTAACCGCTTACAAAGTCACGCAGATTTGTTATTATGTAGCATGTAAAACAGAAATATGGTTAACGCTTTTGAGAGATGACAGATGTTTACTTATGCCTGCTTACATATAATCTGTATTTTTTGGCTGCCTCGGTGGCGCAGCGGTTAGAAGGTCGCATTTTAAAGCGACGGCTGCGCCAAAGATCCCGGATTCAATTCCCGGGTCGGGCCAAAAATATTATGTACCTTGGTTTTTCTGTTCAAAAATTCTCAGGGAAGCCTGGCGTTTGGAAGTTGGCGGTGTTTTACTCCCGTGCCTCGGAAAGCACGTAAAGCCGTTGGTCCTGCGCCTGATCTCTCTCCGGTCGTATCCGGTCAATCTGAGAGTGAAAGGAATAGAGAGTGCACCTGTGTTTGCGCATACTTGTGCACTATAATATTTTCCTGCGTAGTCAGTTAGTCGTTGTGACTGGCCACCGTAGTCGAAATCGGCTAGGGGACTATTACTATTATTTTTTAAAAGTATTATAATTTGATAATTTGTTACAGAAGCCGGATTTACCCGCTTGGTTGGCATACGCCAGAAGGAGATGAGGGGCGCAACAGCCGGGTCTATAAGTCACTGTCAATGTTCATGATCACTACACTATTTACCGGACTCAATGTTAAATACCGTTAACTACACATTTTAGTCGTACTTACTTGTAACATCGTTGTCTGTGTTCTCATGTTCCAAATTCAAATTGTATGTAGACTTCACTTAATTCTCGAGCGCCGATTTGTTTTGTTTTCTTTCATCTTTCGTTGTAGCCAGTTGTTGTCATTCTTAAAAAATAAATATCAATTACTATTGAGGCTGGTATCTTAAATTTTCAAATAAGTATTTACTTAAAGTTTACTTAACTGTATGTTTTGATAAAAGGATTTTTGAATTTTAAACCGATCATTCTGTATTTAAGTGGATAATGGTGTTTGTTTTTTATTTAATTAACAATCCTATCTAGAGTGTATTAATGACTTATTTGTAAGTACTTAAATATCAGTGCCAAATAACAATGCTATCTCGATCGTTTACAAACAATATCTTTCTTCAGAATAATTTCCTCTTGATTCACAAAAGTATTTGAATATTATTGTTTCTGTAATATCCCTATCGACTACCTCCACAATCATTATTCATGGAACCTTTTCTGTATACTTAAGAGTTATTAAGTCATATCATTTGAACCAAAGTAATTGTACCTTTACGGATAAAATATCATTGTAATGTTATTAATGAATAAAAGCAATTAAGAAAACGTAAAAATTAATTGTTCGTTTTATTGCCGTATTTAAGGTAAGGTATAGGAAAAAGTAACAAAAACGTGGAATGTTTAACACGTTCCGGGACACTACTCCAGACACAATAGATGTTTTATTGTTTTCACGCCTGTAGGCGGGCACTGTCCCGGAACGTGTTAAGGAGTACCAGCGGGTGTATGGAGGTAGGACACCAAGACTATTGATTCGACCACCACGTATATTCAGCGAAATTCAATAGTTTTCGCAAGCGAGAGCAGGCCAAAATTCTTTTGAAATGAAAAAATAAAAAAATCGCTCAACATGCATGGGGGTTCAGTTGAAACCCTTGATGTCCTCTACCTCCAGATAGTCACTAGTACACCCTTTTTGTGACACCCTGTATTAGTAAAATCTTTGTATAAGCGAAAAACGTGGATTCGAGTCCCACCATTGATTAGGCTTAGATTGCAACGTGAAATTTGTTATTATAGGTCACGTTTCACTATGGACAAATAGGTTTAAGTAAAAGATCTTTATTCTCAAGACTCAGTGACGAGGCCTCTTACATGAGAACAACGCTTATTTCATTGAATGATTAAAAAGCCCTTATACACATATAAAACGTCATTTTCTATAAAGTATCTAGCCGATGAACTAACCAGAACATTAAGACTGATAACTTGTATTTTAATAAAATTAACTAAATCCAAAGAGTTTCAAGCAAACGTTCTTATCTACTACTACATTAAATGGGTGGTACCTAACTTTCAGTAGAAGAAATTTTCAAAAAGGTATTTGATATAGTATAATACATTTCAAAATAAATCAACTTCTACAAAAGAAAGTAAAAACCGACTTTAAAAACCTAATGAAATAAAAAATCTCAAATTACTCTTGGCTCTTTAAAATAAAGGTCTCTATTTAAGGCGAACAATTTTTTTTTGGAGTCGGTGCCCTGATGCATGATGCTTTACATGGCCAACGCGATGGTAAGTACATACTTTTTTCAGCACCAGACACTGAAATATGAAGTAAAATTTACTATGAGAAATTAAATTAGTTGAAAATACTTACTAATTTTGAACCTCAGTCGGTACTTTCCGGGGGTCTATTTAGGGTCCAATTTTGTAGAGCATTATTATGTGAGTAGGATTTCTAAAAAAGGTATGAAAATTTCGTTATTTTTTCGATACGACGCACTGTTTTCGAGCTATAAGCGTTTTTCTAAAACTTATTTCAGCACCAGACACTTTGCAATATCAAGTAAAATGAGAAATTAAATCAGTTGAAAATTACTTACTCACACTTGACGGTTTCTATATCCATTTATTTTGCCATATTTAGGGGTCTAATTTTGAAGAGCATATTATCTTTGTGAGGTTTCTAAAAGGGGTATGAAAATTACGCTATTTTTTGGATGCGACGCACCGTTCTCGAGTTATAAGCATTTTTCGGTAGCTTTTTTTAGTACTAACTACTTTGAAATTAAAAAGTGTAATAAACTATTTACTATAATTATATACTCAGTTGAAAATAATGTGGTTAACATACACAAAATCAGTATGGAGAATATAAAAAGCTAGATATTTCTTTAAATACTTTATATAGCAATAATATTTTTATACCACTCACACTTGACAGTTTCGATATCGAAATATTTTGACCTGAATTCCATTTTTAGGGGTCCAATTTTGTAGAACACGGTATCTTAATGGGGTTTCCTCAAGGGGTTATTTTTTTGATACGATGCACTGTCCTCTTGCTATAAAAGCATTTTTAGAAAGTTTATTTGAGTACCTACCAATATACTTATTGCAGTTCGCTATCGAAAAAGTTCACAATAGAGTTTTCATTTCCGAAGATTTGCTTGTTACGAGTCTGGATTTCGATTTCTTCCGTGAGGTACTTAGTTTTTACATAAGAAAAAGAAACAAATTATTGGTGTGGACCATAGAGATGGACTTTTCATCTATCCACCAGAAAATTAAAATTAATATAGAAAATCCAACATCCATCTGTGACGTCATGTTATTAAATGCTTTCTTACGACCTGTAAGCTGTAAATGGTGTTCTCATCTTAGTATTATTAGGTATTTAAAAAAAAGAAAGGTCCATGAAGGAACAAAAATATAGCAAAAATATTCTTAAGTTTCTGGCCGAATAACTCTTATTCAAGTTTGTTCCGGCATCCATTGAATGTAAAGAGTTCAAAGAAACAATTCATTTGTGCGTCTCAGCAAATATTTAAGCGATTGTGTATGCAAAGAATCAGTAAAATAACAGTTCGTTTGGTTCTTTGAAGAATCAGAGAATAAAGAAATAAAATAGAAAAGGTGACATCATATTAAATACCTAATGTATAGATTTACTGAGGCTGAGCTGTAGGCTACTAGCGAGGTCACAGGTGGCGGATAGTGAACAGCCCCAAGATATGATGTTTAGCTGCGAATGTGATTGAATATTAAGCAGTCCCCAAACTATAGGTCGACCGTAAAACTGAGACGTTTCTGACGTCACTTTTGTCGTCTTTATTTTAATTTCCCTCCCAATTAATGTACTCTTTATCATTGCTATAAATTAAACGATATTTCTTTTACCTTGAAGAAGAACATTTAATTCATAATAATAATATGGAGTACATTATTTGGGAGAAAAATACAACAAAAGTGACGTCAGAGACGTCTCAGTTTTGTGGTTTACCTATAACAGTGCAGCGGCCTAGTCCAATGGGATGGGATTCTCTATTAAAAGCTACAATATTCAGTGACGATCCTGTGTCATGGTGAGTATACGCCGAATCCAATAAGCGATCCTCTGATGTTGGGTTTGGGTCTGGTACCCAACATCAGTACTGGCAGAAGGCTGAAGATATAGTATAACAGAAAAGGCTTTTGACTGGGTATTAAGAGGCGGGAAACCCCCGGTTCCTAAACTGCGGTGTGAAAGGCAAGAGGGAAATCACCACAGTATCTTAATTTGGAGTTTTTATGGAAAAAATGTTTTGTTTAGGATAAGATGTACTCACTTACTTACCCTTAACTTTTGCATGTCAAATGGTACGGTCGAGGTTTAACTTTGCAACAAAAATCGCTTGTACCACGTCTCAAAAACGGGTGTCATTTCAAACAAGAGAAGATGCGAGGTGAAAGCAATTTTGGGTTCGTAATAATTAATAACTTCTTAGTGCGCGGGCCAAAATCTTAAAATTTAGAAGTTAAATTAAAAGGCGAAGGCAATAAAACTATAAAATTTAGTGTTACCATCTTTATCTCCCCTAATAATAAGATTTGTGTCAGTACATCGAGGTATTATACTTAAAATGACTAGCTTACTTTAAGCACAGACATTAATTTAAACAATCAACCGCCGTGACACTTTATACATTTAAATTGACGAGATCCTCAGCGCAAGCACCTATTTTCATACAACCGTACATTTACACATATATTTTAAATAGTGCTTATTTAATTAGATTTATACACTTCAAAGCTTTAAAACGGTAAAAGAAAGAGTGATTTATTCAACATAGAAAATAATTTGTGGCTATTCACACTAAAACATATTCACACATCGCAAAAATCACATATGAAAATCCAAAAACATTCATATCTTTACAAATTCCACCGACGACCATTACTTCATTACTATAATATTTCAAGTACATATTTATTTTTCGTTTTGGGACTATAATATTTTGATTAAAATATTTATTTTAGTTAAATTTAATTTGGTAACTTAATCTATTGGTTACTGCTACTAAAGAAGTGGTGTTATTTTTAAGGTCACTCGGAAGTTTACAAGGATTTCGGCGTTTAAATAGTAAAATTTGACATATGTACACAGTACTTCACTGAATGTTCGAGTCATACATGCAAAATTCACGTATATTCCGCGCAATCTAAAGATACTACAGAAGATTTTAGAAATTGTAAATGAATCATACAGCAAACAGTTTACAAAAAATATTAAGGAATACATTAATAAATTGATAAGTTTTATAATTTGCGTTCTTTTACCAATGTGTAGTAGTAAATGTCAAAAATCTATTGTACCGTTATCGGTTACCAACTATAGTTATCAACTAGTACCTAATGCTAAATTAAACCTAGTTTTAAAAGTAAAAATGTTTGCTGTAAGATTTATTTGCAACAAAACAAAATTATCTAGAGAGCTACAGTAAGAGACTACTTTACATACAATAGTACAGAAGATAGATTAGACGGATGGAAATTCTGGGGCATTAGTATTACATTACATCACTATAGAACACTATAGAAATTCACTATCTGTATACTACAGGGTAAATAATTTATTCTAGGGAAAGAAATAGGAAAGGTTTATACGTCACTAAGTTTTGGCAACTCTTTTTACATAAATACAAAAGAATCATACTTACCTTAAAATCTAGCAAAGGGCTACCATTCCAATACAGAAAGTGCTAGGAAGATCTAAATATCAAAACGGGATGTTTTGGAAAGTAATATTTGACTAGATAATTCGGTAGCCACTAAAACTAAGATACAAATAGCAGCTTTTTCTAGCCCTTCTAAATTTTTTGCCAGCTTTCTCTACAAGCTATGTTTCGTCTTACATTCGCAAACTTTAGTATATTCTTATAATATGATCCAACAAATCGATGCCAAATCCACTAAGCCAACTATTCTTTTCTACACTGTCAATACCTCAAGTCACATTTTATAGAAATAGAAATGAAAATTGGGAACTTCGGGCTTTGAGCAATTTGGGCATAAACATACACACTTCATCATAGTCACAGCGCATATCTTAATTTTATTAGCTTAATTCAATATTTACAAAACACACAGTCATATTCTTTAAAATTATACAAACAATAAGTGCAATTACATAGTTCTAACAATCAACAATTACGTGCATAGGAATTGTCGTGTCAGGTCAAGACTTTAATATTAACAATCATAATACAGGTAGAGGCATGAGTGTGTTACAAAAATATTCACTGAAGTCTTTGTCTTACAAATTACATAACAATAAAGTTTATAAAGATCGGCTGTCATTGGTTGTATTTAAGACTTTATGCGTAAGAGTGTTTATCCTGTTGTGCACTTGTAATTTATCATCTAGTTTCGAAGGATCGTTATCGGGACCTTCTTTTAGAAGCTCCCATAGATTGTTTTTGTCTAGTATTTCGAAACCACCTTTATTTTCCGGGGCAATATCAGGTTTAATTGGCTCAGATAGAATTTTAGATGTTTCTGAGATAGGCGTTGATGGTATTTTATGTATTTCTTTATTTATAGATTTAAGCGTTTTTACAGTACGCTTCTCAGTACTGATGTTTTTAATTTTTGTCTTATTTATTTTGACTTCAAGATTAGCTGTTTCATTTTTTGCAGCAATGTCTGTAGTGTGATTCGATTCTATTCGAGGTTTTTTGATTTGCGTTAGCGATTTTGGTTTCTTCGTTCTGTAATGTATGTTTTTGATGTTGCTATTTGTTATAGCTGTTATTGTGTGAGGAATCGTAGACGTTTCTAATTGTTTATGGCTGTGTTGAGTTATAGCGGTTACTACAAAATCTTTATGTTCTTTTACCACGCTAATAGGCTTAGACTCATTAGTAACTTTGATGATCTCATTAGTTACTGTTACGACATCATTAGATTTATATTCTGTTTCAGGTAAATCTGTAGTGTGTATGTTCGATTTGATGACAGTAATGTCAGAGTCATTCAAAATTATAGGTCTATTTATTTTTGTATGTATTATATGGCTATTCATTGCTTTACCTTTCTCAACAAACTTTTCGCCATAGGTAGCTTTGAGAGTACCTTTTCTACGAGGCAGAGGTTTCTTTTTAATTTCATCTTTTTTAGATGAAGACTTCCCCAATATTTTTTGCATTATAAGCTCTCCATTATTTTTTGGCACAACAGGAACGATATTATTATCAAATTTGGCCACTTTGGAATAGTTTACGTAAGTTGCCGTTGGAATTATAATTGGATAGTCTACGTTACCGACTGTAGTTGAATTGTTCATTATTTTGTCATCATTAGTAATAGTAGTTGTAATTTCTGGTTCAACAATATCAGGTGCAGCTGTAGGTGTGGTCATTGATTCAGTTTCAGCTACATCAATTTTTGGCATTTCTGTTGTTGTTATTTCTGTAGTAGTCGACGACGTTATTGTTGAAACTGGTGTTGTGCTTTCAACTGTAGTTGGAACTTTAGTTATGTCTTCATTCTTTTCTGTAGTTTTTGGTTCCTCATAAGACTTGTTTTCGTATCTTCTAAATTCGTAATCTCTGCTGCAGATGCGACCACACTCGCAAATGTTGTCGATGTTAGCTGTTGTTTGCAGACTGGCTAGTTCAGTTTTATCAAACCAAGTGATGAAGTCATCATCTGTGACGCCTCTGAGTAAGGGACTTCCTGGCCTCGCGTGGAAGAAAGTTTCAACTGCCAAGTCCGGGCGGGTGGACGGGTATATCTTGGCGAAGGCTGGTCGGAGGCTGGTGATGACGAATTTGGACCTTGCTTCGTACGTCACACAGACGGGGCACGTGGAACTGATCTGTAAAGTAATACATAATTCACGTAATACATAAAACAAACGAAACATATTATTGTCTACGAGTTTCTATTATTGGATAGAAAGTGTCTCACACCTTGTCATAATGTCACCTTATAAAGATGTTGTTTGTTTCGATTACCTACGAAATAAATATGTAAGGGTACAAAATTTAGGTTTTAATTTTTATAATTTGTACTTACATTAGCAAACACGAACCAGACGGACTCGGCCCGGGACCCATAGTGAAGATCAGCAAAAGTGGCGCCATCTAGCACAACTGGATTCACTGAATGCAGCTCGTATCCAGAAAACAGAGAAGACTCCAGACGAAGGATCCCGGAACGCTCTTTGGCTTTCCATCTGAAATACATAGATTGATTTATAATAACTTACTCAGAGATTGTTTGTTATGAAGCCAGTTTCAGATTTGTAATTGACCTGATTTGTATCAGATCTTTTAAACAGCAAATTATTATACAGGATGGTCCAAGTGGTAACTATCCAATAGCCAATTTTTGTAGTTTTTATTTATTTTTTTAACGTTTTTGTTAGTCTTAGCTAGTTTAAATAATTTTATATGAGTAAGGCAGTATGAGACTGCAATAAAAATATCCGACATACATCATCTAAAGTGAACGAACTGAACGAAAATTTACACATTATTTACCAAAAAAAAAAACCTACGGAAATTCGACTAACATGCTCAAGGCTCTATTTGGATAAACCTGGATGTAAGGAATAAAAAAAATGACGTCCTATTTTGGACCACCCTTTATGAAAAAACTTGGTTTATTTGATAAAGTACTAGTTATTACTCACTTGAAGCATGTCTTGATGATCAAAGTGGGCAAGTTGCCTTGTAGGTCTTCAATGGTGCTCCTTTCTGGTCTGATCTCTTCAATGATGGCTGCTTGGATGTTCAATAAAGCATTCTCTGGCTTCGGGATGTACGTGGAGTAAGATATTGTGCCCTGGAAATTAAGAAGACGGATAAAATCGTACGACGATGACGATCGACGCAGCGTAGGACGTCCACCAACAAGATGGACAGACGACCTTGTAAGGATTGCAGGATCAAACTGGATGCAGACCGCTAGTATCCGACGCTGTGGAAAGCTATTGGGGAGGCCGATGTTCAGCGGTGGACGTCCTTTGGCTGATAATGATGATAATGGTATAAAATTGCATTAATTGTAAAACGAGCATGTTACGTCGATTTTAGAACACAGCGTAACATGCTCGATGCGTAACACGCTCGATGCGAATGTTACATTACACCTCGTAACGTTGGTCAGTACCCACCTTTAGACGAAAAATTTGTTGGGCAGACGTGGCAAATGTATTATTGACTTGAACTTTACCTATACTATAGAGGTAGATCCTTAATGATATTAATCTGTGCTAGATGTTCAAACACATTTCGGCTTGGAAGATGAAAAAAAAGTTTACGAACCTGCACAGTAGCGCAACCAGCGCCAGTAGCGTACACGAACACTTTGGTCGGTAGACCGGGCAACTGCAGCGGCCGGGGCGGAGTTCTGGCTCGAAGTTCCAACGTGTCTGTCAACTCCATGCCCGCAGTCGCTAACGAAACTGTTAGGGCTCGGTGCCTGGTGACAAATATATTACAAGTTATCGGTAGAATTTCATTAAGGTGTTTAGAAATAGTGAATGGGAGGATGGTGTCTTTAGTCAAACCAAACGATGCAGAGCATAAAGTATCGAGAGCAAAGAGGTTGACTAGCCACTCAGATCCGAGTGCAAAATATAAAGTAACGTCAGCAAAATGATATATATCACCGTAAACTCGGGCCCGAGTGGGCGGCACCGCTGGAATGGTTCCTGCGCAAGTTTTATGAAAACAAATAAAAGCGTGGTATTTTCCGATAAGTGTAAGTGCAAACTCGATAAAGTGTGTATAGATAGTGCCATCCACGAAGGCGCGCCCCACCACTCGTCCAAATCGTTTATAGTACATGTGTGCAAGCTTTTGAATTGAATTTGCAACATCTTAATGACTAATGAATGACAAGCACACTTCAAAAAATACACTCAAAGGGAAAGATGCTCTACTTTGATATGGTTTTAAGTATGTATGGTTAGTTACTAGAAAAGTAATATATTATTTTTAAACTGCACAAGCATCATCTACACTAATATTATAAAGAGGAAAACTTTGTTTGTTTGTTTGTTTGTTTGTTTGTTTGATTGTAATGAATAGGCTCAAAAACTACTGGACCGATTTTAAAAATTCTTTCACCATTCGAAAGCTACATTATCCACGAGTAATATAGGCTATATTTAATTTTGAACAAAAACAGGGTTCCGTAAGATATTAGGGTTTTTCGGACACAAGGTGTAAAAAACAACCAAAAAAGTTACTTATTTTGCGTACCCTGCCTAAACTATTAAAGACAGAACCAAAAAATGTTCAAAGTAATTGTAGATCTTATAAATATCTACAAAAAGTCCGCGACACACTATACCTATCTATGTCGAGTGAGGCACAATAACCATTTTTTTATTGAAAAATCTTAATTTTTTTTTGGACTACATTTAAACGCGTTTATTTTACTCATGCTATTAATCCTTATCACAATTAATTATTTCATCACTAATTACAGTTAATGTAGATAATATTTGGTCCTTGAATGATTAAAATTGGACGTTTGGATCTGAAGTTATAGCGAAATTAAAATATTACGATTTCTGCTGCACGGCCCGTTGCGAAGTAGGCGTTACCAAGGCCCGGTGAGCGTGTGCGAGGGGGAGTTTAGATCTATGAGTAATTATGCAAAAGTACCGGGTGAAGTTAAGTGCTATAAATCCATAGACACCGTCACTAACATCGAGGACGCAGTGCACTACCCCCAGGAATTTTTAAATTCTCTGAACCCCGCTGGGCTTCCACCTCATGAACTGTCGTTAAAAGTTGGCACGCCGATAATGCTTCTCAGAAATTTTAGACCCTCCAACATGTGTAATGGCACGAGACTTTTAATAAAGGATCTAAAAGATAATTTAATAGTTGCGAAGATTATCACCGGCCCTGCAGCTGGTGAATTAGCTCATATACCAAGAATACCCATGATCCCTACTGATTTGCCTATACCCTTCAAAAGGCTCCAATTTCCAGTAAAAATTTCTTTCGCACTCACGATAAACAAATCCCAGGGCCAAACATTCAAATTAGTAGGAATTGATCTACGAAAATAATGTTTTACGCATGGGAAACTTTACGTTGCCCTATCACGGGTCGGGGCTCCCGAGCATCAGTATATTTTGTTACCAGAAAATAATATAACGTCAAATGTTGTGTATAGAGAAGCTCTACAATAATAGCTTAAGTTTTCTATCCTAAAACAAAGGGTTGCACTCCGGGACTTAACAACTAACATCCACAGAAAGAAAATCTGTTCAGCCTGCGGATAGTGAATGCTTCGTCGATGTTAGTGTCGGTATCTGTGAATTGACCTGGGAATCATTTTGTTTGCTGACCGTGTCTTTCCTGGGTAGGCTTTTTGCAGCGGTAACCGACATCTACGCGGGCGGAGCCGCGGGCGACCGCTAGTTTTTACTAATGACGTAAACGAAATACGTAAGAACGTTTTATAACATTAAAAAAAATGTTTAAAAACTTTCTATAAAAGAGAACCATCGGTCCACCGGGACTTCATACGCGTGAATTGTTTTTTCTTCGTACACGTAGGTCTTAGCGTAATGTTTTATAGCCTTCCCCGATAAAGTACATCCCGGTAATATTATAAGTTACCACATGGTTTTTTTTAATTTAAAATTGTTTATGGTGTTTAAGTTACCATTATAATTCTTTCAGTAAATTTAATAATGACAGTAGATTATACCAGGTTTATTTTTTAGTACAACACACTGGGTTTTCCTTGACATTTTAAAAATAATTTAAGCAGAGCCACTTTCGGGACGAGTCTGAATATTTGAATGACGGCCGGCTCGCAACTGACGCGCGTGTCACCCCCCGCACCCCGCACCAAATTATCAATCAAAAAAAGAGTGGGGCGCGCCTTCGTGGATGGCACTACCTATAGTGCCATCCACGAAGGCGCGCCCCTCCACTCGTCCAAATCGTTTATAGTACATGTGTGCAAGCTTTTTCCAAAATTTAAATTGAATTTCGAACATCATAATGACTTATGAATGACAAGCACACTGCAAAAAATACACTCAAAGGGAAAGATGCTCAACCTAGATATAGTTTTAAGTGGGTATGGTTAGCTACTAGACGAGTAATATTTTTTTTAAAATTTCACCAGTAACATTTTTACTATTGACGTAAACGAAATATATAAGAACGTTTTATAACATTTAAAAAATATATTTAAAAGTGTCTTTATAAGAGAAATATAGGTCCACCGGGACTTCATACGCGTGAATTGTTTTTTCTTCGTACACGTAGGTCCTAGCGTGATGTTTCTCTCTGCATGACCTAAAGGTATGACTGGGAGAGAATGCTTTTAGCATTAAGTCTACCTTTTGTACACTTTTATTTGTGCAATAAAGTTTTTAAATAAATAAATAAATGTTTAATAGCCTTCCCCGATAAAGTACATCCCGGTAATATTATAAGTACCACATGGTTTTTTTTAATGTAAAATTGATTTTGGTGTTTAAGTTACCATTCTAATTCTTTAAGTAAATTTAATAATGACAGAAGATTATACCAGGTTTATTTTTTAGTACAACACACTGGGTTTTCCTTGACATTTTAAAAATAATTTAAGTAGAGCCACTTTCGTGACGAGCCTGAATTTTTGAAAGACGGCCGGCTCGCAACTGACACACGTGTCACCCCCCGCACCCCGCGCCTTCCTCAATCAAAAAAAGAGTGGGGCGCGCCTTCGTGGATGGCACTATCTATACAATACGTGACGGCAAAAAGCTAAGCGAGAATAGGGTGCCACCGTTGTAAAAAAATCAAATTGCGGCCTCATTCCGCTACTGTAATCTAGTGGTGACTGAGTTTCTTCCGGCGTTTCTTCTCAGCACTTGCCTAATTGTCTGTGTTCTGTCTCGAAGCCCTTGTAGGGCCCAAAAGATAAGGAGACATGTTTCGGCCCTTTCAGGGCACATTTATTTTTATTTTCTTCACTGTATATTTTGACGTTCATAAGTGTCGTTTCATGACCTAAATTGAAATAAAAATTTTGAATTTGAATTTGAATTTGAGGGATGGCATTTAGACTTACCTGTCATGAGCCAAAGCAGCATACTGAGCGGCTGCCTTAGTAGCGCTGTACGCTAAACTAGGATGCCTTTGCAGCGTCGAAGCACGGTAGTACAAGAAGCGCGCAGCAGCCTCGCCCTCAGCTAAAGCGCCGCGGGCGCACGCCGCGAGCAACACTCGTACTCCGGCTACGTACTGCTCCATGGTCACTGCTTCTGTTTGGGCAAAAAAGTTTTTTTTTTGTAAAATAGTTGCTTCTGTAGTTAGTAAGTTAATAGTACGGGATTCTGAAACGAAGGCGCGCGAAGAGTGGTCTTTTGATATGTTTTTTTCCACCCTACAATATTTGGATACATAATATTACATCGTTTTTTTTTTCGTTTTGATTAGTCATGATAGGATGACTAACTCGTAGTTTCAAATATTACTAATATGAGTTCACCGTGGTTTAGTCCTACGAATAGTGCTAATTGTAAATTCAGAGCTAAGATGACCAAATGCAAAATGGAAATTAGAAAAGTCTTTCTCCGAGATTAAAGAAATTGTATGATCCCATTTTATAGGTTCTATTGATCTATTTTATTATATAGACATGTTAAATGCAATCCTCAATTAGGAAGGACTTACCATAGGAAGTAGTTTTGATGTTTCTAGAAGTTTCTTCCAACAGCCAGTCGGCTGCGTCTTTCCTAGGTGCAGGCCAGCCAAACTCTCCTTCTTCAGTTGTTGACGCGTTTCTTAAGATCACCAACGCTTCGGGAACAATCGGACTCCTAAAATGAACAAATTATTGAAAAAGTGACAGCATATAAAGCTAAACATTGCAATTTACAGTTGCTAAAGATCCACCATCTATTATCGGCGTGTTATTAACTGAGTCCTGTCAGTGTCATGTTTATCTCGCTTGCACTTACTGTTAAAGTGGCGCGTTGCATATTCCTATATCTATTGACATTATGGCAACACGACTCATTTGCTAACGCGACGACTATAGTCCGTAATGCTTGTGACTGTCTATAATTGAAATCGTATGCTACAGTTATAAAAAATATATCAATTTGTTTACCTGGCCAGAACTAGAGCCAAGACAGTAGCAGCAAGGGCAGCTGGTGAAGTCAAGTTGTAAAGATTCTTCTCCAAATAACTCTGGGCTTTCTTTGCTGTGTCTGCATCCAGCTGAAACGATAAATATTTTATTCTTATAACATTGAATGTGTTAGACCCCGTAATATCTGTTTAAGGCGATAAAGCCACCGTTTCAAGTAAATTGTTTGTCAAAAATAAAAAATCAAAAGCTTTTATTGATCAAGGACATACCAAACACACACAGACACAAACATACAAACGCACGCACAAGTTTACTTTTAATTTGGTATCAGAAACGGTTACTGTTATCTTATTCTAACGATAAGGTCAGATTAGGTTATTAAGGTTAGTGCATTTAAAATCAGAATTACTTTGTAATGACACTCACGTTATCAGTGTTTGACCATTATTTTTTTATACCTTCCTATTATTTTCGCTCACCTGATTCTCAACGCCAACTTCAAGCAGCGCAACCAGCGTTTCCGCAGTCACTTCAACAGTCCTCTCCCAATCGATTTCATCTTGCGTCATGTTTCCATCTTTATCGTAATAATAATACTCATTCACATTGACATCCTTATCAGTGAAATTTTTAATTTCCACTGGAAAGTAATCTACTTCTTTATCAGCTGGTAGTGGGGTGAAGGAACCATCAGGGTTCTGTCTAGTTTGAATCCACTTTTTGATGTTCTGTAGCAAGTCTGGGTCTACGGGGTAGTAGGATTGTATCTTGGTGAGGATCTCTAAAATCTTGATAGTGGATAGGTGGCTGCTCATTGCCGGGTGGTCGCTGAATGAGTTGTCACTTTTGCGGAATGAAAGGAGAATTTGTACCTGGAAATAGAGGATCACATTATTTTTTGCCTGCTAATAGAATAAGTTGATTTGTTATTCCTACATTAACTGATTAAAACATAATTAATTGGTAGACAAATCAGTGTCTTCTAATGGTAACGTACCTACTTCTATAATAAGAGCAGATTAACTCAAATTTCTTAAACCAAACACTAATTTGGATTAAAAAATCTGCTTACAATATAGAAGGAGTGAGAGGGCGGGTGTTCGTACAGCACTTCTCTTTTCATCGTGCATACATACTCGTAGCCTCAACTGTATTACAGTAACAACAGTTCTTATTTCTGATTTAAAGAATACTGCGCACAGCTAAAGAGTGGAACTCTCTGCCGCATTAGTGTCTTCAAGGAAATATAACCCGAAGACTTTCAAAGTTAGAGTGAACAGGCTTCTTGTAGGTGAGCTCGCTCCAGCGTCGACTCTGTCTAAGCCCAATCAGGTCTAGATTCAAGAGCAAACCCATTTAGAATAAAAAAACACTATAATTACCTGTTCAGGCAACTTCTTCAAAATCCTCTCCCTCTCAGCATCCTCCACCAAATGCGGAATATGTTCCAATGCCAACAGTGGGGCAAGGCTGGCTGATGCTGCGGACAGCTGCGAGTCTCTCCAAACTTCAGTCCACTGGTCGGTGGTGTCTGTCTGGAAGCTGTAAAGCGGGAGGTGCAGGCCACCTGACACCAGCAATGTTCCGCTGGCAGACCCAGGCACTACGCCGCGAGGAAGACCCAGTTCTAGTACCTGGGAGAAACCGGCTTCTTCGTTGAAGTTCCAGATTCTGAAAATAAATGGTTTTATTTCACAGCCTTGCGGTGTGGGAAATCATTTACCTATGTGAGTGAAGAGCTATAACACTTATTAGAAATATCAAGTGTCGAAAATCAGTGTCAACATTATGTTTTGAAGTGATCACTTATGTATAAACTGCATTATAGATGAACTGAACAAGACAAAACACAATCAAATACCTTTAAAAGTGATACTCATCATTTGGATGCAAACAGTTAGTGAGCTGCATTATGTACAGAAATCACGAAAATATTAAACAAACGTTATGTAGAACTTCTAATTTATAAGTAGGTATATAGGTTGACCAGTAGGATGACCCGCCTTAGGAAACCTGCATAAACAGGTAATTTCCTTCATAATGAACCTAACATTATTTAGACAAAAATAATGTTCTGAGGATAAAACAATTTTCATACTTCATTTTAATATTTGCTAATGACTATTTCGTTGCAATTCATATTACCTGAAATCAGCCTTATCTCCCCACAGCGCGCTGAAGCCAACAAACTTGATCCTCATATCTGGCGCCAGTGGCCACACTAGCAACCTTCGCTCTGATGGGGCGGCCCCCCTCCCCACGGACAAGCGGCCTCCTTCCCACCACACCCACCAGGCACACCAGGAGTCGGGACCAGAGCATTCCTCGTCACTTTCTGTCTGTTCTGCACTGGCCAGGTGGACGTCATAGCCTGAAAAATCATTTTTGGGGAGTGTTTGATAGTACCATTGATTTATAGATTTTGAATTAAGAAGAGACAAGCATGCCTGATATTGAGCATGTGTGATGCATTACAATGAGAATTTTATTTTATTTGTATAACAAAATCCAAAACTCTTATCGGAATATAACATATCGGACTTACAGCCAATGACGGATTTACATTTTATGTACTATATTTAAGTAACGTATGTAATTAGACATGATGAGTCTAAGCACGAAGTACATATCAGTAAATGCACAGCACAACACATCCGAAACGTCGAGCAATGAGTATAGCATTTACTAATATTTGCATTTTGTGTTTAGACCCGTCTTGTTTAATTTTTCATTGTAATGCAACGCAATAGTTTTAAATCTTATATGATAAAGCAACTTAGGATCCAAAGTTTTGTTAAATGTTTGTAAGTATCAGACGTAATAAATTGAATAATGTTTTTGCGAGAACCGAATGGCAGGTAACTTCGCCGCCCTTTTGAAAATAGTCAAACACTGAGATTTGAGAAACAATAATCAATCAATTAAACTGCAGTTTGGAAGGCAAGATTGAAACCACCACACTATCTTCCCTAATTTAGAGTTTTTATGGAAAAAGCGCCACTGACAAGAGTCTAGCTCTCAAATACGATGACGATAAACCAATCAATTTAAACGTCACAGGCGGCCCACCTGGAGTCGTTAGGCTTAATGGATTAATACATTCTCATCATTTAAGGTACTTAAAAGTAATACAAATCTTACCATGTTTCCCCTTAGCTATCCACACCCTGCTCTTCTCAAAGACAACCCTGTACATATCATCAGATGGTTCTCGTATGGAAGACAGCGCGACATGAGCCGCTCCTTGAGATCGTAGTTCCAACACCAGACCAGCTCTGTTCCTAGGAGCGGCTACCCACTGCCACTCCCATGAACCGCGCGATGAGACTGCTAGGTGTTCTGGAAGTGGATAGAAATATATCAATGACCAATGGGATGGTTTTGCTCTTGACTCCAGAACAAGCCAGGTGTGATTAAGATGGAGTCGAAGATAGAAATAGTCGTCCAGAATAAGCCTGTTCACTATGAATTTGAATAGGTTCGACCTGTAATCACTAGGAAACACCGACGCGGGCAGCGAGTTCCACTCTTTTGCCGTGCGCGTTATAAATGTTGGTGAGAAGATTGAAGAAGAATGTTGGTGATAGTCAGTAAACGCTGTTTTTTATTTTTTTCGAGCGTGCGAGTCGACGTAAGCATTCGCAGGACGCTCACTGCTGAGCATTCACAGGCATTGACTGGCAAAAAAAAGTAACAACTTGACTTGCAGTAGTTTGATGGTTGACAGACTATCAGGTAGTTTATGGTAACTACAAGTAAGAAGATACCATGTTTGTTGCAGGACTTTGTACCAAAACGCTTACAGACAATTAAAATTAACAAACGCAGAAAATTAAAATGTTTTATAACTCTCGGATTGTTATCTTCAGGATACCTACACTGACGTCACGGGTTGCGAGTAGTTTTCAGCGCTAAGCAGCAGGAGTTCCATTTATTTGTGCGCATTATGATGTTGACGAGATCCGTTAAAACTCAACGCAATATAGTTGGTATCTATTAAAAATCTGTATAAAACTGTTTCTCTTACCATTAGCACAGAAGTAGGCGCTTTGCGTATCGCTGCGATGTAGTCCCTCGGGCAGGACCAGCACGCTAGCTGATCGGATGACGGACCCGACTAGGGTCTCGTTGTTGAACGACGTGTAAGAGACGGAGCAGTTGTCAGCGCTGTAGCCGGTGATTTCCACTGGAATTGGTAAGTTTTGGGACTTAGAAACATAACAAGAAAAAACACTATGTAACTAGATATAGGTTATTCACATGTTATATGTACATCAAAACTTATGTTACAAGTATTATTGCGCCTTCACATTACAACGACAGCAGCGCGTCGCTCTAATGTGAAGGGCTTACTATCATTTATGCTGTCATTTATATATGAAATTGACAGCATTGCTGCCGCTTTACTAAAGTCGCTTACATGTAAAAGCGCTCTTATATGATGCGGGAGCTAAAGAGAATAAAATACTTTAACTATTCGGACATGGAGTCATGTTTTTGAATGGCCTGTGTACCACAGGGTTCGTATTACTACCCTGCTAAGAAAGAGTTAAGTTAGCTTGTAACGCCCCACTGCTAGACAAAGGCCTTACAACCTCAACTATGAGGCAATTTGAGCCATACTCCACCACGCGGGCTCAGTGCGGATTGGTGGAGGGTTGTTTCCAAGGAAAGCGACTAACCTTGCTGTCAGATGTTATCAAGCTGTCCATAAGTACGGGGCCAACGGCTTAACGTGCCTTCCGTAGCACGGAGACGTGCATCTCCGATCGTGATATACGCACCTCAATGGGTGAAATGGTCACCCATCCAAACATGAGCGCGCTGTAGGTTGTTTAAATTCAGTAATTACTACCCAAGCTTTGCCACCACTGCGCTACGAGCACCTCAAGAAAGAGGTTAAGGCTGCTGTCACCTACCTTCTAACAAAGTTCAAATGCAAATTTCTCCCCAAAAATGACTAAACTGACTACTTTTTTTGAATGAATTGTGTAGAAATGAACTATCTCCATAAGATTTCGACTCTGAATTTTTGATTCAATCTTTAAAATGCCTGTAATTTGCAATCATAGAAGCCAAATTGACGGTTTTTCTGGTGCACTTTACTAGATCAGTTGTTGACATCAGCTATCGAAATAACATAAAAATGAAAGGAAATATGTTCCTCTACAAGATTTCGACTCCGTTTTTTTATTTATTGCTCTGGTAATTCCAAATGAAGACAAAATTGAAACCATGTTTTGGCATAAAATACGCACCTAATGACAGGCGATTATCTCCGAGATACATTGCACTTATTGTGTGTTATTTGATAAAACAATGTTATAGAGGTTCCTATCTTTGACTTAGCATCTAAATTTTTGATTTTATCTTGTGCAATATATTCAAAATATCTTACTAAAGTAACATATAAATTTGAGATTTGGAGCTGTCACGAACATTCATCTTCGATCGAAATTTGACAGACAGCGCCGAGCGCTCGGAGGGGAAGGGTGTGTCGCTCGTTGTCTTCGCTGCTACTCTTTTATTTCGTGTATGATACTAATTCCAAGTTTGAAAATATCACGCTTTGCACAATTTTTATACGGCGACCAATTCACTTTGAGGCTTTATGCAACAGGCATAAAGCCATAGTGCATTTGGATCGTCGATGGTCTCTAATTATAACGAAAAAGTATTCGTTCTTTTGTATCGATTAGTAGTTGTATTTAAATGATTAATCAATGTTATGTAAACTTGCATAGAAAGGAATCCTTATTAATACTATAAATAAGAAAGATTTATATGTATGGCGACTATTTCAAGAGGTTCATGAGTTATAACGAAGATCTTTTATCTTAAACAATTTGTATTTTCGAAACTTGATCAAACAAAATGTGCAGAGATAGTAGGACCAAAATAATCGACAAAAATAATAATAATAAAAAATTGGCCACAAAATAAAATTGTGGTATATGATGAGCAAACTGTTTCTATCACCAAACAGTTAAATGTCAATTTTAGACAAATACTGAATTAATAAGGCCAAGAATAGGCAATAGTACCAATTCTATTGCATATGTATGGGGTTGCAAATAATAACCTTATTTATATAAAATAAAGTAATATCAGTAACACTACTTTATAGTTCAACAACGGTAGACCGATTTTCATGATATTTACTTTGTTGAATTGGTATTTACCTCTTACCCCTTAAGTTATTATAAAACAGGGCTGGGGCGCGCCGAGGCTGGGTATGAAGCAAAGTTTACTGTGGTCGAAGTTTTTTATTTCACTAAAAACAAACCATTTCTATTTGAAGTCAGTGCCATTGCATTGGCTCTCTCAAGTTCCATCTTAAGTGACATCTATCTGGTCATCGACTCCAAAAAGAAATGGTTTGCCTAAAATGGAGTCCTTTCAAGAGTTTATTTAAGACTTTTTAATGTGTTTTGTTTTTGAAGTCGGTTTTATTGAAATAGTATGGTGGTGAAGTGACCATTACCCAACAAAATTGAAGACAAATAAGCGCTTTTGTTTAAAGTATTTGACTTTGAGTAGTAAACAAGTAAGTTTATAAATTTTCTTACATCATTCGTGCTTTGGATTTTGAATAAGAATAAACGGACGACAAAAAGTAAAAGGTCAGTTTTTCTTAATATAGACCGTATATAGGCGTTATTTAGTTTCACAACCTTTGATACGCACTTGTACGTACATACCATTGGCCATTGGCGTCAATTCCATACTGTGTGGGACTTGTTCATGACATTAATTCCATACGCTAGTAACAGTGTTTCAATGACTTAAACCTAAATAAATAGGGCAATATTTGGCTTATTTAACATTACTTTTCTTTCTACCACAATCTACAACCACAACCTAACTATAAACTTGTATAGTAAAACGCTTGTTTAAATAGAAGCGTTTCATGTGATGTGTATGTAGTTAATATGAACCTGAATTCAAATTGTACGCAAATGCCATGAAGTTCCATGGTTCTATTCAAGTCCATATTCATATAATATTTCATTATTGAAAAATGTTTATGGACAAAATGATATAATACCGGTGTAAACCAAATAATTAAATAAAAATTATCTTGTTTATCATCTGTTATACATGAAATACTTGAAATCTTGATCGAAATTTTCTTAACTACATTTTCTGAATGTCAGCTCAGCTATAATAACTTGTGACATATTTCATATATCAAAACACAAATCATATCAAAGAACAGCGTTACACTAAAAAGCATTTATGTGTAAATAAATCCTCATAGCATCCAGCTGGTATGACACGTGGTAGATCAAGCGCAGAACCAATGGCATCATCCACCAATAACCCTTAGTCCCCGTTTCTCGTGGAGTTTACATTCGTAAAAAAATACCTACTCTGAGAAGTCACGATTTGGGTGAAGACATAAAGAGGCAGATAACCGGTACCAACCTGTACCGACTGACTAGTGATGTGCCAAGTCATCTATTTTTAATCTCGAAATATTTAAGAAATTCGTTGCAACAATCCAAATAAGGACCGACTGACACTAGCAAATTGTTTTGAAACAAGATTCAAATCCAGACTTGAGTCGGAAAAGTCTCTATAAAGCATTTCAATTCCATGAAATAGCCAACACGGCACAACACTGGTTAGTCGTTGCAGGTCAGTGCGTGTTACCCGCCTCTATATGTCTTCACCCTTTGGATGCATTTCGTTTTTTCTATGCTGTAAGTTTTTTACGTTATTATAACTGTACGTTTATGTTTAAATCTGTAAATTTAGTTATATAATTATCAAAAGGAAAATGTTCGCGAACGGAATTGACGCGAGCCCTGATTCCGAACTGTATTCACTGTGGTTTTACAATATTTTTAACACTTACAGTGTCATATTTTATTCTTAAAAGATGAAATATGAAACCAAAAAAATGAATGTATTCACTGTATTCGTAATAGATATTTTAAATACAAAAAAACTGGTATATTAACATTAATTTATCACATCGACTTTTATAAGACCATCATTTTCTGTGTTCATCATACGCATAGCCTACTACCTAGAGATAAAGTATCAAAATTGTTTAATTACAGTTAATATTTTTTTGTGTCCCGGACATATAAAATCTCACACACACATTGATAAATTCGGTAAAATCTGAGAATCTCCAGACTGTCATATGGCTCTTAAAGCTAAATATATGAAAAACTGCATCGTTAGTTATTTTATGTTAATGCGTAACCATTGCTAACTATGCCTTGTTTAGTAAAGGCATCTAGTCATGACACGACCAGAATCTGAATCAGTAGGTAAGTTTTAAAAGCAATGATAGTGTTTGTCATTTATGTTACCGCTTGGACATCTGCCTGCTAGGCCTTGAAAGTAAATAAACAGCTGCCGAATTACATAACAACCATACCGCTCTCGAACGCATATTGTCCCGTAATCCAAGCGTACATAAAATTACTTTATAACCCCTGTGTTCCTTTCAACTCATTTCTGACGTAGCATTTTTATATCTATCTTTTATGATTACGACAGAGCGCCGCCGTGGCCCGGACTATAAGCGGAACGACAGTAATGATGATAAAGAGACTGTTTTGCATTTTTGTTTCGGTCCTGGCGAGGAAATGAATGCTACTTGGGGTTAAGTGGCAGGAGAATAAAGATGTTACGGAACTTAGAATCGTACTGGCTTACGGAGACACAACATTGTAATACTTTTTTATTCGATGCCTCATAGGCTGAACATAATAACAAGTTTGTATCGTAACCGTATTTGTATAAAATAATATTGTAAATATGCGCCAGACATCACACCTATTGTCATATAAATTGCACTTGTAAAAAGACAACTGTGAACCTGTGACAGACGAGGAATTGAACCCCGTGTCTTACGCAATCCGGGCGTATGCCTATACCACTCGGCCACCGTCACATTAACAGGCCTGTTGAATTTTGCAAGCGCTTCTTAACGCGTAGGCTGCGTGACATCATCAATGTTGTGAGATTGCTCTCACAATATCTGAAGGAAAATATTTTTACAAATATTTTAACAATCAGTTAAGATGATGAAAGCCAATTTATAGTTTTTATTTTTGTTTTTATAGTGTTTTGTCACCATACAAACTTAATAATATAAATTGCACTTGTAAAAAGACAACTGTGAACCTGTGACAGACGAGGAATTGAACCCCGTGTCTTACGCAATCCGGGCGTATACCTATACCACTCGGCCACCGTCACATTAACAGGCCTGTTGAATTTTGCAAGCGCTTCTTAACGCGTAGGCTGCGTGACATCATCAATGTTGTGAGATTGCTCTCAAAACACTATAAAAACAAAAATAAAAACCTATTGTCATGTTTTCGAAGTAAGGAATTGTCTTCCTTGTGTTACGAATACCATACAATGTTTATCACGGGGGCGTCTACCTTAAATAGTTAAATACCTATGTATTTAACTTGGTTCTATAACCATCCATGTCTTTACGTACAAATGTTCGTGCTCATCACATAACCATTTGCCAGGTGAGGGATTCGAACCCGTGACTGTCGGCATAGTAGTCAGAAGTGCTAATCACAACACCAAAATTCCTTTACAAATTTTGATGTGCATCGATGTTATCATCAGGTTTTGTAATAAAAAAATATGTTTTTATATTCTATTTTAATATGTTGTGTTTTTATACGAGTATTATATCTTAATCTATGTATTAAATTATCTATTTACAACTAAAACGCCAGAATTTTGTAACTTGCACGAATGCGTAAGTATCACAAATGCGAACGTAATAGAATATACTCTGTCTGTACTGCCGACGCGGGAAATTCTCTGCAATGGGAAAGCGTAACGTATTTTACTGTTAGTGATAAGAAAAAAATCATAAGATGTACTGAAGACATTCATTCATTCGAATTCACGTAAAAAGAAAATGTTTAATTATCAAAGGCAATAACATGGCAGGTTAGAGGCATTGTGGGCATCTTATTAGAATTATTAGTAAATATATAGATATTAGAATTATAAGTAAATTATAGTACGAGTATATAATTAACAAGATTTTAATTGTCCAGGGGCCCTATTTATAAATCACTCGCGTGAATATGGCCTGTGGTTTTTATTATTTCTTGTTAGATTTACGAATGAAAAGCAATAGAAATCCACACGTAGTGATTTAAAAAATTTAAACTTAATTTTGTTACTATTCTTGTCTATATTTAGAGGGATTTTCGTTGACTTTCCATTGCCCTTTATCGAACTAAAACCACTCGGAATAGTAACGCGAGTGATTCAAAAGTAAAGCCCCAGTTATTTCATAAAACATAAGTAAATTAGAGAGAGGTCCTTGTCAAAAACTAATTGAGACAGAAGCTGTCGTGAACTCAAGTTTCCGTATTTTTGTTAATTAAAATTTGATTGAAAATCGGAATTTGCTTATTGGGTACTGGGTACCTACGAAATTCATAAACCAGCTGGATTGACTTAATAATTGTTCAGGTAGTAATTTTACTCCCCAGTTCTAATAAATTCCGACACGGAAAAATCGCATAAAAATATTTGGAAATGTTATGCCAGATAGCACAAAAAAATAAGAACGTCGACTTTTATTTAAATTAAGTGAAAATAAGTTTATTTCGTTTTCAAATTAGAATCAAACTTTGACTCCCTAAATATGTCCATCAATTGTGTTTACATGAGCGAAACTCGAGTTAGCGATCTTCGATGGCATTACAAATAAACAATAACGCCATCATTGTTGCTACCAAAACACAAACAATACATCTGTATCTTTATGAACTAGGTCTTTAGCAAACTGTTTAAAACCCTTAACGTTAACATTGGTAATCACGAGATACAAACCGGAGGTGTCACGACACTCCCCTGAGACATTATGGCTACCAAACTGTCTCAGATCCCGCAACCAATTTAATCAGAAGCAAAATAGGACCACCAACGTTTACAGGTTAACGTAATAACCCTCCATTACCGCAAGATAACACGGACAATGCAATGTCAACTACGTAGTTACAAAACAAACCCATCCCTTAGTTTCTGACAACAATTTTAGTTTAATCTAAATGTTAATTGAAACACCACCGGCGCGAATGACGAACTAATAATATTTGAATATCACAAACAAGGCGAAGGGTTCCGAGATTGGAAATTTAAATTCGCCCAGCGCATTGGGGTTACATGAATTTTCGAAAGGGATTTTAATTCAGTTTGCCAATTCATTTTTAATAGTTTCTTAGACGGCGAAGTTTGTGAGAGCTAAGTTTCGTTGTCAGAACTTGCGTGGGAACGGAGGCATTGAGTGAAAAACAATTAGAATTAATTTAGTTGAAGTCGGTCTGGAGTGGAACTTTGGTTAGGTGTTTGTGACGTAGTGTGAGATGTCTATAGGTTAGGTATGACGATTGCTACTTACTATGTACCTACGGTCGCGGTCTCTTGCGCCTAACCACTTATCAGGAAAATTGCTTGCACACACAACACAAAAACGGGCAATGCTTGAAACAAAAAGCGACGAGGGGTGCAAGAGATTTTGGCTCTTAAGGTGGTTAGGCGCGCTAGACCTCTTTATTATTAATATTGACTTTACTTGTCAGTAGTCCGAACCACTCTTAATATAGTACACATCTCGCACCGTTAATATTTTCCTGTCTTACGATCATTAGTGAAATTAATCGAGTCACGTCTTAAAATTATGGTAAAAGGGAAATGAAAATCGAGAATTTTCATAGGAAATTTTTTATCTTTGCGCTGTTGAAGTCGCAAGAAACACAAGTTCAAAATAAATATCATTTTCAATGCTATAAAAAGAACTTCCGTGGCTAGCCAAGTCGATGGTGAACTGTTTACACTGCAAACTTAGATTTTGCTGGCTGATATTTTCCAACAGAAATAGTTCAAGAGAAAATATATCCCTGATTTTCTTTGATGCGGTGCGATTTCACATGTTGTGTTCTAGGTATTTTCTTGTGGATATTATTATATTCTTTTTCTGGTTCTAAGCTACCTCCCCACAAATTTCCAGCTAAATCGGTTTAGCCTTTCTTGAGTTATAAATAGTGTAACTAACACGATTATCTTTTATATATTTTTTGGGAACTTAGTAAGAAATAATGAAATTAACGTTGAACAAAAATAAAAGTGTTTCTTTTGTTTTGATGTGTAGTAGCTTAATAACAGTTTAGTTTGATGTTAATTAAATGGTGATATGTCTTTTCATATTACTGAGCGACGCAAAGGGGTCCACTATAAATTATTTTTTTGTATGGATAATGGACGTTGCTTGACCTTTAACATTAAACATGGATCCAATCTGGATCAAAACAAGAAGTTCTAAGTCTAAAATCAAGCCATTAGCAAATTATGACTTGTCGTAATATTACGGACTTAATTAGTACTAAGTAATTATTAGCAGGAAAATTATGACAACCTCACAATCGTCCCGGGCGAATCTGTTGAACCATTTCTGAGAAATTTTCGTGCAAGTTCATTAAAATACTTTGCTCGGTAAACTCGACACATAATTGGAATTTTATGGAGTAGGCGTACTTTTTATATATATTTTTACTGTGAATGAATAGTGTATCCTGGCATCAAAGAATGCAGTTATTGTAATATTTTTGCTTCAATGGATACTATAGGAGTTAGTGAGTGTGGATAGAAATAGCTATACATGATGCGCAAACTACAGTGGTGTATAGTGTCTTGTCAAGCGATGGAAGTAAGTGGACCCCGAATCCAGTTTATGGTGGCACGGAACCCTCAGTGCGGGTCCGACTCGCACTTAGCCGGTTTTTGAAAATTTTTACCATGAAAGAGATGGAGCTTAGATGTGAGTGTGCTGTTATCAAGATAGGTAGCCCCGCTCGTCGAAAAATACCCGTTTTCTAGTTGAATCTCCACAAATTCATCCGGGAAAAATAAGCATTATTTTGCATTGCTTATTTTACTCTCTTAACGTAAAGTATGTAATGTACTTTTCTGAGGATATTTGTAGGTTTTCATACCTTTCTGTAACTTTATCAAATTATGTTGTTTCCGACTCGCCTGTTTGATAGAGAAGGTATCATGACTACGACGAAAAATAAGCCAGCTGTATTATATTCCTTTTGTGCATTTACCCTAGTTTGAGAACGCTCTAAATATTTTCCACTTTCTTTTGTCTCTTGTGACTAATTAAAAGAAGTGAAAATGTGAGTTTTAAGTGCGGTGCTTACTTTGAAAACCCTCTTTGGTACGAATTTTCAAATTATATTTTTACAAGAATATACTCGTATTATTATAATAAATAAAAACATTTACATGTAGGTAAATTATCCAATTATTTGGTTAAGAAGCAAGTCATTTTCTTTCTTGTGTTACAAAGTACTGGACAACGATTACGACGAAGGCATCTCCCATTATAACATCCATGATCCATTAGGTACAAACTGCCTCTTGCAGAATACTTTTTTAAAGTTAACCATCTGAATGAAGATATTCTTACAAATTAATAGTACCACAATAACTACTAAAATCTGTAATCCTTTAGATACAAAACACGGACTACTACTGAATTGTTGAAAAACAAACATCAATATTGTTGTATTTGGATGACCCTTAACTTTGTGCTCCGATATTGCAAAAGTTTTGTTAAAAGTCAAACAATCGCCATTCTTCATCAAATGTAAATATAAACAGGCTTAAAGTATTGTTTTAAAAGTAAATACTTTAAGAGTCGTTATCAAACTTATTAATTATTAATTTACTAAAATTTAAAATTAATTTATATCAAATACAATGGGTAACTCCTAGAAAGACTGTTACTTAATGTTAATGCATTTTGCAAGCTTCTCCTATAGATGTGCTCGTAGCGCAGTAGTGGCAACGCTTTGGTAGTGATACCGAAGTTAAGCAACCTACGGCGCGGTCGTGTTTGGATGGGTGACCATTCCGACCATAAGCAACTCATTATTAAAGTTCTCTTACCAGTGATATTCTTCCTCCCCGGAGTGTTCACAGCAACTCTCACGACGAGCTGGGTACCACCCCTCGGGCCGAGTCGGAGACGCTCGGTTACATAGAGGGCGCCAGTGCTCGCGAACGCTGCGCCTGCGCTGAGCGCTAGGAGTGCTGTCACCTGGAATATTTTTGGAGTTTTTAATCATCTTGACTTATTTAAGAAAGAAAGAAAGAAAATACATTTATTAATCAAGCACATCACACACACACAGCATAACAGACACAATTTTGAACACAAATGAAAAAAAAAACAGATGAAATAAGACAAAAAAGCAACATAAACAAACAAAACTGACAAACATAGGTAGGTCGGACGAGAACTCCATTAATATTTCTATAGAAGCAACCCAGTGTCCGCTATGTGTCTGTAATGTCCCTATCAAGAGGACCTCACTCAGCATATAGGCCCCCAAAAGGCCCTGGCGCTGGTTTTCAGTGGTTTACATGTAAGAAAGATGGTATGATAGTACTTAATAGAGAAGAATAGAGAACGCTTTATTAGCTCATATCTTAATAAAGAAAAAGAACTATATTGTCCGTGGTGTCTCTATTAAGATTTCTTTCTTAAGGCAAACGCCAACTATCATAGGTGACGTGTCGGCATATCGGTGGTGGTTTGTCCCTTATCGGAAATTGCTCTGCTGTTACTAACGTCGTCAAAACATTCCATCTGTATGTAAAAGCTATGACATTAAATAAGCTATGAGCAAGACAATACGATTTACTACTTTCTATCCTTCATTTTAGTATAGTTGAAGTTTGAAATAGGGCCAAGTTGTATATATTCTTTTAATTTGAATACTTAATTGCAGCAATACAGTGTACAAAGGTGGACTTAACGCTAAAAGAATTATCTGCAACCTTAAACCTTTAGAAAGATGGCAATGGGTACATAGGAGTAACACTAGTGGAAGAGAAAAAAAACAAAAGATAGTGTATAATAGCAGGTAGACTTCATTACTTTCATAAAGTAATTTAAATTTAATCCATTATTCCTTCAACATATTGTTATTAACAAGATGATTAAAAAATAATGCCACATTTTTCACTAGTAACTAGATCCAAAAAATAAGCCTTTTTTCTGCAAACAACCCAGTTTTAATGTCAGTAATATGTAAATGTTAAATCTTCCTGCGTAACCGTGCCACATTTACATGGGAAATCTAAATATAAAAACCGGTTAAGTGCGTGTCGGACCCGCGCACTGAGGGTTCCGTGCCACCCTTAACTGAATTCAGGGTCCACTTACTTTCACTTAACGAAAACATCACAATATATTGCGACAGCAAAAATAACTTTGTTTTTCATAGTGTTTGTATGAAAGACAAAGTTATATTTGCGGTTGATAAAAATGTGCAATATCTCAAAAACTACTGGTTCGATCTCCTTCAAACCAATTTTCGTTGCAAGTTTTTATTGAGATCTACAACATATATTTTTTTCAAAATTTTCACTTTCTTAGTTCAAAAGTTAGATGGGGGGGGACGCCCATTTTACCACTTTGGAAGCGTCTATGTCTTAAACCTTACACTTTTAGAAAAAATGGTTATAGAAACCTCAACATCATTTTTAAAGACCTATCCATAGACACCCCACACGCATAGGTCTGAGTAAAAAAAATTTTTTAGATTTTAGTTTCATGTATGGGAGCCCCCCCTTAAATATTAATTTTTCTAATTTTTTGTATCTGAATCGGAAAGCGGTGAACAAAATACACCTACCTACCAAGTTTCAGCTATGTGATGCTTATAGTTTCAGAATAAAGTGGCTGTGACATACGGACGGACAGACAGACAGACAGACAGACAGACAGACAGACAGACAGACAGACAGACAGACAGACTTGACGAAACTATAAGGGTTCCGTTTTTTGCCATTCGGCTACGGAACCCTAAAAAGGGTTTAATGAAAACAAAGAGTGGTTGTGTTTTAATTTCCTGTATTCTTTTTTGAATTTGGTAGGAATGGATACGTAAATAAAGGATCATATCTTGCGAATGTTCATTTAAAATATTTCAGCGGAAAAATATTTCAAAAAACTTTCTGCACAAATACTAATAAAATTTATTATTATTGATTGAGATTGGAATAATTGCGTTAATGTTGCATTTTTTTTAAGTTGTTTGGATAGAAACTAACTAGATCTTCTGCAATGATTCCGAGCGCTTACATTTAGAGAGCTGTAAATCTCAGTAAATGCTATCTAGGTGGACCCAAACTACATACAAATTATGCAAGTTTATAATTTTAGCGTTTGTACAATACGACTAGTCAAATATTTACTTTTTAGTGTTTCAACTTGAATTTTCTCAAATAAACCAGCTGAGTCATAAACGTCGAAAAGAAACATTGAACGCCACACACTAACATAATGTTACCGCAACCTCTTTTCGCAATTGAATTTAAAACAAGTTAAAAGTCTAAAAAAATATCGCACCCCTAGACGTAATTCTTTTCATCCTCATTCTGTACCTGAAGTTAAAATAGTGCGGAGCCAATAAAATCCCTGTGGATCCTTCTAGAATCGAGTGACATATGTGATAGCGATTTGTTTGTGATCGGCTCTCATCGGATCCCGATTAAGGATTCCGTTGTGAATCCCGGCAAATGGGACGATTAGACCATCCATCCCGGCTTAAGCGGTTCAAACTCGCATCAGCCAGTGCACGTTTTCCACACATTGCGGTGTTAGATCAACTTACAATTTATGCGATAGTTGAATTAGTTTTGTGATAGTAAGATCCACCCGCCATGCCATTAGTACTTGTAGGTAACTGAAGTTTACTTCACCCTACTTAATATTTGTTTCTATTGTTTTTAAACATATCTTTATTTGGTACAAACAACAGTGTCGTCAAGGGGTTAAGTAATAATGATCAAGGGTGCTACTCATAGTTTTCATAAATATTATTTTGCTATTTTTATTACTTTACGAAGTATAGTGGAATTGTTCGAAAAAGGATTATGGGTTAGCAAAACTGAAAATGCTTTACAGTAGCCTTGTCCCCATAGCGTATGCTACTGCAACGTTGCAGTGAAATAATAGCAAAAGTTATGTTTTCACAGTGCTTTGAAATCAATGTAAATTGTATTGTTAATGAAACGAGAACTTTAAGTTTACCTTGCAATAAGGCAAACGAGTTTACAAAATCTAAGCGTAACATTACCTGGTTCTGAAATAAGGTGCAAAAGACAAGGGTGGAATAACTTTTAATTGGCTGCCAAGCTCGTTAGCCGGCCGAACAATATGTATCGCTCGCAATGTACATACCTAACAATAATTAATTATAACCCTAGTTTCGTGTTTCAATGGTATACTCGGAGCTGACACCAAAGGCGAGCTTTAAAATGTTTGAATGAACTAAAATTTAATTTACACAGAAATAGTGCTTTCGTTCAGATAAGAAAAATTATATGCATACTTTATCTTGGGTTTGAAGCTTTTTACTTGATTGCAGCTAAATGTTGTTATGTTTATTAATTGCACATATTATTGTAGGAGTGATAAACACTTATTTCCTCTACGGCAACAAAACGGAGGACTACGACAGCGCATTTTTATCTCTCTTTTGCACTCACAGGCCTAATGGGGAGGCGTAGTGCTGCACTGTATACTGCACAGATATCGTCAAGGGCGTGCGCCCACTGTACAATCTCTAGGTTATGAATCATTTATGGCCGCAGAAGAAGTGAGTGTTTAATACTACGTAGGTATATTATTAATTTACGCAAAAATCTAGGATCCAATCCTATATTTAGACAGCATATTATGTTGTCAAGCGTTTATCAGCACAGGATCCTAAATAAATAAAATTATTTTCATGAACTAACGGAGCGTGTATTTTAGCGTAAATTTGAGGTGTGTTTGGTACTTCAAACATCTACAAAGTTTATTTTATCAGATTATTTCGTACACTGGACGCCAGACCGTTGATGTTTGATGTTGCAAAACAAACATGTGTATTAGAAAAAACCGTACGAAATGCCCCGCTCAAAGTGATCCCCGCGTAAATTCCAGTAAAGAGTTTTGAAACTCCAGAACCTCGTTAAAATTTTTAATGGGGTGTGTGACCGTGAAAATTAAACAAAATATTCCTTTTCACGCACATTCTATTTTCAACGTAATCATCTGACCAAATAGGTGAATAAAACAGCCTTTTGTCTGTGACGAATTTAACAGTGATTATTAGTACTCGACCCACAGTATACGATCACGAATATGACAAAACTAAATAATGATCATAATTATTACAACACCTTGTCTATTTAAATCAATATGGTATAACCCTTATAATATAGACAAAAGCTCAAAGTAAAACTAGTGTAATCAATGCCATAATTACCAGGGAAGCAGACAGTAAAAGTAAGGAGGCCGTAAAATAAAATTGTCCCCAAATGTATAAAATCACGCAGCGTAGGTGCAGTACATGAAATTGTCCTTTATAAAAACTCCCATTTAATACTGGCCATTAGTGATTCATCGTTTTACAACGCTACTGCTTGCTACAGTCAACAAAAAAAAGTTAAACACAATTCACTTACGTCCATGCAATTGTTGATGTTATTAGTGATCTTCACATCAACTTCGACCGTCTCCCCGACCTTCAAAGCTGGTGGTAGCGCGAAGTCCAGCTGTATCGGTCGGAAGACGTTGATGGTCCGAGGTTCAGAGAAGCGAAGCCCACGGCTGGACAAGGATAGAGCCCAGAGAGACCACCGACCAGCTTCCGATGGCGCCGTGATAGTCACGCCGTCGGTGGATAGCTGACTCCTGGGGATGAAAATGAGGAATTAGAACTACAGTGTATAAGTTACGTAATATAGAACAGTGGGCATTTCTAATCCAACGTCAAATAGTATCTTTACAGTAGAATTTATGATTGAAAAAAAATTGTCTCTAGAATTACACGAGAACACAGTTTAGATGCATATTTGGCATATCAATAAGAGGCAGATGCGTACGGTCGAGATTTCTCACGCCTAATCACCTTTTAAGTGCTTAAAATTGCTCTTACCTCGCGTCATCTTTTGTTTGAATCGCTGTTTTTATGTTTTATGTGCAAGTGTTCGTCATAAAGTGGTTAGGCGCATATGAAAAGAAATGGATAAATAGTCTAAGTAGGTCAGCAGCAATACTAAACTACACATCAGTCAAAATATAATTCGTATTCGTTGGGTAAGACGTTTCTCATTTTGTTACAAAAAATAGCTTGTTTTGCCCCGTGAGAAACAAAAAATAAATGACCAAAAAACAGACACTTGAAATTGACGTTGCTCTGGGGATGTCCTAATAAAATAAACTTGATACGAATCCAGAAGTCTGGCATAAATTATATCCAGTTCAGAGAAAATCAAATTACTTTTGGACACGGGACCAAGCTTTTTCATCATTTAGATGCAATATACAGGTTGTGGAACATCAATCACAGTTATAAATAAACAAAACAATATTCCTCTAGATATAGAAAGATAACTGAACTGATTGTAAAGATCGCAGGATCACACTGGATGCAGACCGCTCACAACCGGTCGCTGAAGAAAACCGTGGGGGAGGCCTATGTCCAACAGTGGACGTCCTTTGTCTGATAATGATGATATTCCTAAATTGTGAAGGCATTAATGAAATAGACATGACGGTTGTAATATATCAACTGATTGTCTATATAAAGAAAAGGTTCTATGATTTGGAAAGGCTTTATCAGAAGAATTAAAAACCGCTAGGCGCTGTAGTCTCGACATATTTTTTTCTGTAAACACTACGCACTCGAAAAATGTAATGGAAAAATCTGTTTCCGTGTTTTTAATGATTGAGAAAATTATATTAATAAAACTGAACAAAAAAAACAAATTTTTTGTAAGGGTAAAGGTACACTTTCTACCCTTACTATCCCCATAAAGGGTTCTCTGCTTGGACGAATGTTCTCTGTCAAGCTCCGTCGCATTTTGCTATCCCCATATGGGGATCAATTTGATGTCTACTACAGAACATTATTGCGCTATATTACTTGCTATCTATACTCTGCATATCTATGGGTTAAGGATATTTTATGCAGAGCGGGAAAGCAGACGATTGAACTTACCACGGCGCAATGTCAAAAAATTGCGTCTTGTTGTTTAGCTCAGACTGTAGCCGCAGGCTTTAAACAAAATTTTCACTTTTTGGAAAATTATTAGCCTTAATATGATCTTCAAGTATGCAATGTTGTTTTCGCCCTAAATTCATACGTGATAAAAGATATTTTTATGCGCTAAAATTCCATAAATCTGGCGCTCGTATCACAAAGTTAGATTACGTGCGAGGTCGCTTTGTCTCTGTCGCACGGAAAGCCAAAAAGAGCTTTTGCACCATACGAATATTTTTTTTTTTTCTTTATTGAGGAAACTCAACAGCTTTTTGTACATAGAAACATTTGTGATAATTACAAGTTAACAATGGAATCTAGCCAATTAGAGAGTTCCACGGCAAATATACAAGTCATGTAGGAAAGGCAGATATAGTAGAAATAGGTACTAAACAGATTTTAAATTAGAAACTTGCCTATCTAGATACAAAACATGCCCTATACAAGACCAACATATAAATAGATCTGTTTCAAAATATTTATTGTAAGTTTTTAAGATTTATAACAATTTTTGAGTTTTAGATATGCATAAACAACGTAAGAAACGTAGGTGGTACAACTTAAAATTGAAAGAAAAGAAACCAACTATGATATTAATACATTCTTACTACAAACAAATCAAAGTAAATGAATAAATGTAAATGTAACCTGGACGGCTAGGGGCAGCCAATAAGTTCTCGGCGAAGCTAGGTATACATTAGCGAGTGTGTGTGTGTGTGTGTGTGTGTGTGTGTGTGTGTGTGTGTGTGTGTGTGTGTGTGTGTGTGTGTGTGTGTGTGTGTGTGTGTGTGTGCATTATTATATATGTATGATTATATACAAGATGATAAGCATATTCAGACATAGATCCTAACATAATTTAGTTATTTTAGGTAAATTAAGTTTGTAAACTCAGTTAGCCCTACGATTTTATAATCTTGGGGTCAGTAGGTACCCGAGAGGATACCTACTACTAATCTGGTAAACTAATGAGTAATTAAATTATATATTTTTTAAATATTTATTTATTCAAAAATACCTGTTGAGGTAGATTACTTTATTGATGATGCAAATAGGAGAATGCTATCAATAGATATCAAACGATTTTGGCCAATGCTCGCTTTAATGAGTTTTTTGATGAATTGAAGATATCAATAGTGTTAAATTTACAGTTGTAGGTTCTGAGCAAACGACATAATACGGTGTTTCTACCATACTTAGTACGGTGAGTGGGCACGCTGAAAAGTGGTGTATTCCTTGTGCGGTACTTGGGTGTGCAAAACTGAATGCCTTCAAGTAGGTTTGGGTTATTCATTTTACCGTTTAAAATATCATGCAATAAGCATATGTCTAACAGATCTCGTCGAGATTCTAAAGGCATAAGCGAGTAATGACGACAATCTTCCTCATACGTAGTGCGACGCCTACGAGTTTTATAGTTGAGGTGTCGAATAAAAAGTTTCTGGATTCTCTCAATTCTATCAATATAAATTCTATATTGCGGAGACCAGGAGAATATGAATCTGTTTTCTAGCTGAAGCAAACGTTATATTAAGTAAAAGTTATAAATAAACCAGATTCTAGCCCTAGCGAAAAAGTTATTCAAATAAATCGTAGATTAAACCAAAATCACGTGAGACTTTTCTTCTGAATAATGAACTCAATGATTTGTTACTGTGACTATTGAGACTTACGTCTCTTTTTTTTTATCATGTGGAAAAAAGCGATTTAAATAAAAATCAAGAAATAAAAAGTTTAAAAAGATACTTCCTAGGTAGAAGACAAATGCGAGTTTTTTTTGTTGTTTTACCCATATCTCAAAAACTACTAAATTTGATAAAACTTGTACTACTACCTTAAATAGAATATACCTGACTGAACTAAAAAATAATCATTTCGTTATCACTTTTCGTTTTCTTTGAAGTCCTTTTTTTAATTGGTAATAGTATAATTAATTGTATTTCCATTTTTTGGCAAAAAATGGAAATACAATTAATTATATTATATATTATTATAATTATTCCTTTGAGCTCGTTCCATCATGACTTGGAAGTTTGTCGAACAGTGTAAATGCCCTATCTATGCGGTTCTACTTTATCATGTCATCCGGTTTGAGTTACGTGCTCATAGCTGCGTATTAGAATAACGTACAGCTTGTTTCAAAAATCACGACAGTAAATAAGCTGCAAGTGAATTGAATCAAGCTTGGTTAGCTTAATTGATGGAATCAAGCGTTACTTTGCGGAAATAACACTTCTGTCAAACAATGTAGAGGAGTCTGTTTTTTTTCGAGTTTCTGTAAACGGACCATGGCATAGCTTTTGAATCAATAGGCTAGAGCCTATTAAGAATAGACAAAGCTTCATAAACATATTTGTTGAACTATCAGATTCAATTCAACTGCATTTATCAAGAAAATTAATATTTTTTCATGAATGAAAACAAAATACATTTTAGTCCAAAACAAACCGGAAGATAACAACAAAAAATATTGTATTCTCTTGACCCGACAGTGACCGGACGATGATCATAGTCATTTAGACCAGGAGTTAGCAGTAAAATATAGGCCTCTCTCTCAACCGGACGGTGGTCCATATAGACCAGGAGATAGCAATAAAGTATCTTTGTCTCTCTCGACCGGACGATGATTATGCGGGCGTAGTTTGTCACGTCCGTTTTGAGCTACGAGCTCATTGTTCCGCTATATGGATTACCCGTTTCTGCAAACTACTGGCGAATTAATTTAATCTCGCAAAATATTACAATAACGATATGGGAGAAGATTTATGTTAAAAAATAGACAGTAATAAATATTTCCTCAGTAAAACGGATAAAAAGTGAAACTTATACTACACTTCGCATTGGTTATGATTTATACGAGGCATTTTTACAAATTGTTGAATGCCATTATTGCCAAAAGCCACTAAAAAGGGCATACAGCACCATCATTAAAATCCAAATACCAAATTTTTACCATGAAGATCAGAATCAGATCAGAAAAAGTTCCAAATTACAGACAAGACGGCAATACAACAACAGCGTACATGAAATGATTCTCAACATTGAAGCGTAGTGTACCAGAAGATAAAATGAAATAATAATAATAAATTTTAAATCTCACACAGACGGACAACAGCTGGATGTATTGAATCAATCTCTTAGATAACATTTAAGTGACCAAGCTATTTGTCATGTCCGGGACATAAGTTACGTAGTGACAGATGAATCAGCGTATCTTGGATTTATACGGTTCGCTTCTGACTTATTTATTGCTTGCTATCGCGATTTCATGTTGCAATGCCAGTGATTGTATCTGTTTGCTGTGGTACAAATTTACTAGGATAACATAAAATTGAACTTGGATTTGGGATTCGCTTGAGTCTAAGCCAAGATACCGAGTCTTAACTTTTGTTAAGTGACGTTTTTAATTTTAATTGTTTGTTGGTTAGTGCTTTATTTGTCAATGGTGAAACATACTCTTGGATAAACAAACAATATCGTATATCAAAAAACTAGTATGAAATTTGCTACCAGGGAAAGCGCTGTGGTTGTTACCAGCAGCATGTTAAATGGGGACACATTATGATTCTGTCGAAAAAATATAGGTAATGATACCGATCTTGTAAAAAGGCACGACAAGAAACCAAAAAATAAGTAAATGATAACTTTGTTTTCAAGTGATTTTACCTAATTCAAACTTTACATACCGAGACCTCGTCGGTGTATGTAAAACAGTCCCAAAAACAATTCCAAACACTCCTCAATGCCAAAGCCAACAATCTAATGCTGACTAAACACGTACAAATAAGAGCTTAAACTAAGTCGAGAGCTTGAACAAACTTTGCATATTTGACTACTTAAGTACTTAATCTATTGGTGCTCAGGTAAGTTAGTGCTTGAACCTGTGTAGAGCCTTTGAATGCCAAAGCACAAATATGTGGGTGACGTAATTTTAGTTCTCCCTCTGTTAAAGGTTCTAAACAGCGCTCTGAGTAAACTGGGACAAGATTTATGAATCTTTGTGTATTACATAGTGGAAAGGCCAGATTTTGCATCGTGGGTATACCTACTGGACACAGGGTGACGTCATCAACTAACACCAGCGTACAGCTATTGTCAATCTAAGCTAATTTATAGACACTCCGAGAACTGCTAATGCATAAAGAAACCCACTATCGGACGCGGCTGACGGACGCGGCTGACAGGTGCGTTGAAAACTGGAAACACATTATCGGACGCGGCTGACGAACGCACCTGTCGGACGTCCGACAGAAATCTGGCGCAATGGATGTTTAAAGACTGTGCAAGCCTATAAGTTGCGGCTTACAGCTGCGTCCGTCAGCCGCGTCCGATAATGTGTCACCAGCTTGAGGAATCAGCAAGAATTACACTAGGTACAGACTGTCGATCACCGACATTTCATATCAAAGGATTCTTTGGAATAGCGATATAATATTGAAACGTTCGATTCAGGATCAGAGTATTATTGATAAGTGCGACCCAGGATTAGCTGGCTTACTGCACATAGCGTAACCTATAGTGACATTGTGACCTTAGAATATGTCATATCGCAGTCACCTCACTAATTCGTATCTTGATAAAAATTACAGCGTAAAATGTCAGCGCTTGCACAGCCAGTAGCGAGTTACTCACGTGTAGTTGAAGCACTTCCACATCCACAGGCGGTCGTGCGCAGCGGGTGGCACGAGGTGCGCGGGAGTGTGCGGCGCGGGCGCGCTCCGTTGCCGGTACAGCACACCGCCGCCGCACGCGCCGCCGCCGACGAATAGCGACACGCCCGCTGATACGAACTCTGGGCCTGGTTGCTCTTCGTGCTCGGGGTTTCTGGAAAGAGGTTGAATTAAGGATCTGCATATAATGTACTGTAATGTCATTTGAACCATTTTCTAGGTCAAGTATTTGAAAGGGCTTTGGAATTTTTACTATGGAGCGTGGCTCATTTTGTTTTTCAGTTTTTGCAAAATGACGAACACGACTAAAACCTTCAAAACTCAACAGATCACTTCATTAAAAATCGAAAATATACTTTGGATAAACTTCGCAAACCAGACCACAAAATGTAAGGGTCCATCAGGCAAAAGAAGAGTCGGCAGACCAAAGCAACAATGGGCCAACGACATCGTGCAGACGGTGGGAGGAGACTGGTTAGAACAGGCCCAAGATAGAGAAAGGTGGAAAAAGCTGGAGGAGGCCTATACCCAAAACGGGGTCCTTAGCCCACAAACTGGACTAGATGAAAAAAAAATACTAAAACTAACACCAGCATATATAAGTTTACACAAAAATCTACTAACAACATTTGAATTGTAATTTTATTATGGGTTAATGGAATAAAAGGCTTTATTATTTATTTATAAACTTCGCAAAATTACTTGTTTTCGAATTATGTACCGGTAAAGAAGAAAATCTAAAATTTGAGCGTTCTTTATAGCTAAACGTGACGGTTCTGGAGATATCGTCTTTCGCAAAAAATAAAAATGTCTCAGCGTAAAGTGAGCCAAAAGTTCCATACACCTCTCTCATTCTTCTTCTTTTCAAAATCATCGGTTTTCAAAATGAGAACAAGCAGGTAAATAAGGGTCTGACAGTACTTTATATGGACAACCTCATTTTCATTGTCTACGCGGCTATCGTTTTGCTAAGACCCTTTAAGCATTATCATTGATTGATCACAAAATCCATCACATTTATTTACTCTCGTCACACGATCGATCAAATTTGACCCATCAAATGGACAATAAAAAGTCGCAATTGGACCTCTCAGCTCAACGGAAACTACTCGTACAAGATACGTGCCCCAATTTCCACAGACATATGAAAGGGCAGCGAATATTTCCACTGAATTGCCTCGAGTCGAGAATGAAAGATGAATTGTCGCCGCATCACGTGACATATCCTTGGCTACAAGTTGCGAAGTAGTGAAAAGAGGACAGCCAAGACCTCCTTTTTGTTAGATAAAATAATGTATAGTATACCCTAGTAGTAGTATACCCTATGCATTATTTTATCTATTATTAAGTTTGTCAAAAAGTGACACAAAATGTACTTGTTTTATTTACATTCAAATGTAATTTGTTGTGATGCATGTTGATTTCTATCATAGGATCCTAGATTAAAAGTCGTATTTAATGAGGCTTGTCCTTACGAATCAAACATAAGCCTCAGGTTTTTCTTTTATTTCTTGTACAGGAATTCAATTTGTTTTTATTTTATGGTGCATGTATTCCATTTTATGTTGGAAATAAATTATTATTGTAATGGCGTATTATCCTGAACATCAGATGAATTTCATTCGATGATATAGCCGTTCTGTTTTGGCTTCAATGTTACGACTATACGTTGCAATTTCACATTTCCGAATGCAGTGTTTTATTTTGAAACACACCGGTGTTTGTTTTGCAACATTTTTTGATACGGAAAATGTTGGATAGTTTCAAAGAAATCTTTTCTCCGGACTTCTTTTGTGTTGAAACTGAATTTATGTTCGGTTTTAATTTTAACGTCACTTACTTTGTAAAGTCTCTGCTAACTCTAATTGTGTCAATCTCAAAACTGAAATTAAATTATTTGATAAATACGATCATTACCGAGCTCCCAGACCAATTTCGATAGTTAACTGAACTCAAGTTGTTAAATGGCGTTGCCAGAGGTTAAATATTTTACAATTGTGCGTGTTTTGGTTTCAGGTAAAAAATACTGTACCAAATGTTAGTAGGGCTATTTTATTGAACATCAAGATAATATGTTATCTTCAAAACGCGCACAATCGTAAAAATCAAATACTGGTAACGAGATTTAACCGTTAGTTTATTTAACCTATCGATAACGCAACTGGGCCTTAGACTACTGTACATTTTTGTCCAACCGGGCGTCTTGGCGTCATATCGCAACGCCAACTGCCAGACCAGAAGGGGAACTCGGTCCTTTTGCTGATAATGATAAAGTTGATAACACTCACGGCTGGTGCGGGTCAAATCGCGCGTCGGGAGGTGCGCGGGCGCCGATGAGACACATGGTGGAGTCAGGCGGCGCCAGCACTCGCAGCTGTAGAGTCGCGCGCGGGTACCACCAGCGACGCTCTTCTATTGCTACTGCCACCTGTGACAAAGGAGATTATTTGAGTGGGTTGCATCAAGCTACTTCAACCATTACTATTACTGTATTCACCCTTAGAGGGCTTTTACACTTACGGCCATTCCCTCTATCCATTCTATCTGTGGTTTTACCCTACTAGAGATATAAATGGTTATCTACCTTTAGATTTTTTGTCCCTATAAAACTTCTGGCAGTACGAAATCCTATCTCTGGTTGAGGTTATCCTATCTCTGGTCGAGGATAGCTATCTACCTTTGACTAACTATAGTCAAAGGTAGACAGCTATTCTCGACCAGAGACCTATATGCAAACTATTGCATATAGGGAACGGCCGTTAGGCGACTTTAGCAGCGCGTAAGCGCGCTGATGTCAATTTCATACACAAATGACAGCCGTAAGCCCATCACATGAGAGTAACGCACTGCTGTCGCTCTAATGTTAAGGTGCACTTAGGCTCAGGTGCACTATAAAAACTAACAATAACTATAAGGTCTATCCACAACCAGTCGCTGTGGAAAACCCACGGTTTTCCGGTGGGAGGCCTAGGTTCAGCAGTGGACGTCTTTTTGCTGATAATGATGACTATAAGGTAAAACCTTCTTTATTTGTATGGAGTTTCACAGCTATAACGATCTTTTTATCTAAAAAATCTGATGCGAACTTAAATAACTGTTGATCGCCACAAACTACAAATGACAAAGTTAACCGTAGCATTGTTAGTCATAACTACGTAGGCAGCAGGCGCTATACAGAATTGTCAAGCACTATCTGAACTTTAAAAACGAGTCAATACGATCAAGACTAGTTAATGTTGTCTTCCCTTTATGACACAATGAATATCACTTACTACAAAAAGCATCAAAAATTTATATGAAATCCAGTCACAAAGAAGCATTGATCCCAACGCGCTGGTAAAATAAGCGCACAGAACCAATTTGGAGGCGAATCGGGGGAATTACAGGCGTCCTTAATTGCCCCCTTTAGCCGTCAACGAATCCCCATTTATTAGCAGTTCGCTGATTACACCGGTACTGCGCGAATTGTAAGGATTTCGCGTACGTATTCAGTACATTAAATATGAGGTGAAATGCTTAATCTATTTCAATTTCTGGTTTTACATTTCTGCACATTTGATATAGCTATGCTATTGATCTTATTCTACTACCTACTTATCAAGTGAAATACAGAGTCAGTTTAAAAAAAAACTTTAAAGATATAACAAAACTCTTCATTGAAAACAGAAACGATTTAAAAAAAATGTTTATAATAACACTCGTATGAAAAAGTAAAAGTAAGTAATATAATAATATTAATAATTCTGATTACTGATTTTCGGTAATGGCGACCCCTCGCAACAGAGAGGCCAGGTACGCAGGAAATATTATAGTGCCCAGATGTGTGCCCAATACACAAGTGCACTCTCATTTAATTCGGTGAGTCTCAAAAAATTTCAAAGATTATATTTTAATTTTTGAACCAACCATTCTGACCTTAGCAGATGGTAAGATTTATCTATTTTAGTATTCAATAAGGCTAATTGGAGGGCGAATAATCATAGAATTTCTAACGAAAAGTGTCCTCAAAGGTGAAAGACGGGAGAAGGGGTCGCTATTACCTTTAATTAAAACGGACGCTCTTATTATTTTATTAATATTGGATGCTGAAAATCTGAAGTGAATACTAAAACGAAAGGACATATTTTTGACACAATACTAACAAATATTTTTATTCTCGTTAAAATAAACTAAGTGTGTTTAAAACCACTAAGTATAACTTACACTTTACTTATTAATACATGTATTCAAGTATATCAAGTAACATAGCGCATATTTTTTTACAATTTTGTGGCTAACAAAAAGGACATTTAAAGCAGTTACTAAACGTAAACGGTACCTAGCGCCTTTACTTAAAGGACAATAAATTCATGTTTTTAAGAGAGTTTTAAAGTTTTATTTTCCACCCATTATAATTCAGTTTTACGATGTTGAAACAATTGACTGCCCCTTCAAGTAACCAACGTAGCTCATGAACATCGAGCATTTCCAACCCACATTCCTGCCACTAAATGTGATGGTAAATAAATGAAGTACGTATAAAGGCATGTTCTGGTCTTCAAAACCAACAGCGCACCAATTACGCTTTGTAAACTAGTGATGTGATTCTATTTTCATAACGATTTAAATAAGTAGAAATCCATTTTAAAATCCAACGCGGGTTTGCCCTGCTTTTAAAGAGTATATATTATTTTCATTTACAAGAGCAATTTTAAGTCAATGACACGGGGTCTCATTCGGAACATAGGTTTCATAGCTTGTAAATTTTCTCGATAGATGGCGCTACCCGTCTGGCCATTGGAGAAACGGTTTATTAATTTGGATTAAAAAGCTAAAATACATGAAGATAATATCGAAAACATAGGTAAATAAATATTTTTAGCCGTTTAAAACAAATAAAACTTAATACTACCCATTTTTTTCTCAAAAAGTAAAAATGTTGTAAATAGCATAAAAGCACAAATAAAAGCATGCTTTTAAACGACATAGAGCTCTCTGTCGGTATATGATAGAACTTTGCGGCATATATATGAGGTGGTAATAGATGGCGCATTTTCATAGAACGTTTTTGTTTGTCCATTGATTTATAATGCAACTTTAAAAACTAAGCAAGTACGAATTAGGTTTATGCAAATTATTTTGATAGGCCACTGGGCGGTGCAGTAAACCAAATAATGTTGATAACCGCACCCGTGAGCGTTTAAACATTGGTAGGTTTCATAAAACAATAGGATATAGGTATATTTGAATAGTTTTATAACATTCTAAGATTTCTGAACATCATCACATGAACATAAATAACCCAACGCAATTCTAGCACTTTCCGGTTTTCTCCGAAACTTTGTTGTCTGTAATTCCACAGATTTCATAATTGGCGTCGACTGTTTTTAAACGTTTGCAGTTTTCAAAATGTCAAAGGTTATTGCACAATGATAATTGATAATATTGATTGATAATAATAACTGTTTAATCGTCATCACCACGACGTTGGTTTTGTTGTCAATGATGAAGATTTAGGGTGACCATGACTAACAGTTTGGTAGGACAAATTGGATTTTATTTCAGAAATTAGGCATGATGACAATGATAACAACAAAGACTTACTTGGTAAACATGTGCTTCTACACTAAGATGTCCCTTAGTGCTAACGATTTCATAAAAATATGTATAATCCGTTTTTTATTGCTTGTCAATTGTTGTAAGCATTTTTTTTCTTTTAAAGAATATCAGTTAACGAAATCAGTAAAAAAGTAACATTCATTAACTATTTGATTTAAAAAGATCTCAAGTGTTCAACGATAAATTACCTAATGCAGGTTGTGATTGTTGTGTTAAAAAAAATGATTTCGTTAAAAGAAACAAACACACAAACACACACACACACACACACACACACACACACACACACAACACTCACACTATATTTAAGCCTCGACAGGCACCACACATTAATGTTATTTTTATAATAAGATGTGGCCAACGTTGTTGGATTCATAATAATCACTACTGTTAATAATCATATCTAAGTAAACATGTATTGTGAATTTGTTTGTGGTCCAAATTAATTTAAAAAAAAAATGTTTACAATATTCGTTTCATCCAAACACTGACCACACCGTAAGTTATATAGGTAGGTATTAATACTGCCACCACTGCGCTACGAGCGAGCACCTCTTCTTTCTATTTTCGTATCATAATAAAATCATAATAAAACATTTAAATCACTCAATGTTAACTCGTCAAGTATGTGTAAATGAGACACAATAAAAATTCCATTGTTATGCGACTCTCGGCATTCGTTTGATACCTGACTGATTACATATGAATGTTTTCAGATTGACAATAGCAATTACTCTGTCACACTTCCTAGCGTCATCCGGATACCAGATTCGATGAGCATTGAAAAAGGTGCATAACCTAAAAAAAATGTTTCTATAGGGATTTTCTATATTTCTCGTTTGAGAATCTAAATTTTTTGTAATTCACTGTAGCAAACGTCTTTCAAGTGACTATTATCACGCGGTCACACATATTGTATTTGCACTGCCTTTAATCACTTTTTCCAGACACGAATTTGCTACTTGACGCCATTTTGTTTTGCTCAGCCGTGGCACGAAAAGGAACTGAATTAAAAAAAAACAGCATTATGCATACTGCGTTTCAATTGTAACTATCTGAAATGTTGCGGCATTTCATAAAATTTCGCCACTTTTGATTTACATTTCTATCGCCGCTAATATTATTATGCCGCGGCATGTTGAAGAAATAAGTTCTGGTTTTTGGCACACGTGTCTTTTTGTTACGCTGATTATTATAATGTGGGGAGGCCTATGTTCAGCAGTTGACGTCTTTTGGCTGATAATGACGATGATGATGTTAAATGATGATTATTGTATTATTATATTCTTTCTTTACTGCACTTAAAAGATGTACAGAAAATACAAGAAGTCACAATGTGAACAAAGGTGGGCTTATCCCTAAAAGAGATCTCTTCCAGCCAACCCATAGGTGTTGGAAATGAAATAGTTGCGGTTATCGGCAGTAATATAATGCCACAATGAGATTATTTGTCGTTTAGTTAGTTTAAAAAAAAATATAAACATGTTTGTTTATCTGCTTAGTAGGTACCTGGGTGACTTAGCTAGCAGCAAAGCTTTGCTGTATTTTATTTTAGACTAATAAGACTAAGGTTTTTGATAAAGGGCACCTAAGAATAGTTTTTCTCGTTTAGCAGATAATGCGTAGATAGATTTTTGGTGATGCGAAGATTATCCACGCCTTTAGCGGTGAAATTTAAAAACTGACAACTTTTTTCAGTCAGTCTTCTATAATACATTCATTACCTGCCGCCACTAATTAAAAGTTAATAGTTTTTAAGGAATGTTTGTCGTGTCAACAGTTCTATTAATTACTCTTCCACCATGATCAACACAAGCCTATTACCTCTTTTCAATATACTTGTAAAAAAATAATATTTACTGTGCATGAATTAAATAGTCATATTTTTTTACTCCATCGTAGTACCTATTTAACAATACTTTAAATCTGCCATTATAAAATATTTTATCTATTCGATGATTTCTAGATAGATGCCGTACACCATATGACACTCTCAACTAAATTCGGGATCTACTTACGTTCACCTAACGAAATCATCACATTTGTGACAGCAAAAATAACTTAGTTTTTCTTAGTGTTTGTATGGAAGACAAAGTTATATTTGCGGTTGATAAAACTGTGCAATATCTCAAAAACTACTGGTTCGATCTCATTCACACCAATTAAATCATGTATATTTTTCAAATTTTTTACTTTCTTAGTTCAAAGGTTAGAAGGGGGGGGGGACGACGCCCATTTCACCACTTTGGAAGCTTCTATATCTCAAACGTTAAACTATTGTTTGAAAATGTTGCAAATTTTTAGTTTATTTTTTGAGTTATGAAGTTTTATTTATCTAAGCATCGAAATCATTAACATATCATATTTTTTATCCAATTCGTTCGTTGTTATAATTATTATTAAGTTACAAAAATCAACAAAATATTTGGGAAACAATAAATGACTTAATGAGTAGGAGTGGGAATAACTGCTTGAATTCGCCAACATTATACATTTATTATAAATAAATAATAAATAAATAAATAAATATCCTTGGACATTTCACACAGCGCCATCATCATTATACATTTATTAGTAACACTTTTGTTACTAATAAATAACATGTTAATTTTGACGTTATAATAATATTAGTCTTGCTGGACTGTTATGCTATTTTACTGGTACTGCAAACAGAAAAGTGTTATTTTTATTACTTATCGTCGATCTGTTATAATATCGAATTAATGCAACCAAAAACCTGAAAAAGATCCCAACGGTTATTTTTATTAGCTCTATCTATCGGTTATGTTATCGAATTACTGCAACCAAATACCTGTCTTATTGCCATGTTTTAGAACACAATTGAAATGATAATAATTAATTTTATTTCTTTTTGCACCGTCCATAATCATTTCTGCTTAGCCCAAAGGTATGACTGGTAGAAAATGCCATATGGCGTTAAGTCAACCTTTTGTACAAACTGTGGTTGTGCAAAAAAATATGAATAAATATATGACGGTACAAATATTGTAATACTTTCGTTCAGAAATATGTTGTTTCTTTAGGAAAGAAATTGTGATATTTTTCAGAAATATCTTAGTCGTTCATTAGAACCAAAAAACGTTAAATTTGTGACTATGTGTGAGGTTAGGAAATGACACTAAGTTTGCAAATGATAAGTCGGTAACATAAAATGTGTTACTACAATTGGGAAGTGAAATCGGCTAAACAATGTTCTGCTAACTGACAAGAGTAGTTAGTATTATTTTTGGAAGAAGTATTTTTTATTCGTTTTAAATGTTATTTTTGTGACGAGAATATTTAAATGTGAACTTTACGAAAACCAAAACGGATAATTTAATCTTATTTAATATCTTCATTGGTTCTAATTCGTCCTATGCGCAAATCAGACTTTATTTCTGATCTGAGTCTGGTTTTGACGTAAACTTTGTTAAAAAATCATGGTTACCCTAAAACTATAACTAACGTCGAAAATTTAACGAGTTGTCATTTTCCTTTGGCATTTTGCAAAGCTGCGAGCGTTTATATTATACATAAGTAATTGACAACACCATTAACTTAATGAAAACAATGGAATGATAAGTACAATTTGGTGCGCCATATCCACAACGGCCACACACCGGTTTAGCCGCCGGCTCTTGCTAATCTGTAGCTGCCGGGCGGAATAATAAGATTTGAGCTGTCTACTAGAATGAAGAATAAAATCATTTTTTTTAATTACAAATTATTCCAAAGCAAACTGATTTCCTTCATAGGTAACGCTGGCTTAATAACAAACATGAACATGAAACATGAGTCAAAATTGCATGAATGTGAAAATCAATTCTAATATCAATACATTAAACAATACATAAATTACATAGACGTTTAATAAATAACATTTCTGCTTGCACTGTCGAAATAATAATTCGGCGCGCGGCGTGAGACTAGCGTGGGCTCTCCTCGAGAGGTCACGCGAGCCGGCCGAGTCGTGCAACAGCCTCGCTCTGTCTCGCTCTTGCAGTACCTACTAAACTCACCAATCTATCTATCCGTACTTTTTACTCACTCTCATAATGGGGACTGAAACTGAACTACTGAGAGAGCCGTATTGGACGGTCGTTGTGCTAGTGAACAAAAGATAAGGAGGAACTTGATTTCTGAAGTACAAATTGCATTAATTTATGAAACCTACTCTACTTTTACATGATGACGAAACGCGACGTTTTAATTTTTTTCATTTATTTAAATTTATTGATACACACAACAAATTACTGTCATAAAATATAAAACATTTCAAATTATTTATTGTATTAGTTGTAGGACATCTTGTCACGTTTTATTTTATAATATCTGGATTTTGTTGAAAAGAAAAGAGAAAAAAGTTCAAAACACTGATAAAAACAAAAAAAACATATAAATGGTGCTTATTGTACTGGGATTCGAACCCGCATTTTTTAAATCCGAGGCCACCTTACTAATTCGCTGCGCCATCGAGTCATTAATTGTAGTAGCGAAATTTACCTTTGTATTTTAGTTACATTATTTTAACCCTATTTTAGTGCTACAGCCACTACAGCAATGAGTTTAGCGCCATCTATTGAGAAAGTAAACACGTAGACTAGTTGCGAGCAATCGACATGCTTTTTCCGTGAATCCAGTCTACGTAGCGCCATTTATTGGAGTGCTGAACACATGAACTAATTGCGAGCAATCGACATGCTTTATTCCGTGAAGTCCATTCCATCAGTCTACGTAGCGCTATCTACGGCCTTTTACATAGCCTTCTCAATACTTAAATTTAGCCCGCAGATATTAGCCCGATACGGCGGAACCGTTTTCTTGTATGAGATGAGGTATCTGTACTAGTATTATAATATCTGTGTCAATGATAACACTTTGAATCTTTACCTAAAGTCATGTTGTTTACAGTCCAACTTGGCTCATATGCTTAACTTCTTGATATAATACTGGTAGTTAGGTACACCCTTATACTACTTTTCAACTGCTAAATCGATTTCAATAAAGAAGTATATGTGTGGTGCATACCACAAATTATCTTATTTTTTTTAATTATCCATGTTTAATTTGTAGCTCTTCCTCATATTCACTCGGCCACTGGCGTACATCGTGAAATCGAATCGAATTTATCGGACACGATTATCGATACATCGATATCTTCATCGCACATCCCTACATAGAACGTTATTCCAATTTAACGCCGGTTGGTTCGTCAAGGCTCTGTTAGAGTAAACACAGACGGGTTTAGTTGCAATTTTCATGAGGCTAAACGCGAACAAGATTTTAGGTTAACATACTGCTGTAATAAATGTCAACGGGCGCTTAATATATAATAGTCGTAGCTAACACAAAACCTGATAGACTAGGAGCTAAAATACACATTCCCAGTTTGTAGGTTTAGAGTTCTGCTCGTTAATTACTGTAAATAAACAAAGGTATCAGTGAGATAATAAAACGTCGTATGAGAGACATTGACTGGTTTTGGATAGTGAATATTTTAACTGAAATTATTAATTGAAATATAACTATACTCTGATTTTTAATTAGATAGACCAGAATGACATTTGGTGGGTGGCCACTTTTTCGTAATTTAAAAATAGTCCTAGGTCCTTAATAATCGAAAGTTTCAAATTCATTCAACTGTTATATATATGATATCCGGTTCCGGCGTCGTATTGTAAACATTCGTGTCAACATACTCCGTAATTTTTAATCATTAATAGTGTAATTAACGCGATTAAAGTTCGTTCGTGGCTCGATTAACGATCATAAGATCAAAAACGATCAATTAAAAGTGAAATCGTACCAAATAAAAGCGTATTTCGTGTAAAAACTGTGGAAATTTGACCATAAAAAATAACCTAAAAGTGCAATTCACTGCAGTGCAGCCAACCTACCAACACACAAACGTCAGTTAACGTCACCGTTACCTTGACAGTTGTGACAGTACGAGTGTTACCAGATAGAAGAAAATAAAAATTACCACGAAACAAGAGTTGCCATAACAATAAAGTTACCCAAAAAATATGGAAAAAAGTATGGAACTGTTGCTGTCAAAAATTAACGAGAGACTTAACCACCAAACCGAAGTCATCACTGCATCAGTATCAAAAAATGTTATGGAAGCATTAGACGAAAGGATCAAAATCATAACTGAAGAAAATACCAAACTTAAAACAAAAATAACCACTTTGGAACACAAACTTAATTCATTAGAACAAGACAAAAGAAAACATAACCTGGTCTTTTTCGGAATAGAGGAGGTTGGGAAGTCAGAAGCTGAATTGGTGGACTATATAAAGGATATTGTCATAGATACAGGACTACATTTAGACTGCACAGAAATCAGCAACATATATAGAATTGGGAAGAAAACCAACAACAAAAACCGTCCCGTTGTAGCCTCCATTACATCTATATGGAAAAAACATAGTATTTTGAAAAACAAGACCAAATTACCACCAGGCATATATGTCAAAGAAGACTATTCGAAAGAAGTACTAGAGAAACGTAAGCAACTACAACCGCAACTGGAGGAAGAAAGGAAAAAAGGAAACATTGCTTTTCTGAAACACGATAAATTAATAGTGAGAAAACCAGAAGATAGAACAAGGGACAAACGAAAGAGGGAAGAATCCGGCTCACCTAACCTATCAACAGTGAAGAAAGTAAACACAAAAGGAAACGCAAACGACTCTCTCCCCAAGGCACAAGAGATAAAGAATCCCAATATACTCAATTATGTTGAACGAGGCATACGAGCATCGACATCTGAAATCCCAAAAAACTTGTAACGACCGCCGGCAACTGGAACAAAACTAAACAAAATCACACAACCTTATACAAACCAAAACAAAACCACACCCCAAGCCGGCCGGTCACCGTGGGGCAAGATGACCAACACCCTCCAAGCAACACTCACATTGATGGAAACCAACAATCTTCACGTACAAAAATAGAGAATCTATATATAGCCACAATAAACGTCAGAACGCTAAGTAGTCCTGAAAAGCTCACTGAATTTAAACTATCATTAAGAAACATTAAATGGGATATAATAGGACTATGCGAAACACGGCTAATAGGTGAAAATATTGAGCAACACGATGAATTCATACTCCACTACAAAGGAGAAACCCAAGGCATGTATGGCGTCGGGTTTCTCATAAAGAAAAGCTTAGCGCACAGGATTGAAGAGATCACAGGAATATCAGAGAGAATAACAGTCTTAAAAATGAAATTACCTAATAACTCTGGTAAAATGGAACCATGGACGATTATACAGTCTTATGCACCAACTAATAGCGAAAAAGACGATAAAAAGACTCTTTCTATGAAACCCTACAACATGAAATTGAGAAAGTTAATACTAACATAATTGTCATGGGCGATTTCAATGCGAAAATAGGAACACAAAAACCAGGCGAAGAAAACATAATGAGTAAATATTCTTATGGGGCTAGAAACGAAAATGGAGAAAGAATGATAAACCTAGCACTACAAAACAATTTATTTATTCTGAATAGCGCGTATAAAATAAAAAAGTCTAAGAAATGGACATGGTGTTCCCCAGATGGAAAAACTAAGAATGAAATAGACTTTATTATGACAAACGACAAAAGATATTTTACTAACATCGAAATAATTAGTCAGTCACAACTAAACTTCAACACTGATCATAAAATGGTAAGAGCGACTCTAAAAACCAAAATACCAAAGAAAACAAGAGCTTCATATAGAACACATAAATCACTCCTAAGCAAAGGAGACGACAAAGAACTGTTAAAAAACCTTAAAAACGCCTTAAATAATGACAAAGACAAACACAGTACATTACAAGAAAAATATGATTCATTTGTAGCCAATCTAGTAACTGAAACCAAGAAATCAAATAAAGATAGTAATTTGATATCAAAAGAGACAAATATACTGATAGAAAAACGGAAAACACTATTTAAAAACAAAACAATCAAAGACGTTAAAGAACAGATTACAGCCTTAAGTAAACAGATTAGCACAAACCTGAGAAACGAAAGAAAGGAGAGAAGAAACAGCATAATCCAAAGACATATAGAGAAAACAGGTGGAGTGAAAAAAGCTTTCAAAAAATTAGCAGATATAAAGGATTGGATGCCAAGCATTAAAGACAACAAAGAAATCGAAACAAGAAATAGACACAAAATTGCTAAAATAGCTGCAGATTACTACCGTGACCTCTACCGTAGCAAAAACGAAGTGAAACAAAGAGAAATCACAGAGCTAAAGAAATTAGACACAGAAGAACCGCTACCCCAAATTCTATTAGATGAGACCATAAAAGCTATAAAATCACAAAAAGATGATAAGGCACCCGGTGAGGACCAGATTACGAACGAACTCCTGAAAACAACCATAGAAATAACGGCACCAAAACTAACAGAAATATTTAATGAAGTCCTAGAATCTGAAATCATACCAAGTGAATGGAGTAAATCAACCATAGTGCTCATATATAAAAAGGGGGATAAGAAAGATATAGGTAACTATAGACCCATAAGTTTACTGTCCAACCTGTATAAAATCTTCTCCAAAATACTGCTGTCACGAATTACAAGAAATATGGAAGAAAACCAGTCAAGAGAACAAGCAGGTTTCAGACGCAACTTCTCGACCCTTGACCATATCCTAGTAGTACAGCAGATTATGCAAAAATACAAGGAGTATAATAAAAACTTCTACTTTGGATTTGTCGACTATAACAAAGCCTTTGATTCATTGGAACATGAAGCCATCTGGACAGCACTTCAAGCGCAGGGTGTACACAATCAACTCATCCGCATCCTGAAAAATATATATTCAAAAAGTACTTCAGTAGTAAAATTGGACAGAGTAAGCGCAGAATTCCCAATAGAACGAGGAGTCCGACAGGGCGACCCAATTTCGCCAACACTGTTCTCAGCGGTGCTAGAAATGGTGTTTCGCAAGCTAGACTGGGAGGAGTATGGCCTAAACATAAATGGGGCAAACCTCAATCACCTCCGTTTCGCGGACGACCTTGTCCTATTCTCTGAAAGTCCCAAAAGCCTAGAGGCAATGCTACAGCAATTAGCAAAAGAAAGCTTAAAAGTGGGACTAACTATGAATACCAAGAAAACCAAAGTTATGACCAACTCAGAAAAAGTAGACATCATAGTCAATCAAGAAAAAATTGAGTACGAGGAAGAATATATCTATTTGGGCCAAGTTATATCCACCACAGATAACATGAAGAAAGAAATAGACAGAAGAGTTAATAATACTTGGAAACGATTCTGGTCAATGAAGGAAGTAATGAAAAATAGCGCACTCTCTATTTCAGAAAAAAGGAAACTGTTTGATACCTGCATCCTTCCGTGTCTAACATATGGATGCCAGACCTGGGCTCTAAATGAAAAGCATCAGAACAACCTCAAAGTTTGCCAGAACTCCATGGAAAGAAGTGTGCTAGGAATCAAACTCAAAGACAGGATCCCACTCCAATTCATAAGAAAGAGGACCAAATTTAAGGATGTCACAAAAACAATCAGATCTCTCAAGTGGAAGTGGACGGGGCACATTGTCCGTGAAGAGATTTCCAAATGGACAAAAGATGTCATAGAATGGTACCCCAGAGGAAACAAACGAAGCAGAGGCAGACCAACTACAAGATGGGACGATGACATAAAAGAAATAGCGGGACCAACCTGGACACGATCAGCCAGAAACAGGAAGAAATGGAAGGCTTTGGAGGAGGCCTACGTCACAAGACAGACTGCTACATAACATCAGTGAGATAATAAAACGTCTTATGAGAGACATTGACTGGTTTTGGATAGTGAATATTTTAACTGAAATTATTAATTGAAATATAACTATACTCTGATTTTTAATTAGATAGACCAGAATGACATTTGGTGGGTGGCCACTTTTTCGTAATTTAAAAATAGTCCTAGGTCCTTAATAATCGAAAGTTTCAAATTCATTCAACTGTTGTTTATAATCGATTGTAAATATTCAAATAAAGTCTGTTTCTATAAATGAGGAATCCTACAAAGGTCATAATTATTTCAATGAATTAATTTATAGAAAGTATTAAAAAGTCAAATAAGGTAAGACCATACCTACAAAAATATTTGTTTTGCAAGAGAAACCTAAATTTTTCTACTCCTTACAAAAACTGTTTTATGTATTACGTTTATTTGTAGCTTTATCTAACGTTTAACATGTATAATTTATCCTAATAAGTAAAATCACATTAATGAAAATTCATATCACAATTTCAATAAATCGCGTACAATTGAATTGTTACAACACTATGGGTACTACACTAGCAACATTAAAAAATAAAAAGTTCGATTGAAGCTGTCATTCTGGTCTATCTAATTAAAAATCTGAGTATAAAAGCATAGTCAATCAATCAATCTTTAGATTGAAAAAAATCTAAAATTACCCTTAATTATTCAAAAAGCTTTCTTTTAAATTTTGAGAAGGTATGTTCAATAGAACGATTTGCAGCCCTGAAAACGTTATTTCAATTTCACGTTAGCTGACTCGGCAAGTCTAACAAGTGCACCCGTGTTTACAGATGGAGCTTGATGCAATTTTCAATAGAGCTTACTTAAGCTCAGTGAGTGGTACCGAAAACGCAATTTTCAGATGCTCTTACTCAATTTGATAGTCTACATGAACTTCATATTATTATCTATTAGGAACTATTTACTGTATAAGAAACCACATGAGTAGTTCCATAATGTCTATAAAGAAAATGAATATTAAGTTCTGTATACTTTTTTATGGAGTATGAAGCTTTTCTTGAAAAACGTTCACACTTCATAAAAAACATCTTTGCTAGTTATTGTTAGTTTTGAAATTCGGATAATTCAAAGTTATTCAAAGTTCTAATTTATTGAGCTGTAATGGGTAATATGTAACGTTTCCTTTAATCTTTTTCAAAATCCAAATCATATTTGCGGATTTTATAGAGGTACTTTATTTGCTTATTAAGCCCCATTCCCATTCATAGTTTGCCTCTCACAAGCCTTGAAAACCCAAAAATCCGTACGTTTACGATTGCATAAATACGAGTTCGTCACAAAAGCCGAAAATCATCGTAACAGAATATAAATATTCATGTTCCAATATTTGCTCTGCGTACCGTGCATTTACACGTGCCTATGAATTCGTATTGTGATGTATTCGTTTCCACGAGTTGGGATTTACTTTTATGACTGTATTCTGTTTGGCGCTAATGTTGTTAAAGTTTTACGGCATATATTTGGCGTATAACGTATTTATGGTATTTACAGATTTGAAGCTGCTTTTATATTTGCGGTATTTAATACATACAGCCCGGCTGAATATTGTAGAGTTATGATCACAAAATCAGTCAGATGTTAAGATTACTTAATTGATGATCTTCTTTTTCTTTTAAGTTTTGACGGACTGGCAGACTGATACAAAATTATAGATAGTGCCATCCACGAAGGCGCGCCCCACCACTCGTCCAAATCCTTTATAGTACATGTGTGCAAGCTTTTGAATTGAATTTGGAACATCATAATGACTAATGAATGACAAGCACACTTCAAAAAATACATTCGAAGGGAAAGATGCTCTACTTGGATATGGTTTTAAGTAGGTATGGTTAGTTACTAGAAAAGTAATATATTATTTTTAAACTGCACAAGCATCATTTTTACTATAGACGTAAACGAAATACGTAAAAACGTTTTATAACATTTTAAAAAATGTTTAAAAACTTTCTTTAAAAGAGAACCATCGGTCCACCGGGACTTCATACGCATGAATTGTTTTTCCTTCGTACACGTAGGTCCTAGCGTAATGTTTTATAGCCTTCCCCGATAAAGTACATCCCGGTAATATTATAAGTTACCACATGTTTTTTTTTATTTAAAATTGTTTATGGTGTTTAAGTTGCCATTATAATTCTTTCAGTAAATTAAATAATGACAGTAGATTATATCAGGTTTATTTTTTAGTACAACACACTGGCTTTTCCTTAACATTTTAAAAATAATTTAAGCAGAGCCACTTTCGTGACGAGTCTGAATATTTGAATGACGGCCGGCTCGCAACTGACGCGCGTGTCTCCCCCCGCAACCCGCACCTTCCTCAATCAAAAAAAGAGTGGGGCGCGCCTTCGTGGATGGCACTATCTATATCATTCATCATTATTATTAGCCAAAAGACGTCCACTGTTGAACATAATCTTATATTTAATTGACCATTGATATAGATATTTTTATTAAAACCACACAAACTCATAATACTCGACTACTGATAACGAAATTTAACTATTAATTGAGTTAACTATCGATCACGCAACTGGGCCTAAAGCATACCCATACAAAATTGTACCTCTTTGTGAAGAAGCTTGACATGGAAACTGGCTACATCGCTGACCGGTTCACCAGCTTCTGTCACGTAATATACCAGCAGTGAGCTGACTGGTGCCATGTCTGCTGTCACTGGGAATCTGGGAACAAAAGGACATAAATCATTATAAAATTGCACCTTGTTACTCCATCTATGGTAGACCGCGAAATTGAGACCTCGCCTGCGGGGCGCAGGGGCGCGGGGGAAACGAGAGCGGGTTGCGTGAGAAATGCGGGCGGCGCGTTAACACCCGCTCGCACCGCTCACTAACCGCGTTCTCGTCTCCTCCCGCCCCCCTTTGCCCCGCAGGCAAAGTCTCATTGAAGCGGTTTACCTATAGCTTATTATTATCGCCCATACATTCTCACAGATCTATCCATTTAAACAGACCATTTGTAATGTCCAGTGACATTTGCAAGTGTGAAATAAAGAGAAGACTGTAGTATTTTTCATTAATGCTGTATGATTTTATACCCCCTCAAGAATAAAAAAGTAAAAACAAAATGACCTATGATTCAAATCTGGAACCGGATGCCAGTCAATTAGACTAAAGAAACAGCTGAGATGTATGAACACTGTAATATTTATACAGGGTGTTATTGCAAGGGGGTGCCAAATTTTTGGAGGTGAATGAGACCGTCAATATGAACATCTTTTACTATCGGGTCATGGTCAAAATCTTAAATAAAATTTCAGGTTCCCCATACAAAATCAGTCACCTACATTGACAATAATGTATGGAGAGGCAGAAAATAAAATTAATAATTGAATGTAAAAGTTGTTCATATTGATGGTCCCTTTCACCTCCAAAAATTTGGCACCCCCTTGCAATAACACCCTGTATAGTGAAAATCGTAGGCTTTTACTTAGCATTATTTTGGATACAATCATATCAACGTTTATAATAGTACAAAGCTCGTGCTTTGATTTAAACAAAACTGATATTGATGTATCTTAACTGCTTAAATAATAATGCATAATGATATTACGTGGTATTACTGCTTACGTATTAACAAAACCAAATGGTATATTCGACAAACGAATCCGATTAATGTTTACGATAGAGTTAATGATGTGATATTTAATAATCACAATAGAGCTTTTCATTTTGGATTCACAGACAATTAATTAATTTAATAGTGTATGAACGTAATATGTAGTCGGAAATCGGATAGTACGAAAAACAAAAATTTATATTAACATTTTTAAAATTAACATGTTAATATTGTATGATTAGCAACTTAGGGAATTCCGTACCAGTCACTTGCTTGGGTTAGACGATTTATACTTATAAATAGAAGATATAAGTTTACTAATTAAAAACTTATTTCACAAATAAATGATTGCATATTTTACTAAAATGCTAATGTCATTATTTGTTATGTAGTTACTTTTGGCATAAAAGTCTTTTATTAGCTTGATTTCAAAGATTGTCTAAATCTGAGTATATACTTATTCAGACATTGTCTGGGTGAATAAAAAAAAACTTTACAGTTTCATTGAAAATTCAATTTGAGTAAAAATTCAGCCTCAGCGCGAACATTTTGGTTATTTTCACTGAAAGTTAAGGATTGAGTTATATACTGGGGAACCCTTTTTCATTTTTGTAACATTTTTCTGATCGATTTATTTAAAAATGCCGTTTTACTTTCGTTTATTCAAAATACTTGGCGAGCGAGAGCCTATGTCGTCTCAGATAAAAATATTCAGTGTAAATACATATACTATGAATACCTACTTATGAGTTACTAATATAAGAGTAGTCTAACTATAGTCTAACTATTGCGGGATAAGTACCATGTGCCTTATTATTTATGAGCTGTGATAATGTAGAGTCAATAAAAACAAGGCAAAATAAAGTGTTACAACCAAAAAACAAAGCACAAAGCCCCCAAGTTTTCGCAAAACCAAATAAAACTGTACCAGAGATTTTCCTGGCTTAAAAACAGTGCATTTCCCCAAGCTGATAAGATAAAAAGCGGCTATAGCCCCCAACGGTCGCAGGTGATGAATTGGCCCCCCGGGCCCCCAGGGCACCGCCGCATTATGAGTTATATCGCTCTAATGAGAACACGCGTCTTTTGCGTCACGGAATTTGAGGATTTTTACGGTAGAAACCTCTTAGATAACCAGAGAGGTGATTTATAAAATATTAGGAAAAGTAACATTCAGTATATATTATAAGCTAAATCAATGTCCTGGGGGCAGGGTGTATTGCAATTTTGCTTAAATCCGTTCCGTTCCCATGCAGTTCAATTAGCACTCGGCTAACAGCTAGGTATTGCGATTCAACTTAAGAAAAATTTAAATATCTTTTTTTCACTCACTTATTGGTCGAAATTAAGACATGACATCATTACGAATTTAGTTTATCCATTCAAAAGCAGAGCAGCTTATGTGAAGAAACAAGATAATACACACCCTGTGATATTGATTCTAATATTGCTTTATCAGAAGAAGTAAACAGTTTTAATTTGTCCCGAAAGCAGACATTATACCGTAATCCCATGTCACCGATGTGTTACTGATTATGACTATTTAAGTTACCTAATTTTCTTGAAAATGTTCTTCAGCCAGTTTCGCATCTGTTAACCTATTTCTGCAAGTACACCATTTTCGTCATTTGTCTAGCGACATATTTCGTCACTCGTCATGCCCGACTAGTTGCGAGCTAAACTATTCGTGTCAACCCAACCCGGATCGGTACAATGGTCCACGGGATATATTGAACTAGATGTCATGTTGTATGAATGTTCGTAGTAGGGCTGAGAAAAGTACAATAATTGAGTTATTGTTTCTAATAAAATACTATTGCGGACATCGATACCACGACGTCACGACTTTTTAAGGTTCCGTAGCCGAATGGCAAAAACAGAACCCTTATAGTTTCGTCAAGTCTGTGTGTCTGTCTTTCCATCCGTATGTCACAGCCACTTTATTCTGAGACTACGAGTATTAGCATCACACAGCTGAAACTTTGTAGGAAGGTGTATCTTATTTACTCCTTTCCGATTATGATACAAAAAGTTTAAAAAAATATATATTTAAGGGGGGCTCCCATACATGAACTTAAAATGCAACAAAATGTTTTTACTCAAAACTAAGCGTGTGGGGTGGGTGTTTATGAATAGGTCTTTTAAATGATATTGAGGTTTCTAAAACCATTTTTTCTAAAAGTCTAAGGTTTGAGATGTAGACGCTTCCAAAGTGGTAAAATGGGCGTCCCCCCTATCTAACTTTTGAACTAAGAAAGTGAAAATTTAAAAAAATATATATGATGTAGATCTCAACAAAAACTTGCAACGAAAATTAGTTTATACGAGATCGAACCGGTAGTTTTTGAGATATAGTACATTTTTATCAACCGCAAATGTAAATTTGTCTTTCATACAAACACAATGAAAAACAAAGTTATTGTTGCTGTCAAAAAATATTGTGATATTTTCGCTAGGTGGAAGTAAGTGGACCCCGAATTCAGTTTAAGGGTGGTACGTAACCCTCAGTGCGTGGGTCCGACTCGCGCTTGGCCGGTTTTTGACAGTATCGTACGTCGCGTACACTTTGAACAAAAAAAGTGTTTACAGTTTGCGTAGCTGAGATTACAAACGCGTTATTTGCAATCATCTTCTAAATGTTTTCATTTAGGTAGGTATGAATTTATGAATATATGACTGATATTTCTAAATTTGAGGTTGACAACCCTATATTGTGGTCACAAGTTGTCATGGAATCTTACTCTGTAATTTTATCCTGTAAGATATTAGACTTGGACTCAAGATCTTATTTTCGAATTACTTAAAGGAATGTCTCCTCTTCCAATAGCAATAGCGGTCATCAGATACGTGAACAGCTAGAAACAAAAATAACATCGTATTAGATGTGTAGGTGGTAATGTACAGGTTTAAAGATTGATCAAGATAAAAAAATATGCGAACGAACGAATGAATGAATAAAAAATACCGTTCAATGTGTCTATGTCAGCCTCGGAATAAGGTTATGGTGGTTTTGACGAATGAGCCCCGCGGGTTTCGCCGACGTTACCCGATTCAACGTGTAGTTTTTTACCAGTTTCATATTTTTATTATAATTGGTTAACTGGCTGGTATTGATTTCTATTGAAATACTGGCTTCAGGATACAAATAGAGCGTTTTTATTTATTTATTTAGATTCGTCTTTTTAAATTCAACAGTTTTCCGTTTAAATACAACGCGATCGGCTACACAGAGAGCACTTTTCAGTCACTTCCAAGTTCCATAGAATGAAACGAAATGTTTTAGATAATAGAACACGATACTAAATAAGGAAATAAACTCAAGGGGCGTGCCTATGAGAAAAAACGCTTTCTTGGCGACTCTAAATATAAATGGGTCAACATTTAAAGCGGGCGATTCCCGAAATGCATATAAATCACGGCGAATAAACTCAGCTGTGTCTGACAATTTTATTTTTCAAAGTACGAACAGCTTTGGACATTGTTTTTCTGTAGGCCTAACATGCATGACACACTATTTCTTTCGATCGACATGACAAAATTAGTCGAACTATGCTATTTTATCATATTCTCTAACATGCCAACCACGTTGGACAAATTTATCCACAACGATAACGAGATATGTCAATTTCTAACCATTCACTCAATTTTATGTCAAATTTTGGCTCAATATGATCAACTTGACACAATGACAGATTGACTCGATATTGCCCACAGATTAGTAAGAGAATATCTAATATTGCCCACAGATAATGAATTCAAATTAATAAATATGTTAGGGATAAAAAATGTTCCACGGGGACTTTCTTTTCAATATTTTTACACTTTATTGTTTTTTGAGAGCCTAGGATAAAATATGGCACGACTCAGTCATATATTTTTGCTCTAAATATGTTGTTTATGATTTGTCGTCGTCGCTAATGGTGGACGATAATGTTACACGGCGAAATGTCAAAATTCGATAAAAATATGTGTGGCATGTTAGGATTCAATGATAATTTTGTCATATTTCGAATTTTGACAGTACGACATGACTTTCATGGCAGCCATGTTAGCAACTGCGGGTATGTCGATTTTTGACAAACAAACGCGCTAAAATGCCTCGATAAATTTTTATTGTCCCTTGGCCGTGTAAAAGCTTCGCACGTGACATTGGCGGAACAGTGAGCCCCAGCTGGCAAACTTAAGTTCGCTCGCCACACAAATAAAGAAGAAGAAGAAGAAGAAATTTTTATCACGGCGTGCATCTTAAGCCTGGAGTTCGTTTCAGAATTAATTTTTTCGACGCGTAGGTATGTCTGTAACACCAACCGTCTCTCTGAGTACCTAAGGTATCTACAATGTGAATTTATGTATGCACGTGTGTCTGTTTTCACGGAAAACGGCTGAATTGATTTGTATGAATTTTAGGCATTGAGATACATTGAATTATGAAGAACATCAGACATAACAGTTTTTGATTTGGAATGTCATCCTATCCTTTAAGGGTAAAAATGGTAATAAAAGTACGGAAAGTGCACATATTGAAATATGGCATTTTAGGCTTAATTTTATCGACGGAAAACATATTTAAAAAGTCTAAAAAAAATCGCTATTTATTGTATGGATTTTTTAAAGTTTTTAACAAATTTAGAATAACATTAAGAAAATTGTTAATGGAAAAGAGTTTTTATTCAATTGACGAGTTTTTTAAATGCGTAGGAAGGTTCACACTGCCTCCATAATATAACTGTATTTGTGGACATACTGTTTCAATGATGACTTGATGAATAATGAAACATCAAAAATAAATTTTTATTATATGTAATTTAATTTTTAATTCCAAATTCAATTTCAATTCTTTTAAATCAATTTTAATTCTATATTTTTATGTCAACTTAATTAATTTTATTTTGTGTAATTTGCATGCTATAAATAAAATAGCTGAATAGGCTTAAGGAACACAACTCTTAACATCTGCTTTTGTATATACCCTATTTAATGGCAAATAAAGAATTTTGATTTTTGATTTTGATTTTGTTCCCTACTGTGACCTTCGTGTAAATAAAACCTTGTTTCTTTCAAATTAATTAATTTGTAACAATTAATTGAACTTAAAACTGATCGGAGATGATCAGGCGTCCTCATAACTATTAAAACTGTACAGATGAAACCTTTAGAAAAACAGCCTACCATACATATTATGATCCAAAAGCAGTATATACCTAGTTGAATCTGTACTGGAGTTTTAAGTGAATGGCACTCAATCTCTGTCATAACTTGCACAAAACTGTTGTTTATAAACTTGTTTTCCTGAAATGGCCTCATTATGCAGGAGTCATTAAAAAGACGTTATTTACAGAGCTTTAAATAACGAGTTCATCAGTCATTTTAAATGCATTGCAAATGAACGAAATCAGCATAATTGTCAGTACGATTGGTTTCGACAGGCGTCGTTTGTAAACGAACTCTTTAATGGAGGTTTTTTTTTAAAACAATGAACGTACTTAAAGTCCGTCTTTCTTGGCAAATACTGTTAACAATCTTGACATTCCTTTTAAACGAAATGGTGAATTTTAAGCTAAGACAAATACAAATAACAATTGTACAATATACAGTGCAATAAAGTTTAAATAAATAAATAAATAAATAATACAATAACCACTTAAGATAACAATAACATACAATAACACTTTTAAGACGAGTGCCTGATTTTTACAGATGATTATTAAAACATCACCATTTATTTAATCAACTCTCTCATTAAAAGTTCGGTGATGCATTTTATTGCGATATCGTTATCGATTTTCGATACGTGTCGAGAGAAAAGCTCTAGAGATAAATTACTGTACTTCTGAAAAAAATCAGTGATTAAAAACCGGCTAAGCCGGGCCCCCTTAAATATATATTTTTTTAATTTTTTGTCTCTGAATCAAAAAGCGGTAGGTAAATAAATTACACATAGCTACCAAGTTTCAGATGTGTTATGTTAATAGTTTCAGAATAAAGTAGCTGTGATATACGGACGGACAGACAGACAGACTTGACGAAACTATAAGGGTTCCGTTTTTTGCCATTCGGCTACGGAACCCTAAAAACACAGCGCCAGAATCTTGAATATCGCAAGATTGCAGTGACGAATCGCACAACTTAATGATGCTGAAGACAATAAAATTTACAGCGTCCCTTATCTTCCTTGATGGCGTAGTAAATGAAACTTGCTTACTTTATATCTCGGGGCTATTAACGTTATTTGTTTCTGCGCCTAAAATATTGTCCTTTTAGTGGACGTGTAAAAGTAAATGAAGGGTTTTATTTGCAGTCGTTTTCGTTCGAAACAGTATTTTTGCTTAGAGAAAGATGAAAAAGGAAACAATATTTTTTTTCTTTTCCCAAGAATTATTTTTTCACACTATGGCTCCAATAAACCATGGCATAAGCAAAAATTTAAAAAAAAAAACCAGTCAAACTGAATTGCTAAAAGTAAATATTAATAAATCTAAAAACTTTAATTGTAATTAAACAAAGCGTGTTTTTTACAAGTGCAATTTATATTATAAACAAAGCGTGCTTAAAAATATTACCAATATTTGCCTAAATGCTGGAAAATCATTTGACTGTTTGGCAATTAATTCAACTACAAATAATTGCTAAAATACGGGTAAACTATTCTGGTCGTTTATGCAAACGTATGCACATAGCTGATAAGGCTTGTGAGTTAATTTCGGGTCTTTATTAGCCTAAAGAGGGCCGTTAGAAAGTTTCACGGCTGAATCATAAACTTTCAGTGTCATGGAATATGGCGCAATGCATATTCTGCTTATCACATAAAGGTCACTACAAAATTAGGTGACTAAGGCCTGATTTCTTCATCGATAGTAATGGTAAAATGTTACCAGAGTGGTTAAAAAGATACGATTGTGTGTATTTCGAAGATAAAAAAATCCTAAACCAACGGTCGTTAAATAGCCAGTCTATTCTAACATTTAGGCTATTTTCTCTTCGGAATATCAATCGGAGTCGGAATCAATCGTAAATATTCAACCGCTGGTAACGACATTTAACCATTACTAACGATAACGCAACTGGGCCTAAGGTTGAGGGTTAATTAGTAGTTCACTAATAAAAAGAGCTGCCATTGTCATGTTTCGTCATCGGCTTGCCGTTATGGTGACGGCACCATCGTCGTGTTATGTCAGCGTCAAAATTTGTTTTACGGTTGTCGTTTGATGGTATAGCGACTGCAGGAAATCTACAGAATACTTATATAAATCCACCGTCTCTTATCAGTGCTAATCTGCGCTCTGTGTGTAAGGTCCGTGTCACAGGAGCCACTTTCATAAGGCACCTAAACTATTATTGCTAGTACTTACGTGTAGTTAAACCGACACAATTCACTGACATTGGCCGGGCTGGGAGCAGGCACCGCGGCCCAGTGCACAGCGCAGCCTCCGCTCGTGACGCCTTGACGTCTATAGCGACGACTTCAGGAGTCACCATGACTACAATGTGTGGTAGTAAGTAGGTAGTACTCACGTGTAGTTGAACCGGCACAAGTCGATGTCATTGGCCGGGCTGGGAGCAGGCACCGCGGCCCAGTGCACAGCGCGGCCTCCGCTCGTGACGCTTTCAGGAGTCACCATGACTATAATGTGTGGTAGTAAGTTGATATCATATGTAGTAGTAAGTAGGTAGTACTCACGTGTAGTTGAACCGGCACAAGTCGCTGTCATTGGCCGGGCTGGGAGCAGGTACCGCGGCCCAGTGCACAGCGCAGCCTCCGCTCGTGACGCCTTGACGTCTATAGTGACGACTTCAGGAGTCACCATGACTACAATGTGTGGTAGTAAGTAGGTAGTACTCACGTGTAGTTGAACCGGCACAAGTCGATGTCATTGGCCGGGCTGGGAGCAGGCACCGCGGCCCAGTGCACAGCGCGGCCTCCGCTCGTGACGCTTTCAGGAGTCACCATGACTATAATGTGTGGTAGTAAGTTGATATCATATGTAGTAGTAAGTAGGTAGTACTCACGTGTAGTTGAACCGGCACAAGTCGCTGTCATTGGCCGGGCTGGGAGCAGGCACCGCGGCCCAGTGCACAGCGCAGCCTCCGCTCGTGAAGCCTTGACGTCTATAGTGACGACTTCAGGAGTCACCATGACTACAATGTGTGGTAGTAAGTAGGTAGTACTCACGTGTAGTTGAACCGGCACAAGTCGCTGTCATTGGCCGGGCTGGGAGCAGGCACCGCGGCCCAGTGCACAGCTAGGCCTCCGCTCGTGACGCTTTCAGGAGTCACCATGACTATAATGTGTGGTAGTAAGTTGATATCATATGTAGTAGTAAGTAGGTAGTACTCACGTGTAGTTGAACCGGCACAAGTCGCTGTCATTGGCCGGGCTGGGAGCAGGCACCGCGGCCCAGTGCACAGCGCAGCCTCCGCTCGTGAAGCCTTGACGTCTATAGTGACGACTTCAGGAGTCACCATGACTACAATGTGTGGTAGTAAGTAGGTAGTACTCACGTGTAGTTGAACCGGCACAAGTCGCTGTCATTGGCCGGGCTGGGAGCAGGCACCGCAGCCCAGTGCACAGCGCGGCCTCCGCTCGTGACGGCGGCGAGCAGACGCTGACGACAGCCGCATGACGACCAGACGCTCGCACTGGCTATGCCGCCCGCCTGGTGGAGAATTAAATAAATAATAAATAAATATGATCCAGACAACACACCAATTGTCTGGTTTCGTGGTAAGGAATTTGGATATTAACACTTATCGATGCTTATTGTTCAACACACAGTGTTATTAATATTTAATAAATATAATTATTATGATAGAAAGATACTCGTAGATAGGGCTGCAAAAATATCTGAAAATATCTTCCTTTTATTCCATTCATTCTGAGAGTTATTCAGATATTTTTGCAAGTACTTCCACTGCAAGCTGCAGTCAAAACTCATATAGCTATTGTTTTTCTGCAATGTTCGTGATATATTGAAATTTTATGATGTACATATGTTATGTAAGTACTTTAATACAGAAGAAAATTTTATCTTGTCTGTCTATCTATCTGATTGTTTTAATAAGAACCCGACATTCTGTAGTGTTAATTAAACCAAGAGGGCTAGAATTAATGTTTTATTAATACAAACAAAGATTTTATTTTAACAATACATACCTGAAGTGGTGTAGGCAGGTTTTCCACCAGCAGATAGCACTTGGATGTAGAGTTCCACCTTCGTATCCTCTCCCGAGCGAGCACGTAGTGTGTTTCTATCTCTTTCCCTTCTACAGCGACCAGCTCAGCCTGAGAAAGACAAAAACATATTGAATTAAATGTTCTTATTGATTTCCAAGTAGGTAGTCAAGTAAGATATTACCTCTATAGATCAGATAAAATTGGTTCAGGTTGCCAATATTGAAAGTACAGATAATGATTTGAAGAGGTAACGGTAACATTATGTCCATGAGCATTCAAAGAACTAGATTTTCAAACACCAAATCACAATTTAGTTGTGAAAAACAAATGAAGTTTGCACGAAATGTGTTATTTTTTCTTTGCTGCCAGTGCTGTTACGTTGCGACAAGTTTACCTCAGTACGTAAGTAAGGATTATGTTCAGTTCAGACTTGACAAAGGATATATTTTATACTTTACTGTATGAATTTGACCCTTTATTCATTTGAGAAACACACAACATTCGATTTCATACATAAAAAGGACACACATACGTTATTATTTATTGCTATTGTTGCTTAATTTTAGTATTCGCTCACAACTGACTGATTGAAAATTAATTTAATCAGTCAGGTATCAAACGAATGCCGAGAGTCGCATAACAATGGAATTTTTATTGTGTCTCGTTTACACATACTTGACGAGTTAATCTACCACAAACAATCCACTGTTAAGATAAGTTGTAATACACAATTGCGCATTCAATTATGAACTCAAAATTTAATGATCATTTATATTATGACCAGTTGTATACCTTTATAGCAATTTCAGTTAAAAATTTCAACATTATCTTGTGTAATATCAACTGGTATTTCGTATAAAAGTTCGTATGGAAATTCATTACAAAATAGGGATAGTCAATATATTTGGAACACACAAAAGATTATCGACCTTTTGTTTCACAGCATACGGAATAAAATATCTTGAAATACTCGTATATCAGATCGGTGAAGAAATTGTTTACACACAGACACAGCCAGTGTTCTGTTTTGGAAGTTTTATGAGGCCGGAGCAATTTCGGCTGAATCATTAGACTTCAGTTACAAAATATAACAAAAGTTTAACTCTATGTATCAAACAGTATCTTGATTACCCTTCACACTAACTTACTTGTATGCCCAGTGAATAGGTACGTTCAAATATATAAAAAATAGAGAATGCTGCAGTGTTTGTTTAACTTTATTTGTGTAAGAGAACAAAATACATAGTACTGTTAATTTCATAATCTACCATAACGCCGATTTTGATCATCATGCCTTTACATTTTTACACTCTCCAGACGCATATATTCACACTTTTTAATATAAAACTTGGCATCTTTTAAGCTGAAGGCCTATAAAACCCGTTCCGGAATTCAATTGAGAACTCCATACTAGTGTTCGGATCGTACACAATTTCAGCACTACTGAGACATATTTCACGGCTTATTGCAGTATTTTGTATAATACTGCACGGTTGTAAATCACAGATGTTCAAATATTCATTTTTGGTTACGCAAAATTCGAATGTGCTGAACTTTTAACGCACGATTGGATCTAACTATGGAAATTCGTAGATATTGCAGTAAGTGAACTCAAATTGAAATCTAGCGTCACAGATTGAAAAAAGTTTTTGGTGATTTTAGAGCATTTTGTCGTTGTGAGAATTATGATAAGACAATCATCATATTATCAGTTTTAAATTTCCAACCAGCAATTCTTCACTCGCGACTTCGCCAGCGCAAATAGGAGTTTATGAAAAAATATGATAATTCCTATAATGCAATTTATTATTGTCTTGTTGACTTGTTTATTATATTTTTAAAGGACATACCGACACCTCCTACGCAAAAGTCGCTAACTTGAAATCGCAAATTTTACAGGAGAGCCGATTGAAACTTCAAATGCGCACTGTGCTCTTACCCTTGAAACTATCACCTTGAAATTTGGCATAAGGGCTGTTTTTGACGACTATATTCAGATTTTTTTGTTGGTTTTATCAAATTACTTACAGATATTAAGATATCACACTTAAAGAATTATGCGTCGGATTTAATAAGTTTTTTTTTAATTCAAGTGTCATTTACAGAGTTTTGCTTCGGAAAAAAATATCTGATAAAGTCAGTAAGTGGCAAATAGGAAGTTATGTAATGGAAGAATGGACGTATTTTATTTCGTAAGTGGTACTTAATGCTTTATGAATAGGATGAGATATTTTTAAATTTATAGATACATAGTTTTGTTAGTATGAACTTTGAAGTCTGAACTATGAAGAAGTGCTTCGGACCCACATAATTAAGGGGTGCGTGGGAGTCTCATGGTTTTATTATGTAGTATTTTATCTGTAGGACCGGCGTACTAAATGACGTCATGGCGTAAGTTCGAAAGTCTTTTTGTCAGCAAAATACTATAAAGAGTTGTCAATGACAGCAAAAAATACCGCCATCGGACAAGGCATCACATCCTTTGATAGGCGTTTGCGGTCACGTGGCCAAATGTGCGTTTTGGAGAAACTAAATTATTTAAAATATTAATAATCCTAATTAAAATTCATAAATTAATTGGTTTTATGATATATCTAAACCATAATTCATCACAAGACCTACCAATATTCTGATTTGTTTTTAGTGGAAACTAGCCTATTGGGGTCAGGATTAAGATATATAAGAGAGATCAGGATAAGATACGCTGGAAGTTCACCGCTCATTTCGAAAGTAAGCTGCTGGGGCAGACTAATGCCGAACATTGGTGGGTGCCGCTAGTAGACGCCTATATGCCAATATGGGCGTTCTGCGGTCCATGGCGTTATACAGGCCCTTACAGTAATTCGGAGCTACCGTACAGTAGCGGAAAATGCAGCTGCTGCCATAGCCGGTACGAAGTCTAGGCGCTCGATACCGTGGTTCTCGCCGCCGTCTTTGAGTGACACGAGAAACAAAAGTCTCTGGACTTGAGGCCAAAACCCTGAGAACTTGAGGTGGAGCGCCTCAAACTGAAGGACGAGGCTATGCAGATCTGGGACCTGCAGATAATCAATTGAAACGTGGGCACCGCATTATATATTTGCTCGCTGCTATACTTTGCTCGAGGGAAGTCTGAGGCGCCAACATGAACGCCTAACACACCAAGCTATTCAGATTTAAAAAGGTCACTTTAGCGAGCTTTGACATATATCTGCACCACATCAACAGTGATCCAGAATCAAGATGTCATCACTGCCCAGCTGATGAAGATACGGTTCAGCATACCCTAGAAGTGTGTCTAGCCGGCACCGATGCATCGGTGTGTTGGCTCTTCACCCAACACACCGATGCATCGGTGCCGGAGCCTCCTGCTACCTCTCCGTCGCTCCTTCTGGGAGATTACGGTCTCTCAAAAAGTGAGCACCGCCTCCTATCTCTCTACCATTTGTGCTACGACCGCCCCGATATGAAGAATTTACTCCAGACTTTCTCTTTGTGTGCATCGCGCTCAGCTGCCCAAGCCAACACTGATGATTCGTCGCCGATTTCCTGGAAACCGAATAAGGCTCGATGCCCTACACCTGTCACTCCTAGATGGGTCTCGAAAGGTTGACATGGTGATGGTGTGTGGTGGACGGTTTGCCGCTCGCTAAAGGAAACCCGTGACAGTGGTATGTGTGTGTCCCATTCGCTGTCTGCTGGATAACAGGATAAATAATTTTCTCCTGAATACAGGTGGAGCTCGCAAACTACGTGTCTCAGTCAGAGGCGAGGCTGTGGAAGAATACCCAGGGGCTGAGCTTAGGGAGCTAAGGATTACCCTTAGCTCCCCCCTCATAAATGGCACCAGTAAACACTGACTGGTTTTAAGTGGGTATACCCAATACCCAACGCATAAATTAAGTAATGTTAAAATTTGATAAAAACAGCCTGGATGTCTTAGGAAAAAGCCAAGTATGGGCTCGTTACAAACATAAAATTTACAAAAAACAGCCAACGTACACTTGCTGTTAGTTTTGTTACGAAACTCGATTCCCGATACCTCCTAACATTTAGAATTTTGTGCGAAACAGCCATATAGCAGGCTGACTTATGCAATATAGGTTAGGCAGTTTATGTCAAAATTGGCTGCATTTGGCGCTATAATTACTGATTTTTACAAAATACTTTTTGTTGAATGGCTGCATTTGACGGCTCGTATCTCCGCCGTAATAAGAGATATTGACATAGCTGTCTTTGCAAAAAATCCGGCATGTCGAATTTAGCATGGCTTTGTTAATAAATCGATTTTCGAAAATGTGCTAGTTAGCTGCTTTCTGCAGAACTAGGTTATTATTCGCCCAAAATATTTCCTCTTCTTCTGTGAAGTGTGAACTCACAGAAAAAGTGACTCTGTAAAAGTAATAACACTAAAGACTTAGGGGGCATGCTCAAATTTGTTTTACCACGTAATTATACCTAAGTGACAGATACATATAAAATAATGAATTAACTAATACGAAGCAAATCAACCTAAGTGGTACTTAAATAATATTTTTAAAATAAACCTCCAGTGCATAAGTATGTAAGCGGCAATTGGAACAAAAATTATAGTAAAGCCATACGGCACATAAGTCTGTAAGTGTCAGTTAAAGCAAAAATCATTGCAAATCTTCCGTAGCAAAACTCTTTAAGTGGCAAGCGTCATTATGAATTACGAAGCATAACTCTGAAACTGGTCCAGTTACGTGTATTTGCGTCGGATTAGTAGAATTTATTAGATTGCCGTAAGTTTTACCTCTAAATACCACAAAAAACAAGCAGTGTACAAAACATTATCGTGGTATAATTTTAATTCAGTTGAAAAATATTCTAGTTAATCATCTTATTAACTTAGCTGGATTTTGTATTTTACTTGAATCCCTCACATTTATATTTATTTACTTTTGGATCAAACAAGCGTTTTTTAGAGTATCCTTGAATTGTATCCTTTTTGAACACATGTTTGTATTCACTTCCTAGCCGTTTTCTTTAATTAAATCATATTTTACTTGAGTACACACCCGCGTCCTACGCTCTCCGCTGCAATACTGATGAAGTGACAGATATCCCCCCCGGTCCGCTTCGATACGCCCCGCGCATATGCGGTTAAACAACAGCTAGGCAGATATGCAGGGAACACTTTTTATAGATAGACACATATACAACTGTAAATTACTAATATTTAATGAGAATCTAAAACTTTTTGAAGGCCACCTTATTAAACCGACCTCGGAGAACACGAAAATACTAAAATCGTATTTCTCGATAAGTAACAGTTACAGAGTTTTGCGAGGGAGGTGTCGATACATTAATTAATAAGGTCTAAAAGTATCTCATTTAAACTTTCGAGCATAAAAGTTAAATAAAATAACAGTATGCGTGCATTAAATGAAAAAAGAATTAGCAGGTAAAGACTCATATTCAATACTGTAGGGATTTTATAACGAAACTAACAAAATCGAAACGAGGTAAATATTTCTTAATATAACAATAAAGTTTTTACGCTGAATTTAGAAGTCGTCACAGATAAAATATCAAGCCAGCATTATGACGTTATCCGCAAACGGATATCACACCGTAACATATTTTATTTGCTTTTCTATGAGGGAAAAAGAAAAAATCACAGAAGAAACAGTTCGTCTTCCTGTACATGATCCGGTTAATAGCACTTTTTGACGGAAAATTAGCAAATGCCATTTTTATGGTGGTAAGGTGTAAAACAAAAAAAATATAAAGAAACGCATTAACACGTTCCGGGACAGTGAACGCCTACAGGCGTCAAAACAATAAAACATCGATTGTGTCTGGAATAGTGTTCCGGAACGTGTTAATACTATGCCTATGCCTATTTTACTGACATCGACAAATAAACCATGACTAACGTATTTAAATATGGAACGTCATTGCATAATTATAAGTATTGGACAGTAACGTAACCTTTTATTACTAGGGACATAGTGAATCAGGCCGTACGTTTACAGCTATAGTCAATAAATTTCAAAAAAATAGAATAAGCTAGAGTCAAAAAGCAATTAAAGCATCATTATTATCATCACCAGCCTAAGGACGTCCACTGCTTAACGAACACTTACGGTTTTCCCCAGCGACCGTTTGTTAGCGGTCTGCATCCAGTGTGATTCTGCGATCAAGATCTGTTCATCTTGTCGGTGGACTTCCTAGGTTGCCTTTGGACGAAAAGTCTCCAATCTAGAACTTTTCTTACCCAACGGCCATTCTATGTATAGTTTAGTTGGACCGTGATGATTTTTTAATTAATTTAGGTAGGCTGCTTCTAAGCTTTTTCAATGTCGAGTCAAATAAGTGAGATATTCCAATAGGCGTATTACCCACTTTATACTGAACCCTTTTCGGTATTTTCTAAACCCTCCGCCAGCGTGCTTCGTACTGATACCGAATTTTATTATGTTTTATTTTTATGTTTATTGAATTTCTCCTACTCCATAGGATTCGTTTTCCATCGAACTTCCGGGCTTGATCCCCACTCAACCTTTTGTAATATTTGATATCGTTGTGTCATGCTCATGGGGATCACTTAAATATTCAGTGTAAGAATTTATTTTAATGTGCCATAGTTTTTTTATTTTTTACCTATATCATCCAACTGCTGGGCAAAGGTCTCCACCAATTCTTTCCATACGTCTCTGTCAGAGGCCAACGACACCCAATCTCTCGCGAAGCTGGACAGATCGTCACTCCACCTCTTTCTAGGTCTACCCCTTCGTCGGTAGCCGTCTGGTGGTATCCATCGCGTGACGATTTGGGCCATAGTATTTTTGTGTAAAATAATACAAAACGTTGTATTTTATAAAGGTATGAGTATAACTACTATATGCCATAGTTTTCTCGAAAATAAAAGAAACCAATAATATTTTAATTATTTATAAATTAAATTAAAATCCCGTCGTAAATAAAAAAGTCTATCAGATTTTTTAGAAACACGGCTAAGAAAACTTGGGATAAATTATTTATAGCAAAAAATAAATGAAAATCGGTTTATCCTTTTGGGAAATACGATACCACAGACGTACAAAGACAGAATCGTTAAGCTTACCTATAACACTCCTCTCTTTTTTCGTCGAGAGTTAAAAACAATAAATTGCATCAATACTAAAATCACTCATGTCCCATTAGAGAACAAATCTTTACCTTTCGCCTTTCTATCAAAATTATTATGGTCGGTCTCTCGGAAACTATTCTAAGAAAAACTATTCTATTCGTATCCTTATCTTAATAAATTCTGTGGGATCTCTGGGTCTATCCCTTTAATGGGTTTGGTCAAAGCAAACCCAGTGAATAATTCTGTATAATCATATTAGACGAATTAATAGTTAATAAATCCTAAACGCTTCATTGAAATGCTATAGACATGAAGATCTGAGACCTGAATATTTGAGAAACTAAAGCGAACAAGACCTATTGAATGAGGATTTATTCAGAATTTTGTGTTTAATACTTTAAACACATAAACATCAGTTTTCTTCATTCAAATATCTTAGTACAACATTTCATCTCAACATCTTATATTTTTTAAAATACATAAGCAATAGCGTCTCATATTCACCCTAATATAATTTTGGTATTCAATTTTAAAAGTATTGATATTTCATAGAAAAACCTTTGAAAAGCTCTAAAAATGTACCAAATCTGGTTATCTCCGTGGCCACCCGGGTAGCAATAACATTACACTTTAAAGCTTGAAGTAAGAATGAAAGATAGGGTCTCTTTCTCAATTCTTATTTTATAATGGGTAACTTTCTAAAGAAAAAATACAGTACTTGAAAAGTAATTTCATTATTGCTGATTCAAAATTTATTCATGTCTGACAATATTTTAATTGAAATTAAAATAATATCCTGGGCAATGCAATAAATATTTTTCGTTACGTAGCTTTTGATTTCAAAGTTTAAGTGAATATTTTTATAACATTTTAATAAAACGCGCGCTTATCTCAGAAACGACTGAATCGCAAAAAAAACTTTTTGTGTTACATAGCTTATTTATCGGGGATAAGTTATATAAAATCACCCTGCGACGAGAGCGAAGGGCGTTATAGATAAATATATTTTTGTGTACTATGTTAGCAAAATGATTTACAAACACATGTGTCATACTCGTAATAACATTGGAATTAATCGTCAATGACAGTACCCGCTTAATACATATAATTGTGATAACAGAAGCTAATCTGCCCTATGCCTGCAAAGGCCTATTCGAGTTGGCGGACTATGAAATGCACACGGAGTTACGGAACCATTCTAAAGGAGGCGGAATCATCATTTATGCGCATAAAAGTGTTCAATTTAATCGGATAAAAGTGTCTACATGTTCATTTGAGTGTATGATTGGTGAAGTGCAAAGTGATCACGGTTACAAAACAGGTGTTTGTGCGATTTACAGGCCACCAAACTTAAGCAAAGCACACTTCATACAGGAGTTATCACGAATATTTGCGCAGCATGTAAGTAATAATAACAACCTTCTTTTAGTCGGAGATATGAATATAAATATCAAACAGCAAAATAACATCGTTTCCCAATACTTAAATCTTATGTATGAAGCGGGCTTTGTATGTGGTATTACTCAGTTTACGCGTATTGAGACGAAATTAGATAAACAATCTAAAACTAATATCATAACAAAGAGTTGTATAGATCATGTATTTGTTCGCGATGTCGGGTCGCGCAGTTCTACTCGAATGCTACGATCAGCTGTAATTGATGTCACACCCGCCGATCATATGATAACCGGTTTCGCTGCAGTCGACGACTCGCAAACAAATACAAACGCGCAGCATAAATATGTAACTAGATTAGATTACAACAAACTAAGAAAAGAACTTTGTAATATTGATTGGAATCCCGTGTACAATATGGTTAATCCCAACGATATTTTAAATTTTATAACTACGAAATTTGAAACCGTTTACTCGGATTGTAAAAAAACTGTAAAAATTAAACTAGGTAGAAGACAAAATTGTGAATGGATTAGTGACAAAATTATTTCTATGTGTAAGAAAAAGGAAGAATTATACGAAATTTGGAAAAAAGATGAAAGTAACTCTTCAAATCGTTTGTTATATAATATTTACAGAAATAAAACTAATAAGCATATAAATATAGTTAAAAATAACTTTATTAAAAAGCAAATAATTAAAAATTTTAATGATTCAAAACAAATATGGAAAATTGTAAATAGGCTATGTGGTAAAGTAATAAATTGTGTTGATGATATAATACTTAAATACTTCAACGATGAAACACATATAATCGCAAACAAATTTGCAAATGATTTCCGGAATAATGTGAGAAATATATTAAATGACTGTGATACGCCCTTTCTTAGTAAAAAAACGTACAGTAATTATTCTAACTTTAGCATGAGATTGAAAACAGCTACAAATAAGGTAATATATACTATAATTAATAAATTAAATTCAAATAAAAGCCCCGGCTACGACGGAATCCGTGTATCTGACTTGCAATACATAAATAAAGGGATTACACCAGTTATCACACACTTAATTAATGCATGCATTAGTAAACAACTGTTTCCCGATAACTTAAAAATTGGATTAATTAGGCCAATTTACAAGAAAGGTGCACATAATGATACAAATAACTATAGACCAATCACAATTTTGTCAGCTATCGACAAAATTATTGAAAGGTATTTTGGTACAGAAATAAACAAATTCTTATCATCTAACAAGGTAATAAATAACAAACAATTTGGTTTCCAAAAAAATAAAAATACTTCTCAGCTATTGTCTCAATTTACTAATGAAGTAAACTGTCATCTAAATGAAAAAAAAACACGTACTTGTTGTCTTTATTGATTTTAGCAAAGCATTCGATTCCCTTAGATATAACATATTATTTAACAAACTTGAAGACGCTGGAATTCGTGGGCCATTACTAGAATGGTTCAAAAATTATCACACAAATAGAAAAACAGCTGTTAAAATTGACGGAAAGTTAAGTGACATGATACCTACAAATGAAGGCACAGCTCAAGGATCAATAATTGGGCCTATTGAGTACCTTTTATATGTTAATGACATGTGCAATATAATTAAAGAAGGTTCAATATATCAGTTCGCTGACGATACCTGCCTTGTAGTAGCTCACAGACACGTGCAGACCGCGCAACGTATCATGCAAAGAAACTTTGACCTCCTATGCCAATGGGCGCATGATGCCGGTTTAATAATTAATGCTCAAAAAACTAAACTATTACACATTCGCACACCTTATTTGAAATCGCCTACAGAACCAACAATAATTGCCCACGAACACCAATGCCTACATTAATCCAAAAATCAGTGTAAATGTAAAGACATAGAATTAGTAAATGAACATACCTATCTGGGACTTACAATTGATTCTAACTTTTGCTGGAAACCCCACATAAATAACTTATGTAATAAACTTAGAGCAGTTTTATCTAAGCTATCAATATTAAAATATAAGTTACCCTATCATACTTTACGCATGTTGTATATGTCATTGGCTGATAGTTTAATCGACTATGGTATAAGTAGCTATGGCAGAACATACAAAACATATATTGAAAATATCTACAAATTACAACTAAGCTTACTTAAAACTATTACACCGAATAAAATAAAAAATAAATATATACTAAATAATGTGGACCTATATAAATATTGTAAAGTAATAAACATATATGACAAAGTAAAAATTCAAATTGTGTATGAAAACCTAGATCAAATTAAATCACTACAAGTAAAAACTAGAAGCACCGGATTGCGTAACTTATCATACCTACCCAGATATATAATACCTTCATGCAACAATGTTCATGGTAAAAGAATGTGGGAGTATTTTCTGCCATCTACTTTAAATGGATATCCTAGCAATATTATTGAACAAATAAGTAATTTAGAAAATAGTGCTAAATGTATAAAAATACTTAAGAACTACATATTGTCTTTAAATTGTAACGAGTAGTATAGTGACTCTCATTACCACGTATAAATCTATATAGGTTTTTGTTGGTATTGAAATATGATTTTTTAATGTAAATTGTTTAACATAAATAAAGAAATAAAGAAAGAAAGACGTAGATACATAATAATAACACTGTTTTCCCTCAAACTTGTTTCCAGTAACGTCCTCTTATAAGAACATTTTATAAGTTTCACAACACTCGCTGCACTCTTACAGATATGAAAACCCATTTCTGCCCAGACGTTTCTTTAAATTATTTCATTGGATTCCGAGAGCGCAACACTTTCCTATTATTGTAATAAGCGGAATGTATGCCAGACATTTTTATTCTAGAACGAAATTGAACTTCTAATTTGATACATGAAAATATGTTTCAAACATGTGGGTAATTTACGTTATCATTTTGTTGTACTTTCTCGTGTGCATAGCAAACGATGATTACAAATGAGTTGATCACTTGCGATTGGTTGCGGTATCATTTATATAAATTTAAGAACTTAATTTTTTAAACGAATAGTTTTGCTAACATTTATAGTGACAAAGGTATTATTAACTCACTATCATAGTAAGAATCTTGGACTAATTTATTGTTTAACTAAGCACGAAAAAGACAAACCTTCATTTGTCCGCACCTACGAATGAATGTTTACGTTATACTATACTATACTGTACTACGAGTATATTCGTAGTAAAAGATCTGGCGTACTACGAGTATACTCGTAGCTGAACTCTACCAAAAACCTTTTCTATTTTAAGTACTTATTTTACTTTAATCGGAAACAATTTCTAAATAAATGAATCTCCTGAAAAGTATTGGCAATCAAAATTACACACTTCACTTCTTACCACTTTTGGAAGACAGTGCACAAAATTGAAGGGCGATTCTTCGCTAAACATACTTAGGTCCTTTTTTGCCCCATTACTTGCGACACAGTGAGCAATTCATAGCTCATTTGGTTCTATTGTTCCTTAACAGCGTCCCCTTTACATGATTTATCCTTACTTCATGTAAGATAAGAGTCGATTTTATTCCAAACCAAGCGGTCTTTAAAAACCCTGTCAATAGACGAGACTTTTTTAGGAGCGTCAATATTAGAGTAACATCAACACGAGAGTCAACTCAAAGTCCTCATTCTCTAAAATAAAGGAAGCAATCTAAATCCAAATCCACTTAAAAAGCGTAGTAGGATTTACTCCGATTGAGTTATTCGGTCCAAAAACAAAATGGTGCACTCCACCTTTTGTGAGACGGTCCGTCAGCGAGTCTTTCAATTTCCCTAAAAAAACAAAGACTCAACTCTCAATTAATGAGAACAAAGGACAGGAGGCTTAGGCGGCTATTAATTGTATTTGCAAAGTTATTTATCCCTAAATCTTTTTTCGCCGAAAGGATAAAGTTTCGGCAAAAATGCGCAAGCTAAGTGAGGAACATACAATACATATTGGTACAGAAAGTTCCACGAGAGGTTTATGATCAGATAGTATATTTTGAATAATGTGAGATTTTCACAATGAATAATTGGCTTAAGACAAGCTTTTAGCAAGGTAATTGAAAAAAAACTAAACTTGTGGAAAAAGAGGATAATTTTAGAGAAAACTTAGTGCGTTAAATCTGATCTAATAGATTTCGAGCAGCAACAATACTCGTTTCTGAGTATGTTGCTAATACTTGTGTGGTAAATTTGTTTTTTGTAGCATTCAAATTATTTTTAAAAATTCACATTTAACTTTTCAATTAACGAATAGTAAATGAATCTGATTTTTAAGACTCAGATTTTCAACATTCTAATTAGATGACAGTGCTGTCAAAAGTTTGAGAATCAACAGGCTTTCGTTCCAAGCAAGCCTTCCTTACCTTATTGCATTAAGGACTTCGGAAGTTTTCTGTCGTAGAAAGTAATGAGATTGATGCAAGTTTGAAATTCTTTAAGGATTCATGCTAGATGCCATTAAGGTTACTGGAATTAATGTTCAGTGCTAAAGTAATTTGAGTGGGCACTTTATTTTATGAATACCAAGTTCAGGATCGTATTTTAGCATTTTTGACACGAGTTCTACTTTTGAATTTGTGACTAGTATAACGAAACGTATCGGTTTCGATAGGAAAATATATAAAATGGCAGTTTTTCTTTTTTTGGCAGTTTGAATACCTTATGATTGAGATAAAAAATCAACCAAATCCTGATTGTCATCTCATTGAACAGTGAGAATACACACAAAGTGGACCACTTAGTGCAAGCTAAATGTTTCATTACCAAACACTTGCAGAATGTATTCTCCATTCTCCTACATACTGTATGTATATCATGAAATCGTAGATGACCAAATTCAATATTCCTTTAATACAGCATTTACAAGCCAATCATAATATAGGATCGGGAACTTTACAAGTTTTAACATAACCATTACGTATTATCATTACCTACCTTTCTCAAAGCCACTTCTAACGTCACAAAAATTGTGCGATGCTCTTACCAACTAACATCGTTAGGAGCGCTTCAGAATTTTCAAGCACGTTTTTAAACAAACATAACCTCTTAAAATCGAGCCAAGTTTAGTCATGTTGAACTCTTAGTACTCTTGAGGAGAAACGTTCGAGGGAACTTTTTGTTTTGCTTCCGAGTTTCTGACACAACGCAACTTGAACGTAAGGCGAGGCTACACAACAAATGAAAATTCGAAAATAACTATGTTTTTTCGTCCGTAAATAAATGAAAATTTTAATATCGCAAAGGAAAGGAAAAAAAGGAAGTCGCAAAAATACGGCGGAAGGCAACACATTTTTTAAACAAAAGCTATAAGTGAAATGAACAGTTTGGTTGTTTTTTGCAACCCTCAAAAGGATTTCTGATTTTTTTAATCTACGGCGTGCGAAATATCGATTATCCTTTAAATTTAATCCTAAAGGCCGACGCAAATCTAACCATCCGTAAAAGGAACAGCAACTGATCAACTCGAGGTGTTAAGTACTATTTGTATGAAATTCCATACTGCAACGCACGTCTAATCAAATTTGTAGCGTAACTACCTCGGATCGAGATCAACTCGGGACGCACTCTCGACCATGCGTTGTCACGTGCTTACGGCTATTAGTCATCCGATGTTCGTGCAATATCGGTGTACCCTGTAAAACGTGCTGTCATTCACAAGATGAACTGTCATTAGTTGTAGCAAAAGCGATCCGTAGGCAAGGTGTCTGCTATCCGTAGCCGACCCGATGCCGCGACGTTGCTGATCATTTTATGTAACGTGTTTCCATATTGATGCCTGATTAATGTCAATACGATGTCGTTTTCTTTACGCGCGGTCTGATCTGCGCCAACCTTAAGTGTAGTCAAGGCCTTACGTAAACTAAAACCGCATGCTAACTCAGGTTATGACTTGAGTTTTGCAACTGCAGGCAACATAACGTCCGTTGCATACGTGCACCAATTAGTTGTTCGAAATACTAGTTGGTGAAGTTAGTTTGAATTATTGAGAATCGAGGTATTGTCTTTCATAACAACTTATTCAAACTTTCATTAACCTCGAAAGTATGATTTTATTTTGCTCAGCAAGTATTGTGATAATAATAAAAATGTAATAGGTATGCTACGTTTGTTAACATTAGAGCGAAGAACTGATGGCCGTTAGGGTAGAAAAGTTCTAGATTGGTGACCCTTTGACCTAAAGCGAGAGTAGGACGACCACCGACAAGATGGACAGACGACCTTGTAAATGTCATAGGATCACACTGAATGCAGACCGTTCACAACCGGTTGCTGTGGAAAACCGTGAAGCCGGCATGTTCAGCACGTCCTCTGGCTGATCATGATGATTCACAGTTGTCTTTTTACAAGTGCAATTTATATTACATGATGATGATGTTAACGTTAAATGGAAATACCAATATGCAATTTTAAAGCGCCAGTATTCCTAATGATGACTATTCTAATTTTCCATATTGGTCGTACTACAAAAGCTGAGCTGATATCCGTATTTCAAAATAAGCATAATGTCCGAGTCACTCCATTGTTTTCAAAAGCAAAACTTTTTGAGTAAATCCTAAAAATGGCAAAGGAACATTAATTTAAGTTTTACTGAGCTCATCCTCTACCTAACTTAGGCTTCCGCCTGTCTAGGCGCATTGAAAACTTTAAGGGTAATAAAACACGGTTATAGTAGTTTTATGAGGGAAATCTGCGTTTTGAACCACAGTGGAAGAACGTTGAGTAAGTATATGAGATAGGTATTCTGTCTTGCAAAACTAATATAAAGGTAAGAAACGAAGGGGCAGAAAGATGTGACGTCAAACCTTGATGAATGCACATAGAAAATATAAAAGTATAAAAGTATTTAGTAAAGTCCGGGGTATTCTAAATCTGTTACTAAAATACTATTAACATAAATGAATGTAAGGTAATTATTTTTAAATATTACGAATGTAAGGGTCTCTAATCTAGAACATTTCTGCGCCAACGGCTATCAGTTCTTCCCGCTATGTTCTCCCTCCATTGTCACTTGAACTTACTGATTCTCAGACTGGAGATCGTTCGACCAAAGACGCAACGTAGGAAGTCCACCGACAAGATGGACAGGCGACCTTGTAAGGATCGCAAGATCACACTGAATGCAGACCGCTTGCGATCGATCGCTGTGGAAAACCGTGGGGGAGGCATATGTTCAGAAGTGGACGTCCTTTGGTTGATAATGATGATGATGATACGAATGTAGAATAGCTTTAAATTTAAAGCAGAATGGTATAAGCTTATCTGTTCGATCTTTTCAAACTCAGACATTTTATTACTGGAGTGACGCCAGTGTCATGAAGATTTATTGTCTTGAGTTCAATTTTATTGTTTTCTTTGGTGCAAAATATATCAGAGACTCTGTGTTACTTAGCTTGCAATTGTGCACATTGTATTATGCAGAAGTTATGGAATGAATAATCTACAGCTATATCATTCTTTTTGGCTTCGCAAGATAATAAAGAAAAGGAAATAAAATAATCGTAAAATTTTGAAAGAGAAAGCTTGTACACATCTCAATATTTTAACGTATTTTTGTATTTTTACTATTAATCCTATTTAAAAGCCATCCAACCTCTTGAAAGGTACACGCTTATTTACTTCTAAGGTTATTTAAAAGGTTGTTCAAAACAGATCAATCTATATTTTTCGATCGCTCAACGCACTTTGCGCTAAGCGCTCCTTTTCACCATTCAGTGATTGATAGGGGGAGATGTCAAAGTTTTTCAGCCGATCAATATTCATTTATCTTGTTTTCAGTTCAACTTGATCATTGTTGGCCTCTATAACTTTGTGTGGTCTATTTTTGCTATGTTTGTGCTTTCTATGTAAAAAATAAGTAAATTTGGTTGCTATTCTACTACTATTTCAGTGGATCCGTAATGAGAGTGTTCATTATCATCATCATCTTTAAGAGTTTGGCTCTTGTCGGTGGAGTTTATTCCATTTTTTTCGGTTTTCCGCCATTTTCTTGACATCCTGATACGACACGACATTTAACGTTTGTTTTATTTGCTCTTTAGAGCCTTTTCTTGGTCTTCCTAGATTCGTTCTTTTTTTCTTGTCTTCCCTCTTAAAATAAACAAATGACAAATCAGGTGTCCCAGCATTCGCCCTCTTCTACTTTCTTTACCATTTCCAAGATCTAATCGTTCGTTTTCTCTGTTCAGAATATACGCTCCATCCGCTGCCAGCACCTCATCTCAATAGCCATCCAAATAAAACAAAATACGAGCAAAATTTCTGATCGGTACAGTAGACTTAAACTAAGGCTCTAAATAAATGTTACTGACCAAAAAATTTCCTGATCTTACTATTATCAAAGCTTTCATTTATAAAAAAATAATCTAAGCCCCATCGCATCGTAGTAGTCTCGTGGAACTCATTCCGCTTGAAATCAAAAAGAGACCGTCCAAAGTAACTGGTACAAAACCAATGAAACTTAGCCAGTTACAAAATCAATACATATCAAGTGCAAACCGATCAGTAATATAAGTACCAAGAACGGTTCCCTAACTATACACATCGCGGTTCAAGTCATTACAAACAGCTCTTGAGTTTAACGTAAACTTAGGCAGAGTTTCCCGAGACCGTCGATTGGAGATGAAAACTTACTCTGAAACATTATGTTCATACATATGAATCTATAGCTGTTCGTGTCATTCATGCCATCATGAGCTTATGAGTGAAAAGGACCAGGTCATCTAATCAAATTTAAGAGCTATGCTCTTTTCGGTAGAGTATTTTAAATCTCTAAATTAGGGATGAAATTGTGGTGGTTACCCTCATGCCATCCTCACCGCAGTTTAAGGACCGGGGTTTCTCGCTTCTTAATGCCCAGTCAAAGTCTTTCCTGATATACTATATCTTCAGCCTTCTGCCAGTACCGATGTTGCTGCTACCCAACACCAGTTGAACGCTTATTTGATGGCGGCGTTTACTCGCCATGGCATCTGATCGTCTCTAAATATTGTAGCTTTTAAAAGAGAATACCACCAGGTAAATAAAGAAAATACCTATAAATATTACAAAGTAGGTTCCTTAATGTGTTTCAGAAACATCAGAGTAAAGTTAGAGCTTTGTATGATTGTACAAATTATAGTTTTGGAATTAACAACAATAGTTTTTTTTTCTTCATTTATTCAAAACGAAATACGATTTTTTAATGAAAAATGTGCGGTTTGTATTATAATCAAACGCATTAATAATACAAACTGGTATCAAATTAGTGGTGGCCAGTCACAACGACCAGACCATAGTGCACAAGTGTGTGCGCAAATTACTTAAGTAGTAAATAAGGACTCTGGGTCAGTTGGAAAAAAAAAAACTAGTATTTCATCATTTATTTAATTTAGCAATATTTCATCTAGTATGTGACCATTAACGACACATACTGACTCCGAAATCAGCCTGTGTCATATGAGAATTCAATTGAGGACTCAATGTTATGTTAGGTTTAGTCAAAGAAGATTTATTTACTTAAGTAACCTAATAAAAGGGGTGCAATAACTACAATCAATTATACCAATCAATAACTTTTCAGCTCAACTCTAAAGATCGCCCTTGCAGTCTGCGTCGAATAATTTCATTACTCGGCCAGACTGAATCTCTGACTCATCGTATTTAGGCGACGACCACTCTGGCTAAATGAGTCTGTGCCGATGAGTGATTTTAACTGAAGCTGACGTTGGGACTAGGATTTAACTTAATTTAAAACTGTTAAAATGTAGCCGAGACCAAAGTGATTGAAATTAGGCTTTTAAAAATTAATAAATATCCGGAAATTTGGTTCCGATTTCACGTGATAGTTAGTGATGATGCGGCCTTAGGCCCGGTTGCGTGATCAATTTAGGTAACTAAAATAATCGTTAAATGTCGTTTCCAGCGGTTGAAATTTACGGTTCATCCGTTGGGACTTGGGAGCCACGATACCATGGACGGATGCACAAGCACGTTAAACTTATAAAACCCCTCACTTCTTGCGTGGGGGCTAAAAATAGCCAAACTTTAAGCCTAAAGGCATTGCCGTGCAATCGCTTTAGCTTTAATAGTCCATTGATGCATTTAACTCTGTGAAGAACTTTGAAAACTTCTGTCATTTCATATATTGTTAAAATATATATGTACCTAGTTCAATCGAGCCTTACAATAAATGTTATAGTTAATGACTATTTCGGCACATCAGCATACAGGTAATGTCGTATATCTAAGCGCGCTCTTCAATTAAGCAAGCAATGCATACGGGATGCAAGCTTATTCGTGGTCTAGTTAATATTAATGGCAATTACTGTTGTGACGATATGGAGATGTGTGAATTGAGTGCCTAGATCACTTTTGAGGGTAATAACCGGAAAATGATGTGCGTAGACTGTTGGTGTACGTAAGCTTGACATATTACACCAACTCTAAAATAATTTGTTCTCTTAAATAGAATACAAATGCGTTATTTTAAATTCATCAGTTTTTTTGGTTCATTGAAGGCAGTTTAATATTTTTTTTAAATGATTTTGTTAAGCTACTGGACCAATTTTATGAAATGTACATTATATCCTCAGCTAGAATATACCTGATTGAACAAAAAAAAGCCATCTTGCTATGGCTTCTCGTTTTTGAGAAATCCGTGAACAAACTTAGAAATTAGGCTTCTTCTGGGTGAGTTCGCTTCATCTTCTACCCTGTCTATGCCTTTAGTATAGTCTAGAGACAAGAGAAGAGAAAAACCATATATTACCATCATATTAAAAAAAGAAATTTTCGCATAATGCTTACAAGCATTAACCATTGAATCAAGTAATAGATCAGCATACTCAAAAATTATAATTTTATCGATCTCACATACATACACGTCGAATTGATAACCTTTTTTAAAGTGGATGAAAATAAACTCAAATTTGTGCGAATTTCCCTTTTCAAGTTGCTGCTTTTCTACTGGCTGAGTAGCTACTCAGTTTCAGCTGAAACTTACTAAATTAATTTAGGAAGGCACCGTTGCAACGCACACAAAGAAAAAAATGGCATATGTACTTTTTAAACAGATAGCTAAATCTTACTCTATGTAGTATAATAAAATAAAAATGTTGCACGAAGGGTATGACTCAAAGTTACGTTCTATTTCATACGACCAATCATGCTGTTTTTCACATTACACCAACTATGACTACAAAGCGACCTACAGTTGTTAGTAAACTACATTTTCCATACCAGTAAGGATACTAAACTATCCTAACTCCTATCTAGTATTATGGACTCAAAACTGAGTCGTACTCAAGTGTAACATCTGTCTGCAATGCAGCATATTTATTAAGTTCCCAGCTAGCTAATTCAATTTGGTGTGTCTTTAGGTCGGATTGTGCTGGCATGGCACGGAGGTAGATTGGATTTTCTAACAAGTCTTTTACTACGTGTCTGTTCTTAATTGAATGGTTTTTATCTTAATTATTTAATTTTGTATTTGTTACCATTACTAATATTTTAATAAAATCACTTATTGAGATAGAAAGCATGCCCTGCAAATATAGTTGACAAATTATTGCATAGGGTTTTATACAATAACCTACGTAATCTAGACCTCATTCTTTGAGGGAGTGTCTGTAACATCTTACACTTGCTATTACGATACACTATCAGGTACACTATTCTTAAAGCATGACTTAAATTACAAAAATTAGATACTATGTGCTGATTATCATCCTATAGGTCAACTTTATCGTCAAATTTGCAACACTCTCACACATAACCAAGTCGTTTAAGAAATTTCGCCGCATGGAAGCAACATGTGCTTGTTCTTATACCACGAAAAGTTATAACGCGAGTTTGAGTTTAGACTGCGGTTTTTAACGCGTTTGCACTTTGCTAGTTCCATGCCGCGTTACAAGCAAAACGAAAAGTTAGCGCTGTTTGAAAGCCTGCGATGTATGCCGTACCGGTTATGGGGTAATACTTGAACGAGTTTACGATGTAAAACTGTGGGTAAGCGTTATTGTCTTCTTGTACCTACTGCAAAGCTTTCTATAGTCTCTTTTAGAATTTTTCATATTATTAGATGAAGGACTCGTCTATCAAACATGCTGTACCGCCGAGTAAATAAGCGAAAAATCATATTATCCACAGTGTCAAAAAATCTGTAGTTTAAGTGGATCGAGACTAAAGGACTGTTGCACCATCGACAAATAACTGCTTACCAACATTTCGTATGAAGTATTTGGCAGATAACGCTAACCGAAACTTATTAAGGCATTGTGAAACAGGCTGTCAACCGGATAGGTGCAAAGTCTCTTATTGGGATTTCTTGTGACAATATACACCTATTTTGCTTTTATAAATACCTTTCTAACCAATTACTATACTATTAATTGGATTTAAGTAAGTTCCTTAACGACATACGACCCAACTCCATTACCCATAACAAAACTATCAGAAACTGAGCTAGCAATCAAGTTCGATCAAACTGCGAAGTGATAGGAACCACAAACAGGTTCCTACGAAGGCTTCGACTCCGATTAATGACCTCGAGGTCTGACCGCAGCCTGCAAATCCGGCAAATGAATTGATCCGAACTGAAATTCAGCTTCACTGGCTGGTTAGTTAACCACTTTTTGAGTATATACGGAAAGATATTTGAGTGAACTTGTTAATAGCAATAGGATATTGTCAAAAAAGAATCGCGTTGGCAACTCCATAAATTAATTTACAATAAGAAGGTACTTATATGACTTCTAATATTTAACTTGTTTATGATAGCGACACTATTTTTAATCTCCATCTTTGACTCTGTCTGTATAATCAGTTTAGTTGTTTTCCTATGATAGAATAAATATAATTTGCCTACCATGCCTAGTTGTCCAGTGTTATCGCTGATCAACCAAATAAATAAGCTACACTCACAATCAGTGCCTATGCAAAGCAAACGAAATAATTGACATTCCATCGAGCGAAGCGACCACGAGAACATGCTTAATGATATTTAAACTTGGGAAGGTAAATACTATATTTACCTTGTGATATAAGTGAAATCTGTTTTGAATGAATGAATGAATGAATGATTTATTTGCATTTGAACGGGGTACAAGTTTTACAATCCATTTGATGTCCAGCCCATTTAGCCAGTGACTAATAGCATGCAAATATTTATTTTACAATAATAATCCTCTAATATAATTAATTCACAATCAACATGACTTTGTGAAATTTATTTCTATAAATGTTTCCATTCATTCGATAATAACAAAACGCCCTTCTTGAAAGTATTCGATTTCGAGATGTTTATAGTTAAAAATATGTCCTTCAAGTATTTTTTTATAACATCAATTATCTTGCTCTCGCACTTGCTCGCTGAATTAGTTTTACTTATACACCCACTGCTAGTCCATGAAAGTCGGATTGATTAACATAATTACCTCGTCACGGGAAGGAGTTTTCTGATCAGGGATAGTCTCGTGATAAATTACATTTTGAAGACTGTAATCAGTAGATAACTTAGTTTTAACGTCTTTATTTAAGCACGAGTCGGAAGTTCTATGTAAGAAAGTAGTATTCAATCTTTATCAAAGCTTTATAGCTTCAAAATTATTGATTTACTTAGATCGGTGATAGGTATCAATTAACTAATGCTTATCAATTCTTGTTATGAGACCAAAAGGCAGACTTTTAAAAAACAAAATAGATACCGGTGCCGATTTCAATTTAACTAATTAAATATCCTGTTTATCTGTATATACTGACGTTTTTGTTAAAAAATAAAACCAGACTAATAAAAGAATCAAGAAAACCTGATGTTCAATTTATCACCAACCTGAGAAGTGACGAAAATTGTGTATTACCTGTTTGTCCACCTAATTCTGGGCTTAAGCCTACACGAAAATCCTGTTTAATTTGAAATAATGCTCGGAAATTTGAAAAGGTCACGCACATTTTTCTTTGATATAATCTCCTTTTAACTCTAGGCAAGATTAGTTGGCTAATTTCTTAAAAGCGTTCGTATTTTCTGATTTAATGGAGTGTCGGATTATTTGTCTCTATCTTGGCATAATTTATCTGACTGAATTAAGCCTCGGGAAAATCTCGCGGAGAAAATGTCTTCTGATAAGCCAGGACAAAGAGGTCTTATCGGAAACAGCAAAAAAAAGTGGAGATATGAATGATGGGGGCCATTTTTGAAATATACTAGCGGTCCCAGCGAACTTCGTTTCGCCCCAGCCCCGTCCCGCCCCGGCCCCGTTTTATGGGAATTTTCTTTGCTATAAACCTTATGGAGCCTGAGACCTTTCCAACGAATGCAAAACCGTTGAAATCAGTTTGTGCGTTCTGTAGTTATAGCGTCAGGAAGGAAAACCCGACTAATTTTTATATAGTAGATTGCAAGAGAGTACGAAACGATGGCAGTGATTGCTTGAAAGTTGGATATCTGTCCAAACCATGGGATTACCCTTGTCTTACGAAACAGAAATGTCAAACAACTTTTAATAGAAGACCGACAAATAGTCATGCTTGGTAGATTAGTTTTCAGTTCGTAATTTAGCGAAATGGTAACTTTAGTAAATAATAATAATATAACTCCTTATCGCACAACACAATGTAAATGTACAACTAAGGCGGTCTGATCGCTAAAAGCGATCTCTTCTAGACAACCTTTGGGCAAAGGAATAGACTTCATAGGAAGGGGAAGTTTGCAATGTTTTTGATTGTTAGATTCATTTGGTGCTTTAGGCTGCTGTCACCTACCTTCTAACAAAGTTCAAGTGCAGTTTTCTTCCCAAAAATGACTTAAATGACAACTTTTTTTGACTGACTTGTGTAGAAATAAGCTATCTACATAAGATGTAAGCTCTGAATTTTTGATTCAATCTTTAAGATGCCTGTAATTTGCAATCATAGAAGCCAAATTGACGGTATTTCTGGTGCACTTTTCTAGATCAGTTGTTGGCTCTAGACATGAGCGTTCAATAGACGGACTAGTTAAATCAACCGTCGACTCGACGTCAACGGTTGGACGGTCGACCGTTCTCTGATCGACTAGTCGAATTCATAGACTGCTAAACGAGTAGACTGCAGGTTCGTATCAACGCGCGACGCGACAGTCGACACGCGACGTCAACGCTTATTAACGTAGCCAAATAATACAACCCGTTTAAACAATCTAAAATAAACTTTAAGGCAAAGGCAATAAGTAAGAAAGTTATTATGACAAAAAAAAAACTCGTTCTCGTATCGTTTCGTCGTTTGCTGCTGTAGTTGATTACGTCGAAACAATCTAAAGTGAACCTTATTTTTTACGTATTAGGAACGTTATTATTACAACAAACGCGCTAGTGAGATAAGCCGTTTTGACTCGCGTTAAATGTAATCTAAGAGGGACGTAAGATAGGGTATTGTGGTAGTTACGAAAGAGAGATAATGACGTGGCTGAATGCAGATGTGTGCGTCTGTGTGTTTATTTATGAGAGCTCTTTTCACTTGGCGTAGAAAAATACAAATACTAAATTTGTTTGTTTACTTTGATCTTTCGGCTTTCGCGTCGCGCTGCATTTTGCATAGTTGTGAATTAGTAAAACTTCGTGTTTTAATGTTGTGTTTATTGTACTTATTGTTTGTAAATATGTAAATAAAGATAGTTAAAAGTGATCGTATCGTGTAGTGTAGACAATGCATTTGAATGTAATGGCGGGAAAAAGTGAGTTATGGCATCATTTTGAAAAAGACGCGAAAGCCTATTCAGTCAGTCCTAAGCCTGAAAAAGTATGAAGGGAAGATCAAAAATTTAGTATAAAATTAATACTAAATTTTTCTTAAGATTTATAATATACATACATACGCTAAACTTACTTACCTGCTTTCTATACTGTAATTCTAAAATAACGTGTCGGTCGTCGATCGTCTATCTCGTCTAGACAGTTAATAAGTTCATGCAGTCGAGAAGTTAACTAGTCGACGAATTCAACTAGTCGATCGACTAGTCGATAGACGAAATTCAACGGTCTAGTTTCGTCGACGAGAAAACCGTCGACGACCCATGTCTAACATCAGCTATCGAAATAACATAAACTTGAAGGGAATTACGTTTATTTACAAGGTGTAGACTCTGTTTTTTTTATTTATTGCTCTGGTTATTCCAAATGAAGACAAAATTGATACCATGTTTTGGCATAAAATACGCACCTAAAGACAGGTAATTATCTCTGAGATACACTGCACTTATTGTGTGTTATTTGATAAAACAATGTTATAGAGGTTCCTATCTTTGTCTTAGCATCTAAATTCTTGATTTTATCGTGTACAATATATTCAAAATATCATACTAAAGTAACCAATAAATTTGAGATTTGGAGCTGTCACGGACGTTCATCTTCGATCGAAATTTGACATACAGCGCCGAGCGCTCGGAGGGGAAGGGTGTGTCGCTCGTTGTCTTCGCTGCTACTCTTTTATTTCGTGTATGATACTAATTCCAAATTTGAAAATATCACGCTTTGCACAATTTTTATACGGCGACCAATTCGCTTTGAGGCTTTATGCAACAGGAATAAAGCCATAGTGCATTTGGATCGTCGATGGTCTATAATTATAACACAAAAGTATTCGTTCTTTTGTATCGATTAGTAGTTGTATTTAAATGATTAATAAATGTTATGTAAACTTGCATAGAAAGGAATCCTTATTAATACTATAAACAAGAAAGATGTATATGTATGGCGACTATTTCAAGGGGTTCATGAGTTATAACGAAGATCTTTTATGATATACAATTTGTATTTTCGAAACTTGATCAAACAAAATGTGCAGATACTAGGACAAAGATTATCGACAAAAATAATAATAATAAAAAATTGTCTACAAAATAAAATTGTGGTATATGATGAGCAAACTGTTTCTATCACCAAACAGTTAAATGACAATTTTAGACAAATACTGAATTCATATGGAAAAGAATAGGCAATAGTACCAATTCTATTGCATATGTATGGGGTTGCAAATAATAACCTTATTTATATAAAATAAAGTAATATTAGTAACACTACTTTATAGTTCAACAACGGTAGACCGATTTTCATGATATTTACTTTGTTGAATTGGTATTTACCTCTTACCCCTTAAGTTATTATAAAACAGGGCTGGGGCGCGCCGAGGCTGGATATTAAGCAAAGTTTTCTGTGGTCGAAGTTTTTTTTTTCACTAAAAAGTCTAAAACTCTTCAAAGGACTCCAATTTAGGCAAACCATTTCTTTTTGAAGTCAGTGCCATCGCATGGGCTCTCTCAAGTTCCATCTTAAGCGACATCTATCTGGGCATCGACTCCAAAAAAAAATGGTTTGCCTAAAATGGAGTCCTTTCAAAAGTTTATTTAAGACTCTTTAATGTGTTTTGTTTTTGAAGTCGGTTTTATTGAAATAGTATGGTGGTTCTACCACAATCTACAACCACAACCTAACTATAAAGTTGTATAGTAAAACGCTTGTATAAATAGTAGCGTTTCATGTGATGTGTATGTAGTTAATATGAACCTGTATTCAAATTGTACGCAAATGCCATGAAGTTCCATGGTTCTATTCAAGTCCATATTCATATAATATTTCATTATTGAAAAATGTATATGGACAAAAAGATATAATACCGGTGTAAACAAAATAATTAAATAAAAATTCTCTTGTTTATCATCTGTTATACATGAAATACTTGAAATCTTGATCGAAATTTTCTTAACTACATTTTCTGAATGTCAGCTATAATAACTTGTGACATATTTCATATATCAAAATACAAATCATATCAAAGAACAGCGTCACACTAAAAAGTATTTATGTGTTAATAAATCCTCATAGCACCCAGTTGGTATGACACGTGGTAGATCAAGCACAGAACCAACGGCTGCATCCACCAATAACCCTTAGTCCCCGTTTCTCGCGGAGTTTACATTCGTAAAAAAATACCTACTCTGAGAAGTCACGATTTGGGTGAAGACATAAAGAGACAGATAACCGGTACCAACCTGTACCAACTGACTAGTGATGTGCCAAGTCATCTATTTTTAATCTCGAAATATTTAAGAAATTCGTTACAACAATCCAAATAAGGACCGACTGACACTAGAAAATTGTTTTAAAACAAGATTCAAATCACGACTTGAGTCGGAAAAGTCTCTATAAAGCATTTCAATTCCATGAAATAGCCAACACGGCACAACACTGGTTAGTCGTTGCAGGTCAGTGCGTGTTACCCGCCTCTATGTGTCTTCACCCTTTGGATGCATTTCGTTTTCTATGCTGTAAGTTTTTTTACGTTATTATAACTGTACGTTTGTGTTTAAATCTGTGAATTTAGTTATATAATTATCAAAAGGAAAATGTTCGCGAACGGAATTGACGCGAGCCCTGATTCCGAACTGTATTCACTGTATTCGTAATAGGTATTTTAAATACAAAAAAACTGGTATAACATTAATTTATCACATCGACTTTTATAAGACCATCATTTTCTGTGTTCATCATACGCATAGCCGACTACCTAGAGATAAAGTATCAAAATTGTTTGATTACAGTTAAATTTTTTTTGTGTCCCGGACATATAAAATCGCACACACACATTGATAAATTCGGTAAAATCTGAGAATCTCCAGACTGTCATATGGCTCTTAATACAAAGATCGTCCTTGCATGAGAAGCTTACCGATTTAGTAATATGGCATATTTTTTAGGGTTCCGTACCCAAAGGTTACTACTACTATTATTAGGTAAGGTACTAGAACTTCGCTGTCTGTCCGTTTGTCCGTCCGTCCGTCTGTCTGTCTGTCACCAGGCTGTATCTCAACCGAACCGCTATAGCTAAATAGTTGAAAATTTTCCTAATGATGTAGGTATTTTGTTGCTGCTTTAACAACAAATACTAAAAACAAAATAAATTAAATATTTCAGTGGGGCTCCCATTCAACAAACGCATTTTTTCGCCATTTTTGCTCGATATCAATTGTTTACCAAGTCAATGGTACGGAACCCTTCGTGCGTGAGTCCGACTCGCACTTGGCCGGTTTTTAATAATTTAATGCACAGCTTGTTGCTGCCAAGTACTGCCCTATATTCTACACCCAATTTGGACAATAACGGGCGAAGTTTGAAATTTATCAAATTATATTCATGGCATAATGGCATAATGCTCTCGTTTAATTGAATTTCGTCCAAAATTCGCCACATGTTCGGCTAGTAATAAACCAACTAATTTGAGATGAGTACAGAGCCATTAGTCGCTGAATTGTGGGACACACAGATGGTGCGTGTAGAAAACATTTCAACTTTACACGTTAGTGATCCGGGAACTGTTTAATCTCTGCTGTCATTGTTTGAAATTAAAACTTATGTAAGGTCTGCTAGTTATTTCTGTCTATATATTTTTTTTCAATTTGCCATTGTATGTTTTTGTATGATGTTTAAATTAATCAGAGCTTAGAAAAGCAGGGCGAAGCTTAGATCTTTCCACTATAGTTTTTATCATAGTCACTTAGTCTGGCTAAACAAACAGACTGTAGCATCCCAGCAATTGGGCAATAGCTAAGCTAAAATGCTAGTCAAATTATCTAGATGTTTCTCAGCGATGAATGGATGATGATTTCTAAGCTTTCATTAAGCCTCTATTTACTGAGAAATTACCTTTGTTATATTATCGGGTTGAATGCTCAGGGATCGATCGGCCGCCGGCGGTCGGGTAAACAACAGAATGTTGATAAACACATCCGTGAGGGTTAATAATGCGAGATAATGATGACGATTATGTGTGTTATAATAAAAAAACCTAAACAGTAAAGCATTTTCTTGAACTAGGTACAGCTTTGATGACCTAGGCTGTTCATACAATGATTTAGATATAGTCAAAGAAATGAAGCTATTAAATTGTTGTTCATCAAACGTAACGACAGTGTGTACCTACCTGCCCACATGACGTGTACGCATAATAATTCATAAGATAGTTATCAGGGTCTAAAAGCACTTGAGCTGGAGTGCCAATCTCCCTAGACCGCCGATGTATTTGCATGTCGGAGGCGTCATAACCACTCGACTCAGTGTAATTACGCCAGTACCGGGAAGATGGATTTTAAAATTGAAACCGGGGTGCTTTGACCTACTTGAGGGGAACTAATCATTGGACTTGTATTGCAGACGGCAACAGAAACAGCTAGGTTTTGCTTGAAATGGCGGGGAATAACTTTGCAAATGAAGATACTTTCTTAGACTGCGGCGACGCTTTTTTTTAAAGCACTAAGTTGGTCATCTATGTTATAATCAATGTCTTCTATAAAACAAAATACAGAATATTGTCGACTTTATTGAAATAACCGTTATGTGAAAGGAAATATGCCTTTTTGAGAAGCCTATTTAGAGAACAACAATCTATTTTGTAGAAATTGGCACGTGTTGTGATAAGCCTTGACATAAACAGGAAATAAGTAATAATCTTATTGGCAGTAGAAAAATACCCCTTCAAATTAAATTAGACTTTACAAGAAAATAGTACTATACCTACTGTTACTAGTCAGGCACGCATGATCTAACTTCAGCGGCATCATCGCTGAACATTGGTGAAAACACGGTGAAAACGTGGCCAAATGACTGACTAGTTAAATATAATAAAATAATGTCTTACTAGTTAACAAATGAGCACTCAAAACACAGCGAAAAAGTTTATGACACCCTCGTATATAAAAATAAAATAGTCTTTATTCAGGCAATTAGAAACACATACAGTTGATTTATTTACACAGTATTCAATAAAATATAAAAATCTACATCACGTTGAGTAAAAGTTTATACTATGCGGGAGTAAGCTTCAAGCTTGTTACGAGTGCATTGTAGTTTTACGTTTCAGCTCAAAACTACGGTGCATGTTTGACAGCTTTGTTTCTAGGATAAACTGACTTGCACAAACTTCTATTACATAAAACTGGTTCAGATATTCAAGCGTCGGTCTTGTTACGTTAGTACACACAATCTATGTGAAATTGCAAAGTGGGAAAACAAAGTGATCGAATTCTGCGTCATCATTGCGAATACCATTTCTGAAGAATATTAATTTATTAAAATATACGGCTTATTTATTCTAAGAACACTGTGGCCAGTACAGGTGGCTAGAATGAAATTGATAAGTCAAAAGTGCTTATATACAAATTTCCTCAAATTTGTTTAATATTTCATTGTATACACACAGTGATGATGCTCCACATACGATATTATAAATGCCAGATTTCTGACCTCAGTTAAAATAACAGCGTGATGATATATTTTGTGTAGGCGTGACGTTTAGATAGTGAAGAATCCGAAAACGAAAATCCCCAGCTTAATGTTTGCAGATCTTTTTCCTGTACCAAAACAAATTATTTTCGATTCCGTCCAAAACGTCCGAGTAGTTCATGCGTAGTAGCCTAAAACCAGCCATTTGTATTCCGGAGAGCATTGCCTACTATCCAGGGGCGCAGGAGTTTCGCAAGTTCCTGGAAGGCAATTAATGACGCAATCAAACCAAATTAGCTTTCAGTTTGAGGCGCGAACGGCCTATTTGCACTGCTGATCCGGAGATGTATCATTTGGCATGAGATTTGAGCTTAAACACAAGGTGATAAATTATGAAATGAATGTTGGGATACAAATTACTGATGCTGCACTGAGAAGAAAGTGTATTTCGAAGACTAAAAAACAAAGAAGCAACTGAGTCAGACAGGGAATTGAACCTTGTGTCTTACGCTATCCGAAGGGCATGCCGATACTACTCAGCCACCGACATATTGGCAAGTAAATGAAATGAAATGAAATGAAATGAAATGAAATGAAATGAAATGCATTTATTTGCTTATTAAAAAAGGATACATATATGGTCTTAATTCTAAAGTAAGCTCAACTTTTGTATGTTGAAATTTGCAAGTGCTTTCTTTAACGCGTAGGCTGTGTCACCTTTTCAATGTTTGCGAGATTGCTCTCTCAACATTTATAAAAATAATTACTTCTTTTCCTCCGAATCAAAAATGTTATATTGCAGTTCCATCTAGCTTATTGACGTTTCGCTTTTGTTTTTTTTATTGAAGTAGTCAAAGGATTTTTATCAGGTCATTTACTTTAAACGTGGAATTCTCGTAAAAATATCCTTTGAAGCGAATAAAAAGCGTTATTTCTAGTGGCTTCCTAAAGAATTAGGTCGGGGTAAAAACTAGGGCCCTCGTTCGGTAATCTATTTAGTACGAGGTCTAGCCATTTTTCCCCAGTTAGGAAACTTGAATAGAAAATTCATCTTGTATTTTCTTTGTGAATAAAGGATATTAATACAGGCTGGAGTATAGCATGAAAAAGGGCTATTAGTATCAATCTACTACAAGATAAAGCTCGGACAGGATAATATTTTTTCTTACATTTTTTATATGGGACAGTGTTATATTTTCTTTTTCTTATAGGTGCGTATAAGTTTTTTTTGTTATTTATTAATGATTCGGTTATACAAATAAATAAACAAAAATAAATGGTTGCTGAAACAATCGAGTAAAACCGTAAAATGTTAGTAAAACTTACCCTAGTTCTTTTTCCGATCAAATATTAATAATTTAATATGAGCAACCTTAACGTAGTCATTTCTATAAAGTAATGGTTATATAAAATCTTAGGGTCTGAGCCCACTACACCGTACCATGACCGTGCTAGAAGAGTATTAAAAGCAACACGATACGCTCTACTTTGCCCACTGAACGGATCTACAGCGTTCTGTCTCACCGTTATATGAAGCGAGAGCGTATTTTGCCGGTGCTGACACGCTCCATGCATGACACGCGACGGTGTTAGTCGGTGACGGAACGGTCTAGTGGGAACAGTGTCATAGTTTTCAATATAAAGTTTTTTTTTGCCTGACACGTTCTAGGATGGTCATGGTGTGCTTCGGTGTAGTAGGCACAAACCTTTAGCCGTCTCGTTATCTCTGGCAGGAAAAAATATTCAATAGCAGCTGCTTAATAAAAAAAGATTTAAATCCGCCTGGCACGTTTCTAGCACAGTCAATGGTATGCTACGAGTAGGCAGAAACCTTTTTTTTTTTTTTTTTTTATATACGTTATACAGACAGGATTCAGTCGTCGCATACTATAATTATTGCAATTAGCAAATGTGACTGGACCGTAGCCCATAGATAGTATACACATGTTTGGTAAGCTAATGTATTCTACTAGGACAAAAAAAAACTTATACAAGTTAAAAATTCAATTTAACACAAAAAGAAGAAAAAATTTAATTGAATTAAATTAAATAATAATATTTTTCTAATGTTACGGCGAGATCATTTCTGCCTTAAGTGTATTGGATATGGCTTTTTTATAATGAGAAAAGTTACTATTGAAAAATTCTATGTCTTTGCTACTGCGGGACAGCTCGTTGTACGTACTGCACTTTCTGACTAGTGGGTTGTAATACGACATGTTGTTTCTGTACACCTGTATGTCAAATGTGTTGGGATTGCGAGACCTATGCCGAATATTAACGTTGAGAACCGAGAGAAGACCTGGAGCATCAACAGTATCTCTGGCAGGCAACAAACTTTAACAGCAACTGCCCAACAAAAAAAGTTTTGAACCCTTGACTAACCTGCAAATTGACGAACGGAGCGTCCGCCATGACAGTAGGCACGATGAAGCCTCCTTCTCCGGTCGACATGTCAATATCCTGGCTGTAGATATCGGTTTTGTCATCATACAGCTTGACGCGAACTCGTACTCGCTTCTCTGTGCTCATTGCTTCGACCTAGGAGAATGGAAAGATTTTTATATTAATCGGTTTTATGATAATCATAACGTGCCTAATAGAAAAAAATGAAGAATCGGTGATGATGGGATGGCATCTTTAGGCTGTGTTGCACTGTAATCGAACCTTAAGAAGTACTTTTTTGTAGCTTTAATACATAAAATAGGTCAGTACAGAACTCAATAATATTATCTATATCTACACTTTAAAAAAACTAGTTACTCGGAAGAAAACGAAATACACAGAAAACGTGGCCCTGAGAAATCAAAACCTATATTTTCTTCGACAAAGAAAATTCGGTGAACCGTTTACGTATACGAAGTGCATGTGAATTGAGGCCCTAACCTTTAAAGTCTAAAAAATGTTGGTTGTTAACTGAAGAAATAAAATTCGACATTATAGGATTAAGTCCTAAAGAGCTCTTATGGTGCTAACATGTTTTACCAAACATAATGGCCCGAATTAGTCTACAAAACATTATGTACGGCTTTGTGTTACAAACCAACCCATCAAACAGTGTCAACTAATAACTTATACATGCACGCTAAGAAGGGCCTATGTTGGCATTTTAACAGGACCCATACCCTAAATGAAAACGATATTGCGAGACTTAAGTCTCATTAAGCCATTAAGTTCAGTCAACCCGACCTGGCTTAAGGCCAAAACCTGTCGACAGAGGTTCGGTATGAATAGGCCTAATGAATCGCGATTAGCTATGCCACGTGACGACATTGAATGATTCTGGATAAGAAACGTGATTCGGCATTTTAATTGGACGTGTATCTTATGCTTAGTTGGCTTGATAAGGGGTTGAAATAAGATTTAATTACAATTTAATAGAGATTTCTTCATTACTCGTATTTAGAATGTTATCCTGCAGGTTACGGACTTCTTTGTTATGCTACGTTCTAATTTAATTTTAATAATATTATCATGAAGCTGGGACTATATGTATATATGAGTATACATGAAATTCATCTATACTTAAAACTTATGGGAATCTGTTATGAACATTCAACATCATAGTCCAATTCACATTGAGCTTCCGTTAAATCCGGTTGTTATATATTTTTACAGATGCAAATATCATAACAAATATTCGTATTCTGTTGTAAACATCACACAATCAGATCTAAAACTCCCATGCTCAATTAAATTTACAGCCATGGATAATAAATGCCATGTTTTACCATGTTCCAGCATTCGTAACATTTTGTACCGTTACTTTATTACTCGTTAGGCAAACAAAGTGCAGTTTAAGCTTTACGATCGTTTCTGTAATTACACTGGATTTACACGACATGTTATTAAATATTCTCTTTACATTACTGCCCCTTTCAAAGAGCGAGCAAAATGAGTATGTGAGAACAAACAACTTGATTTTAAGACATTTAAACGCCTAAAGAAAAGTTTATCAGTAAATTCCACATTTATCAATATTATACGTAATTTTAAACACAAGAATAATAATTATTATTATGTTGTGTCATTTTCATTCTCGGGACCATGGGGTCCCGGACCTTTGGAAGGCGTACATTATTCATTATTTATTATTATTATTTATTTATTGCAAAAAATACACAGTAAAATAATAATAATACATAATAAAATCAGTAAGACAAATTCGGCGCGAGAAATAACTCTTATATCTACGACTAGGTAATAATAATATCTATTTAATAATGATTTATTTTTACCAGTGTATTTTAAAAATGACAGCGCTTTATAAGAAAAGATACGTAGGTATTCGTGTCTATTCCGTTATCGAAATTCGAAACCAAAGAAGGCTTTTCCCCAAGGGACATGATCCCCTCATAATAAGTCATCATTCATCCTTTTGAAATCATCCCTCTAAAAGTACCTACCCATAATCAATAACATGGTAAAAAACACCAATTGAAAAATGAAAAAGGTTTTTATCTCGGTACCTACGATTAAAAAACTACTCGTACATCTTGAGTCTTATCCCTCTATTTATAAGGATCTTCTTAATCGACTTTGAAAGTTATTTACTGCCACCGAAATGTATTAGGTTGTCCTCTTGCCAAGACTTGGAAGATACATGGTGATACTAGAGAGTGCAATCGTCCAACATTTTTTTATATCACAGCTTCTAAACTGAATTTAATATATATTTTTTAATAATAAAAGCCAGATTTTTTTGCATTGACTTGGGAATCGTGGGGAAACCACATACCCATAGCTTATGGCAATGTGATGATGGATGCGTCATGTCTGACTAGTAACAGAGTGAGACATGCCTATTCACTCATTTCTTGATAGCGTCCAAATCATAGAGCCTAGACAATACTTCGGTCGGAAGCGAATTATAATTCTTAGCGAAGTGGAACATAAACATTTATTTAGGTCGAAAACAGTGACGTGCTCGAAAAAAAAACAGAAAACTTTTTAATTCTATAATCAGAAATAGATTTGGCAACTATTCGATATGAATCTAAATGACATGAAGCCTAAAATGGACACTGCTAATCAGCCTGTGACGGCTTTCAGATAATTGACTGGAATACTGGAAATACATCAGACTGACCTACATTTCAGCGTTAATTATGAATCACGTCGTTCATAGCGTTGACAATTTGTGCGCAATGTTCAGTAGTTTTGACTGACTTGCAAGATTTCGATGATAAGCATCATCATAGATACCTATAAAGTTTTTGTTTTTTTTATATAAATTCAGACTACAATTACTTACCATGCTTGTTTTGTGGATATTGAAATGATTAAAAATATTCTTGTTTTAAATCGATATAACCGTTAACCTACATTACATGTATACATACTTAGTTTGGGACCAGATGGCGCTGTGTGAAATGTCCAAGGATATTTATTTATTTATTTATTATTATTATTATTTATTATACATGTAATGTATATACTACCTCACATTTGAGGTAAGGCCTTTGCCCAGCAGTGGGATGCTTACAGGCTAAACTTAACTTAACTTTAACATGTATACATATAAGACTGTCAATCGCTATACTAAAAATCATCGCGACTGCACGCACCTAGCCGGGATAGGTCGTTAGGTACTTTATTGAAGGTGGTACCTACCTACCATTGGAGTTGACATTCTTATATGAAAAAGGCTAAAAATCTGATCCACTTTTACGAAGGCGTGTATCTACGGAAGCGCCACTTTATTAAATCACATTTCCCTGCAAACTCGCAATACGCTCAAACTTTTCCAAGTATTTTTCCACGATTCTTCCTTCAAGCATCATCAAACTTGGATGAATTTGTCTAAGGCTCGAAACAAGTGAGACTCGGTGAAGTTCAGTTGCAACGAGTGAAAATAAAATTAAACTGCAAAACTTTGAGAAACTGTTTAAAATTTCAGTGATTTCGCTCGTGATGGTTGCTTTTTATTTCCACTCGAATAGTCTGACGTTCGGACGAGCTCACTTGAAAAATTGTTGCGGAAAACTTCAGAATATCCGAGTCTATTATGAAACTGAAATAACTAAATTATAATTTATGAAAAGGCATGTACCTATGCCATCTGTGGTATGGCTTTCGAGCTTACTACACGACACGGGAGTGCTTCGACTGACGTAAACTCGCTACGATTACGTGAAGAATACGTTCGTAATTGGGGTACTGAACACACAGTACAATGACGTTTACCTAGCACGAGTTATTAGATGCCATCAATGTGAGGTCACCTCGAATTAAGTGATAATATTTGAAGGGCTGATTCAGCACAATAAATTAATCATTTTTTGTAGAAAACGCTTTGGGTTTTTATCGGCTAGTTTTTGAGAAAATTTGAGAGAAAGGTGATATTTTTTTCGCATTTAATTTTTTTATGAATAAATACTAAGATTAGAGAATAAGAAGGTTTGGGCATTGAATTGAGAGAGGCGAAGCCGATGACGTCGATAACTTGTCGAATTGTTAGGGTGCTGTTTAAAAAAAATGATATTATCTATGTTAAGGAAAATAATTAAAATTAAAATCTCGATTTTCCTAAAAATTATGATAATGTCCTGTTTCTATGATGTATACCAAGCCACTGTTAAAATATTATCACTAAAAATGATTTGACCTTATATAGTTTTATTATTAAAGTGAACGTGGTTTGTGGCAGTTCAAAGGAACGATAGAACAGTTTTTGTCATAATTATCTACCTAATGATTGGAAAGATCTGCAGTTGTTAAATGAAACAAGTTGTTAACCAATTATACTCAAAGAAATGAAAGAGAGTCGTGTAAAACCTAAGGCGAGAATAAGATGAAGGTCAATGTACTGATTTTCTATCATAACATGAATGTGATATACCTACACGTGTGTGGTGTGTCTCGAGAAAATGAAAAATGGGTTTTTAAAAGACAGGAATTCATAAAATCTCAACATGACTTTTTGCAATAAATTCATATTGAAATTCCGAAATTATAATATCACATGGTAACCTTTTTAAAAGTTCGATGTATTGATGGCTGAATGTGAAGTCTGAATGTGGGTTACTGAGTTCTTATAACGAAAAGCCCGCCTAGGCTTTTACCACTGAAACATTCTATCAGCTGAACTTTATTGAAATAATTTTTGAGCTGAAAATTAGGTCACTTATGTCAATGCAAGATTTTGCTGCTATATTTCTTTGTGAGATATTTGGTGAGGTTTGCAGATTGATGATTTATTCCAAATTCAGGTGTTCAATGAATTCAAAATTTTACGTGCGTATCCATTGAGTGAGCGGCTCTAGATTCAGTTAAAAGTATATTTATCATTTAGTTACAAGTTAAAAACAATTGTAGAAACAAGATTTTCTTTTTGTAATACGATTGAATGAAAAACATTTCGTTAAACGTGTGCTCACTCAGTCCTCACAAACGGTCAGCCATATCTTTATAATGAAATAAGTTTGCCAATTCATTCAGTGTTCTTTATTTTGTCGAAACTCTCTTTAATTATAGCCTGTAATTTCAGATCGTCAAGTATCGTATTTAAAATTTTACTATTAATTCCTTGTGCTCACTCCATCCACACGCTATTGAATTTCTATGAACCAACTATAGATTCGCATTCCATAGTACACATTGTTTGAATTGGCTAGAAACAGGATTATTCAGCATAAAAACAAACCACTTTTATAGTGCGTTCTTGAGAAAAATGGATCCCTAGTGCTCACTCCGTTCGCCAACGCTAAATGCTTGAATATCTTTTTCTTAATTAACTCAAAAGAAATAGTGAACATATATTTTTTTGTACAAAAATACCATAAAATATTCAGCAGTACATCGTTTGATATTTCTATTAACTTTTAGAGATATACGAAACTTAACTTTTGGTTTAAATGACATAATAATAGGGTGTCTCCACGTAACAATAATAAGAGGACATTAAATAAGACTGGATAAATTGAGAAGGTATAATTGTCACATTCAATAAATAAATATAAGTACCAATACGCCAGACAACACACCAAGTGTCTTGGTTTCGTACAAAGGAATTTACTTGCTTGTGTCACGAGTACCAGACAACGACTATGGCACTTATGATCGTTTTTGCGTCTGCGGATTTGCATCTGTTATTATTAATAACTCAAAGCACTCATTTTTCAGGATAGTATTATACAGGGTGGTGTTTTGGTCAGCGACGAGCGACTCAAGGATGATAATATGAGTTATGCTTATTCTAAAGAATACATTATATTTTTAAATTATATGCAAGTTTTATACGAGAAAACCTCTTCACAACCTTCTAAAAAAATCAAAATAAATGGGGAAACTCGCACCCTCACGCGTAGCTCGCTCCTATCTACCAAATACTACGCCCGCCGTAGCTAGTAAGCTACGAGTAGACGACCTGGTGTTGATAGTTTTGACTCGCCTGCTATATCGCAATGAAAAATAGATTTTGTGGGTCTTTTCCATTTAAAGAAAAATATTTTTTAAATAACTGTTTTGACGTCAGTATCGTTTGTACAACCACCCGTGAGTCGTATTTTGTATATTTCTATTTTTACTTTCTTAGTCTAAAAGTTAGGGGAGACGCACATTTTACAACTTTGGAAGCGTCTACCTTTTAAATATTTGAGTTCTAGAAAAGTGATTTCATAACTTCCAAAAATTTTAAAAGACGTATTTATAAAAGTCTCTCCCGTGGTTGTTAACCAACAAACTTTTTTTAACAGGTATGCATAGGTTAAAGTAAATTAGAAAAATAAGATTTTTTCCCATTCATTATTATTATTATTTAATTTTTAATATGAAAACAACATGGCACATTTTTATAAGAAAAGTCCTACAAAAACATTTACACAGTTTGTCTGTAGGATCAAGTGAGTCTCATTCAAAGTTATTTACAGGTTATGTAAAGCGGTTATAATTACTTACAAATTTTCAACCATGTAATCTACATAGTTTCAATATAAAGTATATTTGATATAGCGACGGACAGGCGGAGAGATAGACATACAGAAAAATAAACTTGACGTCTATAAAGGTTCTGTTATTCACCATTCGGCTACAGAACCCCAAAACTTTAAACTAAAAACAGACCTACCTATTAAACAAAACCGTTTCCTTTAGGCAGGTAAGCGAGGATGATAACTGCTTGATCGCGTGAAGTTAAGTCAGTTAAGTCCTACTATTTTGTCACGTGTAGACACCCTATTCCACGTCTTTCATACAAAATATGAAACTTTGTTTAAGTCTAAAAGTAAATAGAAATATTGGACTGTGTACTGCTGAATTTTTTATGGTATTTTTGTACAAAAAAATGATATGTTCACTATTTCTTTTGAGTTAACTGAGAAAAATATATTCAAGCATTTATCGTTGGCGAACGGAGTGAGCACTAGGGATCTATTTTACTCAAGAACGCTCAATGTAGAAGAGTGGATTGCTTGCGAATCGTCGTGGACGATTGAAAAAATACGAATTTGATTCTGTTAACAACTATAATGTGAAATAAAAAAATACAAAAAATACGATAGCTAGCTAGCTATCGTTTTATGGTTTGAAGTGTTGGGAGGACGGAAAGCGAATGTCATTTGCTCGCCGCTGTATCGGTCGATCTCCGTGTCGCTGTGTGCGTGCGGGCTTTGCACACATGCTAAGCGTTGACATCTTGCCGCCCAGGAACGAAGTTTTGGTCCTCCATTGGCAGGGGACACAATCGGTTGAAGGCCCGTCGAAGAGTACCCGAAGTGGTGAGCACGTCGGCTACGCGGGCGATGCCGTCGGAGCCGGGGAACAGACGCGTCACGCGCCCAAGCAGCCATCTGTTAGGAGGCAGCCGGTCGTCCTTTACCAGGACCAGCTCGTCGACTCGTAGCTCATCACCCTGTCTCTGCCATTTCTGTCTGGTTTGCAACTCTGTAATATATTCTTTATAAAAACGAGTCCAGAAGTGAAGTTTCAATTGTTGCATTCTCATGTACCGAGACAGAGTAGGTATGGTCGAAGCGTCCTTGATCTGAGGAGAAGGCAATACTGTTAATGTTCGTCCAATAAGGAAGTGTGACGGGGTTAAGGCGGTTAGGTCTGATGGATCAGACGATGTTGGAATAAGAGGTCTTGAATTTAAAATGCCCTCAATCTGTACAAGAACTGTATTCATCTCCTCGTATGTAAGACCTGTCAAAGATAACACTCTTTTTAAATGATATTTAAATGATTTTACGCAACCTTCAGCTAGTCCATTGAAGTGAGGGCTATAAGGAGGAGAAAATTTAAAGTTTATGCTTAAATTGGCAGCTTCGGAACTGATTATGTCTGAATTATGTTTTAGAAAGTTTGAAAGTTCGTTGTACGCGCCTACAAAACATTTTCCATTGTCTGAGAAAATGTTGAGAGGTTTGCCTCTGCGAGCGATGAATCTGTGTAATGCAGATAGGAAGGAATCGGTACTCAAATCAGTTACAAGTTCTATATGAACTGCTTTTATGGCCAAGCAGATAAAAATGCAAAGATATGATTTTATCAAACTACTACCTCTTCCTTTTCGGTTCAGTATCATGATTGGACCCGCATAATCTATGGCAGTACTAGAAAATGGATAATCAGCATGCAAACGTTGCTCAGGAAGATTGCCCATGATAGGCTGCTTAATTTTACCTGAAAAACGACAACATTTTATGCAGTCATGAACAATTTTCCTGGCGAGATTTCGGCCACCAAGAACCCAAACTTTGTGACGTGAGGTTGCTAATAAAAGTTGGGGTCCCGCGTGCAACAACAACATATGATAATGTCTATAAATAAGCTTGGTGATATGATGAGATGAATGGAGTAAGATGGGGTGCTTAGTGTCGTAATCGTAAAATGAATTAGACAACCTGCCTCCTACTCTCAACAATAAGTCATCATTATTGTAGAATGGATTTAAATTAAGTAACCTGTTTTTATTTGGAAGCTGCTTTCCATGTTTCAATAAGGAATATTCTTCAGAAAAACTTTCCATTTGAGCAAGTCGACACAATGAATTAAATGATTCAGCTAGTTCACTGACCTTTAAATAGCTATTAAGTGTCTTATGCGGCGAACGGCAGTTATTAATAAATCGATGCACGTATGCAAAAACGCGCTGCAATTTAAGGAGATTGGAAAAACGTTTTATAATGTTTGAGAAATATGATTCGGAAATCTCTGTGTTTACATGACATTGTATCTTAAATTCAGGCAGTTCGCATTCCTTAATGACGCCAGGATGCGAAGGCCAGTTTGAATTATTATCACTAGACAAAAAGGTAGGACCATGCCACCACAAATTACAACTTTCTAATTGTCTAGCGTCCGCACCACGTGACCCGATATCAGCTGGGTTTAGGTTAGTAGGTATGTAACGCCATGAACTTGGATCGGAATTATCTGTTATTTCCTTGATACGATTATATACAAATGGTTTAAGTAAATGTGCCCTTGAGGATTTTATCCAACCCAGGACAATGGTCGAGTCACACCAGTAAATACAATTGTCTATTTTTAGACGAAATGAAGATTTAACTTTATCAGCTAGTCTAGTGGCCAATAAGGCGCCAGAAAGTTCTAGCCTCGGCATTGTCATGGGTTTAATAGGTGCAACCCTGCTTTTGGCTGCTATCAAATGAACGGAAACTTGATTATTAGAAGTCGACTTTAAGTAAACACAAGCGCTATAAGCTTGCATGGATGCGTCACTGAAAATATGCAGTTCAATTAAATAAGGTAAGTCACATAAAACATAACGTGGAATTTTAATGTTTTTTATGTTAATAAGTGAATTTAAAAATGTTGACCACATATCACAAATATTCGATGGTAATTCCTCGTCCCAGTCATACTTGGATGACCACAATTTTTGTAAAATTATCTTTGCAGCAAGGATGCATGGGTTGATCAAACCTAAGGGATCAAATATCTGTGACATAATGGACAGAATAGTGCGTTTAGTAATCGACTGTTTAGTTGCAGGATTGACGTTGAATATAAATATGTCTTCCTTGCAAGACCAAAGTAAACCTAACGTTTTTGAAAATTCATGATTACTTAGATTCAGTAATCCATCAGAGCTACCTGCGCCAACTACCTGATTTATGATGTTTGGATTATTTGAGAACCATTTTCGTAAATAAAAATGTGCATCACCTAGCTGGCTGATGACACCCTTGCAGATTTCTATCAGTTCTTCCTCCGAAGATGCTCCAGTAATAAGGTCATCGACATAAAAATCATTTATGATAACTGTAGCAGCAGCACTATTAGAACATTCTCTTCCTAACTGAACCAAACACCTAGTGGCCAGGTAAGGAGCACAGGCTGTACCGTAAGTTACTGTGTTAAGTACATATTGTTTCAGTTGTTCAGTAGGCTCGAATCGCCATAATATTTGTTGTAATTGACGTTGTTTACTGTTTACATTAATCATGCGGTACATTTTTTCAACATCTGCAGTGGCAGCGAATTTATGCTGGCGTAGCCGTATCAAAATACTGATAAGATCGTTCTGCACAACGGGGCCGACTAACTGTAGGCTATTAAAGGACACGCCGGAAGATGTCACTGCAGATGCATCGAAAACAACACGCAATTTAGTAGTTAAGCTCGCCTGACGTAATACACCGTGATGCGGCATAAGGTAAGTGTACTCATCTTTTTCAGGGTGTTTGTTTTCAGTCATATGACCCAAGGTAATGTACTCTTGCATAAACTCACAGTATTGTTTTTTAAGTAATGGGTTACGTGCAAGTTTAGACTCCAGAGATAAGAATCTGAACAAAGCCTGTGTATATGAATCACCTAATTTTTCAGGCGATTCCTTTAATGGAATTGTTACTTGAAAACGGCCATCAGGTTCGCGCAAAGTATTTTTAATAAAGCTTTGTTCACATTCATTCTCCTCATTCGAGATATGTTTATGAACTGAAACTGTTTCGAGCTCAAAAAATTGAGTAAGTTGATTATTTAGTTGATCATCACGTGATATGATAGAATGATTGCAATGTATTGTATTGTTTTTATCATGTTTTATTAGTATGGGGCCAGAAATAAGCCAGCCAAATTTTGTGCTACTTAATGTGGGCTTATTTCTGCCTAAACATATGTTTTTAGAATTTAACACACTCCAAAATATATCAGCGCCCAAAAGCATGTCTATTTGTGAAGGCATATAAAAAGTAGGATCAGCTAAAGTAATGTGCTGTGGTAAATTTAATGATTCATAATTTACTTCTGTAGTCGGCAACATCTGGGTGATGCGAGGAACTACATAGCAGTTAATGTTTTCTGTATAATTGTTTATCAATGACGATATAACGACGTCACAACATTTATTAAGGTTTGAAGATTGTGAATTTAACCCTTCAACTAAAGTCGAGGTCGAGTGGGTCGGCAAATTCAATTTAGAACATAGACTTTCAGTTATGAAGCTAGACGTACTTCCATTGTCTAATAATGCACGGATTGTATGTTTTTTACTGTTGCGGTCAGTGACCTGAATTAGGGCTGTAGATAAAAGCACACAAGTATTGTGAACAGCTGACAAAGTAACGTTGCATGATGAGTCACCGCACTTTAGAGATTGCGCTTGAGATTGTAAGTGCGACGCTTGAGACGGCGCGGGAGGCGCACACGGCGGCGTCGGCGTCAGTGGCTGCGGCGGCGGCATCGGCGGGGGCGCAGCGCACAGGACGACACCGGCAGCCGTCCCACCTGGGGCTACGGCCGGCAGTGGTGCAGGTGCAGGGCATTGAGTACTCGGTGTGTGCAACAGAGTGTTGTGTGGCTTATTGCAAAGGCGGCACCGTCCTAATCGGCACGTATTGGCCGAGTGTCCTTGGCGTAAGCAGTTTAAACACAGTTTCAGCATCCTAGCCTTAATTAATTTAGTATCTAATGACAATGACCTAAACTTAGGGCAATGATAGATTGCATGATTGTTTTTGCATAACGGGCAAACATAAGTTGATTTTGTGGGAGGAGATTGTGATTCGATCACTAATGATTTATGACGATTATGAGTGACGTCACTAAACCTACGTTTAATGTTGTGATTATGAGCTTCCCCCACTGTCTCTAGTAAATCGGAGCGATTTTTTAAGAATGTATTAAAGTCAATAAGTGTGGGCAATTCTGATAAAGTGTTTCGGTAAGCTTCCCATTCACGGCTCGTAATCACATCAAATTTACTAGATACTATGTGTATAATGAGTATATCCCAATGCTCTGTAGGGAGTTTTAGAGTCTTTAAAGCCCTAAGATTTCGATTAACGGTATCGATAATGTTTCGTAATGCCTTAGGTGACTCTCTGGATAAAGGTTCAATATCAAAAATAGCTTGAATATGATTTTTTACTAGAAGTCTGTTATTGTTATAACGATCACATAAAAGGTCCCATGCTATTATGTAATTTTCTGACTAAAAATCTAAAGAACGAATAAGTAATGCAGCGCTGTCCTTTAAGGAGGCACGTAAGTAATGGAACTTGTTAATATTAGGTATAGAATTATCTAAATGTATGAGTGAGCTAAACGTATCGTGAAATTCTAGCCAATCTTCGTACTGACCCGAAAAGGTAGGTAAATTGATAGTAGGAAGTTTAAGCGTTGGCCCACCTCTAAAAGCAGCTGTAGAACCTGTAACCGTGGAGTGGCTCGCGTCGGCATCCCTCGCCAACACTTCCTGCGCTTGCGCCATCGCAGCGAAGTATTGGGACTCGAACACTTCCCGCTCCTTGTACTGCTCATCTGGAATTTCATGCAGGGCCTCTATATCACTTTGAACACTATCGTATTCTGAGTAAAGTTCTTCGATTTTTGATAACCGACACTTTAGCTCAGTTATTTGTCGCTGACTGAAAGTTTTGCACTCCTCAATAGAACTTAAATGATTTGTGAATTGAGTTAATTTAGCTTTATGAGTTGCTCGTTTTTTAACTAATGATTTAAGATCCATGTTGCAATAAAATGATAGCAAAGTTAAAGTTTAAACTTAAGTCGTTAAAATATAGTTTGTAAGCAAAGGTATTGGAACGATTACGTAAATTTAGCAAGTGTGAAGCTGGATGAAGGTGCGCAAATATCAAGCACGCAGTGCAGTAATTGCAAGCAAAGCAAATTCCGCACGACGATCGGAGGCGTATAAGCAAATGCAGCCCGGGCGATCAGCTGGCCTGACCTTGACCGTGGCAGACACGTTTGCTCGCGGTGACGTCACGCGTGCTGGAATGTTCGATTAACAAATGTTATCACACGTAAATGGAAATGAATACAGATCCTGGACACTTCGGTACAAAATAAATCGCAAAAAACCTCTGAATTTTATCGAAAATGAAAACAGTGCGAATTGAGCAACGAGCTTAAACACGTACTATGTGAATGATTTTGTTCAGAACGGGTAAATAAGACTTTAATTTAAATTAATTTATGGAATCTGATGACACGAACGAGATTCGTGTAGAAATATACGGTGTAATGTGAGCTAAGTATGTAAGAAAATATTAAAAACTTGGTAGAAAATGGCAATAACTTTATAGGAACGTTTTTAACGATTTTTAAGGAGAAATAAGTAAAGGAAATTGGAACGAACTCACAGTAACGCTAATCTCATAGACCGGTAGGTACTTCCCACGTGTCGTGATGAATAGGCGTGATGTTCTCCACTTGTAGATAAGATATTTCTTCGTAATTTGCACTCAATATGTATGGTACAGACTTCTTCTTAATGTATTAATGTAGTTGCTTCTATTTCTGATTCGGCTTCTCCAATTAACAACTTCAATGTCGTCGTAACAGCAACTCGTCCACGTAATGGCCGATCCACGCGGCAGTATCTTTCTCTTCGTAATTTCTTCTGTATATTTAAATCCATAGGTCGCTGGTTTTGTAGAAGAGTGGATTGCTTGCGGATCGTCGTGGACGATTGAAAAAATACGAATTTGATTCTGTTAACAACTATAATGTGAAATAAAAAAAATACAAAAAATGGTTTGAAGTGTTGGGAGGACGGAAAGCGAATGTCATTTGCTCGCCGCTGTATCGGTCGATCTCCGTGTCGCTGTGTGCGTGCGGGCTTTGCACACATGCTAAGCGTTGACACTCAATGAAAGTGGTTTGTTTATATGTATGAATAATCCTGTTTCTAGCCAATTCAAACAATGTATACAATGGAATGCGAATCTATAGTTGGTTCATAGAAATTCAATAGCGTGTGGATGGAGTGAGCACAAGGAATTAATAGTAAAATTTTAAATACGATACTTGACGATCTGAAATTACAGGCTCTAATTAAAGAGAGTTTCGACAAAATAAAGAACACTGAATGAATTGGCAAACTTATTTCATTATAAAGATATGGCTGACCGTTTGTGAGGACTGAGTGAGCACACGTTTAACGAAATGTTTTTCATTCAATCGTATTACAAAAAGAAAATCTTGTTTCTACAATTGTTTTTAACTTGTAACTAAATGATAAATATACTTTTAACTGAATCTAGAGCCGCTCACTCAATGGATACGCAGGTCAAAATTTTAACTGAATAGTTTTTTATTTAATGAAATAGGTATGACAACCACACTTGATGATCAAGTTAACTCATGTTAATCACGTACTTCATGCTAATGTCGTGGAATGTTAATTAATTACCAATGTAATTATAAATGCACCCCGAGCATCCTACAAATGTATCTATAACACCTTAAGGCTCGCGGATCGATAGGACGCCGGCGGTCGCGTAAACATAAGATTGACAAAAGAATGTAATTGAATTGAAAACATTAGGGATTACATTGATGGAAAATTCGACAGATTTTGTGTTTTTCCGAATGTTTTTACCTTAAAGCACAGTCGATCCTTCACCAAGTACTGCTGAATGACTACACAGTAATTTTATTATCGCTCGACCATCATCATCATCATCATTATCAGCCATAGGACGTCCACTGCTGAACATAGGCCTTCTCCAAGGTTTTCTACATCGACCGATCACAAACGGTCTGCATCCAGTGTGATCCTGCGATCTTTACTAGGTGGTCTGTCCATATAGTCGGTGGACGTCCTAAGCTGCGCCTTTGGCTCGACTAGATTACAAAAAATTCATTAGCATTAAACAAATGTGCATACCCGTCCAACAAACGGCAGTCCAGGCTTGTATCTTCTGCGCATGCTGTCAGCAAAACGCAACTCGACATAGTGCTGCTCAGCAGCCGGCGCTGCTGATGACGCACTGCTGGCACCGAAGCCCACTGTGAGGTCCACCCTGGCTGAACCGCCTCCACATCGGGCCTCAATCTTCCAAGTACCGGAGCGGGCGCCAGAGGCGAGGATTGCGCTGAGCTTGCGAACGCCTGTTGAAAGAAAAACGTGATGTAAGCAAGTGGTCCGGTGTAAGTATTGGAAGTTGTAGCTTCTATTATTTTGAACTCAAATCCCTTGCAGGGTAGATTACTTCAATTAGTCATCCATCTCTTTCTGAATTATTTTTCTTAAATTTGCCTGCCTATACATTCCAATAATTACACGTACGCTGTAATTATTGGAATGTATAGGCATATTTATGTTCCTGGAGGTGGACGTCGATAATTGCAACACAGTTTCTTCAAAAACTACAACAGTTATTTTAATGCATATTTTGTATTGTAAAATTGTTTTATTTTATTTCCAGTTTTTTTTTTTCAAAATTTTAAACATTTATGTTCTATACAAATATATTTTATTTGTTTAAGAACTTTATTGCACAAGTAACAGTGTACAAAAGTTGGATTTAATGCTAAAAGCATTCTCTCCCAGTCATACCTTTAAGTCATCTATACTAATATTATAAAGCTGAAGAGTTTGTTTGTTTGAACGCGCTAATCTCCGAAACTACTGGTTCGAATTGAATAATTATTTTTGTGTTGGATAGTCCAGTTATCGAGGAAGGCTATAGGCTATATAACATCACGCTAAGACCAATAGGAGCAAAGATATAGTGGTAAATGTGTATAAAACGGGAGAAAGAAGTCACTATTCCACGCGGACGAAGTCGCGGGCAAAAGCTATGCAGAAATAATGTAAGTGGGTGCAGGAGCATAATGTAGTAAAAATTTAGGAAAACGCAAAAAAATTATCGCTATGAAGATTTTAGCTATCCCTGAGCTTATTATGCGCTTATATCGATTTTCAAAATAATTTTACCTATCAAAAGTCGGCTAGACCAAATCATCTTCACTTACTACTCTCGGCGTCAAAAAAGCCGTCACTTTATTTTGCTGCCGATGAATGCCATGGAGCCGAGCCTACACAACAAAGCGTTTCAACTTTCATTATTTCGATGACAAAAACATACAAAGCGTCGGCCGGTGTCACCGTGACGTATGTCCACTACAGTCCTGTTGGATATGACGTGGACTTTAAAAGGGTCCTGTTGTAATTAATCACACATATCTGGCTTTGATAGTGGAGTTTTATTACACAATTCTTTGTGAAAAAATATCTGCGGGGATTTAAATCGGACGCATTGAAGGTATTTGAGCATACAAAATACGCAATATAATAATTTTATTTCGTATCACATAGCATATAAAATTGGCTGCCTCCTTATCCCGCCATCGATAAGGCTATCACATTTTTTTTTTGAAAACATTAAGGCCTCGTCCTGGACGCCAGCGAGCGGACGCGGGCGACGGCGCGTGGGTCTTGATCAAAGTTCATAGATTTGTGTGAAGCTGTTCTCGACGACAGTGGTGCGGGCGGCGCGGGCGGCGAGCGTCGATCTGTAGTACCGCCCGTACCGCCCGCTGTCGTCCAGGACAAGGCTTAAATATTTCTTATATTTATAGACGGTAGATTCAAATTCAAATTTTTATTTTGATTACATTTAGGTAGGTACCTAGATCTTATTTTTTAAAGGGTAGAAATCTTTACGTCAACGCTTTATCAAAGAAATGAAGGTATTATCGATTGATTTAAATATTCCCCAGCAAAACTTACACTACTTGTCAGTTGATGAACAAAAACAAAGCTCAGGCGTGTCACGTATCACGATACGTCCTCTATAAGTAAGGTCCGTGGGTATGACGCGTGACTTCCAGAGGGTTTATGGTCCTTACTCTGAAAGAGGCTACAGTTTTTGATTGAGTTAGTTAATTAAAAGGATTGTGTCCATATTGTTTATCTTAACCGCGTGCTATAAGCTTGATTCATTAACATTAATATACCATTATTAATGAAAGTTTCACGGTCGCAACCTTTATTATGTCAATAAAAATACTATAAATAAAAGGATAGTTACATTTAATAAAACAGCAACTTCTATTATTTTAATTTAGTTTCTAAAAATGTAAATTGAAAGTATCGATCTGCGACTTGCTGTCATGAAAAGCAGAAAACGGGGACAACTAAAATAGATTTTAAGGCCACTTGCTCAGGCCAGATCAAATCAAACATATGATGAATGATTAACTCAGAGTTATAAAGCAAATATAACCATGCAATTGGTTATCAGAGTAGTGGCCCTGCTGCAATTAATCACACCGTTACGGAGTGGCTCAACGGTGGAGGATACGTGACGAACTATCAAGTGACGACCATTTATAACAGGATGCGGTTTTTGCTCCAGAATCTGATCTCACACATCGTCGAAGGAAAACATAGCGTCAAAGTACGGGGCTGCTGTATTTTGATGTACAATTTTTTATTGATAGGTCATTAGTGGTAAAAGAGCACGTTTCATGCATTTGACAAAAGTTTTTTACTGGTTTAGAATGTTTTTTTTTCAGTGTCACATTTTATCTTTTACGTCTTTCACTTTCAGAAATACTTAAACATTTATTTTTAATCAAAAACTCACATTTTAAATACTTCACCCGCCTTTGCTATTCTGTAAATTACAACATACCAAACACTCCACAACCAATAACATTTGTCAGTTATGAGTCAATCACCTTGTAGCAAATTCAATCTATCAAAATTTGACGCGGGTAGGCAAGGGATGACATGGAAAGGCTTTCATTGGAAGCCTATCGAGTAGTTGCTAAGGCTGATTGTCCAGAAAAGCTGAGAAAATGTGTCCCAAAAACTAAATAAAAATATTATTTATAGTTTAACCACTCAAACTAGTTATGTTTGAGTGGTTAAACTATAAATAATATTTTTGAAGTTTTAAATTTTGATAAAAATAATAAATAAATAACGTTTAAGTATTTCATTTTTTAAAAACAATTTTTAAATGAAAATCTATATATAAATTGACTAATTTTGGATGTTACACATTCTTTCCATATATTTTTTTGTCAAAAAAAAACACGTAAAATTGCATTCTTCGAGCGGCTAAATTATAAAAAGACCTCAACTGTCAAACAAATAGTAATAGGTAAGGTTCATTTAGGCTGAACTACATACATAGAGATGTTTGAATTTAATAATAAATTAAGAGCCAATTTCATGATCGATAGTTCACTAAACTAATGGTTAAAAGTCGTAACCAGTGGTTCAATAATTACGATTTTCGCTAATGAAACCGGCCCTTATATGCACACAACTTTAGTACCGGCTTTTTTGCACCAGGTTAATTTTAAAGCTTTCGTCTAGCTCTGCATTTTATTAACAAAGGGCTTAAGATTGAGATAAGGCAGTAAGCTAAACGTATGCATACCTTGAGAAAATATTTAGCAGTTTCTTTTTCGGGTATACAACGTATGGTTTAGAATAACACAATAGAACGGTAGCTCAATCGGAAGAGCAGTTTGCCCGGTAAGCCAGAAAGATGCTGGTTCGAGTCCCGCCCGTGCGCAATTTTTGGTTTCTTATTTCATCTTTAAGTATACAACGTATATTCTGGTTGGCTGGCTTTATGTATATTTATCACAGACTGATGAAAAAAAAAACTTGTTTTGTATTGTTCAGCATTTATTGCTCTTCTAATTCCAGGTGTGACATTTTTAATGCATTTTATGATCAAAATAAAAGTCGCACAGTTTAATGGAGCCTACATATACATTCTCTTATTCAAATTAATACCGCAAATGAAAAAGCAATAACAGTTACACTTCAAACTCCGCATCATCCCCAAGAATCACTGGTACAATAAAACTGAAACTTTCCCTTATTAAGGATACGAAAAATGAGACGAGTTTGTCGCAACTTGTAATATTTCGACTTAGTTTCATCCAGTCAGAGAGCAGTAACAATAACAGAAGTTACTTCACAATTAGGAGGATTGTTCGAAGGAGAACCGAACTAAGTTGGTCTTTGCGATCTAAGCAAAGCCTAAGTTACAACAGCCATACCATAAGACCTTGACTTTTTGTCAGATATTTTTGTTTTAGATATTTTAATATTTAACATTTTTTAATGAATCGACCGCTATTGTCAATGAGTTGCATCCTTGTTGGTATAAGTACTAAGGGCATTAATGTACAGAATCGAAATCAACAGATGCTAATTACAAATATTTAATTGATTGTTCAAAATGAACATTTTAAACTTTCCAAATGAAACCATTTTATCATTATGAGACTTTGAGGCTAAGGCTAGTCTAGCTCTAAAATAAATTTAAAGATAAATTGCTTGTCGTCCAACAGAAATAGTTCTTACTTCTGACTGAGCAAGCAACACAATTTCCCACAGTTAGATACATATCTCACATACTGATTTTATTGAGCTTCATCGATTTTTCCGGGAAAGATTCTGTCGAAGTGAATATAGCGGGCTATAAGCGAGGTCAGGTTAAAATTGTTTTGAACTGTTACTGTTGTGTAACGTTTGCTACCTCAGTATCGTTATTTCATATTATCTGATAGTAATGGTTTGAATGTAGGGAAATTCTAAGGCATAAAGCTTAAAAAGGTTCTGGGACTAAAAAGGTACTTTTTTCTTTAATTTATTATCACTTATAACAGAAACAACAAAAACATTACATATATTTGACTGTTATAAACCACTGTGTTTACACACCACACCACTTACACAAGTGTTTGAAAATGAAGAGACAATTTAACTACAGCTAGAGGTATAACTTTATGATCCGTATTATTTTTAAACAATTCGATCTTGTTACAAAATGGCGAGTAAATGCCGCCATCAAATAAGCGTTCCCCTGGTGTTGGGTACCAGCAACATCAGTACGGGCAGTAGGCTGAAGATTAAGTATATCAATAAAATCAGTTGAGGTTCTTAAACTGCGCTGTGAAAGTCAAGATGAAAACCACCACACTATCTTAATCACCACACTAATTTAATTTTTATGAAAAAAAAAACATCGAAAAGTGTCATTTCAAGGGACTTTGACACAACTTGACGTTTGAATAAACCATCTGTTGTTACTTCAGGGTTTGAAACAGTTGATAAAGCAATGAAGTCTGAATGAAAACTATCGCAATAACGATACTCATAGAGCTTAACTGCAACCACAACCCTTAATATCTACTTTAATTTAACACAGCATAACCCCAATAAAGAAGATAATTATTCTCGCACTATCACAAACTGCTGGCAATAAACTCGCCGAAAATGCTAATGATATTCATACAGAAGACAATGAAGATATTTAACATGCTTTTACACGTACACCCTAATAGACCTTTGTCTGTATACGATCCCACTAGGCAGCAAGCCAAGCGAGGAATGAACTGGCAAGAATTTATGCTAGGTATTTCGCTATCTCGCTCCAATTTCGTGAAAATGGACGAATAAGAAGAGTTTTTGGGTATCGCTAGATTTGCTAGTTCTTGGAATCAATTTGCGATTTTCTGTATGCAAAGCTCCTAGTGATAAATGTTAGTACTTGCTTATTATAAAGACTGAGGCGCTTTTTAGAAACATAACTCGTAATATTAGTTTAACCTTTAAAAGCCATTAAATACGTAATTTCAGTTTTGTAGTGCAAAAATCATAAACTATGTTTTTTATTTAAATAAAAAAATATGATTTTTTATAAATGGATATAGATAACGTATTTAAAGTCAACTTTTCTTTGGTTTTCAAAGATAATTATTTATTTTAAAACAAGATAAACACAAAATTCACAACCTCAAAGGTTTAAGGCAATTTATCGTTAAACACTAAGATCTTTTCAAATCGTATAGTTAAATTATTTTATTCCCTGATATCAATTTAAAAGTAACAAAAAGGTTGTTTACAATATTCGAGAAGCAAATAAAAACTGACCAGTCCAAGCGCGCGAGACATTTTTCTCTCAACTGTCCACGCTCGGCCGGCACCGCGCGCGGCTAGAATTGTATTGACTGCGCCGACAAAAACACTTGGGTAAATTTTCAAGCGTACTTTTTTGAGCGTCCGGTGACCTTAATAAAAAAACTATCATTAAAAACAGGCTCAAAACACTTTTTCTTATAAATATAGCTCGTAACTTAAACGTGCATAAAAAAGTAGATAAGTATTAAAACAAAACTTACAAGAAATAACACGTTGAACATCCGACTTGTATGAGCGGCCTACCCCTGGGAGGCTTGTCCCATTTCAAATTACGCGCACAAAATCACTCACAATTACGCGAAATTTTGACGTATCTTCCATCAAACTATCTTATTTAAAAGATGTTTATTCCATTTCATAACTAAAAGCATAAAAACTTCACTAACTATTATATTAAAATACTGAGACGCCAATATGTCTGTGTCCCGCGTAAAACTGATCTTGCAATGCTTGCAGTTGACTAATTGTTTTTTAATTGCCAAGCAATGATACGACCCATTTATGTTTCGGACCATCCAGGGCGTTAGTCGTGCCCTAACTTGTGTGTGGAAAAGACGGCGAATATGCAAGTTTCAACTAGTTTCCGGGGTACGTTTTTTGAGGAATGTGTTTTGGTCACCGTGTGTGATAACTTCGGTGGCATGTTTTTGACCACGAACAGAGTGTTGTATTGTAACTTCTAGTTTGTATGTTGAAGATTATTGGCTCGATTTAACGACTTGTTAATATCTACGCAATGAATTATTTAGTTGAGTAATGATCATGAAAAAAACATTTTGTCATCATTACGGTGGCGTAATTGCGGTGGTGTATTGGGCCACCGGAATGACGAATAAGCCACCGTAACGAAAAATACCTTTACAATCAACACAATATTTATTTTAAACACGTAATGATAGATGCCCAATTATTATTACAAGTAGATGCTCAATTATCATTTACTCTAATTTAGAAACATGAAGCCTAGCTCAAACTTTCCCTGTTCACCCTGTTGACCTTGTTGTTGTTGTTCTAATAGTAATAGATGGACAGGTGATTGAACAGTGTCAGGAGTACAAGTACCTTGGCAACGTGATGAACGAGTCTGATAATCTGGAGAATAACCTACAGCATCGCATAGCAGCCGCCTGGCTCAAGTGGCGCGAAGTTACGGGCGTAACATGTGACAGTAGAATGCCCATAAAGTAAAAAGGACTAGTGTAATATATAAGACCAGTGCTTACATATGGTAGCGAGACCTAGGCGGTCACAAAAAAACATGTGCAGACCATCCAAGTTACTGATATGAAGATGCTGCGATGGATGTGCGGAGTGACGAGGCTTGACAAGATCCGCAACGAGTACGTGCGCGGTAGCCTCGCCGTGCGCGACGTCGTCGATAAACTACAAGAAAACCGGCTGCGATGGTTTGGACCGGTGAAAAGGAGACCATCTCACTACATCGGCAATGTAGCACTCAACCAAAACCTACCGGGTCAAAGGTGAAGGGGAAGACCGAAACTGCGATGGTTGAGTGTCATTAAGAAAGACCTAGAAAGCTGTGACTTAACCGAAAACGACGTCCAGGATAGGGCAAAGTGGAGAAAGAATAGTCGGAAAGTAGACCCCGTCACCAGACGGGACAGTTGCTAGGAAGAAGAAGAAGCCTAGCTCAATCTTTAAAAATTATAGAACTTGTAATAAATAATATGTTACTGTTTCGACAAAGTTCCTAATTTAAACGTTGATCAACATAAAAAATATTAAAATACACTTACGCATTTTTATTTGAATATTTCAGGAATTTCGCTTAGTTGATTTATTGATAGGGTAATTTCGGTGGCTCTTATCATCATTTAGGTGGCGCGAATTAAAAATTTATTTATATCTCCGAAAGTAATTAGTTTTAAAGAGTGCCTTATAAATTATTAGATCCATAGCATCTAAATCTATATTATTACGCATTTAGTTTCGATGAATAGTGAAAAATAAAATTTGCCACCGTAATGACGAAAAAAAGGACGGTTCGAAAATTTACCCACTTATCACAGAAAAACTACTTAAGCTGTATCAAAACTTTAAATACCTGCGGAATGCTAATAAAAAGCACTATTTAAATAACTTTGCAATTAATCACTTAAAGCGAGTGTAAGTTGTAAAAAAGGTTAAACTTGGCGACTGTAATAAAAAATTACGTGTTTCTATTTCGAGTTGTACCAAATATATAAATAATATTCGCCAATGATTAATATGTGAAAAGAAAGAAGACAATCTATTCTTTAAATTGATACCAAAATAAGTATGTATTTAGTGTTATTTCTATTAAAATAAATAGAATAAATATAAAATATGCGCGTATCTGCGCGCAAAATGGCGAACTGTCATTTTATTTTTTCTTTTTACTAAATTTTTTGTTGCCATGGTATGGAAACGTAATGTTCCTAAAGATGGTTCATACATTCTTGAGACATCTATATTCGACTGGTCGTACTAAAACACCGCTTGCTTTTATAAAATAGCATACAACGGGATGTTGTCGCAACAATGTTGTTTGGGGACTGTAGTCCCCATGGACAGTTGAGAGTAGTTTTTGTTTGGGGACTGTACTCCCCATGGACTGTTGAGTGGTACAAAACCGCCTTTGTTCACGCGTAACAAACAATTGAGGTTATATTACCCAAAGCTTAATTTAATTGTGATTATTAAACTAAAATGTTAAAGAGCGCTGAATTCCTTGATTATAAACTAAGATAAATTTTTAACTGCAGCAATTCCATTAACCAATCAACTCGCGTTTTAAATCTATACAAACTAAATTGATCGTTATACAATCTTGTACAATCCTCTAATTGGAGTAGACTGATTCGTTCAACTTATCAAATAGTTTAAGCGAACTATTCACACGGATAGTTATTTAAAACTTGGCTTCATTTACTGGAGTTAATCAACTACTACTTTAATTAACTTTAGACTTTGAGAAGAATTGCTCGGCGGCTGCTTTCTTGGTTCAAGTAATTTTATGAGATTTTAAAAAAAAGCTCAGCATTTTTCTACATCAAGAGAGTTAGGAAGCTAATAAGCAACATCTAAATTAACCTTTCGAGCTTTGTATAAATAAATATAAATAAAAATATGCGCCAGAAAGCACACCAATTGTCATGGTTTGCAAGTATATATAGGCATCTTACAAATTACCCTAATTTATCGTATGGGGTTTGAAAGGTATTACTCAAAAGCTTTGAATTGTACATTTTAAATTATAAATGTAAATAATGATGCAATGAAATGATATTAATTCTGACGAGTACTGAACTCTTGATTGTTTACTATTTTAAGCAGCTAACTTGACACGAACAGCAATCGCTATGTTAAAGTTGTATGGTAATAAGTCGAAGTAGATAGAAATAAAATGCTTAGCACTTAACATTAAAAAACAAAACATACTTATACTGGACGACGCGTTTGGTGTATTGGTTAGCGCTCCTGACTATTACGCCAAGCGTCGCGGGTTCGAATCCCGCAAGGGGCAAATGTTTGTGTGGTGAGCACGAACATTTGTACCTAAGTCATGGATGTTATATGTATTTAAGTATTTATGGGACACGCCCTCGTTATAATCGTTGTCTGATACTTCGTAACACGAGGAAGATAATTCCTTACCACAAAACCAGACAATTGGTGTGCTGTATGTCGCATATTTATTTATATTTTACCCCTTCGTCGTTCTTATACTAAAAGACTCGGTCTATCCCAGTTCCACGTATTTAAGTTGCTTGACTAGGTATTTAATTGGTTAAGTCTACGTCGTCTATACAGTACACAGATATTCGTATACACGGATATCTGAAGCAGAAGAACAATCGTACCCGTTTTCGTATTAGTTAAATTTTAAATTTATATTTTACGGATCTATATCTTTCTTCAGCCTCGGATTTCAGATAGCGGATACGGATATCCAGCCCATCACTAGTCTACACAATTACCTTTAGGCGTGATTTAACCGCCTTAAATAAATCGAGCCTAATTAACCAGATCTGTTATATTGAAGGCTTAAGAGGATAAAGGACTTTGATTTAGTAAGACGAGAGTATCAGACATTTAGTGTTATTTGAGTGAAAGCAATTTAGGGATTACATCGTTTTAATAAAGTTAGCTTATTAACCAATTATGTTACTAGTCCTGTAGTATAGAGAAATTCTCGGAATAGTTGATTTGAGTTTAATGTTCACAATTGTACCCGAGTCGCTTTGATTTGATTGATTTGATTTGACGCTTTGGGCGATCTCATAAATACATATAAAAATATATATATGTATTTACGAGAGACATCGTCGTCATAATCGTTGTCGGTACTTTGAACTTCGTAACACAAGGAAGCAAATTCCTTACTTTGAAACCAGACAATCGGTGTGTTGTCTGGCGCATATTTATTTAAGTTTTTAAATTTATTTATTTATTTAAAAACTTTATTTCACTAGTAAGAGTATAAAAAAGGTAGACTTAATGCTAAAAGCATTCTCTCCCAGTCAACCTTTAGGTCATGCAGAAAGATTGTAAGATCTTATTGTACTATTGATAATGACATCTATGAAGATAATCTATATATCTCTATAGTTACGGCTTGTTTCACAATGCCGTAATAAGTAACCAGTTATGCTGTCGATTACTTCGTAGAAAGTGAAATATGGAACTTTATCAAATTATTATATGCAGCGTAGGACGTCCACCGACAAGATGGACAGACGACCATGTAAAGAACGCAGGATCAAACTGGATGCAGACCGCTAGTGATCGGTCGTTGTGGAAAGCCACGGGGGAGGCCTGTGTTCAGCAGTGAACGTCCTTTGGCTGATGATGATGATGATGATGAACTGTGGTAGTAGCTTTGTCGATATTCGATCCTTTGCTTTTATTAATGTACTATTATGAGAGGACCCAAACTCAACTTTTGGTTTAAAATCTCGATAGGTTAGGTACTAACTATAAAAGTTCGTCGTCCTTTTAAATTTTATGATACCATAATTTAAGTAAAAAGCCTAATAAAATAAAGAAGCATGGACATTTGACCTTGTTTACTAGTAGAAAGATATCGAAAACAAATTTTACAATTCGGAATTGAATCTGTCAAACGCAAGTCTGCCGGGACATCTATGAGTACAAGAAAATGCTCTCAGCCCAAATAGGATCACGCGGACTCCCAGATTGCTCCCGTGACTTGGGAATGCTCTCTTAAAAGTTTCTTAGGTGCACCCTTAGAATATTTTAACCAACAAGCAAGCCGTGGATATGTATTTACGTATTGGTCATTAAAGTTTATCTTGCTTTGTACGGACAACAGCACGTCAAGGTAAACACTGCGGTATCTTATGCAGTTGTAATAATGGCTAGTTTGCAACAAAAGTGGGTATCCTGATGTGCTGGTGACCGTACCAGGAATTCAGAAAGCCATGGTATTCCTAGTATAACTAGCTGCTTAACAGTGCTGTGCAGTAAATTTATTGCGTAATGTTTCTCGTGATTGCTTTGATTCGGTATTAAAAGATTTATAGTTAGTTCCCTAGCTACACAGAGCGCTGTCAAGAAAATATTTGTAAGGTTTGTAAAAAAGAAATGAATCTGCGCCAGACAACACCCAATCTGGATTCGATGCAAGGAATTTTCTTCCTTGAGTAACGAAGTACCAGATAATGATTATGACGGAGGTGTCACCCATACATGTATGTACCTACGTAGAACATGCAAGCTAATTCGTATTTCATAACAAAGGTTCGGTCTTACCAATCTTACGAACTAATGATTATACCTTTAATTTGTTATTCATAAGCTAGCTTTTATGTAGTGTCATGACTTAAAGTATTACCTTCATCCAAAGACAGCTGCTCCCATATAGCGACCTTGGTCCCAGCAGGGTCGCTTAGCGCCACATACGCTAGCTCCTCACGAACCAAGCGCAAGTCATGGTCAAGTGCCAGGATCCAGAAGGTTACTGTAACAAACAAATTGTATTAAGTGACTTACTCTAAAAATATTTGTTGTACATGTACAATAGATATAGATATGGGTGAGCAAAAAGTATGGATATGCGATATTTTGAATTACTTAAGGGTCATTCAAAATATAATATAGTACCTGGTTAATAGTATAAAAGAAAATAGTTTTATAAAAAACATAATAGTATTGGGAGTGGATCTTCAGAGAGGCCCATTTGCGTGATCGATACCTAAATCAAGTTATGGTTAAATGTCTTTACCAGCGGATGAACAATTATACAGTAACCAATAGTCATTAAAATAACCATTCTGACATTTGGTTGAGGTTTTTTTTTCAAAACACGCACAGTCGTAAAATATTCAACCACTAGTAACGATATTTACCCATTAGTTGAGTTACCTATCGATCACGCAACTGGGCCTTAGTGATCTAAGTTTGAACATAAACTAAATAGTATTCTCCACTGTTAACAAACAACCCAAGATTGAATCTCCAACACATTTAGCAGAGTTCAACCATTAATAAGCGTGTTCTAACAAAACCGCGCTAAACGGTGCACCAAAGCACTAAACCATTCCAAACTGCTAAACTTCAATGGACCAGCAAGTTATACATCTCGAAGCCGGTTGTTACCGAAATGTACGGAACTCCTTGTAATTAATTACGGAGAATAACACCCAGCAAGTTGGACAATAAGGGAAAGTTGTGGACATTCTCAAGGCTGACCGGAGTAGAGGGAAACTTTGGCTCACGGTAAAACTCCAACCAATTTGTTCTGTTACTAAGCTAAGATTTGGCGGAGTATGTTTGCAATTTTTTTTCATGATATTTTTCGAATTTGACCATCTTTATTTAGAAGACAAAGTACAGTAATACCAAATTAGAACTTGCAATCGGACTGTGCGTTGCTAAGAAGCACATTACCATAGTACCTTAGAATCTAACATTACACATTTATAAGTGCTACGAGTATATACCTACCTTTAAGCCTAAGCCTAATCAGGCGTTATTAGTAAATATTGTCTCACCTTTTGATGGTAAATCAAATGGGTATAATTTTGTTTCTTTACTGAGTGGTTGAATATTTGAATATTTTTCGTAACATAAGATCTAATTTGTATGCTCTGGGCAAAACAAATTGTATGCGTTGTAGGCGAGTTCAATTAGATAACTTGCTAATCTTGAATAACATAATGCAAGTAAGCACTTATCATGATAGTTCACATGAAGCATTGGGGTGTGAATAAAATTTTATATACGGTGCAGCTGCGTTCTCTTAGGTGAGCGATTACAAAGTATGAGATGAGAAGCTTATTGGCCTGTGAATTTTATGTACCTGAATATTAAATTATGATGTGAGACGTGTATAATATGGTAGCAGTCGCTTATTATTTTACGCTATGAGAAGTCAAACATTGATTTATAATTTTTACATATAATTATACAACATGTAAGGGCCATTTTCCACTGCAACATCCTGTCCATTACAGGTGTTTTTTTCTGCAGGATGCTGTTTAGTATCAAACTCGTTTTAATGTTTATATTCAGAGAGTGTTTCCAATGCAACCCACCGTAATATGTAAAGTACGTATAGTCATCATCATCATTATTATTATCAGCCAAAGGCAGTCCATTGCTGACCAAAAGCCCCACCCACGGTTTTCACACCGACCGGTTATGACCGGTCTGCATTCAGTGTGATCCTGCAATCTTCACTGGATCGTCTGACCATCTTGTCGGTGGACGTCCTACGCTGCGTCTTTAGTAGCCTTTGGCTTATCTTCGGCCTTTACGCCTACCAATCAGTAAGCTCAAGTGGCAATGGGCAGGGCACATTGCGTGGGGAACTGATGGCCTTTTGGGCAGAAAAGTTCTAGATTGGACACCCTTCCACATACATGGATGGGGCTAAAATAAATATGTATATTATTAAGTTTATGAAATTACTTACTGGTCTCTCCCGGCCTATAATGATGCCTGGCTGGTCTGACGATGACGTCACGAACAGGACCAAGCAGCCTGATAACGCTGTGACTCTTGGCTGTGCACTCCTCGTTCCCAATGCAACCCACCGTCGTATGCAGGGTACAGTGGGTTGCGGGAGATGATGGTATCTTCAGGGGAATGATGCCGTATCCTGGAAAGAAAGATATGGTTAAAAAGGGGTAAGATACAAGGATATTTGATGGCATAAAAATCATATCATTTCAAAGAACTTTCATAGCTGAAGCTTTGAGAAAAAGAAATGCCGTAGTAAATATTTACAGTATCGCAAACGGTTATTTCTACACTGATGCAGTTTCACCCTCATTCTAATCCTAATCCTAAATAAAATAATATTATAAATGCGGAAGTTTGTAAGGATGGATGTATGGATGTATGTTTGTTACTTCTTCACGTAAAAACTACTGCATGGATATTTATGAAACTTTACAAAATAATAAAGCCCATACCAGAATAACACCAAGGTATTTATAGTAATATGGGAACTGCTAGTCAATATTATATCAGAAATTTGTATATAAGTTACAGTTATTAACTCTATTTTTCTTTAAAAAATACTTGCTTAAACTAGCACGGCATTGAAAAATATTCATTCATTTTTATATTAAAACTTTATCTCGGTATTTCAAGTCAAAAATCGTTTGGTCGAGCACCTATTGTGTTGAAAATTCTATCTCAACATTTTTGCTATCCAATAAATCCGTCGAAATAACAGCGGAGTTTTCTAAAAACTTGTTACCGCTTTAATTCTCTAGTGTTCGTACACTACGTTAACGAAAGAAAACAAAAAAAAAAGAAATGGAACTTGTACACCCCATTTAAACCTTAGCCAGGAGTCCCACTTTAAGCACTAGTATTTTTGGCTCTAAGCATCACATTCACTCGCATTGGCTACCTCTCTAGAGTAAAAGGGATATATAGAATCGATATTGCTGGCCATGTTTTTCAGAATAAAGCCACTGGTATGTCTTCGATACCGACAATAAAAGCGTTTGGAGAATCTCCAAGAGGCAAGAATAAATGGTCCTTCCAACTGCAATCTAGCTCTTAAATGTACCGTGTTATAGGAAAGGTAAGTTGTTCTAGCTTTTTCAATTGAATAGCTGACATTTTCGGAATGGGTCCAGTTTAAACTGTTATACAATGTGCACCGGTGGCACTGTTTATGTAACTTCGAGCATAGATTTATAAAAATTGACTGTTTTGGCCGTCAATACAATAAAACAATAGGCCGGTAGAAGAAACCGGCCCGGTTTCTCAATCGATAGTTAAGTCAAAAGTGTTTTAAAATCGTTCTCAGCGGTTGAATATTTAAGATTCTGTGCGAAGAAAAAATAAATAACCACTGAAAAAATAAATAAACCAGATAAATAGCCATTTTGATTATTGGTTAATGCATTTTTTATTTAAAATACGTACAATCGTAAGTATTTGACCGCTTATAACTTGTCCTTGACAATGCACATTCACAATTTCGATTATAAATACCAGTTTTTCACTACAGATGTCTTAGCTGAGATAACCATGTTTTTTCTAAGTTCGAAATCTTATTTACTATCCAGTTGGAATAATTAATAAAATCCTTTTTTGTCTAGCTTTGTACTTAAGTTTAATTAAGCCAAAAACAATAAAATTTATGTTAGGGTTTTTCAACAACGTTAATCTCTTTAGCAGACAGGTACAAAATAAAATTCAAACAGCTTTAAAATGTTAATTTCCAAAGCGAAACTCGTTAAAGTTTATGTTGTGGCTTCTAACGCTCTAGAGGATTAACATGAATGTTTACGATTATTCTTAGATTATTTAAATTAACCACTTATTAATTCCACAGCCTTTAAAGTGAATTGCCAAAGTTTTGTAACGAGTCTCGGAGATATCCTGACGGAGCAATAACTACGTCGTATTAAGAGGGTTGTTACAAAATGCAACAAAAATATCTGTATCAGCTGTGACAGCATTTGGTCTTTAAGAATGTAGACCACTAAACTATGCAACAATTGAGCTGATTTTGTGACAGCTTTCATGTAATAGCATGATAGGTTGAGCCAAATGTAGCATCAAGCGGTTCAACATAATCAACAACTCTATCAGCTTTCTGTCGCTAAAAACCAATCGGTTTATTTCGAAATTACTGATTAAACCTTTGAATAAACTATACAATGTAGACTAACTTGATGCCATCATTTTTGCACTTCATAAGGTACAATCCTATTGGTATTATCATTGCATTGTAGTCATATTTATCGCCTTACTATTCTATTTTCCTGCCTCTATAACTTTATTTGCACTGCCTGTTTTTTCTCTGATCAGACCTATGGTTGACTGGTAAAGAATGCTTTTGGCATTAAGTCCGCCATACGTACAATAGTATGTGTGCATAAATTTTGAAATAAATAAATTCTACCAATATAAGATAGAGAACGCTTTTAGCGTTAAATCCACCTTTGTACACCATTATTTGTGCAATAAAGTCTTTAAATAAATAAACAAATATTACATTTGTCAAAGTTTGTGGATGTATGGATGTTTGTTATTCCTTCACGTAAAATACTGAATGAATTGATATTAAACTTTTTAGAAATATGCTTTATACACTGAAATAGCACATAAGCTGTAACATATAATGATTATACAATATGTATGCGGGTAAAGCCGCTAATATATAAAATATTTTTGATACTCAAATTTTTCAAAATCACTCAGTTTGTAGTACCCCTCTTAACTTGTTATTCGAGGCGCTACGGCGTAGTGGAGCACGTGCTACGATGCTACAGGCGCTACGGTGCTACGGCACTTTATACTACAGAACTACGATTTACTCTGTACACACAGTCGCTTGGTGTGTTCCGTTTTCTCTTCTGCTTTAATGATATTTTATGAAAATTTTACTCTGAAGATAAATATTGTTTAATTTTACACTTCTTAATTTACTTTTTGATGCAGTGTTTATGTACGAATATCAAGCAATAAGAACCTAAGGACTAAATAACGTTTTGAACCCAAAGTGCCTCAAAACATTATTCACCATAAGTATGATACAAAGATTTGAACAATGTCAGGTTTGCTCTGTATATGTATGTTTGAGATAAATAAATAAATTTATTTTTCTTTCAAGCAGAGCCCATGGACGAAAGTTTCCCGTGATGATTTAAAGCTGTTTAAGACCAAAAAGCAAATTTCTTCAAAAAAAAGCTACCCTACTTTCTTAATAGACCTAGGTTGTGGTTCCTAGTGACACAAATTATAGTAATTAAAAAGTTTCCGTTCATTGCATACTTTCAGCTATCATTAAAACTTCCCTTCATAATTGCCTACAACATTTCGTAACATGAAAGACGTCGTTTTTCCCAAGTTATTTTTTTCTAACAACTTAAAAGTCCTGGAAGTTGGATCGTTCGCAAATAGCTCCCGCGTAACAGATGTCAGGGGAAGTCCCGAAGGAACAGCCATCCATCATTAGTGGACCTTGCTGAAGTGGGAAATGGATCTTTAAAGCGTCTCAGGTTTGTAGAGCAAAGGAAAAGTATTGGAACGTTCATATTGTTGTTTGTATGGAACTGTATTGGTGCTTGACTTTCCAATATCAACCCTTTTATGAGGCATATATATCATGTTTTTTTTTTGTAGCCAGGAACTGATAATTCTTTTATGCCAGCATTACTTTTTTAAGAATTGTCCAAAAAAGGTTGTACCTGCTTGTTGTTAAAATTTACTCGAATACTACTCATTCATTAAAACACAGGTTGGAGAATTTTACCAGTATTGGATCCGGTTCTATTGAAGACCCAAGCCAGACCACTCACTGCGAGATCCAAGACAAAGTTAGCTCTTTCTGCATGGTTTTTTTTTCGAACTATGTAAATGACAAATAACATCTTAGTCTACCCGTGATCACAAACGCTGTAAATTGTGCAAACCCTCGGGATACAAAATTTTATAAATCTTCGCAAAAAATTTTCGTAAACTGAGTTTTAATCAATTTTTTTATTTTTAATCTTACCAACTTATTTGTTTTGTTGTTAGGTTAATACCTTATTGACTAATATGAATTCAGATAATACAAATAGCATCACGACCAGAAAACTGAAAATGTGCGATGCCTTAAAAATCTTAATTCCAACTTACGTAAAATATTCGATACGAAAACTCTGCAGACTTAATTAATTAATTTGCAAATGACGTTTGACGCCATTGTCCCCAGTTTTAGTTCGTGTTTGGTTTTAATTAGCAAAACACGCCCCTAGCTTCTAGGGTCCTACTGTGTGGTAAGAAATAGTAAATTAGCCGGTTAATATCCCACTGCTAGGCAAAGGCCCTTAACTCAAGTATGAGGTGGTACATATGAACCATATACCACCACGGAAAGTCAGTATGGATTGGTTGGTTGCTTGCCTTGTCATATTAATTTGAGTAAACTGCAGATGTCCCTGTTATTCATTCAATCCAATTTAGCTGGGTAAAAGAGCGAGACAGTCTATAACTAAATTTGTTGAATGGGTAACCTATGATACACATTATCACATTAGAACTACTTACGTATTTTTTGGAAAGCGATAAGAAATCTGTTTGAAGCGACACCACATAATGTCACTACTAGTGTTCTCAACAGCTTTATAGTATATACGTGCGCCGCTTGCTCCGTGTTCCCGCCAAAAAAGTAAGTAGTTGGTTTCGGTGACATGGGACATTTTATTTTTCATTTCCGCAGGTTGGAATATATTGTCATCCAATTCTCCATAAAATGTATGAAATATTTATTGTTATCCTTCCCAAACTACGTTTATTAGTGAGGTATTAATAACGTTGTGACTTTAAAACTTTTATTGTTATGTTAAATTATGTCGTTGATTTTAATATCGGTGTTTTCATTTCGGTTGATTCGGTGGCCTAGATTGACCACCGAAATGAAACAAAATTCACCGAAATGATAAAAAATATCATTTCGGTGAATTTTATTAATTCCGGTGCGTAAATTGTTCATATCGGTGATTGTTTTTCTCATTTCGATGGCTTCATTATATCATTCCGGTGAAATCTATACTATATTATACAGCTGAAGAGTTTGTTTGTTTGTTTTTTATTTGAACGCGGTAATCTCAGGAACTACTGGTTCAATTTGAAAGAATATTTTTGTTTTGCCTTCCTTTTTAGGATTCCGTACCTTGAAAGGTAAAAAACGGAACCCTTATAGAATCACTTCGTTGTTCGTCTGTTTGTCTGTCCCTACCCTTTTTCTCAGGAACACGTGGAGGTATCAAATAGAGGAGGTAAAATTTAATCCAAAGCTCTGCGGTCCCTTAAAGCTGTAAAAAAATCAAACTTCTAAGCCAACGCAATCAAAAGATACAGCCGTTATTGCCGTGAATATCAACAAATTTCCGCAAATTTTCAACACTCGAAAAGGAATCAAAACCTACCTACAGGGTACTTCCCGTGAACTTATAATCTTGAAATTTGATACAAAGCAATGTCATTTATAGTACAGATACAAGAATAATTGCGAAAACTGTATTTTTTTGTTATATCATATAAAACAAAACTTACTGCCCCTTTCTTCATGAACGCGTTACGGTGTTAAATGAAAATTACAATGAACACATAGAACATACATAATGAACTAAAATTAAGATACAAATTATTCATTCAGAGAAAACGTCGTCCTTTTATTACAAAATGTCACAGAATAAAAGACGCTTTAAATTTCCATATAACTACTATTGATTCCCACTCTACGCTCTGACCGATCCAAAGGTTCCCATTATGCTAGCAGCATTGCCTCGTTGAATAGCAATGGAAACCTGTTGAATCAGCCAGAGTGGGGATCATTACCCTTATCCCTCAGTCGTTGTCCCAACTCTTTGAAAAGCTCACGTGCCTCATCTCCCCAGGGCCCAGCCGTCTCCACAGCGATTGGAACAAAATCATACTCAGACTTTAGCTCAGCATACTTAGTATGTTTTAACTTGGCAGCATTTTCCGCCGCTGAACCTGCTGAAGTAACAGGCATACTGTAACTTCAACAGGTTCAGTAAATGTGTCTAACGCATGTTGCGTCCCATAAGAGGCTACGCCCTCCTTACCATGGAACCAACGTTAGGTCATTTGGTCTCTTACCATCCATGCGGGACAAGCCTGGTGGTTCTAGGACGCAAGGAATATTTACGGAAACATTCATTAATAGAATGGTATAAATTGCACTTGTAAAAAGCAACTGTGAACCTGTGACAGACGAGGAATTGAACCCCGTGTCTTATGCAATCCAGGCAATTAAGTTTGTATGGTGACAAAACACTATAAAAACAAAAATAAACTATAATAGAATGGTGCTTCGGGAACCGCCCCGCACATCTTTGGCACTCCATGGTGGCCGTTTTTATCTACCAACACACCACAAATACAGCGATGAGGTTCACAAACTTTGCTGCCCAGTCTTAAAGCTACTGCAATTCTCAAGGAATTGTTGTCGAGAAGCGTACCCAACTGTGGAGACGGCAAAGCATGCAGCCAAGCACCAGATTCAGGTTTTGCAACTGCTTTAAGGCATGCCAACATCACGCTGGAACCTACGGGAACGGAGTAAAGGCAAAACGCACAGAAAATGTCGAAGAGGACCGCTAGTAGTGTTGTTAAGCTAAAAAGTTTTTTTTTATATGATATGGGTTCACTTTTGTCTCTAGACTATACCAGACGAGGCACAGACAGGGACGACGATGAAGCGATTTCATCCAGAAGAAGCCTGTTCACTCTTTTTCTGAAAATAACAGGGTTGTAGACCGATGAAAACACATATGCGGGTAGAGAGTTCCACTCTTTTGCTGTGCGCATTATAAAAGTTGACGAGAAGCGCTTAGTTCGAAAACTTTTTAAACGCGCTAATCTCAGGAACTACTGCTCCGATTTAAAAAAAAGGGTTGGATAGCTCATTTATCGGAAAAGGTTATTGGCTATACTTGGTGTCCTTTAAATAGAGGTCCAGCCTCAAATAGGTGATATGCTAGACAATGACAATCATTAGAAAATATATAAAAAAATGTAAGTTATGTCCTTTTCAAGTTGTGTACATTAGAAAATCTACCAAATTGTCATCTAGTGATGGGTTTTCGACTACTGTTAATACAAATACTTTTTTTACTTGTTTATTTTGCGATGCGAGTTTATATAGCCGAAGGCCTACTTTATTTGTAAATCAGGTTACATTTTATAATAAATAGTAAATAAAAAAGTGAAAAATTGTAGTCACAGTAGTCTAGCTTATTACCCGTATTGTGTGCAGCGCACGGCGCTTAAATTTCGCGGGGAGAATTGCTGTTTTTTCATTATAATAATATATGAGTCCTGAAAGAAGGTTAACTTCTACATACGGGATACTGTAAAACATCACGCTACGACCTACGGGAATGGAGTGAAATCAAAACGCACGGATGCAGTCACGACGAACCACGTGTTTTAGTGTATAGAAGTAATTTTGTTAAAGGTTTTCGGTGGGTGGATAAGTGTTGTCATTTCGGTGGGCGAGTTATTTCATTTCGATGAATCGTTTTTTCATTTCGGTGGCATCAAAACTTTGAAGTAATGTATCTTTTTAGTTTATCAAGATATTTTGATGGCGTTACGTATTGATCTAAACAACATCAAGAAGTATCATAAACCATAGTTTGAATTCGAAAAATGTTAAAAATAAAAAAGTTCACCGAAGTGATAAAAAAATCGACTTTGTTGAAATTGACCCAGTTGTAAGTTTATGTTCTGGCCTGTTCTGTGTATAAAGCTATTGAAAGTATTGTAGTTGATGTCAAAACCAACAGCCCTAAATGAGGATTCGAACTCCAAATCTTGGCATACCGGACCAATGCCTTAACCACTTGGTAAGTCTAAAATTTGAGCCGAAAATATACTTAAAACGTTCCGGGACACTATTCCAGACACAATAGATGTTTCATTGTTTTCAAGCCTGTAGGCGTTCACTGTCCCGGAACGTGTTAAGAGCTTGAGACAGTACATAATGTCTTACAGAGTAGACGCCTCCTGAGTTGGAAGTTTAGATGGATGTCACTTCTACAACTCGGTGTGAAGGTTCATTTGATCTCAGTAGTTTCGTTAACGACTCTTCTTTAGTGGGATTATTGGAGCTCGACTTGCGTGATTATTATACTCGATTTATTTTACTGACGTTGAAAACATGTCTTCGTAATAAAGTTATTAAAAAGCTTCTTTATATTAATCTGGCGGATGAACTGTAGCTGAAATACTGTAGTTGTACTATGTACATTAATTTTGTTATTGATGTGTGGGAACTGCGTGCGTGTGTGTGTGTGGCCTAACTGCGTGAAGAGGATGAGTAAAACAAGTGTCCAACACTAGTCTCTTATTCCAACTCATTTATTCGTAACACTTAACCTAAACATTGCAGTTCGTGTCACGTGTCCGTGCGTGTTGTCGAATTCGGATATTGAACTTGCTTCGATGCAATACTGAGTGCATTGACATAGATTGACATAGTTACCACAGATGTTACACAATGATTTTACTCAAATAAGCTAACGTGAGTAGCTCTGAAGCAAAAGTAGCTGTCTGCAAGTTTTTACTGAGTTTGTTTAAGGTATAGGTTTTGAAGATGTGAGTACCTCTCTGTAAAGCTGACGAAAGACCAGAGTAAAACAATCATGGTTTTACAATATTTTTAACACTTACAGTGTCATATTTTATTCTTAAAAGATGAAATATGAAACCAAAAATTGCGCACGGGCGGGATTCGAACCAGCATCTTTCTGGCTATCCGGGCCAACTGCTCTTCCAATAGCGAAGCGTTATCATTTCCAAGTTGAATTTATTCTGTAAAGAATAACTACTTGGCCCGCTGTTGCATAAACAGACGGGTAGATGGCGCTAACGTCACGCAATGACGTATCAATGAGACCAAGAATTTCGCGCGGTCGGACCGACAGCACGGTAGCTCAATTGGAAGAGCAGTTGGCCCGGATAGCCAGAAAGATGCTGGTTCGAATCCCGCCCGTGCGCAATTTTTGGTTTCATATTTCATCTTTTAAAACAATCATAATTTGCATTTAATTTATTATGCGCTTTTGAAAGATTTACCCGCCGTAAACGTAACCAGATATCCGTTACTTTATTGGAAATGACGTTCCAGTTTTGAATTATTCGTTGTCTCGTATGGTGAACTTCAATGAAGTTAATTTAAATTTTTAACTAATTTACATCCAAGGCATCCATGATACATGTGGTAATCCAAGCTCAATAGCTCAATAGCAATAGCAAGCAAATAGCAATCGATTAATAGCTAGTCTGTAGTTTTAGTTAAGCAATCTTGATTGCTTTAACCCAAATTATAAAAAGTTGATTTTTGTTTCTATAGTGTTTTGTCACTATACAAACATATTGATATGAATTTAACTTGTAAAAAGCAAAGATTGTTAAAATATTTGTAAAAATATTTTCCTTCGGATATTGTGAGAGCAATCTCGCAACAGTGATGAGGGCACGCAGTTAAAAAGCACTTGCAAAATTCAACAGGCTTGTTAATTTGACGGTGGCCAAGTGGTATAGGCATACGCCCGGATTGCGTAAGACACGGGGTTCAATTCCTCGTCTGTCACAGAGTCACAGTTGCTTTTTACAAGTGAAATTTATATCAAATTATAAATGTTTGAGAACGAATTGAAAATGGTTGAAAAGTGACTGTCGAGGAAGTATCGAGGATAGATCTATTCCTGAAAGCCTACTACAAAAAACGAAATCTGTCATACGATAATCATTATGCGGATCCGAAGCATTTCGTAGTAAGGTTTCATACTTAAAATGATTCGGATCGGAAAACATTTAATCTTATTGACTAATTTCGTATTTCGTACTAGACCTCCTGTTTCGGACGTTTTTTTTTACAAATGCAAACATTGCTATTCGCAGGGTTCTATGAAATTTGCTCTTGACACTCAAAATATTTTACTATTATTTTTTTGGAAATATCACAAGAATTCAAATGACACGCTGCCTCTCTGAAATATATTTCGATTCCTGGTGGTAATTTAATCTCCTGATATTCGTGCTACTACTAAACGAATGAAACCCAGGTTAGGATGCACGTGTTTTCATAGCTGGCATTCGAATTTGATCTCTAACTGCGTGTAATTAGAGGTGTTTGGAGACTAGTGAGTTGCAAATTGGGTTTTGTTAGGGCGTGTGCACACTTTATGTCATTTCGTAATACACGCTACCGCCTAAAAATATTTGCATTCCAAACCTATTATAGAACTTTTAACAGCGGCATGATTAGGCTGAGAAGGTATCCCGTAAATGACCTTATTTAGTCAAGTGATATAAAAACATCCATTAAAAATTGATGGCTAATATTCAACATTAAAACTCTAACTGCGACCATTTCAACTCCAGTGTTATATGGCTCTGCTTTACTCATTTACATTTGTGCTAATCGATAACCAAAACCTCGTTTCGCAGTACTCAATTTGCCATAACAATGGATCTTAGAATTAAATAGGAACTATTTTTTGGATCTGAATTGTTAGAAAACCATAAATAAATTTTATTTTATCTAAAGATCTGTCTAAATTTATGATTTCTTAGTAAAAGTCGTCTTATGACGCCCTGGCCTGGGCCGTGGCCTAAGGGGCACGAAAAGATTTAATTCTATCTGATCGATAATTGATTGTCGTTTACATACGGTTTCAAATATTCCTTGAGAGTGGAATGACTCTTTTCTAACGCCGCTTGCAACTGAGAATGGTTGTCTAAAACTGTTTAATTTTTAGGAAGTCACACGTCTGCAAAAACAAGTCCGCCGTAAGGTTGTCCACATCTATGTGATCACACCCTTACCGGGTCCCGCTCTGAGGGCAAATCGAGGCAAGGGAGCGGAATATCCAGGGTAATCAAATTATCCTTGTTCACCGGCGGGATTAGGCACGGTTCTTTTGTTCTAACACCCGGCCGGATAAAGATTCGGGTGATCTTGTCGTACACGGTGTCGGTTTTTCGTGATTATTGTCGTACGGTTTTGAGAGTCCTCCATTTGTGCGGTTAGACAAAGCCTTTGCAGAGTAGGAAATGAAATAAAATTAAAATATATTTAAATATAATATAAATAAATAATATATAAATATAAATATTGGACACCAATCACATACATTGATCTGATCCCAAAGTAAGTAGCTAATGCACTTGTGTTATGGAAATCAGACACAACGGTGGTACCACAACACCCAGACCCGGGACAATATAGAAAATTTTGATTTCTACATTGAATATAATACATAAACATATGAATTAAGCCTTATTATGATTGTATAGTTACTAGTTTCAATTTAAGATTACTTGTTTTTCGGAATAAAGTGTAAAATGGAAAAGATACAGGACGTCAAATTAGGAATAATATAAAATGAAAATTCACTTGATTGTCGACTCTGCTTTATAGTAAGCATACAAAAGTCAAGACAAAACGCATTCATAGTAGGAACGAAAATCGCTTGTACGCATGAAACAAAATCAGCCATTGCTTGACGCAAGGCGCAGGCGATTTTGGATCTTAAGATAGTTAGTGTCAGGGATTACATACAAAATGGTTGTAGGAGCAACTTAGGTGGTATGCCTCATTATTCTTTAGGTATTCAAAAAATAATACCATCGTTATCGATAGAAAATCATTCGTGAAAGTACAAATACATTATTCAAAAATCACAATAATAGACCTATATCTAGTACCTACCTAATGAATCAATCTTAGTTATTACTACTAAATCATTGAGATGAAACGATCCTTAATTAATTAATTCTAGTTCTTAAAGACCTTTGTAGCACCAATTTAGTAACATTTTCGAGGCAAGTTTAATCTCTTTAGCCGCTAAGCGCATTAGTGTTTTTGCTAGTGCTGTCTAAATTTCGATACTTTTATCTGCGATGACTAGATTTGCATTACTTTCCAATCATAGTCGATATACGCCCATCAGAAGAAACAATAGTTTCTGCATCATAACTAGTTTCCACATTTAGTATCTTGGCTAGTCTTGTAGCTCGCTTAAAAAGCTCTGATTATAAAAATACATTGTTTCTGTTGTTAATAAGACATTTGACTAAATAAATAAATAAAAATCTATTATATCTGACTGACACATTACCCTAATGCTAGCTAAACTGTAAATATTAGTTTTATTCGAGTCTAAAAGGGACTCTGAAATTCAATTTCGATGATTAATTTTATTTTGAAACATCACAAATAACGGGCTTACGTAAACATTGGGCACTGTCATCAAATTAGATTACAAACGAGTTTCCAATTTCACTCCAAATGATCAAATAAGTAACGATTACGGCCTTATAGATTTAAATCAAACTCTCAAAATGTAGACAAAAGGAATACGCCCGATCACAATATTTAATTATTTTTTTAATGAGATACTCAAATAGATAGTCGAAACAAATACACTATATGTACCATATTTTATATATAATGTCATTCAATACGGCTTTCGAAAATTGTTGTGATATACTTTTTAAAAATCACTATAAGAATTGCAATAATATCAGATGCAAAAATTGTAGCCCATCCCTTAAATGTGGATGACTGATACTTCTGTTGAAAAATAATAATTTCATGGATACTACTGTTTCACATCACTTTTGGAACAGCTTGCCAGCAATAGTTTTTTTTTTGTAGGTGTGACATCAAAATACACGTCTGCGATTTGTAAATGAACTGGCTGTTTTTAAGAATGAGTAAAACAATGAAGTAAGTACGTAGGTATTTAATTTATTTCGATCTCGTAAAGGCTTTTTAGAAATTAATTATGTAGGTCATCTTGCGAGCACAATGGAATCCATTGGGATCCAATTGAAACTTGCTCAATGATGTTCCCATGTTGGGAACGAAATTTAAATAACAATATGGTGCCTACAATTGTTTGTTCTTTGATTGGTTATATTACGTGTGTTCAGTAAAACTCTGGAGTGCCTACATCATATTTAAGGTTAATTTAATTACTGACATTGCCTTATTTTGAGTTACAATAGATTTTGTAAGTGAATATAGTGCAACGAAGCCTTGTGTTTTATATATTTATTTGAATGTTGTTTGTTACGACTCCAACTTTACGTTTCTGTATTTTACATTATTATAAATTAAGCAATAATGAATAATCATCTTACAAAAGCTTTTATAAAATGAAGGTCAAATACTAACAAAACGTTTAGATCAAAGCAAACGTAATAGTTTCAAAGTAATTACGTTTCTGTTCTCCCCATTCCCTATTGTTCGAACTGGATAGATTTTTACCATCGTTATTCTTCCCTCAAACTGTTTGATGAACGACTAATAAAAACAAAAGCAATCTACCATATTATGTTCATTCAGTACATCAAACTAAAAAGTTTGGTTAAAAAATAGCCCTTATAACTACTGCATACGATACCTTGACGATACGAGCTATCTTGACGTGATCTCCTACGTAGGTACGAGCAAAAATAGCTTGCACCTTACGTCGCCTTTTGTTTGAAGTGCAAGCTATTTTCGTTTGGAAGTGGTAAGGCGGCGGTGTCCTCCTACTCTGCAAAATCTGCTCCACGGTAGTAATTAGAAAAGTATCCATCGTCGTGGCAAGGTGGATTCGATTAAAAGTTTAACGGTGGAGTTAATTTCCTTCGACGCAATTTCTATGTGCTATGTATGAGCGTAGTACTATTATATATTCTGTGGTATGAGTATAGAAGTGATTTGAGCTTGATATAGAGATCAAAAATTGATAAAAGAGTAGGTATTGCAGCATGATTTTCTGAAAACGCAATATTAGTTACCCTTAGTGATATTAGGTAACCTTAGTGATATTAAAACAGAAATAAACATCGCTGTTTAATATTTTTATAATTAAAAGTTTAAATATTTTTATTAAGTACCTACTAAAAGTACTAATAAGAAAACCGCAGCAGTGGACGTCTTACGGACAACAATATTGAGTATGAAAAGTAATTAATAGCGGTTATAAATTTCATGATTTCTGTTTTAAAAAACATATGCAATTTTTTAGTGTTTATTATAAAAAAGTTACTTTTTTTTCGAAACTAATCTAGCCGTCAGTTTTACATTCTAAATCGCTTCTTTGTCGCGATAGTGAATTACTTCACAGATTTCAAACCACAGCGGCAGGGGTAGTTATTACGTAACACAATACGGGATCATAATAGCGACTTAATTACATAATTGTGACGTGAAAAAGCTTGATGATGGTCAAGCATTACGTAGCTAGTAGATAATTTATCGCGTTTGTAAATTATAAAACTTAGGCCCAATTTCTTTCTTTTAAATTATCAAAACACTGTCATGACGACATCACGAACGACAACAACTTCATAGAGATTGAGTTATGTAATAAACCTGTAGATCCGATTAATTGGGCGATTCGTCAAGTGTCCGATGTACGGAACTTGATTCCGACGGTTTGTTTAACTGATAAAACCCAACGATGGGAAAGTGACGTGCGGCTTGTAAATGATGAATTTATAGCGCTTTCACATTTAGGCGAATTTAGCAGCGCAGCAGCAGCGCGACCTACGCGCGACAGTCGCGCTGCCGATAATGTCATACTATACACTATACCCATTGCAGTGGTAATACTATTCCTGTATTGTACCGATGTACATATAAATTGAGTAATAAATTGAGTACCTTAATATATTTAATAACCATCGACCCATATTTACATTTTCATCTCATTATCTTTGTTTTTCCATGCTTTCATTTCCTTTTCCCATCCAAAGATTGCGGGTTCTTGCTGAATTCTTACTCTTTATTTGAGTCTGTTTGCTGTAAACACGAACATAGAGTTAATCTTAGATTCTATCTACCATAACGCAGTTCGTATTTTCTCCCTAAAAAGTCGTACTGTAGACATTAAACTATAGGCATTACCTGCCTTTCTACTCTTCTTATACTATTACACTGTATTTTTGGTTCATTGTTGTTTACTAATCCTTTTTGAACAATATTTATTGTGAATCTAAAAATGTCAAACTTTCAAAGCTCTGTTATTCTACTTTTCTGTACATAATACTGTAAAAATAGCTGTGTTTTACCTTTGTTTGCAATTTTCCTTTAATTTGCATTGGGTGATGATTAGTTTTCCTTATTAATTCAATAAATTCCTTGATTTTTGACATTTTTTTATCTTTATTGACATAGTTGTTATGACAATATCTTTCAAAATCTGACAACTTCTATCAAAGTTTATTACTTTTTCGGGTTTAATCCTCTTTGAACCATCAGTATTCATGTTCTATTCTAGAACCTACCTCGTTCTAAATTTGAACGGCCCAGGCCCCTATATAAGCCTGTACTTTTTTCATTCATTCTTTCGTTTCCGAGTTCTAATCTCGAACAGTCTTCAACACTCTACCTACATTTTCCTCAAGAAGTCTTGAAGAACCGCCGGTGACTACTGAAACGCCTCCTCGCACTAAGGGAGGGACCGGACACACTTCCGGAGGAGGATCCGAGTCATATTGAGACTGCAGTACACCTCCTCGCTCTAGGGGAGATACCTGTCTCCTTCTCGGAGGAGGATCCGAGTCCATATTGAGACTGTAGTAAAACCTCCTCGCTCTTGGGGAGGGACCTGTCCCGTTCTCGGAAGAGGATCCGAGACCAAGTACTTCTGGCACTCCAACTGATCATTACATTTTCTACATAGTTTTGGATACCCTCATCACTGCCGAGAGCTACTACTTCACTTCTGAGAGCTACTACTTCACTGCTGAGAACTACTACTTCACTGCTGAGAGCTACTACTTCACGGCGCTGACACTGCTGCACATCGGCGTCGCTGTTACCTCTGCTGTGTCGACCCTGCACTCCGACTCCGCCCTCTGCTGCCTCCAGGATATAGAAGATCTGAAGACACTTACTCACGCCCACTGCACTCTTCTTACACACATACATTCACTCATCATCTTTTTTTTCACTAATCGGTATTGTAAATATTATTTTTATTTTTATATAAATTCTGTTCCCCTCTTTTACCTCTTTTCTTAATCTTCTCCCTTCACATTTGTCGCTTCACGACAGTATTAGCACTGAAAATGGGTAATGGGTGTAGTGGGAACACCCAGTTACGCGACAGACGCACTGCTAATGTGAAGGCATCCGCTGCTGCCGCGCTGCTGTCGCTCTAATGTGAAGGTGCGCTTACTCAGCCCAGTATACCTACAAAATTAACAGAAGCCTTCTATCGACATTGTATGTTAAATAATATTTTTTTTTACAGTAGAACACATACAGGTCGAATTGACAACCTCCTTTTTGAAGTCGATAGTAGTCAGAAACTCTTTCGAAAATGTACTAAGGCAAATAAAATGAACCATTGATCAAACATGATGCAAAGTCCACTCACGACACACACGATGCAAATTCAGTAAATTTCTTTATTCAAATTGTAGCACAAATTGACCAAAACGAACAAAGAAAATGAATCTCGAAAACTCCACAGCTCTAGCACCGAATGAAATAAAAGAGCTCTTGAAAGAACAAGACAAATTATACGTTTGTGAGCCGCACCTCGCCGCAACTAAAAAAACTGACTAGAAAACTAGAAGGACGAACCAGATAGCCCAGGTTTAAACTTTTTATTACATAAAAAAGACAGACGGACAAACGCAACTCGATAATGAGCGAAGGTATTGAGTTTTGTGTTAGTGAAGGCAAAAAATCAACTCTTTAATGAAAATAAAAGTATATGGTTAAATTGAGATAACGGCCGGAGCTTCTTAATCAACGTAAATAGAGACCGCAGAGATTTAAAGCAAAACTTCTAAAGATGCCGCATTGTCAAGGTTTGAATGCAAATGCAAAAATAAATTTTCTTTGAAACAAGCTAAATGCTATCGATTTGAAGTAAAGTGATCTTGTTGACTATTTGATACCAAAAAGCATTTGGCTTTTGAAGAAACTTATTTCAAATTCATCTATTAGAAAACATCTATCATATAAGGCGACAACTCCAGTCCATATAGGTACCATTTTCCAGTGTACAATTTGGGTTTTCTTTGGATGAAATATGAAATTTTTAGAGTGAGCTCTTTCGGAGTATTGACATTGGATTGTCGCCATATTTTCATTGGTAGAAAATATTGCCAGTGAGTAGTTGCTTGCCAAGTTTCGCCTCCGTCTGTGCCTTAGAAATTGGCAACAGCTTACATCGAATTTTATTTATTGCTTCCAGACAAGTTTTAACAAGACTGGCATATTCAAAAAGTTTGATCAAGTTGAATAATAGCATTTTTGCTAATCTGAAAAGTCAGACACTAAGTGACTTTGCAGTCGCTCAGAATGGTTCCATGTAAATGTTAAAGTTTGATAAAATAATTAATATTTTATATTTCGTACTAAACTCTTAATATTGGTTAATTTGCTTGAAGAGTTGTGTTTATTAAAACGTCCTAGTTATTTTTATAATTATCTATGAGTAAATATTTTTTGAAGTAGTTTACCATTTTAGAAAATAATAATTATCCTTATTTTATCAGTATCTATCACATCAGATTACCACTTTTGTTGCAAAATAGCCCTTATTATGACTGTTTACCTTGACGCTTGTTTTGCGTATCTGTATCTCAATGTATTTCACTTATCAAAATAAAAAATACCACCAACATTATTACTAAACAAACGTTGGATGTGCGAAATTAATATCGCTCTAGCACTTTTTAGTCAAGCTCGCATTTTCAGAGTACAAAGCAACAATAACAGCATATTTTGTTCGGTACAAGTATTTTGCATAGAAATCTAAGGAGATTGACTTTGTCCGCTCTCGCAAAACAAGCGGAGTTTGTATTCAAAGCATTCAATCCCGAACAGAGGAAACGATTGGATTGGATGAATAAAAAATGGCGGTTTTTGCAGAAATAACTCACAAACGACTAATTCCTGTGCAATTTTCTTTACTGCTGGTTTTGCTTTATTGAGCTCGGTCCTGGAGATGTTCAATTTAAAACGCCAGCTCACAGCAATCTATCGAATAAAAAACTCTATTGTATATTTTTAAATTAGGTTTCAACGACGTTTCTGACGCGCTTATCTATGTAAAAAAGTTCGCATGCATACGTCACAATGGCACTTTAAACAAAAGACGATTTATGCATGCTAACTATTATGGCTCCGACACTGGGAAGACATCGGAACCCTGTAAATAGGTTGATGTTGTTATCTTCCTAACTTAGGTATCTCTTCTTATTCTTGTCTTCATTTCTGAAGGTGGTGGCTGTCCTAGTAATCCTTTAATGGATGATTTGACAAAGTGCTTCCACGCTTTTCTGTCTTCAGCATGTCTAAGAGCAGAAGTTACCGGGAGCCCTTGATTTCCTTAATATTATCAGACCAGCGAGTTGGTGAGCGGCCTCTGAGTTTTTTGCCTTCCATTTTGGCCACAACAACAAGTTTTTCCAGATTAAAAGGTCATGTCTCGTTATTTGGCTAAAGAAGGTAAGTGCGCTGATACATAACCTCATAAAAGTAAGCTGTCTTAAATAAAGGTGTCAGTTTTTGTGTGATGGTAATAATTGAGTTACGAACCAACATGAGATGGGATTATTTTTATCATGTATTTTGTTTGGCTTTTCTATTTGAACTGTGGATCGGTAGTAATGTTGTTCTATAGGGTATTTCGGTCGAGTTGCCGAGTCGTTTATATGTTAATGTGGTGCCCAGCGTCCCCTGACATTTCAACTCAATCAGCCTAACACTGCACTCACAATTGGAAATAAGGGCCGATTCACACAGAACGATGCGAGAAGCTTGTTTCTAGCATCGTCTAACTGACAAAATAATCGTATTTAAGGAGTAGCAAAACTATTTTTCAAAAATTTCTCTCAAAGGTTGGACCCAACAGTTTTTTTTTCATAAAACGCCTCATTTCTGAATTGTATAGCGCTATTGATACGAGTAAGTACTGAACTTCGTGTGTTGTAAGTATTCGTATGAATAAACTCTCAAAATAATCATGGATATTTTCGCGTTCATATTTCTTGCACCTGGATTTTCTTTTCAACCTCATTGAATCTGAGTCGATATATGAAAAAATATTCTCGTCATATTGGAGGTGTACTAATTTTCCTCTTATTGTTAGAAGAAAGAGTTTTCCTGATACTTAGATATAATAATATTACTCGTATTTTTGATGAAATACCTGCATGAAACATTCTTGTTCCGAATGTAAGCTTTAGTAAAAAATATGAATAAAATAACGACAATAACTGGAGTATTCATATTAAATTCTTAACTTAAGCAGAGTCCAAACATTTATTTTCTATTTTTACGTCAAAAAGGGAGGTTTTATTTTTTTGTTCTTTTATGAATATTTCTTTTAAAATGTCACGCGTGGACTTAAAATGGATATGACAGACTACCACATATTATGGCTCATCTGTGTAATCCAATTTAAAATCTCTTCCCACTACATTGTAAGGCATTACGCATCCAAGACGCCTTTGCTATGTATTTTTCATCTTTCAGTTCTCAGCTGCGCCATGCTTCGTTACTTCGCAGCCGATTGGCAAATACGATTTCTTTGAGCCAGAATTAGCAATCACTTTGAACCGTTACATCTGGGCTTGAAGAACCAACGCCACGCCGTGGCGAATGGATTTGCAAATGATTCTGCTCAGTTGCATGTTTCGGTAATCGGTATCTAGCAATTGAATGGCACCATCAGTGTAATATGTAGTAGATGAAGTACCAACACAGACTACAGTCATCATATTTTACCTATTTAAAATAGACTGTCACGTGACAAAATATTTTATTTAAGTTCATACTATAAATAAATGGTATTTTTAGAGAGTTAGTTTCAGTAACGATTCTGTAGTAATCACTGTTTTCAGATGTAGGGAAATCCAAAAATATATGTATTTTGTAAATGGAGACCAACAAATACTTACAAATACTTTGTTCGCTTATATCTCTTTCTAAATTATCCATATTCTCTAAATGAATTTGTAGTTGACCTGTATGATGTGCAATAAAGAGTTATCAATCTATTTATCTATTATCAACAAAAACGTAGACCGTATTGCTTATTTACTGATAACTTTTACTATCTTCAAACTGTAACCATCTAGCTGTCCGCACAGACGAGACATCTCGGTTCGTTACCTCCTGATAAGCAAATCGGATTTCTTCAGACGGAATTAGCTCTCGCTTTGAACCATTAACACCTGCTGTTAGTTCGTGATGGGATCTATCGAATATCCTGTATCGATGGGTTTGATTCGTTATGCTTTAGTAGGCTTTTAAGAAATTAATAACACGCGAAATAAGTAATGGTTATTTATTTACTGAGTGGTGTCAAGAACAAGTTTATCTAATACTATCTAAAAATTTAGAATTGGTTCAAGTATTAGATAAACTTTCTTCTCGACACCACGTAGTAAATTTATAAAACTTTTTTTATCTACTAACGGTCCTCGCGAACTTCAATTTCCAACTTTGTTCTATTTGGAGTAAAGACGAATCAAAAAAAAATATATTTCGTGAAAATCCATGCCACCCGTTCTTGAAATAAGTGGTGTAACTATACGATTTTTATATAAGTATAAGAAAAGATAAGATTAAAGCAGGGATATATTTAATTATTCTAAAATAAACATTTTCTAAAAAATTACATTATGTCCTCATACAACTACTCTCCCCTACCTTTCAAGTCAAAAGCCAATTTCCTGGTGTAAATGTTACTGACAAAATTGACGTTTCGTAATTTCCGGTAATGTCTAATTAAGTGTTTCGAATATTTTCGTTTAGTTTACATAAACAGGAACTCGAATTATGATGATATAAAATTTCATTAAATAGACATCTAGTCATATCTTTATTTCTTCTTCATCTGAGCATTAGAAACAATTATTTAAGAAACAATTATTTATTTCATCCTCTTCTCTTTTTAAGCTAGTACTAATGAAACCTACTGTAGATTCTAATCTTTTGGTCTTCCTTACTCCCTTAAACTCTAGGTAACAATATACAGAAACTCGAAAAACTTAGCTGAAACACATTAAGTAAAAAGGCTGTCATAATTCTAATAGTTTCTAAGTCTACTAAAATTTTATGAAAACAGCATTTAAATCAAACGGTTAGTACTGTTTAGTTAGCCTAGATCAATTTCCCACTCTTCATATGAAGGCATCGACAAACCCATCGCTTACGTCACTATCGCTGCAATCGTGAATCGTGATTCATTAGACGCGGATATCTTTGAAGCGGATCCTGATCGCTTTGAGCTATTAACACGACGATTCGGAAAGTCCTCCGATTGCTTTAACGGAAGGTGATTTAGCTGATTAAACACTTTAGTGACGTTTTTACAGTGCTTACTCCAGTACCGTTACCATGAGTTTACGACGGTTTTACTCGCTAGCGACTACGTAAAAAGTCTATGTAAAATTGCACAGCGCCCCTAGCGTTCACTTGCAGAACTAAAATTGTAAAACCGATGTAAACTCATGGTAACGGTACTGTTATCATAACTGGCATCGAAATATACACATGACTTGGCAAATGACAGAACTTTAATTCTAAAGTTAAGATCATTCGATCCTTATCCAAAGTATGAAAATGCTGTGAAAATTAGAGATAGTACCAAACACAACAGTGAACTTTTCTATAAAACTAATATTAAACTTTAACACCTTATTATCTGCATTTGGTAAAAATATTGATGTAATCACTGAATAAAACAAAATATACAGATCCACAAAGTTTCAATAAAGTATCTAACAAAAGGCATTAAAAAAACAATTCTACGAGTACTAAGCCGTAAAAAGCACATAGCATTAAAACACAATTCTATAAAGCCGTAAAAAGCACATAGGGTCAATTTTAAAATAAACAAGATGAAAACCACCACTCAATTTAAAATGCAACCTAAACTTGTTTTGAAACTCTCGTGTATTTGAACCCGTATAGGTTCAAACCAGTAAATCCTATCGAAACCATTTTGTAGCAGTAATCCTTTTTCCAATACTTTGAAAATCTACTTCTATTGGAAGTGTATTGGTGTACATTGCTAAAACGTAATGATAATGCTTTGCTTAGTTTGGGACCAGATGGCGCTGTGTAAAATGTCCAAGGATATTTATTTATTTATTTTAATGTAAGAACAATTGAAAAACTAGTTAGCACTTAGATTTTTAAGGATGTTAAAATAGTTGAATATTTTCTATTTTAGTTTTAAGATCGCACTAGTTATTTTGCTGCTTTCAAACATCGTGTAATAGTTTTTTTTTTTATTATATCATCGGTGTTTCCTAGTAACTACAATCCGAATCTATTCAAAAATAGAATGAACAGGCTTCTTCTTGGCAAGCTCGTTCCATCCTCGACTCCGTCTTAGTCGCACTTGGCTTGGTCTGGAGTCAAGAGCAAACCCATTCTAATTAAATAAATAAATGTAAAATATTAAGTCACTTTGGAAATTAATTTTATATGGCAATTTGTTTATTAAAACAGGCAGGGTTGCATGTAATTAAATAGTTAAAATTTAAGTTAGTCTGTAACTTCCCACTGTTGTAATTAACACGTTCCGGGACAGTGAACGCCTACAGGCGTGAAAACAATAAAATATCTTTTGCGTCTGGAATAGTGTCCCGGAACGTGTTAACTAGTACTGATAGTTAATTATCTTTTTTTTGAAGTCGGTAAAAACACCTATCAAGTACATTCTGCCCTAACTTTGTAAGTAACTACATACACATTATTTATTGAACTGTCAGTCTCAAAACTAATTGGAAGCAGTTTCTCAAAGCCAACTTTATTGGTGAACAGACACTCAGTCTTGAGAAAAAAGATACTAGAAATCTCGAAGCCTGACTCAGTTCATTGCTTTAGTATCTCGACAAAGACAAATGTACCCCACTGTGTTTGAGGTAGCTAGTATTTGAAACTAGCCATTTCATGAATTGCCTGTAGTATACAAGGCGTTTCATAACTATTCGTAAAGAATGAAAAGAACTACTTTGAATGAGTAACTAATTTTAAACTTTCTCCTAGATATTTAGGTCGGAAAACGACAAACTTTTTTTGACTTCTTATACTAAATCGGTCACGGGACCGGTTTGATTTCTATGGAGAGTAAGTTTTTTTGGTATATTTTAACCCATGTTTCTAGGAGAAAGTTGTTAAGTTTTGATTTTAAGTAGCTCCTATCGTTCTTATCGGGTAGGTACGGGACACTTTTTGATTCAAACTGTGATTTTAATTGTTCAATGTGATAAACCAACATAAACAAATCAATAACATAGAACACCATAAACAAACGTTATCCTTCCTGGCGAAGATTACAGTAACTTGATTGTTCCATGATATGACTTTGTTCGTCACCCTTACTTACATATTATTTAACGAATTTACCTTCCGTCAGTAAAATAGTATTTATTATAAAAGTGAATGTCGATGATTTTTTTTTTCTTAAATATTTATCAAGTTCATAACTAGGTCGTTCTGTTAAGTGTCTATTTTAGTAATTCAACTGCGACCGAATATCGGTCGATATACACTTGCCAGTTCAATTTAACGCCTGTAAGGTTTTGTTGAGTCACAGGTTGCGTTGTAGATGTGTTCACGTTCATTGAAACTACTGCGGAAAAAATGTTGTAAATATATTTTTTTAAATTGACTTTTTTGCACAAATAATGTTCAAAGGTGATGATGTACAAAGGTGAAATTAATGCTAAATGCATTATCTGTTAGTCAAACCTTTATGTGATATGAGTGGAGTAAAAAGTGATAACAGGGAAGAAAAGGCAATAATGAACTCATATTAATACTAATAAATAAACCTACTTAAATTACTGAAGTAACGACGAAGTTTTCGCTTTTCTTCGATCTTTGTGTATATTTATATACATGTTATTATCTTGAAATTCCTAAATACATTTTTATGATAAAAAAAGTGACCGGAGAGTTATTTTGACACAAAAACTCTGCAACAATTTAACAACACCGAAATGCCCTAATAATAAAACTTTACAGCTCGCTCAAAGGGGACTTCAAAAGAATTTGTCGTACAAAATATACTGAAGTCAACTTCGCACTGAGTCGAAATATTAAGTGAGTGGCGAAAGAGGATTCCGAATAAATATCAATTTACGGCGTCGCCCGCGATCATAAAGACATTTTGAGACGTCTATGAACTTCTACTGGTCGCTACATAGACGGAGAAAGTGTAGATGGATGCAGTAGGTGCGTTTCTTGTTAAGATCACCTGTTTAATTCGTTGGTTTAGTATTATATACTTTGCTAGTTTGCTCCAACAGATTGGGCATAAAATTATAACGTCTTGTTTAATTTTTACTGAGAGTCCTAAAGAAGATACTTTTATTTTTCAAATTAATATTTAAATATTTTTTTTAATTCATAGAAAAATTAAAAAAAAATGAAGTAACATAATCGAGCCTTCTGTTACTTATATCTCTTGTGAGGTAGAATCTCGGGTAGAGTTCTGAGAAGTTTTTCTCTTTTAACGATAATCCACTTTATGGTTCTGTTATGAGTACTATTCCGACATTTTATTGCCTAAGGCTACGAAGTCAGGAATAAGCGTATGCAAATCATATAATGTTGGTAAAAGTTTATTGAAAGAGATCTTTTGGCTGATTTTAGGTCTTAAAGCCGATGGTTGGTCAGAAGTTGTTTCCTTTGATTGCCTTTTTATAAAGTCACTTTATACTCGCTTAGTATTTATGTACCTAAAACAAAACCTAAAAACAGCATCAATGGCTCTGATTTTGCGCAATCCAAGTTTGTTTACAGCTTTTCGAATATGAACATAGGTTTATTTTACAAGTGTGTCAAATAAACAATAATTCACTCGTTCATATATCAAAATATATTTGTCCAATCAATATCAATTTGTCCTTTTATTTTCGACAAGCTAGTCAAACTGAATATTTCCAAAACTCACAAATATTTCTGTATCATAGCAGACAAATTCGCATCCGTACTGCATATGAACCAAATTGAATCGGTATTCGACTAAATTCGGCTGTAGGATCCGCTAAATTGGCAAATCGTCAATAGCTCCAGTCAATATTTTTCAGTACATAAACTTGCTGTTACAATTTTACATCTGTTCGAAGCCTTCACAATAGGGCATCTGGCGAACGAAATGAGATTTCCACAAAGTAGTAATATAATAACTTGATCGAAATCTGGACTGTTTGCTTTGAGCGAAAATGGCATTTCTTTTAAGAAGGAACAACATTCTATAAGGTAATCGGAAAAAAAATAGAAAGTGGATTTTGTTTCAAAGATGTTTAATAGTGTAGTGTAGTAGTATATTTTTTGCTGCCTTGTTTATGAAGCGGTTAGTTCGCTGGTCAAGAGGTCCTGGGTTCGAATCCCAGGTCAAGCCAGCTTCTGGGTTTTGGGAATTCTCGGAAACAGCTCAGAGTAAGACAGTTGGTGGTGATATCATCCCCGTGCCTCGGAAAGCACATTAAGCCGTTGGTCCTGCGCTTTGTTTTTGTCGGTTATGCCGGACTGCCGTATCACTGAGTTACTGCGTACCTGGTCTCTACTGAGAGAGAAGGACCGCCTATTGCCGGAAGTAGGAAAGTATTTTTGTTGTTGAATCTACGCGCTACCCGGTCATATTTAATTTTTAAATAAAGATCTCATTTACAACCAGGTTGTCTACCCAACGAATAATTATTTTGACATTTAAGGAGAAAAACTATCAAATCCTAATCAAAATCAACAGTCAGCTTCAAATGTACTCACCCATTATCATTTGGCTAGCCGTAGTCAGCAGCTTGACATCATTTTCAGCATCTTGCGTCTCCAGTCTGACAGTGACGTTCAGAGGGTCCAGGGTCTCGTCTCCCGCTCTCCCGTGGAGAGTGACAAGGATGGCAGTAGTTTTCCCAGGGACTGCCACCTCGGGAGCCACAACTGAGAATCCACTGGAAAGAAAAGAAGAAGATGAAAATGGATATAAGTTGCCATGAGATGAAAATATATAGTTTTTCTTCTTAAATCAGGTAGGTTTTAATAACCGAACAGATAATCAATGTGGGTGCTATCAGATCGTAGCATAAATACAGCCTACTTCGGAAAAAGGAATATAAATATAGTATTTCTTTAGTATTTCCAGAGCCTTTATAACTGTAAACAATACGAGTGATGTTTTCTCATATTAAATTATTATAGCCATTGAACAAGGTAATTGCCTATTAATTACAATCTGATAACGCACTAAACTATCCACTCTTTCTTCTTCTTTAGAATATTTCTGTCTTGCTAGGTACTGCTGTGGCACTTATTATTCATATATACTCATCACTATTTTTAGCCACAAAAGTGCAGAAAATCGTAAGGTTTTCTCATTCTATGCAGGACTACACTGCAATGCGACGAATCACACACGATGATATTGAATATACAACTCCTGTTGGGAGTTTCGGCGCCAAATTCCTTGAGAATCTGGCAGCGTTTACAAATACGTAGGTATGCGTATTTGGATTTTGTTTAGGACTTCCAGAAATGCTAAAGTTTGTAAAGTTATGTATTTCTTTACAAACGTCAATTAATTTGTAGGTTTTATTAAGAAACACTTCGGTTAACGTGAACCGTGTAATTTTTGCTTTGATTTTTAAAAACATGATTCAAAACAAGTCATTTATAATAACACATCTCAGGAAAATTTCGCTCATTTGCTAATGGAAACCAATGTATTTGGTTCTATAACATAATAAATTATGTAAAAAGGCTTGAATGTCAGCGCAAATTTACTCATTGAATAACTATAAGGTACTACAAATTTTTCTACATCTTTGATAGGTTCTGAAAAATATGTAAAAATACATATTAAGAGTATCTACTTTATTATTGACTTATTTTTGAAACCGCTGCTTCTAAATGAAGATGTTCATTCCCACCATAGACGTCTCCGAAGTGAATTCGAACAGTTAATTAGGTTTCGTGTTGATTATGTTATTAGGCGCTGTGTCTCTAAGCCAAGCCAACGCTAATAGAGAGTTTCAAGCGAAACCAATCTTAATGAGTTTGCTTTGGTACTGTATTTAATTATGCACTCTATTTGTGTGATAAATAAAATTATGACTATGTGTCTTGACACTGCGATTGAGATGCGTGGTTTATTTGGGTCAGGTAGTATTTTATTGTGATCCTATTATTGACATTGCTTAAGCATGTAATTATAATTGTATAAACAATCCTATTTACATGCTTATACAGCTTATGCTTATAAATAGATATATTCTATTCTCAAAAAATAGTAATTATGTAAAATATATCATTATTAAAGGGTCGCTTTGATGTTTGATAGAGGTTTTTACTGCCAAATTAATAAATTATAATTCGTAAAGTTTTTTTTTGGTATTTCCAGTAAAAGGTGGCAGATAATGCTGACTTTGACAAGGGTTCAAGTCAAGTGTCAATCGCATATCCATCAAAGAATTTCTTCCGAGACGAGCTACCTATTTATTGGGAAATTCTATTGTACCTCTATAACACTGTAAGACGAGAACAATTTTTAAAGTTTCAACTTTTTACGAACTAAAACCGGCCAAGTGCGAGTCGGGCTCGCGCACTGAAGGTTCTGTGCCAACTTTAACTGAATAAGGGATTCTTACTTCCACTTAGCCAAAACACCACAATATTTTGTTGACCGCAAACATAACTTTGTTTTTCATAGTGTTTGTATGAAAGACAAAGTTATATTTGCAGTTAATAAAAATGTGCTATATCTCAAAAACTACTAATTCGATTTTGCTCAAACCAATTTTCGTTAAAAGTTTTTGTTGAGATCTACATCGCACATTTTTTCCAAAATTTTCACTACCTTAGTTCAAAAGTTAGATGGGGGGGACGCCCATTTTACCACTTTGGAAGCGTCTATATCTCAAACGTTAGACTTTTAGAAAAAATGGTTTTAGGACTCTCAATGTCATTTTGAAAGACCTATCCATAGACACCCCACACGTATAGGTTTGGATAAAAAAAATTTTTTAGGTTTTAGTTTCATGTGTGGGAGCCCCCCCTTAAATATCATTTTTTTTAACTTTTAGTACATGAATTGGAAAGCGGTGCACAAGATACATCTACTTACTAAGTTTTAGCTATTTGATGCTAATAGTTTTAGAATAAAGTGGCTGTGACATACGGACGGACAGACAGACAGACAGACAGACTTGACGAAACTATAAGGGTTCCGTTTTTGCCATTCGGCTACGGAACCCTAAAAAACAACTCAACTTTGAGTTAGTAAATTATTTGTAAGTATTATTAGTAATTATTAGTAAGTAGTATTATAAGTACAGGTTTTTGCAGGACCCTGTTTGGTGGTACTAGCGTTTTAATGCTAATATTCACACGGACATACGTACATTGCAATGACCAGGGGCCCTATTTTTTTATCACTCGCGTCAATATTACGAGTGATTTTCATTCGAAAACGAATAAAAACGACGAAAACCACGCGAAATATTGACGTGAGAACTCACAAAACTAAGCACTGATTTTTCAAATCCTTCTTGTGTAGTACAACTGATTTTCATTCCAAAATTTGACTTTAATCAATGAATAACACACGCCATCTTGACGCGAGTGATTAAAAAATAGGGCCCCTATTTTTTAATCACTCGCGTCAAGTACGAACAAGCACGAACTTTTAAAATACTCGTAACGAAAGCATAGCGAATTAACTACAAGTAAGGTTCTTAGGATACTGTTACCGCACGATTACATTACGATGCGTCAGGCATTCGTGCTTCCAGTTCGTTTTCGCTATGTGTTCATGTACGGTTCCCAAACTTCAAACTACTAGTGTCGTTTCATTCCCAGCTGTCCCTGTGGACAGCAATTCTCTAGCGGCAAAACTACAAAATACACCAATGGAACATTCCCGAACTAGTGAGGCTCCGATAACTTCTTGCTTTATTTGCGATGGACTGAATAGATGCTATGAAGGATAAAAGTTTTGACGTTCGACGAAAATGACGGGGAAGTAGACTGGTTTTGAATTATTGTAGTGCTTGTGAGGTAATTTTTTAGTGATTGTGATTGGAATGTTACAAAATAATAGTGTTGCTTGAAATATAAAAGATATCGCAGCATGCGTGGCTGGATGCTTAGAATATAATAGAGATGCACCGATAAAATGAGGTTAGGTAAAGTTAATATTAAGATACTAGAACAAAAACACGGTACGTGCCTTTCAAATTGGAGGGTATACCTCGATTACAACAAGTTACCATCATCAGACCCCGCCTAAGCAGGGCCAACTAGAAGGTAAACCTATAGGATTTTAAACTTTCGCGTTGCATTGCAATAACTATTAGACATGACGGGTCTGAACGCGTTTAGACCCGTCATGTCTAATAGAAGGTAAACCCTCTAAGCAGGTGAAAAATTGTTTCAAATCGTTCTACATATTACTAAGATACATACAGAAGAATTTAAAGCCCCCTCTTTTTTGGAGGCGGTTATAAATTACGTCTTGTATAACTGCATAATACAAATAACCCAGTACGTGGTCCGGCACCGAGTGCCGTTGTAACTTTGCGCCAATACCTTTTAAGTTTTATTAGATGTAGCTTACAAGTTGTGAGTTGCTATGTTTGACCTATTTCCTTACAAAACTTGGGGATATATAGCAACCAAACGCTTACTGACATACTCATGAACTTTAACTTATGCGGTGTGGTACGGTGAGACTATTTAGGTCCGGTTGCGTGACCATTGGTTAAGGTATATTCTATTCAAAACACACGCAACTGGAAATATTCAACTGCTGGTCACATTAGTTAAGTTAACTATCGATCACGAAATTGGGCCTCAGGGATCTAAGAAGCAGTTTTTTTTTAATACATAATGGCGATAGCTAAGTCAGAAAACGTAAAAAGTTTTTATTCGCGCATTGCTAGTTGTCATTTGTACCTGCACTTCCGACACAGTCGAAGCGCTTTTCTCCAGTGTGACCTCGCCCTTATCTCGGATCCAAATCAGAATAACAAAGAGTACCAAATGGACACTTGCCAACTCTAACTCAATCGATACCGCTTGGATTCGAAGAGAGCTTAAGAGCTGAAAATGGGGATTTTTAAGTGTGATTGTGGAGCCTTTTAGATAAATGTTCTGGCGACTCGACTATTTTTAGCGTCTGAAGTTATTCGGAATGTTTTTTCACGCTTTGAGACAGCTGTTTGAAACCATTGGCCACGGTCTGAGCACAAGAAATGACCGATTTTTTTCATTACTCCTTGATAGGAGAAATTTTCAGATTTTCTGCAGTATTAAAATATACTTGATTTAATGAATCGTGTATTTTTTATGCTTTTTTGAAAATTTCTTCTCAATCAATAAATACACAAAAACACCAATTTTGTCTCCACGTTTTTGAGCGCCATCTGGTTGTAGGACAGATAAAACTTGTGTCGAGACTTTCACCACATGCTATCATTTAATTAGGTTAGTTTATTTACGGCAACTATGTCATGTTTTGTATTAGAAATGAGCTACGACAAAGCCTTGCATGGTAGATACAGTTGACGATGGCTCATCAAAATGAAATGTGTTCATTTTGATTTTGAAGATAATAAAAAGGTTGGATTTCGTTTCAAAACGTCACGCAATGAGTATAAAAGTATAATTTATCCACTCAGATAATGGTTATTAACATAAGGAAAAAAGTTAAAGTTTCTTTCAAACATTTTGCGTTAAAATTGAAAAAGTCAAAATAGCTACCCTGAGCGGCTAAGCTTATAAATAGGTGACCTATTTTCTTTAGACGATCCCCGAAAAATGTGTAATCCCTTCGATTACTCAACCCTTTATGGTCTGGCCAATCAATATCCGAAAATCGGATATACGGTCCCGTACGTAACCCGTTTGTCGCTGTGTGTACAAAATGTCCGTTTATTTTTTATTCCGAGGCCACCAGCTACTGAGTGTAAAGGCGTGTTCATAAAGGAAATTAGTTCCAATCGGACGGTTGTCGGTGTGGTTTGCTCAGGTTACTGCATGCAACATATTAAAAGCTAGTGATGACTATTTCAGTGAAAAATACTTTTTCATCTCTCCTGTTCGGAAAATATAACTTTCCTGTGTAGATAGCCGGGTGGAAAATAGCTTATCCATCCCTAGGGTGGAAAGTAATTTAGTTTTCATTGTCATGGCATAGAGTCAAGGCCTGTAGTCAAAGCTTGGACCAACGTTAATTGAGTCACATCATGTTATTAAAATAACAAACATTTTTGCTTAGCTATAAATTGAAAATCATATTGTGTAGGTAATAAGTATGATCTTTGATAAATAAATATACAATTTCTAATTTTAATTCAATTAACAATTAAAATATTCGGCTGCCCGCCATAGTGCCAAGACGTTTTTTTTTATATTTTATATTGTCAGTGTCATTTCAGGAAGGATTCCTCCAAAGCCGTTAAACTTTTATAAAAAAAAGAATTTATTTTTGGATTCTGTTATTATCTGTGGAAAAAAATCGATCGATATTCTTTACAAATATTTTAATTATTTGATATTTTCTACTTTTTTGTACTCTGTTTTTATGTATTCGTGCCGTTTTTCTTTCTAATCGTGTTAGGTGTTGTTAGTACTGTAAATCAACTGTCATATTTTGTTCAAAACGTGAGTTTTCCTTTCTCGCTGAACTACATAATACCTCACCAAGACATCTACAACCACTTTTGTAAATTTAGTGTTTTCCTCACAGTCGAAATGAAAAATAGTATGTTTAACTCGGGTGAAAGCACCATTTCACTCTCGAATTATTGGCGCTCTCACTTCGTTCGAGCGCCAGAAACATCTCGAGTGAAATAGGTCGCTTTCTCCCCTTGTATAACAATCTACTATTTCTGGCCAGATAAAAAAAATATATCATCGTTAAACTGAAAATGATTTTTTTTACCATTTGAGTTCGATGGCATAAATGGTTTATTAATTTAAATGAATTAAAAAAAAAAAGTTTTGAAATTAACGGTAACGAATACATTGACAATGTCACTCTTATCTGCTTGCACTAACTAATTAGGACCAGCATCAATGTGTTTGCATAGTAAGTTCAATAGCCCATGCGATCCAGAAAAGAGGTGATTCCGTTTTCAAATATTAGGAAAATATCGAATTCCTTTCAATATTTTTGCCTTATTTGGATGAGATAGGAATTCCAAATACACGTATGTATACGTCTTAAGTGGTCCGCGCGTGACTTCATTGTTGCCAGCCGCCACTTGACGCGGGTCGTAAAGACCCGACCAACAAATAAATAGGAACGGCAAAGGTTAACGGAGATTTCCAATGCACTGTTGAGGGTTAAGAGCGTTGAGATGAATTTCATACGGAGCCTTTTGTGTTTGACGACGAGAATTATTTTAATAGCGATTTCACTAGATTGAAATTCTACAATAAACTTAAATCTAGTTCTCTGGTTTAGCATCAGAATGTTTGTAAAATTCATTCGTAGAACACGAGCATATCAGAGCTTCATGTGTAATAACTGTTTTCGTAGGAACTGTGTATGATAAGTGGAGGAATATAGAAAGAGAAATTTAGCGATTTTGATAAGCGTAGTAGTGATTCTTGGAACTTTTTCACATGTAAATCAATTTCTATGTTATATGAATTTATATGAGATACAAAAAGTCATACGAGTCGATGTAATTTTTATTGTTATTATTTAGTCATTAATTAAATACAAATTTTATATTAAGCATACCTCATCGCTGGCAAGGCAAATCAAATAATTAAAAAAATATATATTTATAAGTGTTACATTTATGTTTTAGTGTGTATCTTTAGTTTGTATCAAAGTCTATGGAAATTGGATAAATAAATATTTATAAGCTTCAATATGCATAATCGTTACAAATTGCACACTCTCACCAAAACAAACCCTCTACCAAACAAACACTTTGAATACGAAAAGAATCATTTCACCAAGTGCCCTTTCAAGACAAATTAAAAAGGGGTGCCCCAATCAGTACGCTAACGAATCGCTCCACAGCTAGTAAATTATTAACAGCATCTAAAGACGCCGACGGCTCTCGATGTAAAGGCTCAGTTCACCTGAGGGTGGATAGGGCCTGAATAATTCATGACTGCGTAATGAGCCGCGAGGCTAAAGGAGGCGTCACATAGCTTGCGGTCCGAGGTCTCGAAAGATTGCAATCTGTCAGTGCAGTTTGACAGATCGTACTGTCAAAAAAGAATGTGGAAATTTTAAAATGGTTACCTGTCACAAAACTAACTTCATCGCTTATCCGGATCACATCACTGCCTTATCAAATTATTGTACATAGGTATGTTTAAACAGAGTGTACATAGGATCCATTTTGTTTGACCCGATTATAAAAGCAATATAAATACTGTTTCAGAATGTATTTTATTCATGTCAAAGAAAAAATTAAAAAAAGCATAGACGTCCTTATTCCAAAACAGTACCAGGTATAGCAACGTACTTAACTACAAACCAACCAGATTGAAATTATTGTCATAATGACGGCATTCAAAAATATAGGTATACTTTCCTAATTGGTTGGGTAATTTTAGTCTTGGCTTAAATCTTTTCTGTAGTAAGGGGGTGATATGCGGAAATTATCAATGACTGCATAATACACATTGTACAAATCTCATCTACTTGTCTCGACTCCGCATCGGTGTAGAACTGACCTTATACCGCGTGTTATACCTACGTCACACGACTTGGCACTATGTTCTTTTATGAGGCCGATGACGTTTTTAGGTTAAGACTGAATGTGAGATATTGAAGAATATATCGCACTCAAAGCCTTGGTTTTGATTGCTTCTTTTCTAAGAACTAATATCTTCCATTTATAATTGCAAGACAAAGTTTCAAGTTTTTTATTTATTTAAAGAGGGACGTCGTTATAGCTTTGAATCAGAGGGGCAATTGTGTAAAGCAATCGTATTAATTTGACAGTTCAAAACGTACGATATGATCTGTCAAACCTTTTGTTCTTTGCCGTTTGACAGATCATATCGTACTTTGTGAACTGTCAAATGAATACGATTGATTTACACAATTCCATACCAGATTAGATAAGCTTTTTATATTTATTTAAGTATTCAACATTTGCATTATTTTCATTATTTAAAAGTACAATTTCAATGCGTTTCGTGAACGTTTAAACTGGCATGACCGACGACTTGAATTACGTCAGTTCTCAAGTCAAGACCACGTCACCTTCTCTGATAGGCGTTCGCGGTCACGTGACCATATGTGTATTTGTATTATTAGATAGGCCATATTTTATTATTTTGATTATAACTTTTTTACCGGACTTCATTATCTTCCATTTAATATCAACTGAAGAAAACAATAGAATAATTTCAATACCCAGGTCTACTTCTTCTGCTGACAGACTGACTGACTGCTTCAGTCTTTGGTCATTGTCCCTGAAAAGGGTTGTCCACCACGTGGACGATTTGCGTTTCTAATTTCAAATTCCCAAAATAAATATCCGTTTCCCACGAGTCATTTGAGTTCGAGTCAGAACACACGAATGAAATCTTAAATTAAATGCGATTCAATTTCCCTAGGGAGTATGAGCCATTTGGAATTTATTTATGCTTTTATATTTTTATTTGACAAAATACCACGGGTTCAGCTAAAGCCTCTACTGATTGAACATTTGCATTTGATCCTAAAATACATTTTCCGATTCATTTATGAAATATGTTTTCGTAAATAAAATCGCTATTTCAAATGGTTTATTTTCAGAACAACGATTGAAATACGTAAATCAAAGTAAAAATATTTCAATGAATAACTACAATTAAAATTAATGTCATATGCGATCATGACAATGTGAGTGAGTGCAAACGCAAGAACTGAAAATATGGACTTAGGCCAAGTTTCATGATGGATAGTTACTTTAACCAACCAATGGTTAAAATATGTCGTAACCAGCGGTTGACTATTTACGATTGTGCGTATTTTAAAGAAAAATGGCCTGAACGTTAAACGCCTTTTCAATGGCCACGAAAGTAGTCATTCTAACATTTGGTCAAGGTATGTTCTCTTTAAAACACGCGCATCTTATAAATATTCATTTTCATAAATATTCAACCGCTGGTTACAAATTTTTACCCTTGGTTGAGTTAACTAACGATCATGAAACCGGAACTTATTCATAGAGTAGGCCTCTGGTATGGAATTGTGTAAAGCAATCGTATTCATTTGACAGTTCAAAACGTACGATATGATCTGTCAAACGGCAAAGAACAAAAGGTTTGACAGATCATACCGTACGTTATGAACTGTCAAATGAATACGATTGCTTTACACAATTACCCCTCTGGTATGGAATTGTGTAAAGCAATCGTATTCATTTGACAGTTCAAAACGTACGATGTAATCTGTCATACCTTTTGCCGTTTGACAGATCCATATAGTGGTAGTAGGTTTTGAACAATTCCTTCTCTGATCCGAATCCAATATGTAGGGACTGGTGATATTTAAATACCTAGAAATCGTACACAAAGGTTGGCAATTGTTGGGTACGGTTTCATGTGACAGATTTTTTCAAATAAGCTAATGGTGAGTTAGAATCTGATATTTTCATCTTTTAAATGCACTTGACTGCATTTATTTGACAAAAAAAAAATATTGATATATTGTTCAAATTCATTTTGGTGATTTAATATACGTAGCTATTATTTTAAGGTTAATGTTAAAATATGACTACACGTCTATCCAACTATTCCTTGATTACTGTACCTTAATATCATTTTTATGCCCAAAGGTGGTCATTAAATATAATAATTATAGTCCCCCTAGCCGATTTCGACTACGGTGGCCAGTCACAACGACTAACCGACTGCGCAGGACATGTTATAGTGCACAAGTGTGTGCGCAAACACAGGTGCACTCTCTATTCCTTTCACTCTCATAGCCCGATGGGACAGAAATCTGACACGACCGAAAAGAGATCAGGCGCAGGACCAACGGCTTTACGTGCTTTCCGAGGCACGGGGGTGAAACACCACCAACTTCCAAACTCCGGGCTACCCTGAGAATTTCTGAACAGAAAAACTCCGGTACTTACATATTTTTGGCCCGACCCGGGAATTGAACCTGGGACCTCCGGCGCAGCCGTCGCTTTAAAATGCGACCCTCTCACCGCTGCGCCACCGAGGCAGTTAAAGATAAGAGCTAAGTCATCTATCTATGAAATCTTCCAATAAAAAACTAAATCTAGACGCTTTTGAATCTTAATCTCATTGCAGAATAACACCGCATCAGTAAGTAGATCTTAAAGTGAGTACTATTAAATACAATCAACTCAAGAAAGAGATAAAAGACGTCACTGACCTCTTCATTACTTTAGTAACGTCCTTAAGGGCAACTGCATAATTTATGAAGTACCCTAGAATTGATTTATGAAGCTCTTTGCTTTCATAAAAACGTTCATTGAATTAAAATGCTTGCAGGAGCTGACTTTGAAACAAGATATCGCTGAAAACGTAAAACGTGAGGAAGCTTTTTTGGAAGATGTTTAATTTAGAAACTCATACAACACGATTAACAGATTATTTTCATGGTTATTTTACGTGAATTCTTATCAAAATTTTTAATTTTATTATTGTTTCTGAGTGATTTGTTCCAAAAATAACTTTGATCTCTTATTTTTTGCAAAAAGATTTACAAAGAAATATCTAGGAATAAACATAAAAGATACAATAAAATTACTGGTAAAATTTAGGTAACTTTGGTTATTAACGAAAAGTAACCGTTTATTAAAAAAATAAGCAAAATAATACACCAGGGTGATAAATATTACTTACAAAATGCAACACTTAACTCCATAATGAAAAGGTCATTTTCGTCTTTATGGTTGTTTCAAACTTTTAGACATGGCAATAAAGGGTTAAAATGGCAATATTACTTTGAAAGTTGTTTAATACTGGAATAATTATTTTCACAGTTTGACAAGCGGCAATTACCTTACAATTTTCAAACACCAAATTAGAATCATCTTGAAGATAGGCAAGAATCTTTATCATCGGAAATGATCGAAGACAATAAACCGTGATGTTTACTTTCAGTTAAGGCAAGCTTCTTTGGCTGCATCGGGCAAAAATGGTTCCCCTCACCCCTCACGCCAAATACGAATGCGAAGTAAGCTAAATCATCGCGCGGACGAAGCGGGCAATGACCCCGCCTCGGGATCGAGCAATAACTGTACCACAGTAAAAATAAATGCAGTATTGAATAATTATACTTCTCCTTCTCAAATTTTTATTATTTTTTCGATGTTGTCATGGCAATTATGTATTGCATTTGCTAAAGATTTAAATGAAACGAAACAGGTTTCGATTTGAAAAAAAAACTAAATTCTTATTAACTTACAAATTTCATGAAAAAAAATTTAAGGATAAATCCTTGAAGGCTTAATTATTAAAAAATATATGAGGTTTTTTTGTAATAACTTACTCTTTTAACAAAACTAAAAAAGAGGTTATCAATTCGACATTTTAGTCTGGATATAATTTGAGAATGTTGTGTATCTATTAAGGCTTCCAAGCATGTGTGTAAATTTTGTTAGTGTTTGCATGTTTGTCAACTAATTTATCGGAAATGAGTAGTCAGCATAGCTACCTGACGCCAAGCTGCGCAATACAACGCTAGAAGAATATTATTTTAATGCCTTCGTTACAAAGAGTAACAATACAGTGGAAAAATCGAAAAGTACAACTTCGAAGTTGGCAATAAATGTGTTATTTTTGTTGGATTATTAAAGGCATATAAACTCAATATAAAATAGGCATAGAAAAAAAAACAATTAAATATGCAGTCCCTTTTTATGATAGTGCCATCCACGAAGGCGTGCCCCACTCTTTTTTTGATTGAGAAAGGCGCGTGGTGCAGGGGGTGACACGGGCGTCAGTTGCGAGCCGGCCATCATTCAAAAATTCAGACTCGTCTCGAAAGTGCCTCTAATTAAATATTTTAAAATGTCAAAGTAAACCCAGTGTGCTGTACTAAAAAAATAACCTGGTATAATCTATTGTCATCATTAAATTTACTTAAAGAATAATAATGGTAACTTAAACACCTTAAACAGCTTTAAATAAAAAAAAAACATGTGGTACTTTAAATAATAATACCGAGATGTACTTTATCGGGGAAGGTTATAAAACATCACGCTAGGACCTACTTGTGCAATTCACGCGTATGAAGTCCCGGTGGACCGATAGTTCTCTAAAGAAACTTTATAAAAAAAAAATAAGTTATAAAATGTTCTTACGTTTTCCGTTTACGACAATCGTAAAAATGTTACTGGTGCAATTAAAAAAAAACTCTTCTAGTAGCTAACCGTACCTGATTAAAACTATATCTAAGTCATAAAATTACTATCCCTTTGGAATAGAATGACAAGAGCGAGATGTCACTAACAGCTAATTGTGTGATAAAAAGAGATGCGAGATGCAATGTAGCAGAACAATTTTTAGCGGCTGTCAGTCAGTTTGGAGGCCCATGGAGGCTCGCTGAAAATTTCTTTCAAGTGATTTTTCATAAATTCAAGTGAAATTGTGTTTTTTTTTTAAAATAGTTATCCTGAAACATGGTGACTTGATCGGTGATTGATTGTTGTTTATTACAGCGAAATAACGCCAGCAAAATTATTCATATAACAGATAGATTAGTCCAAATCTAAACCTCTTAATATACGATTTATAATTATTTACCAATGCGCTTCAAATTTAAAGTACGCAGTTTGATTATTCTATTCTATAAACGTTAATTTACGTAAAAAGTGAAGACAGAATAACACAGGTAATTCATATCTGCGAATATTTATCTCAAGAAATATTTTTTCGTTTTACACTAGAACTGCATGTCCGATATTTTGTGTCGACTGTTTATCATACAGTAAACTAAATGTTTAACTTAGGAAGATTGGTATAAATAACCTGAACGAAAGGTTAGCTCATTTGAAGTTACAAATGTTACGTACTTAAGTTAGTTACTGTCATCAAAAATCGGTTTCGTTAGTCAGTTCTTACTTTTTCTTCTCTTCTGATAAGAATATCAATTTTATGATCTAAGTTGAGCATCTTTCCCTTTGAGTGTATTTTTTGTAGTGTGCTTGTCGTACGTAAGTCATTAGGATGTTTCCAATTCAATTCAAATGTTGTAAAAAGCTTGCACACATGTACTATTGAACGAGTGGTGGGGCGCGCCATCGTGGATGTCACTATCCATATGATATGGTAAAAATTTTCGAATAACATAGAAACCAAATCAATTAGCAGTTTAATTTTAGGTCTTGCCATCAAATATGATTTTTATCATCATGAAATATGTTATTGTATTGAATAAAAATGATGTACTATCCTATATCTAAAAGCATCGTGCTTTACAGACCTGTATTATAGCAATCTTAGGCAATTCACAAATAAACAAATAATATTAATTTACAAATAACTAGTTCTTATCAACTTTCTCATTCGGTTAAAATAATAAAATCATTTATTGAAGGCATGTAAAACAATATTAAGTAGGCATGGTAAATAAACAACAAAATATACTGTCCCTTTTTATGCTATGGTTCAAACGTTCGAACTTTATAGAAACGAAATCCATTTGCAGTTTTGTTTTAGGTCTAATTCCATCAGATGTTTTTTTTTTTTATCATCAAGAGATGGTGCTTGTATAAATTTGGAATAATATAGCTCCTTGACCAATTTCAACAAAAAAGACTTTGACACGTCATGGAGGTAAATACAATTTTATCTAATTTTAATATAACAGCAAAGGCATAAAACGGAACACTAAGGTGTTATACTGTTATAATGCCTTTGACTCATGCATATTAAAGAAAAAATAAGTAAAAATACTTATCATTTTTCCCTAAGCATTTTTTTATAAGCTCGAGGTTTTAATTTTCTGCACTACATAGTACTATACCCCATTATTTAGACTTTAGTTACTTATTGTTTTATATCATTAGCTATATTTTATTAAATTATTAAACAAATCACACACATTACTACGATTTCAAACAAAAAGAAATTGGTTCTGATACAATTTTTTATAAAAACAATTGATTAACATTTACATCAACCTACGTTACGTTACGTTCGTACGTCCGCTACCGGCAAAACAAGTCATTACGTCCATACAAATAAAGATTAAATTCGCTTCCCAAGGTCACGGCTGAAATCGGCTGTTAAGTATCCATTGGGTAAAAGCCCGTTGCACTCGGGATTTGGCGGAGCGAAAAAAAGTGACGTGACCACACTCGGGAACGCCTCGACGGGCACTGAATAGACGATAAGCAACGCAAAGGCGCGCGCGTCCTGCTTCATTTTGACAACTTTTCACTTTTTAGGTAAATAATATATTGAAAATCAAAAATCTGTCTTTATGGATCGAAAGATAATGAAACGTTCTATCTATTGGTATAATTTTGATACCATTTATTGATGTATTTCCAGACATAAATACGAACTTATGTTTTATTCAGAGCTCACTTTGGATTTATTTTCTATCGAGTAAAGTATTATTAATCGTGTTTTGGCTTTTACAGTCTTAAAGATAATGTCTTCAAATATAATATATGTAAATTTTAGAACCACACGTGTACTTCTCGTGTTGTAAAACTAACACGAACGGAGTTGAAATTTGGATAAAACGGAGCAATAGCGCCTTAAATCCAACCCTTATGATCAACTTTAACAACAAAAAGTTGATTACGTTAAGCTCGTTGAATGTAAACAAAAACTCTACGGGTTTCCTTTAGACGAGCTTAGCCGTTCGAAACTCAAGAAGTTCGTCAATTATATAGATGACTTTCTAAAATAAATCGAGTTTCCTCAGCGTTCGGCCGAGTGACGTCAAGTAGTAAATTTTATTAGAGTGGAATGATTAATTGATTTTTGGTGTAGCTCCTGACTTATAACGGATGACAAACAAATTTTGCAGGTCGCGCTTGAACGGGCTTAAGTTTTGAAGCAATATTTACTTTGCTTGAATTTTGCTGGTGATATAACATGGAAGGTATTTTATAAAGATTTATGTATAAAGTAAACACCTGGAGTCACGTGTTGTCAAACCAGTAATTTTGAGATCTTTAAGTCAGGATGGTTAAGACCGGTCTACTTCTGTGTTATAATTTAAACTCTTGAAATGTTAGAAAATAAAACTAAGAGTTCGAAAAAGCAAATAAATAACGATCTTAGTAACGTTAAATAAAAATATAGCGTCTTTTTTCGTTTGCAATGTTATTTTACCGTACATATTGTAGTTTTATATAGGAATTTATTATTATAAGAATTAAATTGGACAAAAATATAACAACCACAATTTTAACAAAAGGTGGTCTTATCGCCATATGGCATCATCTACCAGTCATACCTTTAGGCTAAGCATAATTGATTGTGAGTATGTCCGTCCGCAGAGAAAGGTCTTATTTGCGACAATTTAGTTATTTTCTGGTATTTTCTCATCAACATTTATAATGCGCACGGCAAAAGAGTGGAACTCGCTGCCCGCGTCGGTGTTTCCTAGTGACTATAATCCGAATCTATATTCAAAGTCAGAGTGAACAGGCTTCTTCTGGGCGAGCTCGTTCCATCTTAGACTCCGTCTTAGTCGCACTTGGCTTGGTCTGGAGTCAAGAGCAAACCCATAGTAAATATATTAAAAAAATACACAACTGGAACATGTTATCTTTGTTCCTATTATTATAAAAAATCCTAAGTATTTCAATGCTTTATGTCAATAAGTGGTATCATAATAATACATTCATAAGATAAAAAGCCTAAGAACACTTGAGCAGGAGAATCATTAGCACGATGTCCATCAATCAGGGAATATCGCTGACTGTAACAAGTATAATTAAGATTAAAGGAAAAGAAAAAAAAGAATAAAAGCTTCTCAGAAATGCTTGTAAGTGAAATATCTCAGTTCGTGAATTTGTGATAAATATGACGAAAGGAGATCAGAATTCCGTACTTTTAGCATTACGAATGTTTAAAAACCGTTTACAAGATCAACACATTTCACTTGCCGATGCCGAGAATATGCCGAGTGCATTAAACAAACACACACACACACACACACACACACACACACACACACACACACACACACACACACGCACACACACACACACAAACACACACACGCACACACACACACACAAACACACACACGCACACACACAGGTGAATGTTGTAGTAATTAATATTTTATTAAAATCACTTTGAATGTTTATTCGGAGTTATTTTATTTTGCGCTATCAAACTTTATTACTTGCGTGTAATCAAGGGTTTTATAAACTCATTGAATACCCATAACTTTGAGAAAAATCCTCCGGCTTGCCTACTCAAGGAAGATTAATAACGCCAGTGACGCCTTAGGAACCCGTAATGAAGCTTATTATACGGAAAGTAACGGCTCACTGAAACTAAGTTGAAGGGTCGTAATGAATTAAATTGGAATTGGCCGGATTTTGTCTGATAAATCTAATAAAATCTTGAATAATCGCCGCATTTCGTTTCATTGGTCTATGCAGCAAAATTCGTTTTGAGAGTTGGACTTTCAAATTGCGTAGATATGCAACGATTTAGGAATGAATGATGAAAAAATATTCGACTATCTTATTCTAATTAAAGTGATATTTTTAAATAACCTAATGTGATGTGCGCTACAGAGTAATTTATCTTCTTAGTTCATAAATAATAAAGATAAGGAATATCAAATTAGTATTCAGCTCTCTTCCTAAATATTTTTACATCAAATGTAGTATCATTAAAGTAACAACTCATAAAGTGAGTAAGTAAACTCGTCACTAAAACACTCGGCAGTGCTCGCACCAACTTGACACGCTTTCACTTTTGCGCTATCAAAACGAAACCGAGCGCTTTTCAACTTTAACCGCTTTATTTTTCAGCTCAAACCGCTTTATTGCTCGCTCCATGAAACCGCATTAAGCACAGAAGGTTAAGTGACGTTTTAATTTTTACTTTTACTGCGGGAATTGCTTTTGGAAATGTTTAAAATTTGTTCTGTCACATACAGTTTTCAGTAGAATGTGGTTTCAGTAAAATGTGAATGCTTTATTTAAGAGAATTAACTGTTGCGCTCGTTTTTGTTATTATGTATTTATTATTTTTGAGTGAAGTTTGGCTTGACTATAGTAGTTAACAGCCTTATAAATGCACCTAAAGCACGGTAGACCTATAGGTCTTACACTGTATTGTATACTAGTACGATGTTCTAGTCAACCCAAATAGCACGGAAAATAATATCTTAGAGGCTTATCTGAGTTAATACTTATTCATGACACGTCGGCAGGTTTTTTTTTAAATTTCTAGAATAAATACTCACGTTGTACATTTTCCAGCACTCGCCAGCGCCACTTGCAGCGCTACCAGCAGCGCAATGGCAGCCATCTTTGTTTCGAACTGTCAACGCATCTCAGCTAGATTTTTCCGCCTGAAACAAGATAATATCTTTAGTCTATTTACTTCATAAATTATTTAAATTAGGTACTACTAATGTTTCTAATGCGCAACTGTACGTCTGTACCTTTCTCACGACATACCGGAGTTTGATAAAATATGATTATGCATATTTGTTGTTTCTGACCTTGTAAAGGACATGAATAAAACGGGGGATTACGCCGTTTAGTTCGCCGACGCATTCGCATGCGAAATGTGACATTTGAATGCAGCATGTGACATTGGCATATGCTATGTCTTGCTCTGACATAGCTAGATGCGATACTTGCATCCTTGTTGGAATCGTTGCCGCATGCAATGCGTTGGTGTTCTAACGGCATTATGCTTCAAAGGGACATCTGAATATTAGCTTGAGAAAAGTCGCAGGAAACTTTCTTCAACAGATTCATATCAGTAAATACTCACAAGAAGTAAGTTAATAGACATTAATAGAAGTAAAGACCAGGCATCAGTAATCAGGTGAATCAGTAAGCTCAAATGGCTATAGGCAGGGCACATAGCGCGAAGATGATGATGATAATGGCCGTTGGGGCAGAAAAGTTCTAGATTGGAGACCCTTCGACCAAAGGCGCAAAGTAGCACGTCCACCGATAAAATGGACAGACGACCTTGTAAATACTGCAGGATCACACTGGATGCAAACCGCTCACAACCAGTCACTGTGGAAAACTGTGGGCGAGTCCTTTGTTCAGCAGTGGACATCATTTGGCTAATAATGACGATGATGGAAGACCTGGCATAACTACGCTACAAAGCACGACCAGTCCCAAACACGATTCCCGTTGACAGTAAAAACGTTATAACCAAGTTAATAAACTCGGAACGTCCTCATCGCGTATACACACTGCGTTTTCGATTACTCTCACAAGTCTGGGAGCACTTAAAGTTAGCAAAGCCGTATTTATGATACATAAAGCTGTTTTACAGCTACCGAGCTGACCCAAGTAGGTCATGTTGAGGGGTGGAAGAAAATCTATCTCAGGCAAGTTTACATTTGAATAGAATATCAGTGTGTTATCATTTTGAAACTTTATATGTCAACAACTATAATAGAGTCCGGACTTACTTTTGCAAAATGAACTTAAGAGTTATCTAAAGGATCTTAATTCAAATCATTTCACCCAATAAATCTTGAACACATCAGTCATCTACGCTACTTGACATTAGCTTGGAACGTTAGTATTTTAGGTGTCTGTACATATTTTTAATAACAATAGAAAAAAGTGCAATAAAATTCAATTTAACCCCTCTACCGTCCGTTACCGTATTAATTTATCCTCACAAAACATAATATTCCTCTTCATATCGAAAGCAAACAATATCGGGTCGAGAAGATAGGCCATCTGCAGCCCTTACAATTTGCTGACCGTATATTATTTCGTTGGATCCGTACGTGAGAGGAACAGCAACAAAGTAGCAACAGAAGGAAAATATATTGTCATACATAAAAGATTCGAGCGTTCAGGTCCGTGACGATAATAATGGTAGGAGTGGAGATTATTGCGATTGTACAATTGTAAGCGCTAATTTTTTTTTAAGATGTAACATATTCTTTTATAAACGAATATTACGGCATAAAATCACTAAATTAATATCACAAAGTAAATAAACCTGTTGCATATTTTTTCTTTAATTTTAGTTAGTTTAAATAAACCTTGATTTATAACTAAGTTAACAAAACGCTCTATTTCAAACGTTAGTCCTCGAGCAGTAAAAAGAAAATATTCAACGGCATTTTCCATGGGCACACGGTATGCGCCGAAAATGCAAGCAAAAAGTAAAACAGTGTTTGTAAAAATAACGCAAAACAGACTGTTGGTTAAAAGTTGCCGTGTATGTTTGCGAACGAATGGTGAAGTCAAAAGAAAATGGTTGAAATAATATGTTAGTTCTTACTAAAATATTCCTTCTTATAAATTCACGAAAAAAAGAATTTTGTCTCAGCATTTCTGAGCGCTATCTGGTTGTTCGACACATAAAACTGTGTCGAGACTAGAAGGACAAATTAAATGAGAAAATAAGAAACGACCTTCAACGATTTAAATCTATCATTAAGTTTATAGGAATTGCGAGAGAACGCTTTCATGCTATGAAACTTCATGAATTAAGCACTTAAAGCTACTAAAACGCTAATACATGCTATGACATTCAAAATGTGCTCAGCATTAGAAAGCAAAAACAATTGCAATTAGTAGCCTTAACAATAGACCCAACCAAGTACGAATGTTGCTTTTGTATTTGAGCAGTGAAGTGGCCACAATGGGGCTTGTTCGCATCTCACACAAACCACAATACCAGCTATACTCGATTAATTATAGCTTGTACCTACATTATCAAAATAATTACTCTCACTGAAAGAAAGGATTCGTGACTTGACTCTAAAAGGCCGATAAGTTTGACGTTAATTGCGGACATTCACCAACTGTTGATTTCGAATATGTAAATTATTTCCTATTGCATAGTAACTAGTATTCATAATATGTTGTTTTAGAAAATTGATTTTGAAAGCAACTGATATGATGTTACAGGTTTTAGCTATATCTTAGGTCCTACTTCACAAGATAAATAAATACGTCTATGATTGATGCTAGCTCTTTTATTTATGCTACTATTTTTGTACTCAAGTTGATTATTATGTATCAAGCCTTTAGTAAAGTATATTAGGTCTAGTTTTTTTTTTTATAAATTGACTAACGGTGTAGGTTCTACCGTGATCTCAACAGTTTGATTTATTTTAATGGTAAACGAATTAGCAACTTTAGAGTGAAATGGATTTATCCAAATTGTGTACCTACACTCTACATGGCTTATTATTTGAGTCAAACGGTCGGCTGGCGTTCCAGAATATTCATACAATAAACGCGGTGGAATATCTATTTAGACCATACTTATTCAATATACTCTCCATCACACAAGTGAAAGAAAGAAAAAAGTAGCTGACAATAAACAAGAAAACGATTGCCCAGAACTCGACCATACAACAAAAAGGTTGCCCCGAATTCGGTTTAAAACAAAAAACGTAACATCAAACAACTTGTTATTTAAGGAGATCCGAATCGCTGTTTCGTGCCAATAGAAAGGCAGAAACATTTCCAATTAGAGTCGATACAATAGATTTGGTCGGGCCTTTGCTGCTATTGTATCTATGGGGCCAATGAAGCACAATAGACGTTCGTGTTCCCAAGCAAACCGCACGAATGGTTAACAATGTACAGTTGATTTGTGCAACAAACCTGCCTAAATTAGAGTTCGGGGTCAAAGGACCTTATTCTCTAAGACGTACAGGTTGTGGCCTGTAAAAAAGCAAAATTTAAAATACATACATACGCCGTTTACAAATATACTCAGTAATCAATTCTTAATGGTTTTTATTAGTTTTAAAGAATATATTTTTTCTAACAAAATAAATCGAACCAGCAATGTATTGCAAATAAATGTGTCCAGTCAGAGACATTCTTATTAACGACGACGAGTTAGCGATTTTGATATACATTGATTAGGGTTTATTTCTTTAGATTACTATACTCTGAGTTAAACATTTAAGAGCACTATGACCAAATCAAGGGAGGTAACTGCTCTGTAAAATCATTGTTATTGTGATGTGACTGAATGACTTAGGAACTAGGGATGTCGGGTGACTAAATGTCCTAAAAAGTCACAATTATTATTGGTAAATTGATAAATAATACAACACACAATGCAATCTTCTACCTTTAACCCTCATTTACGGAATTAAACTGAATAGATTTCTATAGTATTGGTTTGTCTCGACAACCATTATATTATAAATCAGTAGATTTGTAGTGGACTCTCATTTTTAAGCCTGTTGTCACTTAATTATCTCGACAAGAAAACATAGCAAAGAAACTTTCAAAAACCAGTAACCAAACGCTTCCAACTTAATGGCGAGCGTTCACAAGCGTCACGCGTTAAGAAAATCCCATTAATTCCCCTTGAGTCAGCAACCCAAAGGTTTTGATTCAAAGATAAAAGCGTTCGCAACTTGAAATATGCCTTCAAACGGCACTATAAAAGTTTGAACGAAAACGTACTCCAATCACACAAAGGCGCCCTCAACTAAAGCACTCTTACGAACCCTACCGTACAAAGGTGCTAAACAGTTTGGGCAGTGGCTCTTGGTACAGTGGCGGAGTAAGGGAAGAATCTTGGCTCGAAATGATTATTATAAATATAAAATTTAAAATTACAAAAAAAACGACGCAAAAATGGCGATACAGGGATAAAATTCTTTTTGACAGAAAAAAAACTACGAATCCACAAACATATACAAAGATACACAGACAGATCTGTTAAACCTATAAAACCCCTGTCTTTTTGCGATTTCCGGATTTAAAAAAATTACTGGGGTTTCGTATCCATGACCAGAAAATCGATGAAAAGCACCAAACAACAAAAAATTAAAATATAAAAAATCATTCGTGAAGCATTTGGCATAATAACACTAACCAGGGGGCGTATTGCGATCCAACTTAATCCGTTCAATTCCGAGGCAGTTTAATTCCGACTCAGTGTAAACGAATATTATCAATATAATAATATTATAATAATACTACAATGGTATGAATATTAATCTTTATATTGTTATATTATAGTAATATTATCAATATAATGCGAAATTGCAATAATAATTGCTAATTTGACAGTAAATCAGAGCGTTTTATCTGTCAAAACTGCATCGCAATACGCCCCCAGAACTTATTAAAACATGTGAAATAGGCTGTAAATAAGCAATATCAAATGCAGAGGAAATAAATACCTCTACTCAAATATGCGGTGACAAAGGTAAACACACTCAACTAACTTACAAGAAAACTAAGGCAACTTAAAAAAATTGCCAAGTGCGAGTCGGACTCGTGCACGAAAGGTTTCATACCATTGACTAAGTAAACAACATTGGTGAATATTTCAAGTGCCTACCTGTTGCTATTACTGATATCAAGCAAAAGGGCAAGAAAATCGCATTTTGTTGTTTGGTACTCCATTAAATGTAATTGTTGTTATAGCGGCAACAGAAATACACAATTCGTGAAAAAATCAACTATCTAGCAATTGCGATTCTTGTGATACAGCTTGGTGACAGATAACTAGACGTCCAGACAGTGAAGTCTTAACACGTTCCAGACAATAGATGTTTTATTGTTTTCACGCCTATAGGCGTTTTGTCCCGGAACGTGTTAATAATAGGGGTGTACCGTTTTTATGCTTTGGGTTCGGAACCCCAAAAATACTTTTAAGGAACAATAAGTAGTCCCAGAAAGGCTATCCATTTAATGGTTCACTCATTCAGAACTTGCTCCTCCCCTGTTCTCGTCATATGGATTTGAATTAGGGTTGCTGCTCAGCTGCGTAAGACAGGTAAAAACATAAATTGTGGAACCCTTTCAGGGCACAAATTACGAAAATGGTCCTTCTGGGTGCGGGACTAACGATCTTAGGAGGACCGGGCGTTAATGTCGCTGAAGTTGTGTGCCCTTTTTGTCTTAGTATTAGAATTATGACAAATAAGAAACAACAACCTTACAAAATACGAGTATGTATTAAATTACCGACTAAATGAAGAATGGAAATGTTCTTTTTTTGTGCCTTGATTTAAAAAAAAATGAATTATCAATAAAATTGGCATCCATTTTGCACCATCTCCTTTTCTTTAGCTTTTATTTATTAATTCGTAAACATTGTCGCGTAATCATTCAGCGCTTTTAATTTAAAATCCAATCCACCTGTTGACCATCACTAATTGAAGAAACAAAGAAACGTAATCATTTTGCCTTAGCATTTGTAATTTTCATCTATATCTATAAAATACATCGAGCATTTTTTTGCTACCTGGAAGGAAAAAACCTTTAATATTAATGATATTAAAGTTTTGCTAAAAGGAAACATACTCACCTATAATGTTCATAAAAATAAGAATGTTAGCCCGGTCAGTCAACATCTGAACTCACTTGTATAAACGTTTTGAAGAGCGTCATGCAAGCACGCAATAACAGCCCGTATTCTCTTGTAACAAGTACCACTTCCGACTTTGTCTAGTGCGGAGTTACACACTAATTTTCTCGCCCTTTTGAAGCTCAAAATTTTCACCCTGCGGTTGTGCATGAAGAGTGATGAGATGAATGTAGCTTGAAAGTAAAAGCATTTTAATTCCACGTTGAACGTTCATTCCCCGTGCAACGGTGCGTTTGAGAGTAGTCTTTCAAATGTTGAACCAGAAATTCGTCTCTACGTTGCCTATAATTCCTGATAATTGACATACTTTGTCATCGCGGAAGTCCGTCATCTAACTAATGGAAATATTTCAAAGTGATTAGTTGTCTAATTGTGAAAAAAGATAAGAGGGCAGATTGCGGTCTTGCTTAATCTTTACAAGTTTCAGGCAGTTCAATTCTCACTCAACTAGTTGAGTCGCGAAATTGGCATTTCAATGCAACTTTAGAAAACTAAAAGTATTTCTATCTCACTCACTCGTGTAGTGCTACCCTACGCTAATCTGCTGAGTGTATCATATGCAATCGCAATACCAATTTGCTAATCCGTTTAAAAGCAGAGCTGCTTAACTGTCAAAGCAACATCGCAATTCGCACCAAGTATTTTTTATGGGATAAGAATAATTTAGAGACCATGATAAACTTATAAAACTAAAATTTGCATGCTCATTTTGGCAAACTTCGATAAACCAGTATAAAAACAGGTAGATAGTTCTCACAAGATTAAACCTCGAAACATATTCTAAACATTGAACGTTGATTGATTTTATTCCGTAGTTAGGATAGGAACTATCTTCTAAACATTTTAAGTCACTAGCAAGCCCCGAAATACATCGCAAACATAAATTGAACAACGCCAATTACGACCAACTTCCCCAAGTATTTTATCATTGACGGATGACTAGGATTTATACAGGGTGGAAGATAGATTCGCCTTTTGCACGGAACTATGCAGGATTTGTATTGAAGATACCATCGTGAATGAAGATTAGGTAGTGAGAAATTTGGTATTGTTGTGTTTTGTAATGGAATATGTAATAGAATGGATGACGAAACAAAAATAAATCTATGTTATCATCACAGGTTATGGTAAAAAGTAAAAAATACTTAAGTTCGTAAGAAGAAGTACGAATTTGGCCTCATTATAATTCGGCAGATGAACACAATGTGTAGGTAATTTCTCAAATAAATCATATAAGATGAATCGTTACACAAAACAAAATTCTCTTTTACACCGACGTAGTAGGAAAAGCCGCTTCCATCCCAATTTGTATTTAAACCAAAGAGTAATTGAATTTTCCAATAACTCAGAATAATAAGCGAGCATCAACATTAAAATGGTGATTATAATAAACTCGAGCGCTCGAGCAACAGACATCAAATCTCAACGAGAGTAAGTTGCCAGCATCACTCATAACAATAATTTCGCGGGATATCACGTAAAGCTCTTGGGTTTATGCGAATATAACTTCAACCACTGAAATTGTGGCGCAAAAGTAAAGGACATTAAAAAAAAGACAATAATCCGTTGCAAAAATATCTATCAATGAGGACAGTGAAGTATTTTCACATCTTTATCATGTTTTTTGCATTTTTCGTGACTTAGTGCCTAAAAGGAGGCTAAAGATCACCCAGGTTACAGGTAGGTAGGATTTTTTAATTAACAACTGCTAATTAATTCAGATTCACTTACATCCTGTATAAGAGAAATAATAAGACTTACCTATCTGTTTTTGAATTTCGGTGATGGCGATGATTGTAGAGGTAGTTTAAATAATGTGTTTTAACCGAAATATTAAATTGGTTTCCTTTTTCATTTCGCTTCCAACTTGGACCACATTCGCAACCAGCCCTTTCTGTAATTGGACACATTCAGATATGCAAAAAACAGGGGCGAATTCCAAATGGGCTTCTGAAAAATTTATGAGCTACCATTTGATGGCGTTCGCATCTCTGAGCACAATTTTTTTAGACCAAATTAATGGACATAATCTTTAGCTGTATTCCTTTCATGGAAATGTGGGTTACTGTATTTGACGGTGAAAACACTAAGTTCAAGGAATGTTTCACTTAATTTTCTGTAGGTAAACGTCAAATATCTTTAGTGCACCTTGGCTTGGCTGTCATTTATTTATGAAATTAGCAGCAGCGCGACTGTCGCGCGACCGTTGCGCTGCTAAAGTTGCCTTAGTGTGAAAGCGCTCATAAGGTGCGACATAGGTTTTTTTTTTTATTGTTTAATCTATTGTTGACCGATTACCTATCTACCTCCTGCTGAAATGGCATATTACACAAATTAACGTTACAAGATTGATAATTCTGTGCTTAAAATCTTTTTTATGAAAAAAAACTGAAAATCTTATGTTAAGCTGTGTCTGGTTATTTTATGTTCTTCTTCGTTGTCGCTGAACGTTTTAAAAGGAGTGAACGTCAGCAAAACCTTAGCAAAAAATCTCGTCTAAGCTAATCATACGTCAACCAATACGGGACCAGAGGTCGCTCATACTTAATCGGAGTAATCCATTTGCCTCGCAAGTTTTATAGAACGACCAAATTAACTTGACCCCACAACCCCCTGGCAAAGTACGTCACAGTCATGAACCGATCTGTTGTGCGGGATCAAGATATCTTGGTCATGGTTTATCAGCTCGTAAATTTTAGTCGGTATCTGGCGAGACGTCAAACCCTCCGGTACGGAATTTCGGTAGAAAAACATATTCGCTTTAGCTCAGAAGCTATATTTTTAAATTCGCTGTTTGAAAATACGCTACCGTAATGAATAATTTTATTAAACATTTACTTACAACACGTAATGCTCTTTTACTTAGGCCCAATTTCTACATCTACAGTAATGGTGAAATTACGTTACCAGCGGTTATATTTACGATTGTGTGTGTTTTGAAGAAAAACTACCATAAAAATGTCAGAATGGCTATTTTAAAGTCCATTAGATAGGGTTTTTTTTAACAAACAGTCGTAAATATTCATCCGCTGGTAACGTAACTTTACCATTACTATCTCTGATGAAATTGGGTCTAAGTCTCGTTTATTAGGATCTTATCTATCTTATCTTATCACTAGAGCACAATCACAAAGTCACACCCTGTGACTATATTTCTGTCAAAAACCATTGTTAATAACTATATTGAAATCAAATAATTATGGATTCAAATAACTGGAAATACAAGCTAAATTAACTGAAAACCTTCGTTCCTACGGCTCATTTACGATGGAATTACGCCAAATCAGATACGGTCAATTCACCGATAGGCTACCGTTTGACAACCAGCAGAGATAGCTTTAATTTATGAGTTGATAACAGAACCGTTTCACTAATGAATTGGTCGCATCGACCCAGGAAGGGGAGCTGTATTTGCTTTACGTTTATTTTGAATCGTCAAGGCTTAATTTCAACAACTTACTATTGAAATATAAAGTGACTGACAGCGTTATTCGTTGACAATCATCATCGGCCGATATGATTGATTATCGATTTTCTTTTTCTTTTCAGCATTCGGCAGTAAAATCAAGTCGTCACAAACTATATCGAAATGTTACAAAGTTAGTGAACACAAATACGAGATAATAGCGACGAAAGTGATGTATTTTTGAATCTCTCTCTCCCAAAAGATAACATCTATTTTAAGGATCAGGTGTTCAAAAACAAAACAATGTTCGAAAATGAAACCAAAGTATAATAGGAAAAAGTTCATATTGTTTCAGCGTTGGTTCTTCCACGTTTTGGGTCAAGATTCTCATGTTCTCGACAGCCTGAGACCATTATAATGTGGAAAGGTAACAAGACGCTTCACTCTAATAAACTAGCTACGTGTAGTTATCTAGATTGAGAAGTACGAGACTTTGTACTGTTATAAAAAATGAATAAATGAGCCGATGTAAGCAAAATTATTCAAATAAATTGGTAATTTGAGAAAGCTTTTTTAAACTATGGGGTCAAAATCCATTACAAAGTAAAGAGCCAAATAAACTAATTATCACGAAATCAGTGCGACTCTTTTATTAGAAGAGGTAAACAACTCTACAGGAAAAATAACATTACACCCCCACTCCGCCCATGGGGAATATTTACAAGCCTCACCTGTATTGCCGTATAGGGAAGAAACAATACAATTGGTATTTTTTATCGATTCAACTCTTGCTAAATAAATATAAATAAATCGTTTATTTCAGACCAAACAGCCCATATAAGTGTAGTTAGTATCAAAGTTCTTAGGCTAGGGTTAGAAACACAATATTTATTGACCAAAAATAATAAAATAAAATGTGCCATTCACTGCAGCGCCATGCCACTTGAGATGGTGAAATTTAAATAAGTGCCAATAAAATTACAGTTCATAGGTCTTTTATTGTGTTTTTGGGAGTTTTCTGATATAATATCTTTCCTTTGTTGCCAAGAATTCCTTTGAAAATCCAATAAGCTAGCTGATTTGTTTGATCTGCTGATCAAAGTTCATATTTATTTGGAAAAATAACAAAAAAAAATACAAGAAGTAATAAACTAAGCTAATTAAAACAACAGCTAAAAACTTTTAGATTAGGGAACGTGAAGCTTTTCTGCAGGATTATCAATAAGTTCTGAAGAATGTATAGAGTAGCATTTTATCGATAACTTTTATCGATAATTTCACATCACTAATATACATTTCAGAGCGGATGCGTCTCTAACCCGATTAGCTATTGCTACGCACCGCGACGCCCGCGCCCTATGGTTCCACTCAAATTATTCACTGTTGATTAACTCTTGCGCATGTTCTCTTTAGCTGCTTCGTTTTCTGCACCTGTGCTTTGGTATATGCGTGTTTGACCTATAATGATGATGATCTCAAGTTATAGAAATACAGTTTTTCGACTAAGTATAAACAACTGGTGTAGTACCATGGCATATAAATAGTTTACTACCTATAAACAAAAAATCTAGGCTTAAAGACTATTTTAAGGCACTAAAAGTAGGTAAATATGTCTCACTAAATTAAATTACTTAGTTTGTTGACTTTTAATAATCCAAGACTTATTTTTTATCAAGACGTGTTTTTTGAAAGCTTACGTTGCTCGAATTTTATAAATTGGTCTTTCTTTAAAAAAAATACAAGTGACAAACCAATAAGCTGACACGTATGATTATGGAATGCAATACACTTGCTAAAGTTTTTTCCTAAAACATGCCTATCAAGATGCCTATGGTTTAGAAGATGTTTCATAAGTTGTTACTAGTCAGACACAAGTAGTTTATTCTCTGCCATATCAACACTTACAATCCATTCAGGTATGTATGCCAAATGTCTGACATATAACTATACTCGTATTATAGTAAAATTAATCTACACTAATATTATAAAGAGGAAAACTTTGTTTGTTTGTTTGATTGTAATGAATAGGCTCATAAACTACTAGACCGATTTCAAAAATTCTTTCACCATTTGAAAGCTACATTATCCACGAGTAATATAGGCTATATTTAATTTTGATCAAAAGTAGGGTTCCTCGGATATTAGGGTTTTTCGGACACAAGGTGTAAAAAATCAACCAAAAAAGTTACTTATTTTGCGTACCCTGCCGAACGGCTGAACCGATTTAGCTGAAAATTGGCAGGGAGGTAGCTTAGAGCCAGGAGAAGGACATAGGATTATCCCGTTTTATCCCGTTCAACGTGGCCGGGGCGAAACAAAGTTCGCTGGGACCGCTAGTATAAAATAAACATCAAACGAGGAAGGGAGTTCAAATTAATATTATAGATCCTAACATATTGGTATATCCCTAATATTTCCTTCAGTCAACATGGCTGACGCAAGGGAAAGTAAGTCTTATTGACATTGCAATAAGAGCTGTGTCTGTCAGCATCCAGTATTTTGTTGGTGAAACGAACTGTAGCGAGTCTATAAGCTTGTTTGATTACTTCACTGGAGCGTTATGTTTGCTCTCTATGAAGGTGTGAGAGACACGGCATTGACATGGACGGGAGGAATAAATGAAGCAAAAAGTGGTTTATTGAACGCACACTCCAATATTTTTATCTCAATTACTCACAGAAATAACTCTCTCAATGTCAACGTGGTGTATTATTTTCTCAGAAGACCACTTTTTGTACATTTGGTACTGTTTGTGTTCATCCAATAAATAAAATAAATTCAAGGGGTAGAATCTCGGAAAGTACAAAATTCAGGTAATTGGTAGGTACAATTTTTGCGCTCTTATTTTAAAATATGTAGGTAAGGTGTGAAAACCTCATACGAGTATTAAATATATTGCTTAGAAAAAAAACAATGTATTTTATTTGTTGAAGAAAAACCACGATGACCATTGGTCATTAAAATAGCCATTCTGACTTTTGGGTAAGGTTTTTTTTTCAAAACACAATCGTAAATGTTTAACCATTGGTAACGAGATTTAGCCATTATTTAACTATCGATCACGAAACCGGGCCTTTGTTATAGCAGTGCATGCCGCATCCGCTAATTGTACATGGTTCTGATAACTTCTTTGTAATTACAATTTATATAATGAGCACTGTGAAAAAAGAGTTATCTATCATAGATTAACCTAACCAAAATCTGTCTCGACAACTTCGTCGGTTCCAATAAGTCATACTTAACGCTTCTAGAACCATCTTTCCATTTCAATCTGTCCGTCGCAGATTTGTGCAAGGCAAATTACTTAACAGTTTAATCCCGGATTCAAATCCGATGATCCCGTGGGAACCAATCAAAAGTCGGAAACCGAGCTAACTAATGCTTCAGAACAAACTACAGCCTGTTGGGATCCACCTCTCGGAAGTTTTAGCACTTCAAGGATAATCCTTATTTGGCGATGGCGGAATTACGATTTTGATAAAGCTAGAGACTCTTTTTGGAATGCTTCAGATTATCTAGTACCTACTGTATCCTTTGCTGACAGTTTTTTTTACAAATAGGCTTCAAGTTCATAATTCAATTTAGTACAACACTAGTTCATTTATATTCAAAAGCACTCCTTTGGTTGAATAAATTCAACTAACTGAACGAGAACAAACAAGAACAAAAGAAAAGTGTAAATTAAATGCAATGTAAAACATACTCTGGTGTTTTTTTTTGTATAGTTAAAGCACATGGCAGTAGTAGTAGGGCAGATACATTTATATTTATTAGATGAGTTCTTACACTGTTACGCATACTAATTATACCAACATCTATCTGTCAATTAAAGTGTCCATGTCTGGACTTGTCAATTGCATCTGATCAGGGTCTACTGTGTACTCCCAGCCGCAGGGTCGCCCTGTTAATTAGGGTTCGTTAGGCGGCGATTGTTTGCCCCCAGCTACCAAAAGGTAGGTAAACTGAACGTTAATCACTGGGTATAAACACGGACAGTTATCATGTAATTTACCGGACATGGATGCTTGCTGGTAGAAGTCGTGGTAATAACTGGATGATAGATTTCGATGATGCAGTGTGATAACTAATTTGTTTAAAGACTGCTTGCAAATTGTCTTTACCTGTTTAAGGTATTAAAAAGTTACCCATTAAACTAAAGTCTGTTTTTCTATGCTTGTAAAATATAGTAAACAATATTGGCATTCCTTTTAGAAGTTATTAAAACATGGTTTACCATTTTCGACACGCAAAGAATAGAGGACTTTACTATTGATTTTAGATTCAAGGCTTGATACTCTGCTACTCTATGTCATCTCAAGGAGTTATTCGTTAAAATAATATAGCTGAAAATATAAAGTTTCCACGATTAAATCAATCAATCGCTAGTAAAATCACTGTCCAACCAGATGAAGCCCTCGCATTTAGATACAACAAATTATTGGCCATCATTTTGCACATCAGTATACGCACCAACTAAAACTACCTAGAACTCAATTTAAAGTGACACTATAAGTACACTACATTCAATATCACAAACTGTCTCTAAAATCTGATGCACACCAGTCACTGGCTCATAATCTCAGCCTATTAACACGTAAGCGCAGGAGCATCAAAGATCCATCGTGGACGTTCGTATCTCTTTGAGGCGTGATAGGCTGCTGTAATTGCCAATAGCTCGGGGCAAGTCGTCGCCTGCGTGTGATGAGCTAAGCAATGAGCGCCGGCGATTTAATGGACCTTCTTAGCACCAACTTCTTCAAGATAGACGCTAGGCGTAGTTTAGGTCACAGTTATAATAGAAGATATGAATGATCATCAATATAAATAAGTTTTTCTTATCAAAATTGACACTCTCTTAAAAGTACGTACCAAAAACTACCAGTAACCAGAGGAAAGGTGAATTGGAATGACATAGTACAAGACATAATTAAAATCAAGTAAAGTTAGAACTTGTTTCACTATTTACACTAACTAACGAATAATTCAAATATAGAACATCATTTCATATGAAGTTTTGGACAGATTACGATATTCAGTATTAATTTGGAAATTGTAAAACAGATCGTAAACCTTAGAAAATAAATTTATCTTTGTAAGCCGCAGCCCATCTTTTGGACCATCTTCAAAATGACTCACGACCCACAAAAGGCGTTCTGATATGGCGTTATCTCTGAACCTATTTTAAGCGTTACGCTCGCTTTCAACTTTCCCTTTAGATTTTTAATTGGTTCCTTTTCCTAGGAGATATCTAAATTAAGATCTAGGCGTTGTGCCTTTTTATCTCATGTTTGGTTCTTTATAATTGTTCTGTTTTATTTCAAGTAGCATTATTGTAAGACATTATTGTAAAACATTATTATAAGACTGTTCTCTGCTGAATAAATATTTCAAATGTTTTATTTTTAGTAGTCCAATCGATTCGAAATTTGGTGCCGATGACATTGACAGTATATTATATATGGTAAAGTACCCGATTGGCAGTTTGAGGGGATCTGACTACCTTCTATATTTCTTATTGATCTGTAATTTGGTACCGTTCTTCTTAATGATATTGAAGTTAGAAATTTTGGATTTTAAGTATTTAAAATTTATCCAGTCATTAACAGACTACGCCAAAAGTGCAGTTTATTTGCCTTTACTGGTACTATTATTAAATAAGTTTAAACTTGTCACCGAAGCAGCCATAATAGTAAATGCAAAATACTAAAATTAACCGCTAAGAAGACACAATTTTTTGCAATTTTGACACAAAATGTTTAAAAAGCATTTCAATATTTTCAACATCGACAAATTTCCTATACATTTTTTATCAAAATTGAAAACGAAAGGAATTAGACCTAAGTCTCTTTAATCAGTCAGGTATCAACCGACACCCGGGAGTCGCATAACAATGGAATTTATATTGTGTCTCGTTTACACATACTTGACGAGTTAAGGCAAGAGTGAACAGGCTGCAACTAGGGAATGCAATCCCGACTCGAGATTGCAAATTCGGGATCCCGCGGGATTAGAAATATCAATCCCACGGGATCCCGGAATTTTCGGGATCCCGTCTAATTTAAAAAAAAATGTTGAATTCAGATGACTGAAAAAGCTAATAACTGCTTGTTTGTGATAGTGAGGTTAACTAAAATAACATATTACTCGAAAGAAAATAAAAACCTTTATTCTGTAATCAGTCAGGTATCAAACGAATGCCGAGAGTCGCATAACAATGGAATTTTTATTGTGTCTCGTTTACACATACTTGACGAGTTAATCTTACCAACTAAATAATAATCAGGTTGTAAGGAAATTAACGTAGGTAAATTAGGTAATCAAAACAATAAGCTTATTTCAAGGGAATTAGGAAAAAGAGTGATTTTAAAAAGGACTCCTTAATAATCAAAGGGTATTAATAGTTTCATCTGCTAAACGGCATCTAATGTCCGTTGCACTTGCAATGTACCCCGCTGCTGAGAATGCCCTCTCCGACTCAACGCTGGTTGGCAACAGCACACTCAAACAAATCCATTTCTTTTTTAATGGTAGATTCTAATTTGTCTAAGTTACCTCATATCTCAGTCACTTGTAGAGCGATTTGAAATTTTTATTTTTACCTTCTAGTTAGTCCTATTGTTGCCAAGCCGGGACCTGGTGATGGGATCTCGGTGTAATCGAAGGAAACTCTTAAATTTTGCACGTATAGTGCTTTTGTGTTATTAACCAATCCCGTCAATCTCGAACGGGATCTCGTCATATAATGCGTCGGGATTGATCCCGAAAAATTACACGAGATCTCGCGAGATCAGGATCCCGCGGGATCGGGATTGCATTCCCTAGCTGCAACTAAGCAGATATGCACCATCCTAGACCTAATCTACACCTGAACACCGGGTGCGATCGAGGTCAAATATCTGCTTAGCCGAGATTAAGAAATAAAATAAAGAGTTGAAATAACATTCTCTGAGCGGCTCAATTGTAATTTATCGTTATTTCAAAAATGTGACACATTTATGTCTGTGCGTGCCATCCAAGCAATTTATATTATCTTCAACATGTTCTAACAACAAATATTACATACACAAATCATCCACCGCAACGCCGTTTACTTAACGAATCCGGTCAGCATTTCCTACCATATTGGTAAGACCAATAAATTGACAGAAAGGGAAATTGGGCCGTATTCGCTTACTCCGCGTCCGTTTTGACCGAACCAGCGACCCTACTATGTAAGTCTGCCTTCATTTTCGAATAAAGCCATTTCTTTCACTCACGAGGACATACCGGCATGAGCAAAAGGGACGGCAAAACTCGAAATGGACATCATGTTACATAGTAAGAACTCAATTATTAAGGCCCGTCGTTATATGAAGGATATAGAGGACATTTCCCGGTGTGAATTCGCAAAGATTTATAAGCACTATCCAATATTGCAGCTGAGTTTGCGAATGCTTTGATCGGGGGATTACTTCTGAATTTTAATCTTTAAAGTAAGTTCAATAAAGAAAACTAAGAATAGTAGTAGAAGTATGTAGGTACATACCAAATTTTAAGGAGTTAATATAATTTTTCACATTTAGGTAAATTCTCTTGTTAAAGGTAAGATTGCTGTATAAAAAAAGATGTCATTAGCTTGAGATTCAAGTTTCATAGTTATTTACTAATAATTATTTAGAGACGAAATAAAATGGATAGTAGGTACCGCTACCTACAGTATACTTAATGTATCAGTTTCTGCCTAGACAGGGAACTTTTTCATAATATTTTGTGGTATCTGTGACTTCTTTTTCGAGTCATTCGTGGTTTATCTTCAGAACACAACGCGTCCCCTTTGCACAGTCTTAGCGGTAAGACTAAGTTGATAGGTTAACAATATTTCCAAGAAGCAAGCAACATTGAAATCATCAAAGGAGGTAACACGGAAAATAATTCCATTAGAGACACGAGTAGAGAAACAAGAAAAGATTTCCTAAGTGACTCAACAGTCCGACATACACATAATAAGATGGCGGCGAGATAAATATTTATAATTCGGGACGAGAGGCAATAACGTTGTCCCAGGTGACGAGTAGTCTGTCCCGTATACATATTTATCGAACCAAAACAGCGGTTGGGACACTATACAAGCAATGTAAGTAGGTGACTTAAGTGACTTTGTCTATAAAAGGTTGTTCAAAATATTAAGGATAGTCCTGTAACTGCAAATAGGTCACATTATGGCCTACTATAATAAGCCAAAATATACGAGTATATTACAAAAATATTGCAAAACTATGTATTTTGTAGGGTTGACTATATACACGGTACGGTACGGTATCATCTTTTTGTCAAAAAAAAACATTGTTTTATATGTCTCAATCATTTGTGATCTTGAAAAATAAAAAGAAGGATCTTCACACACATAATTACGGCGGCGGTACTACGTGGCTGTCAATCGCTTTTTCTCTTACACATTTTGACGGATTTAAACCAGATATTTGAATGCAGTTATTTCTGACGCACCCTTTATTACTGTTAAAATTAAACAATTATAAAGCCTGTTTTAAAACAGCGGATTTTTATTGACAAATGAATCGAATCACCGCCAACTGCTATTTACGGGGAGTATTTTACGAGCTTCTTTTAAACGCTTTTAATGAAACAATAAAAGAAAGACAAAACGATAAGAAATTCCTGCTTTGTTTTAATTAAATTGGTAACATAGGTAGGTTATGTCTTGCTTTAACGTATCAGATTGCTTTTGTTTCTGTGTAATAATGTTTGATAACGAAGTTTGAACCATTGTATTTCTACTGTTTTTCTTAGAAAAAGGAAAAAATATCTTGATCAGCAATTAGTAAAATAACCAAAAATAAGATTTGAGATTGTTGGGAATAAAAAATGTTGCTTGGTTATTTTTTAGTTGTTAATAAATAGAGCATAGTTTGTCAATTAACATACTCGAAGCGATTGCAGTAAATATTTCTTATATCATGCACAGTAGTATCTAGAAGGCAGACTGACTATGTATCGTATCGCTTTTCGTATTATCGGCAATAAAAACATTCGTCTCTGGGCATTTCAATGGCAGCCCATTACTACAGCTCAAAAAGAAAGAACACTCACAATGTTTCAGGGGAACACAACTTGTCTAAATCAATAACAACGTAACTAAAAAAACTTAAGAAATTCAAGTAAGAGCAAATAAAGTTCATTACCGTTACCATGAGTTTACGTCGGTTTTGCTCGCTAGCGACAACGTAACTTTTTGTATGAAAAATGTTAGTTCTGCAAGTGACCGCTAGGCGCTGTGCAATTTTACAAATACTTCTTTTACGGAGTCGCTAGCGAGTAAAACCGTGTAAACCACATGCCATATGGACGTAAGTGACTCGAAAATATCCCCTGTTTTATCTCATGGTTTAAGAGTAAAAAACGGTTTGGATATGGACTGGCTTTCCTCTTTGACTCATGTGTCCCAATAGCCCACTCTCGGGGGTGAGATCGAAACGATCGCCACTTTATTTAAAATGTAAAACTCGCTCCGCCCGGGATTTGTATGCGAACGTGAGAAAACTTTCGAGAAAATTGCCAAATACCGAACATTTGATTTGCCCGTAAAATCGTTAGGAATCCGCTTGCTAAATCTCTAATTCCCGATGAACATTTCAGAGGGAAACCCAATGTTTTGAACCAGCGAAGCCTATATTACGCTGCTTTGTAATTACAGTTCCAAAGTTGTTTCACGTCTTCACAATCTATTTCTTAGCGAACTAGCAAAGTAAAGGTTTTCAACTTGAGATGAGCTTTCAAAGTCACATAGAAGTAATTATCTTTAAAGTAATTCAGGCACTCAAAGTGATTGCTACTGTAAATCATAATAGCTACGTGATACTTTAGTGATGAAGTATCATTGCGATTAAAGTTTTATATTATAAATAAAGCCTTATCATTTTGCTTCAAAAACACTGAGTTTTTATATGTAGAAAAGAAGTATAATACAAAACTTCAGTTTTTTGCGGGTGCGGCTATTGCAGACACTGCAAACAGGATGTCCGTCACGACATTTTGACAAAAGCAATACCTGAAAAATACGGGATTTCTTCATTAGAATCGGCCCATTTGCCGCTATTTTTAATACAGACTTCTTTACCAAAATAATAAACTTAAACAACATAATAATAATAAAATTTACATTGAAGATGCATCGCAAAACCAAAACGTTATAGTACCTATTCAAAAACGTAAACCCATTAATCGCCAATTCTATACGCAGAACTTTTTGACAACTCCGCAGAAATACATCAAATTGAAAACCCGAATACACAAAAGCCTTCACAAGTAAGGAAGGTCACGCATTCAAGTCCAACCGAGTCGAATACGTTTTGATAACTCGTTGTCCCATACCAATTATACGTCTGGGTTGGTCAAAGTAGGGTTTATAAGAGAATTTCAAGCCTCACTGAGTGTGTATGGAATCGCGCGGGGTACGAGCCTGCAACGTAAGGCCGCATTCACAAACTTTTTTAAATTTTTTTGCTAGCGCCAATATGTCTGTGAGAAATTGAGTCTCCTCAATTGTGTAGTTATGAGAATAAAAAATAACACTGAATGTCAAACATATTAAAAACATTAGATATCCTATCCAATTCATATACTTTTCTAAGCAATCACTAACTTTATATCTATTTGGCTGTCTGCCCATTTCGTCTGTAATGGCGCCCGAAAAAATATCGACCATGCCACATTCATATGTAAACTGCGTCTCAGGCGACTGTGTGTGTTTAGATCAGGTTTTTATTGGCTAAGATTGTACTTTTTTGATGCCCATAACACCGATGGAGTTCGTTGAAAATACTATTCTAGATTGTTTACAGAACTAAACAAAACGCATCATTCTGGTGAATTGTGTAAACTCTTTGACCTTAGATGTACCATCTCTCTGTTCCACCATTCAGCTAAACAAATGAATCTGAATCTAACCTTTTTGTTAAATTATGCTTAAGTAGCTATTTTATGTTTTAATCAGAAAAGAGAATAAAATCCAAGTCCATTCTCCGCAGAAATAATTTAAATCAGTCCTCACTTCTTAGTATTTAAATTTTATTGAAAATTATTTTATAAAACATCATAAAGCCATTACGTCATACGTTCTTACATGGGCAGTTAATAACAGTCCTTATACAGCGTGTGACTTATAATAGTAGCAATTTTTTTTATCAATGATTCTATATAGAGTATACGTAGTTACCTTGACTTGGTCATAGTGTTCTAAAAAGATTTTAACTCAGAGATATAATAATTCAAAGTTATAACTCCTAATCAATGTATATAAAAATTGCTTGACATTGAAAAACTCGTTGTAGTAAATGACAATGTCAAATTCTATGACGGGACACATTTGATTGCAATACATCGCTGGTTCGCTTTATTTTGTTAACAATAAATAAATAAATAATAATAATAAATATTGGACACCAATCACATACATTGCTCTGATCCCAAAGTAAGTAGCTAATGCACTTGTGTTATGGAAATCAGACACAACGGTGGTACCACAACACCCAGACCCAGGACAATATAGAATTTTTTTATTTCTACATTGACCCGACCGGGAATCGAACCCGGGACCTCTGAGCGGCGACGCCTTGAAACCCAGCGTGCTTAGCCACTACACCACGGAGGTCGTCAAAATATATTTTTCATAATAAATTGAAACTATCTAGTATCGATTACTGGTTACTTAAGGCGCCTACATTTTAAATATTTGCTCATTTTGCTCCAATTACAGGCCACATCCTGTATATATTGAAACATTTTCATAAAAATGGTCCAAAGCAATGTGCGCATTGCTTTGAAAGTTATCAAAGTTTTTAAACCAATGTGCGCATTTGGTCCAATCTCAACATCAATTTTCTTTGTACTTCATACTCTTTAGGGCTAGGAGTGTATTGCAATAAAGTAAGTGAAGTTGCACATAAAATTTTTGAAATGCATATCTACGTCATGCAATTCCGTAATGAAATAAAGTTGAGACTCACTGCAGAATGCTTTGGAGAGCGTTTGAGCATACACTGCAACTCGCCTTACCTGAAAATGGAAAACAGCAGTTAAATAAATGAAGTCTGAAGATTATTAAGATTTCTTACATTACATTTAAAGCGACTTCAGAAAGTATTTGCTAAATGAGGAAGGTGAATTCATAGTGAGCACACTTTCTTTAGAAAAAGATTTAAAAGTACCTAGTACAACGTCCAGAGCACCTTAGCCAATGGTCATTAAAATAGCCATTATGACATTTTGTTAAGGTAGTTTCTCTTCAAAACACACACAATCGTAAATATTCAACCGCTGGTAACGTAACTTTACCATTACTATTGATGAAGAAATTAGGCCTTAGGTATGGCCATTCTGACATTTGGTTAAGGTATTTTTTCTTCAAAACACGTACAATCGTAAATATTTTATTGCTGGTAACGACATTTAAGCATAAGTTGAGTTAATTTTCCATCACGCTACTGAGCCTAAGAGCATTGTAACGTTACTTTGTACTTCCTTCTCAGGACTAAGCTTCATATGTTTTTGTAAGTTCACATCTAACAAAAGTATGCATTAAATTATAATTGTATTATTATAATGGTCACAAAAAATATCACGAGCAATGTGTTATTAATATTAAATTGTCTGTAAAATATTTCCTCTAATGTAGGGAAAATTGAATGTTCGCAATTGATTTATGCAATGGATTCAATTAGAAATTGTAACGTCAACATTAGTAGTGATTTAAATGATAATGGCCTATTATTCTGATTTAATCACTTCAGTCCATTAGAAAATTATTGGAAAATTCACAGTACCACTCAGACCTAGAAAAGTAGTAAACTGGCAATTTACAAGGCCTTTCAAATCAGCAAAGATAGAAACAGGTTTTTCTTTTTGCCCACGATGGAACGGATTTAGTGTTCTCATATTTGCGCGTTTGGGGTGAATGTTCCCATTTGTCCCCAGAATTTCTTGACAGATTGACATGCAGTTTTCTGCAATGGATTTGTAATTTATCAGCGATGGCTCTAAGATAAGCATTATAATATTAATCCGCCAGGGGGCGCTGCAGTTAGCATTACTTTCGCTTTTAAAATGACTATTGAATATTTAACATTTATCTTTAGAATGGCACTAACCGATTGACATGGAGTTTTCTGCAGTAGATTTGTAATTTATCGGTAATGGTTGATAGATAAGCAGTATAGTAATAATCCGTTAAGAGACGCTGCAATTATACATTTTGTGATTAATATCTGGTATGTTTGTTTTTGCTGCAGCTTTCAGTTACGAGGTACTTACATGTTTGTCAATGTTACCTAATTCTTGGATAGGTTTTGTGTTATTAATTTAAGACAAAGGTTACATTACTCATCCTGGCGTCAGTTTAGTGCATTAGTCTGGACTGACGTGACTGACGACATGATGGAAAATGTTCACGGTTTAATTTTCATCAGTCTGGTATCAGTCTGACTGTCAGCGTAGATTACACGATTTTTCACCGATCTTCTGACTAAAAGACAAGGCTGACGCCCTATTGATAACCGTGTAACCGTTGCCTAACAGGTTAGCGCAATTAGTATTCAGGGGCCGATGACGCACTGAACTGACAGAATTTGGCTCTCATTTTTTTTTGTATAGGTTTTACGACCTTGTAGAGTCCATACGTCCATCTTTCTACGTAATGTTCCACTTTATATGACAATATCCATCTTTGGATTACAGGTTTATACAGGGGTAAGCATTTAGTTTTTCATTCTGATAATTTTAAAATTAAAGCTATGCCCGAGTTTTCATTTAGTATCAAACAATACATTCAAAGTACGTCTGATTCTGCCGATTTCACAACGCGGCCACAGTATTAGGGAAATATTGTTTAACTTACACTAACTAATATTTCAGCCCACATTTTCGATGCAAAATCGTATCAACAATGAGCTACATTCCAAAATATAGCGTAATACAAAACTGATCACCTAATGAACCCATTATCCTTCACAATAATGATGTGGACGGTAATTTAAAGGATTTCACACCTTATGCCATCGGAGTAGAGCTCATTTTGTTATGAATGACGAAACATTATTTGTATAATTGTTGCCAAACCAGCAGATAGCGTTAAATCCGGCTTTACATCAGCGAATTTGTATGGGGACTCGGTATAATAACGTTTGTACTGCTGCTTGTTCCAATATAAACAATGAAAACGCAAAACATAACCATGACATAATTTACAACGTGCTGATCCCAAAGTCTTGACATGTGTCTTAATTAGTAGATTTAGTTGAGTACTATGGGAATGATTTTTCGTTTTGTATCAGGAAGTCAAGATGAAAGCAGGCGAGAGAAACGACTAGCGAACTCCAGTGGACAAGAGCGCGGCTTTTAAATTGAAAAAATATGTTTTAGATATCACAACAGCATCCATGATTGATGGTGGCAACACTAAAAATCTGAGAGCAAGCTACTCGAAAAGATTGGTTAAATCTTCTTCTTTTCTTCTTTCCTCTTCTTTTGTGTACGTAAAATAAAGTCGTGTCCTCTTAAATATAGCTCGAGAACTGGTCAGCCAATTTTCAATTTTTTTTACATTGTTTGATTTGTTTCTGCCCCTAATAGAATATGGGGGAATGGTGAAACAAAGTTCGCTTTGACTATTAGTATAAAATTAATCAACTTTTTAATTACATACGGGTACAATTGTAACTTATTTTCACTCACTCCCCTTGAATAACGTTGCATTATATACTACAATGAAATTCATGCAACCTTCTGAAGAGTACCCCGTAGCAGACACAAAAACAACATCCCAAAAATTCATTTTATTCAGCACACTCCAGGTCATTATCAGCACGGCGTAAGTGAATGGTAAAATGGTGATGCCGATGTTGTATGAATTATGCATCCATACTCTAGGGGGCTACCGGCCTGATTAAAGGCACCCCTCTCTCCCCTGTTACAGCTTAAATAGTACAGCATTACCAAACAAGTTTTTTGCACGAAATATCTAATCGTCTTTACTGAATCAACCCCACGTTCGTCACGATTCTATCTGTCGATTCATTGTGAATAAGCTCAACATGGTTTAGCTTTTACACTTTAATTAATACTTACATGTCAACCTTACACAAAGGATAAACGGGGATTCGCCTCTCCTATCCTAACCCACCACTTTGCCCAATGATTCGTCATTTCAGTTAACGTTAGAATGTATGAAGTTCGGTACAGTTCACAATAAATCGTTTACCATTAAACGGATTTATAACCATTAGATTGTAATCACGTGGTTTTTACAAATTACGGTGACATGTAAACTGCCTATGTTAATTATAATATTGAATCGTCGTGTAACTATAGATGACGCTTACTTTTTGGCTATGTCTCGCCTTTATTCTACGTCCTTATACCTGTTAAAGTGGAAATTTATTGGGGAGTTTTCCGGTAGACGTTAAAATCTTATAATTAGACTGTAACTATGAGATATTGAGTGCCAATGCCTTCAGAATATGGTGGGTAATTTGAATTTATTGCAGTCATTTTAATAAGAAGGTTGTAAGAGCTGACAATCAGACCATTGAAGGTATTGATTTTTTGTACCAACTGGAAAAAAAAATAGTTTGTCATGATCCAAATCAGGCTGAATCATCATTTGCTACCTGGTTATCTTAAAAACTGCCTAGGTGGCGCAGTGGTTAGAGGGTCACATTTTAAAGTGACGGCTTCGCCAGAGGTCCCGGGTTCGATTCCCGGGTCGGGCCAAAAATATGTACCTGGAATTTTCTGTCCAGAAATTTTCAGGGAAGCCCGGAGTTCGGAAGTTGGCGGTGTTTCACCGGGCTATGAGAGTGAAAGAAATAGAGAGTGCACCTGTGTTTGCGCACACACTTGTGCACTATAAAATGTCCCACGCAGTCGGTTAGTCGTGGTGACTGGTCACCGTAGTCGAAATCAGCTAGGGGGACTATTATCGTAAAAATGGACCTATCACTGTCACTGCATGGTGAAAAAGTGTGCAACAATGAACTGTATTGACACGAAAAGGAAGAACGCGGGTGCACGAGCGGGGAAGCGGGGGGAATTTGACATGTTTGACATTCCCATTCTTATGATAACCTAGTTGTACCAGCCTGATACATTATGTGATTGTGGCCAAATGTTAAAATATTTACAAATAAAATTTTGGAGCCCTGCCATTTTGTTTATTTGTATTGCGATCTGCCTGCAAATGGTAAAAAGATGGGATATGGATTTTTAGGTACTCGTACTCAGGTATTTCATTTTCGTCATGAAAATAACAATTACATAAATTATATGAATCTTCAGACATAATTATGTTCTAATTTCCATAAGTGCTAACATAAACTCTTCGTAATCATAAAGTTGTCTATGGAAAACGCGCTTCGAATCATAAGTGCCGTAAAATTTATACTCATGGTTGTTTTAGAGCCTGATAAGGCATTGAATTCCCTTACCTACCTTCGGTATGAAGAACGATTATGGCACCAGTGTTCCTAAGATCCCGATATGGATAAATCAGATTTGTATAATAATACCATTAAAGCACTTTATTACCTGTACAATCACATTCTTACATTAGATGTTTGATTTTAGCAAGACTGGTAATTTTGCGTAACACAAAAATTCAATGATTCCTTCAAACACTAATGAGATTTATTGTATCATTTTATATTACGGTTTTTATTATTTTACGTTTTCATATTTACTTTAACATAAAGCAAAACAGGAATATAATTGTTTAGACAATGTGGACAATCACTGGAAACAAACATAAAATAAAATACCATAAAACGCAAACAAATACTGCAAATGAATCTCGCAAAACACAATAAAAGAAATAGAAATGAAACCGCGAGGGAGAGCGTCATATTTTTATTACAATACCATCCATGACGCATCTTATCCCTTATTTGAAACCCTGCCGACTGTTCATGAAGTGTGTTATGCCATTTGAAACTGTAACCTCAATCGAAAGGGTTCATGTTACTGGAGCAGTCATTCAGGCGGAAAACACTGGTTAATAGGGATGCTGCTCTGCTTTGTTTTGTTATCGATATATTTTCTGTGACTGTGGGCCTGATTCCTGATAGCCATTTGTAAAAATAAAAAGCTGGTTATAATGAACGGTAAAAAAGTGATTTGATTATTAATCTTAAGAATGCTGGAAGTTAAGCTTAACGACAAAACAAATTGATAAATTAGTATGGGAGGGCCAAGTTAAAGAAGTAGCTATAAAAATAATAATAATAAAAAAAAATTGATCATCTTTAACTAAATGTTTGACGTTTTAATAAAATAAAATACATACATGACATCCAAGAAAAACGGAAAATCAACTAACTATCAACTATATACTAACTAGCACACCACTGTGATCTGGTAAAAAAAGGTGGGTTTTCCGCAAAATATTGGATAAATTCAAATTTTTCCGTCGATGAACAAATCTGTATTGACTGGATTAAGCCGGTTTTCAATATAAATAATGTAAAGTGTACCATACAATCCTTATTTCAAACGATGGAGTGTTTTTGCTTTCCATATAAAAATAATCGAGGTGGAAATACCTATGTTGAAAATGAAAATCAAAAAAATGTTTTGTCAGTTGCTTATGCAATGCTTATAAAAAAAGCTGATAAGCCAGTCTTGCATTGGCACCAGATACAGTTCAGTACAAACATCTTACTTTAGCCATAAGTTTCACCATGAAGCAGCTATTTAACGTGGGATATTAATTTAAAAATATACATTAGAACCAGTTCATCTGAATGTATTATTAATGACAAAATGTGAATACGAGAATAACTGTTTCCTACACGTAAGCTTTTATCAACACCATTACCGCCAACGTTTATTATGCAATGGTATACGTACCAAGAGGCACATAATGGAACAATTCTGAGTCAGCAAGATTCCATTATTTTCGTCCTGGGAGAAGAGTGACATGTAATCTTTACCTTTATTACCTAAATGATGAATTGGCATGAAAAGCTCGATAGGTCACACAAAATAGACTACCCTGTTTGAAAAAATATAAAATTTCAGTTAACTTCAATATTTAGATTGAGTATAATTATGTTCCACAGTCTGCAACTTGCATACTTAACTACCCAACTGCCTCTTCGGTGTAACGGTACGCTGGTCACTACCCAAGAGGTTTTGGGTTCGAATCCCGGGTCGGGCCGAGAGAATGCACATGTGTTTTGTATACCCATCTGGACACTATTATATCTCCTGCGTACCTGGCCTATTTCTGTTGAGAATGGAATCCATTCCATTATCGAAAATCAGTAGATGAATATCATTATTATTACCCACATCTCGCTACATCAATGATTACAGTACTCGTTAAAGTATCCCATAGTAAAACTATGTGTTCGCAGAGAACTCTTACAACGACCTCAGTATTTTATGTATTTGCGTAGGAAAAAGGTGGTAATTTTCTCGTTCTGCCTCTCGCGCAAGCCTTTGAACCTATAAACTTAATGACACCCGTTAAGAACGAACTTTATCCTCTCCTATTTCACGGAGTGTCCTAAAAACCGAGTAACTGTTCTAGTTTTACAAGGGGCAGCGATAAAAACGAAGAAAACAGGTAGAAATACGGTTTTGCTTCCGTTAAAAAGTTTATTTGGTAAGTTTGTCGCAAAAAGTGCAATGGGTCTTTTACGCCGGCGGGCTGAATTTTGTGCTACCAGTTTGCCGCTGAAACTGCCGTAAGTTTTTTAGAAATAGTTTTTGAAAAACCATCGATAGAGTCGTCGATAGTTGAATTCGAAAGTTAGCTAAGCTGTTGAATCACTTGTTACTTTACCAGGATAGGAGTTTTATGAAATTGCGAGTAGTTTTAATAAAGGGTATAAAAACTAAGTATGTAGCAAAATATATCCAGCATGTGTCAAGCATATTATTAACTGACTAGCTGTGCCCGCGACTTCGTTCGCGTGGAATAGTGACTTTGGGTAGAGTTTTTAATTTTTTAATCTTATGATTTTACAAATAAGATACTTAAGTATGTACTTATAAGTACGCAAGATATAAAGTATTTATATAAGTTAATTAAAGTAAATATTAGTACTCACTTATCATTAAAATTGGCCATTGTTAGCAATGAATTGAATTGTAAAAGTTTAGGTTTTATATAAAAAAACATATTATGTATTTAAGAAAATAGTGAGACTTCGTCTAAGACAACCATGGCTCCACTATACTACTTCCGCCTCCAAGCTTTGCACCCATCTTCAAGTCACCCTGTATTACTTAACTAAAATTAAAGGGCGATATAGAATGCTTAGTAAGCTTTATTAAACTTATTTTGAAACAAAATCAGTATATTCATTATTACAACAATAAGAAGCAAGTAGTACATCAAAGGTGATCAATTATTATTACCATACCGATTATTTGGACGTTCACAATCTGTATATTGATTAAGAGTTCCTTTGTCTGATAGGATTATATGGTTACTTTACTTTTTAACTACTAAGTACTTTGCCACAAAAAAAACTACTAATTTACTAACATTTTACTTTCTTGTGTGGAAAGAATTGATCTAAATATATATTTTGGCAAGTACCATAAAGTAAAGTACCAAAATTTCATTTAATTTATACAAACCAATATGGAGGAAACACTACACATTGAATTAAAACACTTTACAGATTCATATCCCACACGTTTATTTAAAATGAAATAGAGGGCCTGACGTTTCTAATTATTATCAGCATCCGTGGTCACAGGTAGACCAAGAAACTACCATCGCTCATTAATATCTATTGACGTTCCTAACCACCCAGAAAAAGCTTATTGTGTCTTGAGATCTTGCAGTATGAGATGTTGCTTAGGTTGGTCTAAACATAATTATAAAGTGGTTCTTTGTTACATAAATAAATATAAATAAATCAGCTATTTGTATTCTTTAATCTGCATGCCTATACTAATTGTTGATTCACTGATGTAGAAGATGCCACAGTCACATTCCTGTCTGTACTCCCCTGCATCTTGGAGAGGTATGTGATGTGTGTGACACTTGAAAGGTGGTAAAAATTGGTTAATCTTCTTGTTCAATTGTCGGGTTTGGCACGGGGTATGTAACAACCTTCCTTACATGTTGACAATGTTTTGGTTATCATTGCTGCCCCTTGTTCTCTGAAACAAAGTTTTTGTCGTGATAGCTATGTATTGGTGGCATTTCTAAAGACTGTGAGGCTAAGGTTATGATCTGGATAAGAAATATTGTTTATTGTCTGCCTCAATTTCTGAATTATCTGAATATGAACTGTATGAGAGTAGATTTTCCAAATTCAACTGGAAGAAACTCTTCAATTCTTTCTCTTGAAGAAGAGCTTCACTTCTTATTAATTACTCTGCAATCCTACCAGTTGAATTTTTTGATGATTAGAGTTTAGATGAATAAAAAAGCAGTAGGTAACATACTGGTGGGTAAAACTGTAAAAGTGATATCTACATACCGTTAATAAAACATTGGTTTTACATTATACAGGTGATAGTAAGCAACAACAGGTGATTCTGGAGAGACCATTGCAACACATCAGTGTCTTAGATCACTTGTGGCTTAATCCTTCACATGTGGCGTTGTTGCTCCTCCTATTATTTACACAGGCAATTTTCCATAATTTCCCTTTGATTAAAGTAAAATAGCGGAAGATACGGCATGTCATACTAATTGTCAGCTAAAAAATGGCACTACACACTACTACATACAAGATGACCCACACAGCTGTGTAACTTTACGCTACTGACGACAGAGACAAACCCATTTCTTACGACGGTAGTGCGAGCGAAACAAACGCGCGCTTTGAGATGTCTCTTGCTTGTCACGTTGATGTCTCCTTGCAATAAGAATCAAGAAGCGTCAGCAGACAAATCGGATCGAAATTGTGTACCATGTTTTTTGTGAAAACTAATAAATTACTTATTATTACTTTACTATCTTGAAATGTCCAGTGATGTTTGGCGTGAGTAGGGTTACCAAAAATAAAACAAAATATAAGTTTATTTTTAAATATTTATTGTTTAAACTTGAAATTTCTCCGATTGTCATCTGTAGTATAGACCTATTAAAATAAAATAAAAAACATGATTTCCTTCCAATTAATTTATTTTGTAATGAATAACTACTTGGCCCGCTGCAGTTGACATGGTGAGTAGATGGCGCTGACGTCACGCAACGATGTATCCGTAAGAGACCTGCAATTATACAGATTAGGTGCGAGTGAATTTAAAAAAAGCTTCACGTTAATACAGTCATTTTTGTAACAAACTTGAGTAGATAATTATTTTATTGTTTACATTATTGAAGCTGAATACCATTTTACAAAACATTAATAAAGAAGCAACAATCAATATCAGGTAAAAGTTAAATTATAAGTATAAATTTATTATGATCGAAATTGTATGCTAACGGTAACGCGTAGACAAATCTCAACAAGCAGCACATGTTGCGTTATGTGTCAATCTTGTCAATCAATCATCATCATACCTAACTGGTCACACATCAATGAATCGTATATTTCTATCTCGCCCTGAAAAATGGCCGTCAAAAAAAGACTGAATTTTCAAATAAATTTAGAAATTAAAGTTTTCGTGTACTTACGAGTGAAATGTGATTCCATGCGATTAGTTTTTCCTTTTAGAATGGTTTGGGCAACGTATGAAAGCACACGAAGGCATTTTGGTTACGTTTAACCCAAAAAAATAATTATTTTCTCCTCACGTCACACGTCTCACATATGTCATCCGCGCACGCAATCCCGATTGCAACTGAAGGCAATTAGGCGACGGGGGCCTGATTTTAGCGGTCCACGTTCGAGTGGCGCGTCACCTATCTTCCGCTATTTTACTTTAATCAAAGCCTGCAATTATACAGATTTGGTGCGTATTTAAAAAAAGCTTCACGTTAATCATTTTTGTAACAAACTTGAGTACATAATTATTTTATTGTATACATTATTGAAGTTGAATACCATTTTACAAAACATTAATAAAGAAGCAACAATCAATATCAGGTAAAATTAAATTAAATAAATTTATTATGATCGACATTTTATGCTAACGGTACCGCGTAGACAAATTTCAACAAGCAGCACATGTTGCGTTATGTGTCATCATCAATCATCATCATACCTAACTGGTCGCACATCAATGAATCGTATATTTCTATCTCGCCCTGAAAAATGGCCGTCAAAAAAAGACTAAATTTACAAATAAATTTAGAAATTTAAGTTTTTGTGTACTTACGAGTGAAATGTGATTCCATGCGATTAGTTTTTCCTTTTAGAATGGTTTGGGCAACGTATGAAAGCACACGAAGGCATTTTGGTTACGTTTAACCCGAAAAAATTATTATTTTCTCCTCACGTCACACGTCTCACGTATGTCATCCGCGCACGCAATCCCGATTGCAACTGGAGGCAATTAGGCGACGGGGGCCTGATTTTAGCGGTCCACGTTTGAGTGGCGCGTCACCCATCTTCCGCTATTTTACTTTAATCAAAGTAATTTCCATGCTTTCAATCACAGATGAATATAAAATAATAAATACTTTGTTTCACTTTGTTTTATTTTGATAGATTGAATGACTTGACATTTGTTTGACAATGACTTTAGACATCAGTTATTTGTATCTGTCAGTATCTGTGTACAATGGTAAAAGGTTGAAAAAGTGACACTTGGCGCGTTTCGTTCTACAGAAGTTTGTTTTTAATATTTTTTTACATCGCACGGAAACTTTTATTTACAGGCATTGTAAGTATCCTAAATGTTGCTCGATGGTTTAAGCTACCACTGTTCAAAATTTCATTTAAATTGGTCCAGTCGTTTCGGAGTTTATCGCGAGCAAACAGACAGACAAACAGAGAAATAAGAAATTCGAAAAAAATCTAGATTAGTGCTATTGCACTTCTTACATCCCCCTGACTCGGTTTTGAGCATTTTCTTTTATTGTACAGAAATTCGACCTCTACAATTTTATTATATGTATAGATAGATGTTTGAAATGTGAAAAAGAAATTTATTAGTAAAAAAATGCTTTCTATGAGCGCTACCTGTTTCATCATTATCATATAGCTATTTTCAAACAAAAATAAATGATTGGAGGGATTGTCTTGCTTGCGTCGAATAGATAAATAATAAATATTAATCATATTATTGAATAGTTTGAATCAAGAAAAAAATTGGGCGGTATTTACCATCATGGCAGGTCAAAAATTTAAGTTCTACCGACTTCTTTGAGAGTCTAGCTTTAATGAATAGGAAGGTAGCCCTCAAAACTCGCAACATTGTCTTTCAGACTAGATCCAACGGCAAAATAAAACCTACTTGTAGAAAGTTCTACATTCAGGTCACGTGTGGAAGGCGACCGGCCCTCGTCCAACTGTTGATGAAGTTACTCCGGGTCAAACCCAACGAGTAATATCTAACTCGAATTTGCGTAAATTAAGCGTTTGCTGTTACTTAATAACTTTTAACTTATTTGCGGCTTCACAATGTCCTAATAAGTAACCAGTAATTTTATCTCTCCATTACATCATACGAATTGATGTACAGGTATCATGTTTGAAATTATTTGTTGGTTAGTGGTTATTTTTGTCGATTGTGAAACGGGCCCTTAGTTAGACTAGTGGGTGATATCACGTTGTCATTGAGAATGTTGGCCCCTCCACATTCAAACTGTGATTGTTTTTTTTTAAATAGTTTTCCTATTTTTTATATCGAAAATTTTCCTAACTTCACCATAGGTAAGTACGAGTATGTATTACATACAGTACATACAAGTGTATTCCTCATGCCACCTCATAGTTTAGGTGAGGCGTTTGCCCAGCAGTGGGATGTTTTTGTCTAGCGTTACTTTACTTTACATAACTACAAAAAACATACAGAAATAAAGAAAAAAATCTGTTTCTGTTCTTATATCTTTTTATGCACGTTGTGTATAAATTATAAAGATTTTGAAGTATTAAAGTTAGTAATAATAAAGTAGGTACTTTATATTTGACCAAAACGAAAAGGACTTACACCTATTGTGTGTCAAATAATCTGAAATGTATTGAAATAAAACAAAAAGCCACTTCAGTAAATGGACCTCGGCTTTTGACAAAGCAGAGAATGCTTGTAAAATAGGCTTATTGGAAACAAAGGCTCGAATGCCATTGAACATGACAATATTATTAGCCGACTTTACAAAAGAGCTTTCAAATTATCTCCCAAATAAAATTGGTCATGCACTTTTGAACTCTGCAGGGTCACTTTTCATTATAGTGGTGTTAATAGTTTCCGACATAACTAAGTATTTTTTACACATACACATACATGCTTCATACAAAAGTTGTATACGTGTGAATGAAATGTTTCTTCCATAAATTATTTGAACTAGAGATCCTACAGCGTAGAAGAATTATTCGGTTTAAAGTCGCCATTTATTAACCACCAAGTTGCGCAACACTACGCCGGCAAAATATTGTCATTTTTTTTTGATAGTTTTAATGTTGTTATTGTATGTATGTTAGTCTTTAAGGTATTTTAAGTGTGTGGGCCTTAGTTGCCTGAAATGAATGATTAAATTTGGTAAAATAAAAAAAAAACAAAAGAAGGAGATAAATAAATAACCATTACACACGTCGGATGAAAGCACATTGTGCAAGTACAAAATTATTTTTTCTTATTCATAGGCTGTATTTTTTGGCAACGTTTTGAATAATCTTATTTTGAATTCAGAAAAGGAAGTCTACGGATTACCTTATGGGCTCCCCCTCCTGTAAGGCGAACAATTTTGCATTTTGTTATGAAATCATTTTATCTGTAAACACAACGCCATCGATTTTTAACAGCAAAGTTATTTATGTATTTTTATATAGAAAAGTAGGTAAAGCTTTATGTACTGGCGCAAGCACTTCTGTACCCCAATAACGAAAAACTATCGACTGCGTAAGCGTATTGAAAAATTTCATAATCCATATTAAAAAAAGTAATTTCTTTACACACCGCCAGGGGCGCTAGTCCAATTTCCATACGAATTGACATTCTCGATAGCTTACGCAGTCGATAGCTTCTCGTGATTGGGGTACAGGTTATTGCTGAAAACTAACTCATATTACAACTGCGGAGCTTACTTTGAATGGCAGGTTTTAAAAACATTGTTACAATTAGTGTCAGGCCAGTTGTAAATTCATGTTTCTTGTAAGTTTAGGCTGTGGTTCACACTAATTGTGACAATGTTTTTAATTCCAATCAAGGTAAACTCTCCAGCCTTAATAGCCAAAAGTATTCTTCAAATAAGCGCAAATATTTCAATTTTATTGCTTATCTAAGTAAAACGGAAAACTAATGATTTCAGTTGAAAAAATTGCAATTACCAGAAAACTACGCCACATTTACAACTTTAAACGTAAATTAAAGTATACACAAGTCCTGAATTTCCCAAATTGAAACAGTACGGACGACAGCACGTCAAGGTAAACACTGCGGTATCTTATGTTGTTGCAATAAGGGCTAGTTTGCAACAAAAGTGGGTAACCTGATGTGCTGGCGACTGTACATTCTGTTAATGCTTTTAACTGGAGCATTTTTGTCCCATTTAACAAATCATCCGCAGACATGTCAGGCCGGTAGGAAAATAAACTTTAGTTAAACGAACCCTTCTTTTAGCCGGAACAAAAACCGGATAAACCATATTATCATTTTATTGCTGAAATTTATATCACACAACACTTGAAGCCTTTTTTATGTAACCCGTTGTTTAAAGGGCACCAACACGACCCCCGTAAATCTTCTCTATCGGTGCCTCTTATGTTAACAAATGTATATTTACGAACCAATCTAGTTTTTTCTATCGAGCGGGCTCTTAATCGAAGGGAGTAGGGTCGAGTTTAGAGTAAATCCCTACAAGGGTTGGCTGAAGCTGATATTTTCACGTTTGGGATGTTGTGATGTTGATGAAGGTCAAATCTATGGAATATGCACACTTTATTTAGCTTTTGTGATTATTTAATGTTTATCTTGACGACGCGTTTGTTGTAGTGGTTAGCGCTCCTGACTTCTATGCCGCCGTCGCGGGTTCGAATCCCGCAAGCGACACCTGTTTGTGTGATGAGCACGAATATTTGTATCTAATTCATGGATGTATTTAAGAATTAATAGGAGACATCTCCGTCATAATCGTTGTCTGTGTTATTCGAAACACGAGGAAGAAAATTCCTTACTTCGAAATTACGACAGTTGGTGTGTTATATGGCGCATATTTATATTATATTATTGTATTAAATCTATCATCCATGTATATCGTAAAACAAAAAAATAAACTGTAGATCTGTTGAACTTGGGAAAATAATTATCTATATTAATAAAATGCTTTGTCCTGAACGACTGACTTATTGATTGACTGACTGACTGATTGACTGACTGACTGACTGACTGATGGATCAACGAACAGCCTAAACCGCTGATTGTAGAGACCTGAAACTGGGAGGGTGTGTTCTTTGTATGACGAAGGGATCCGATAAGAAAGGATTTTCAGAAATTCCACCCCTAAGGGGGTCAAAAAGGGGTGCAAAGTTTGTATGGGACAACCAGATCCCTTGGTCCAATCTACATCAAATTTTGCATACACATTCTTTTACAAAATTGACGGAAGACTTATTTTGTATTGATTTGAAATTCATCTCCTAAGGGGGTTAAAAAGGGGTGCAAAGTTATTATGGGGGTGATTTGCTTTGAATTTGATATCAATACTCTTTAGTGCTTACGATTGAAATATTTTTTTTTTAATTTTTGACAGTCATTTGACTTAACTGAGACAGAATATTTGACACATGTTTGTTATTGATGTTGCTCTCGAAAAGAGATTTTATCCTTAGAATAGTAAATAATATTTTTTTGTGTTTAAACAGCGTAGGTATCAATCGGTCTGTGTCCAGTGTAGATTGCAGATCGTATGTTCATATTGTCGGTGGACATTCTACGCTCCTGTGGTCGAAAGGTGTCCAATCTGGAACTTTTCTGCAAACTTTTCGTGGGGGACCTATGTTTAGCAATGGACGGCTTTTGGATGTTGATGATGATGGTGGCGTTGATCTTTACATAGAATTGTCTCTTTCAATTTACGATTTGAATTCAAGAAAGTAGAGTAGGTATTCGCTATAACCAATAACCATAAACAAAGCTCAAATTCAAACTCTAAGGTAGCGGGAGAAGACTTGAGGGAATTTGCTTCTCTCACAGTCTGTATGTGTCATGATGCTGTGTAAGCGCAGAGAGTAGCCTGGTCATTTTGTGTGTGTACATAAAATATAGCATATATCTGTACGCATTTTTTGTATATATTTTAAAACTGGATGTTTTTGTTTGTTTGTTTGAACGCGCTACTCACAGGAACTATTGGGAAGGTTATAAAATATGATAGATAGCTAATTTATCAGGGAAGGCTATATAGTTTAATGCGTATAGGCTTATAAATTTTCGCTACGATCTATGGGAACGGAGTTAAACTAAAACGCGCGTACGAAGTCGCGGGCGGGCCGCTAGTAATTGAATATAAAAATGCTAGCAATAAACACGACGTACCACAAAAGAGCCGTTTTTACACAAAAAAACATGTTTTCGCCGAATCGATTCAGTGATTTATCTCGATATTATATTTCTGCGAAACAAATAAAAACATTTATTACACTGAATTATTCTTCTATGCTAAACGAGGCAATATTGCAAGAGTTTTTATTATTCTCTACAAATAAATTCAACAAAGCAGTCTCTTTCTAGTGGGGCTATTATTCAAATAAATTTTCAATCTGAACGTCAATATTCCTTCTCATTTCGGTGGAGGACTCAAGTTTTCTCAATAGCCCAATTTTGTTCGGCCAATATTCGAGAGCTAATATAAAAATATGGGAAGGCCCTCTTGATCCTTTTGTCCCTTTCTATTATATTGCCTACTAATTTATAAGCGGTTGTGTATGTTGATCGCTTCCGAAAAAGGAGTTTAGGAAAACCTTTCATATCGCATCCAATATCCTTATATATTTAATTTTCTTATGTTTTTACGACATTATATATTTAAATAGGTACACAAATAATTCGTAGTATTAAAAGTCATTATTCATTTGTGACATAGTCTTGAAAAATCAACGAAGAGTTTGTGAAAATTGTACAAAATTTTAAAATGTAGACCTATTAAGTAACCAATAAAAAATTCTAATGGTTTTTAATTTATTATAATGCAAAATAAATGTATTGATATTTTCCATCGAAATAAAAACCAGCAATGTATTGCAAACAAATGTGTCGAGTCATAGAACTTGACATTGTCATTTACTACAACGAGTTAGAGATTTTGATAAACATTAATTGGGGATTATAACTTTGGATATAGGGAGATATAGCCATCTCCCAGTTTATGCATTTTAGATCACTATGACTAGGTGAAGGTAACTACGTATACTCTGTGGAATCATTGATGAACATTACTGCTCCTATTATAGGCCACACGCTGTATAAACCAAATGGTATTTTTAAAGAAGCTCAATATTTATTACGAGTTCAACAAGGCAACTGAATTTACTCATGCATATCTCGCTCGAATAAGTCTTTTGTCAATTTTCGTCGTCGAAAGGAGAAAATAATCGAGTCTTCTCCGGATCACTGTCCCTACTCTGTAAAATCTTACCCTTGTTATAAGATAAAGTCATCCTTTTCACTCACAAGAACATTCTGTCAAGAGTGACAGAGAAAGCTAGATTTGAAGATCCGCATAATATTGAGATATGCTGTAGGTCCTTAGTAGCGGATAAAGTGAGGCACCCAAAGCACTTCCCAGTTTAGTTCCGATAGATTTCCCCGCTATGCTTCCGTCTCGAATGCACAATGCAACGTGTAAGCCTACTCCCTACGGATTTGTGTCGTACCAAACAATATACGCGTAAGATGGTCTAAGGTACGAGAGGAAATGCGTGACACTTACCCAAGATCCGGTATCTTGATACTTAACTACTTGAACCTGGAATTATTTATTTAAAGATTCGTACCCAAAATTTTATAAATTCAGATATGTATCTGTATTGTCACGTTGAATATTCACGTCAAGGGATATTATAGTATTTTGGATACTGCTGCTACTTAAAAATATTTGAGAGATTGCCAGCAGTTAGGTAGTAGTAATTCACACGTCAATAAACAAAAACTTATTTCAGTTATAGCTACAGTTTAGCCCCCTGAATATGGTGATTTTCATGTGTTTATTGATGAGTTTGCTTGTCCTGTTTATGTACTGAAATAAATAAACTATTAAAATTATTTTAAGGTTTTCATTTATGTGATAATTTAAAAGAGAATAAGACATTGAAAAACCTTATTTCATTTGACTTCATTGTAAGAGTATGGCAAATTGAATGAAAATTTGCTATTATTTTCATTCAATTTGCTAAACTTATATTTTCCGCTAACGCTTATAACATAATAAGCCCAAAAGCAGAAGCTTATCGTTCAGAATTTGGGTCAGTCCATGTACGGGGGATTTCTTCCAATAGATTTGCTTGTTACGCCTCGATCGCCGATAAAATTATTGCCGAGCCAAAAACGGGAAGATTTTTGATAGATGCGTTTTATGTCTGAAGGGATGGTATTAATTTGGGAATGTGTCCAGCTTAATGGTTCGGAGTTTATGTTCGGGGATATAAAGAGCCGGGGATTTAAGTTTTATCGCTGACGATCCACTTTCTGTGGGCGTTTTGTTAGGTTTGGCAAATCTTATTATGCAATTATTTATCTGAGTTAGAAAAAGACAGATTATTTTTTTTATTTTAAATTTTATGCACAAACAAACGATACATATGGCGTTTATAATCCTAAAAGCATTTTTTACCAATCAACCATAGATCATTCATAACTAAGAAAATGCACAGAGAGATTACACTAGCGTAAATATCACAATGATACTTCATTTCTTAATGACTTACAGTACGAATTGGGTCATCTTAACTTGTCAACAATCTTTTCTTCAGTCATGATTTTCGTAATGAGAATTACGGTTATTTGACAATTATTAAAAGTAAATTTGGATGATATAACAGAGTCTTAGTTGTCGAATTAAATGTTAAGTTTACCAAACCTTCCAATATAAAAGGAAATCCGTGATATCAATACAATGAATATGTTACCCAAAATGCCGAAAAAAAGCCTAAACCGAGATTTACGTAATCCGTTACGCAACCAAAAGCAAAGGTGGGTAAATAATGTATTGTGATGTTAAATACAGCCTGCGGGACAACGTCACGTCGGAATATACGTTATGTGTTTACGGGACACTGGCAACGGCTGATTTGCGATCGCACGATAAGCTTCGGTAACCACGAATTTGAAAATGGAAATTTTGTTGTCATTTTTCTCTTTTTTTTTATTTTACACAATTTTTTGACGGCAATTTTGTTTTGTCATTATTGTCATAGTTGGCGCGTTAGCAATTGAGTGTTGAAGCCAAAATGACAATAGCGATAGAAATATTTCACAAGTGCAAGCAAGCCATTTATGAAGAAGAAGAAGATATACTTACACGATACTGACAGGATTAAGTTGAAAACATGCCGACTAGTAGGAGTACTAAGCTTTGGAACGACTCTTTAACATCTAGGTACTTCCAGAATAGTTTTGTGGCACCCAAGATATAATTGTCTATAATAATATAAATTGCACTTGTAAAAAGCAACTGTGAACCTGTGACAGACGAGGAAATGAACCCCGTGTCTTACGCTATCCGGGCGTATGCCTATACCACTCGGCCACCGTCACATTAACAAGCCTGTTGAATTATATTATTAAGTTTGTATGGTGACAAAACACTATAAAAACAAAAATAAACTATATAATTGTCTGTTCATATTTCTCACGAACGTCCACCAACTTAGATGATTTCAATCCTGTATTTATTCCTATGCGTATGGGACACGTATTACATAAAAGGAAAAGTTCAAATCTCATTTCTGACATTACAAATTCACACTCATTGAAAATTAAATTGTAATACAATGTAATTCCTAATAGAATTTGCACATTCATGATTAACTTGTCGTGTGAGCTCGCTGAACAAAATCCAATTCAGTTCGCCACATTTCGTGAAACGGCAACACTGTGTAATTTGAACAAGTTGTTAATTCAATTCGTAGATTCTAGCCTTGTTTCAGAGCAGAAAGGTTAATGTTTCGTATCCAATAGTAATAAAGCGGGGCTATGATTTATTTCTTTATACTACGTTTTAGACCATGGTATACTATACAGCGTGCTAAGGCAATAGCGAAAATACCTCAACCACAGATAATATAATAATTTCAACTGTAATTCATTACAATCGCGCTTCCACTCAAGCACGCAGCTGATAGCAATCTCAACCAATGGTTAAAAACAGTTTCTTCTACAAGATAAATTACGATTTTGCGTTTATTTAACAAAAATACCATAACATGTGGTCAGAAAAATTTGCCATTTAGATCAAGAGTTATGGTATCTACCATTTGTTTTAATTTATTATACTATTTAATCGCTGGCTGAGTTAACTATATCAATCGTAAAACCGATCCTATGCATTGATATTATGTATAAGAAATTAATTCTAAAAGAAACATTAATTATTTATAACAATAGTCGATCCAGTCCATTGACAACCACAACAAATAAAGAAGGCAAATTGGTCAATTTATATCGTAACTAATTGGTTAGCAAATTGATATAAATTGTTTCGAGTGCTCGTAATAGCTTCCAAATTAATCACTTGAAAATGTCAATTAAAAATAAATTGTTTGTAAAAAGTGACATACTTTTATATCATTGGGTTCTGACTAAGTTTCAGTGTAATTCCTTTGTTAAGTAAAATTTAAATGTTCATCATTAATGGTTATGGTGTTTCTGAAAAATTCAGGTTACTTTTTTCTAATAGACCCCAAAAGAATTCCTTACCTTGATAGATAGCTCTAATCACCAGATCGAATGATAAGAGTGTAGCGACATCTATGATCTACCAATGTCACTACATATCATCGCAACACGCTGACTCGGCTCGACACGACTAGATGGCGCTGTTAGTCGATGTATGGAGACTGAACCGCGATATTAAAGATTTAGATCGGACCTAACTATATATGAATAAACCAAGACGGTGAACATTGGACCTTGGTCCCCGGCCATAACACCCGGTCGGTAGGAAGCGCTTCCCTTTGCCTTCCTAACCCAGTTGCGCCAAAAGAGTAAGTGTCTCACTTCTAGGTGTATCAAAAGTATATTTCTCTGTTTTTGTGGGTTATGCAATGCAAGTATCCAGATTAATTCAACACTTAAAAAATATAATAACTCTTTACATCCCTGGTTTAATTAAACGAAGATACTACCTGGTTATCGTAACAATAGACCTGTCACTGTCACTGCGTGGTGAGAAAATATCGTTGATAGATATTTTTTCATGCTCAGTATACTGTATTGACACGAAAAGGACGAACGTGGGTGGATGAGCAGGGAATCGAGAGGAATTCGACATGTTTGATAGGTCCATTCTTATGATAGTCAGGTTGTATCCCAATTTTCATCTCCATCAAATCAGAAAATCTCGTTCAGATCTTCACTTTAATATCAAAGCTGTTGTGCGTTTGTGTGAAGATTGTTATCTCCATAACAAGTTGCCCATACATTCCGAAAATTGGTGGAGCTAATATCAAGGCACATAGGCTTTATATTTGCGCATACTGCGGATGCTGCAGCAAAACCAGTGTAGCTCAAATAGAATGAACAACACATAGCTCGCTGTTCAATTTTTGTTGGACAATGCCTGCTGCTTTTACAGACATACAAATTTATTTAAATAATAATGTTTTGAAGAGCGTTGACAGTATTGATGACTTTCTTAATAGTTTTATAGTCTAGCTGGGAAAATCAGAGTTTTATGTCATGGGTTTTAAGATGAGGTAGGTAAGTAAGATAGCATAATAAAGTGTTTTTCTACGAAAAGATAAGATGGCATGAAATCAATTTGCCACAGTTGAAAATAATTTGCAGTTTAAAATGCGTAAAATAAAATTAAAAATAGTTTTTAAATAAGTCTGACATTACAATCAAACGTCAGTAAATATACAACAAATTTACCAAAGTGGCTGATTTTGTTCAGGCTATAACGATAACGACACTCGGTAAATTCGAAAACAACATAGCTCGAATGCGTTTAGTTTGCTTAGACCCAGCCGTGCTTAGAATATGCAGCTGAAAATTGATTTCTATTCTATTCTCACAAAATATTCGCAATTGCATACCCTCGTTACTTGCAGTTGCGTGCGTAACAACAAGGCACAGAAATAGTAACAGAGAAACAAAAAAATGTTTTTATTTTATTCGCTTTTGTTTTCGTAGCATAGTTTTTCACAAATTAAAACATTGTATATTTAATTTCATTTGGCTTTAGGCATTAGTAAAATGGTAGCGAACTAGCGACCCGCCAATAATTCGCGCCCATGCACTTTAGGTTGTTAGGAAAAATAAGTTTTACCTACTAAGTACAATTTCTTATAATTTTTCATCATAATTAATTCTTTGATGTATTTGTGAAGGCACCATTTTAGTATCAACATAAGAAAAAAATTCTAAAAGATGAAATAAGAAACCAAAAATTGCGCACGGGCGGGATTTGAACCAGCATCTTTATTTCATCTTTAAGAATATAAATATGACACTGTAAGTGTTTAAAAACATACACACAAAGAATAACTACTTGGCCCGCTGTTGCATAAACAGACGGGTAGATGGCGCTAACGTCACGCAATGACGTATACTAAGAGACCAAGAATTTCGCGCGGTCGGACCGACAGCACGGTAGCTCAATTGGAAGAGCAGTTGGCCCGGTAAGCCAGAAAGATGCTGGTTCAAATCCCGCCCGTGCGCAATTTTTGGTTTCTTATATTTTCATCTTTAAGAATATAAATATGACACTGTAAGTGTTTAAAAACATTCTAAGCCATAAGAAAAAAAGACTTTTCTTATCACAATATCTGAAGTGAACCCTAAAAAAGGATTTGTACACACTAACATGCATTTGGCACAGAGATATAAGGCGCGAATCATCTGCTCCTAGCGCAAGCGTTCTGCAGAAATACATTACCGAGTGTACGGTACATTAGGCCGGGTGCACATGTGCGGGAACATTAAACTTATCACGTGAGTAGCAGTTGTATCACGTCGATAGAAGGAAATAGACTTTTAAGCACTTTGGGTTTTGTAGATAAAAGAGCTTTTTTGAAGCAGTTATTACATTATTCAATTGACTAACTATTTAGTTCAGGTTTTAACAGCTGTCTTCACTATATACTCGGTATTCAATTGCCGAGAAAATCCCCATTATAAAACTGTGGGAACGCTGCGATGAGACTTCGATCGACCATTGACAAACACCGCAAATGGAACTGGATCAGCCACACGCTCCAAAGCCCTGGACTGGAATTCCCAAGGAAAGTGTAAACGTGGTCACCCAAAGCAGACCTGGCGGCGGATAATCACTGCAGAAGCGAAGAACATAGGGAAGACTTGGAGGGAAATAAAGCGCGAAGCTCAAGACCAAACGGGATGGCGACGCACTGTGGACGCCCTCTGCTCCATCTAGGGGTTACAGGACCTTAAGTCAAGTCAAGTAGTTTAGGTTTTACTGATCTTTTATTTGTAAATAAATTAAAAAAATAAGCTATTTATAGGTAAGTTTATTTTCTTTTAAAATGTACATAGAATTGGATCCAAGAAATTGTCATTGTTTTTCTTTAAATATAACTATTGCTTTGTTTGATCTTGCAGTGAGATAGTCTGAACTCAAAGTTTTTTTTTAAAATTTAATCTAATGCTTACAGGAGAAACTCCAACAAAAAAACAATCAACGAAAATCATCAAAAAGCCTACACAATATTTGAAGTTCAAATAAAGTCCAATCTATAAATATCCAATCCAATTCCAATTAAATAATATAAATAATAATTTATAATAATAAAGTCCAGTTGGCAACCCTAGCAAGTGACGAGGAACCACTCTACGTGATAAGGGTTGGCGAGATGCGGTTTTATTGGGGATCGACGTAAATTGTTCTCATCAAGGGAAACACCTGTGCAATCCGAAATGTGTAGTTGTGAATGATTTACATTCGCCTCTTTCAATTCCGTTGCAAGAAGAAATAGTCAGTGAATGAATGGTATAAAATGTTTATTGATCACGTAAAAAATATTACTAGATAAAACCTACTAGTTATTTTTTTTTATATTTTTAATATTTTATTTCATATCTCCGCCAGATGATTTTTAAAAAAACTTATACACTGTATTTTCTGGGTCTGTAAGATAAGAAGTATTAAATAAAGTTTGCGAACTCAATTGAGCAAATTTTAATTTGATTTGAAGGAAATGTAAGTACTCTTTAGTGATTTTTATATTTAATTAGAAATCAAAGAGCTCAACATATGGTATGGTTAGTACTCATCTAAGTACCTAGAATGCCACTACCATACCATATTTGGTGCCCCAAATATGTTAATTTAACCGACTTCTTAAAATTTAAGTTATTGAAATTTCCATTAGAATATCTTCTGCACTACCCCTTACAAACACATACGTTATACCCGAGTTAGCAATGCTCCCGAATATTCTAATGGATATATGAAAGTTTCTGTATGTGAACTCGCACATACTATGTAGGATTGAATAGACATGTTTACCGTTTACGCTTGTGTAGGCTTTAGGCCAAATGTTAGTGCTTTGGGAATTGTAATGGACTAAAGTTGGGATAAAATGTTGACAATCAAGCGCGAAAGGAAACTGGTCTTGGGTTGTTGATAAGAATCAATTATAAGAATCAATCCACAAAAAATGACCGACCGAAATGAAGACCTACTATTGCAAACTAAGCGAAGTAAAAACCTTTTTTAAATTAAAGAGTTGTCGAATGAGATTGAGACTACATTCTATTGAATATTCGAAAAAGGCAATTCTTGATCTAATAATACATCGCACTTGCACAAACACAACTTTCCACAAAAAAAAACATTAGCATCTATCAAATAAAACCACAAATCCATTAAAAAAATTGAAAAAATGTTATTCTACTTAAAAATCACGTTGACTTGCGACCCGATGAAACTTAGAGTGACAACTGACCTAGTTTTTTGTTTGACTACCCCACAATAATATTTTTCATGATTTTTTTCTTGGTGGTAAGGCTTATGGTACGAACAATAATACACTACACAATAGATTCCATCGCTTTGGATTGGACATAAACTGTCATCAAACATTAAAAACGTATTGATTTCTTAAGACTTTTTTATTTACAATAGTCAAACAGACTTCTTTTGGGTGAGCTTGCATTAGGGTCAACTTTGTTTCTGACGAATTGGCTTGGTCAAGAGCAGACCTATTTTAAATAAAATTAGGTCAACGTGCACTGAAATTATTCAACGATATGTACATGTACTATGTATATGTATGTATACATGTCGAGTTGATAACCTGATTTTTTGAAGTCGGTTAAAATAGATAGGTGCATTGCCACTTACAGCAGCCTCATCCAAATACTTTTCTCTCAGCGAGCACAATCAACACAAAAACGTTCTTTGCTGTCATTCCAAATTCAGTGTCTTACGCTCAAAGTAAATAATAAAAACGTGCAGAGTCGCGGCCAACCTCCAACCGGGCGCTTGTGGAATATAAATTGGACTAATTTAAAAGCATATGAACGGGCCCAATGTACGAGAATGGGATAAAATATTGGTTTAGACATCATCTCGACGGGCAGATATGATGTTGATGGAGTTGCGTGACGTGAAAAGGAATTATAACCGGCTGCAAGGACACTAAGATTATAACAACTTGATTTTGGACATAAAATATGAATCAAATAATTACAGTATTGTGTATTATGTCTAAGTTTTGGACTTGTTTGTGTGAAAATGAAGGTTAAAACTTAGGTTAAATAGGATACACTAAGATTATAACAACTTGATTTTGGACATAAAATATGAATCAAATAATTACAGTACTGTGTATTATGTCTAAGTTTTGGACTTGTTTGTGTGAAAATGAATGTTAAAACTTAGGTTAAATAGGCATACGCCCGGATTGCGTAAGACACGGGGTTCAATTCCTCGTTTGTCACAGAGTCACAGTTGTCTTTTTACAAGTGCAATTTATATAGGTTAAAACTTTTTTGAATGGAAACTACTTTTTCCTTACGCCTGCTACATTTTGCATCATATGACAATGTAGGTCAATAAGGCTTATATTTAAAATACATTTATACTTCTAATCTGACAAATCTTCAAAAATACCTAGATTATAAACAACACCGAGAGCTCCACCTCAAACCAATTAACAGCCAACAAAGAAACTCAATACCAAAACCAATATCAAGCGAAACCGCAGGAGTTATACAAAAGCAAAAAACAAGTGAATAAAGAAAAAGGAACGCGGATTCATGTGAACGAGCAGCTGTGTAAAAACAAACGAAGAAACGAAATGTAAGCAGACAGGTAATCCCGCAGGTTGATCGCGTAACTTGCAGTATGATACCTATGCGAATGCAATTCAAATAAATAAATATGCGCCAGACAACACACCAATTGTCTGGTTTCGTGGTAAGGATTTTCTTCCTTGTGTTACAAAGTACCAGACAATGATTATGATGGGGGCGTCTCCCATAAATACTTAAATACATATGACAAAGGTACAAATGTTCGTGCTCATCACACAAACATTTGCCCCCTGCGGGATTAGAACCCGAGACGGCCGGCGTAATAGTTAAGAGCGCTAACCTGCTTGATGAACAATGCGCTGTTGAGTCGCTGTTTTAGCTGATTGTAAGGTCAGCGTTGTGCTTAATTGTATACATGAACTTTCAAAAGAAAATCTAATTTTAAGGATGTTGGCAATTAAGATTAGGAAAACATAAACAAACATGAAAAACATAACAAACGACACGTGACGACACGTTTGGTGCAGTGGTCAGTGCTCCTGACTACTTAACCAGCGGTCGCGGGCTCGAATCCCGCAAAAGAGCAAATTTTTGTGTGATGAGCTCGAACATTTGTACGTAAATCATGGATGTTATATGTATGTGTATAGATAAGTATTTATGGAAGACGCCCAGGTCATACTGGTTGTCTGGTACTTCGTAACACAAGGAAGGAAATTCCTTACTTCAGAACCAGACGAAAATGATGTGTTGTCCTTTAAGCATTTAGTTATGGGCTAAGAAGAAACACTGGGTTAAACTCCAGTCACCACAAACGGCCAAAATATTCAACTGACAAATGTTGTCACACTATTTTGTGCAGGCTGGACAGTCTGAAAATTGATTTCAAAATACCGCTATGACGTCACTAATAATTGCAATGCGACCGCGATCGAGATACATAATCGCCCTACCATTCACAGTGGTAATAGTACACCTAGGGGCTGTTTAGACCAAGTGGGACCGAGAGAGCAGTCACGGGTATAAACTTACCTCTTACACAAATTTTGCGGTATTTGTATTAAAAAGCACCTTGAGATAGTGAAACCTCACATTGTGGTTTGGTTACAAGTAGTGATTATTTTTAATCAGTTCGGTTGGTTTGTAAATATATTACTAAGTTACGGCTGAAGTTTTGGTTTTTATCAACCATATCTTTTGACAAGGGACTTTAAAATATACACTTCTTGTCTGCGAGTGCTAAACTACTTTTTACTCGAATTTTTTGTATAGACATTAGATCAACATATTATCTTCATTATTTTGTAACACATTGTATTCCTAATTTCCATTGTAAAACTACAACCAACATCCAAATACTTGGAACGTAAGTATAAAAACATTTTATTTTATCAAATCACAGGAAAACATTATTTCCTTTTCTTTTTATGTCAACATAGTACAGTTGGTATATACACTTTCCAGTAATAAAAAAGAGCATAATTTATTGCGTTTCTAACAACTTCTACCATACCTCACGAAGACGACTATACTCGTAACTTCACTCGATCTCAATTCTGTGAACTAGGCAGGTAATAAATGTATGGTTCTGCATCAAGTTTAGCCACTATTATGAAACATGTTCCTAGAATTAATTATGAATGACGCTTAATAAGTATTTAATAATGAGCACGTTTCATAGAAATAGCAAAATAAAAAAAGTACATTCAGAAAATGCTTATTTACTCCAAGCAATGAAAAGGTCATAATACCTATAGAAGGAATCGCTTAAAACACAATTTTTGAATGTGTAACTTTGTTTAGCCTATAGTTAAGAGGTTAACTTATTAAAAGTCCCAGCCCGTTGCCCTTCAGCCGGGAGGAGGGGGAGAGTTTAAAGGTTTTTTTTTAAAGTTTTGTGCATAATATCCGAAACTATGCATCCTAGCGACATGAGACTTTCTACAAAATTAAAGCTGATAAGATCTACTGCAAGTTTTACACAGTCAAGCTTTGAACCGATATCAAATTAGGTATTCAATTCGACTTGTATTTTTTGACGTCGTTGGAATTGGATAGTATTTGAGTTTATCGCACTAACGTATCTTTTATTCCCTTTAATTTATTACTGTAATTTTTGTGGGAGAAGCAGCAATACTCTTTTTTTTTGTCTATAGCTACTCCCTTTTCCCTTCATCTGAAGTTCCGAACCACTTTCTAATGATTGGATGTAACATTTTCATCCCAAACGACAACTTTCCATTTCATTATAAAACCAATCTTGCAATTAGAGTGCAAACTTTCTCCGTTTAAAATATTCATCGGGTTTTAATGGAAATTTGAATTATTCTGTCAACTTTGCTACAATACGGAAGCTGACGGCTGAGAACCTGCGAACTCATAATGTGTAAGGGAACTAGGTGACTCTATCCATTTATTATAATACATAGTTGACTATAAAGTTTGTAGTAGATGCATGTGAATAGAAGATTGATGATTAAAACCAAAGTGCAACTGTAGCGGAACTTTACATAACCTACATTTGGAACTAAACTAAATTATAAAGCATTAAGAGTATAATGATATAATTTATGTATGCAACGATTGGGTGATATATTGGCTATTATTATATCAAGCAAACCATATAAGCAGATATACTTTACTCGCACAAAAATCAGATATGCCGTAAAAAAACTTTCCACCATTTTTAACCCGCATCAGACGGTAGGTTAGAAAATGGTAAAACTTAAATACACATTAAAGAAATAGATTTGGTATCTATCAGATATATTTATTGGTGAGAATAAACCATTACTTTCCCCAGCCATACAAAGTCAGTCACAGACCCACAAAAATCATAAGCCAAATATGACCGAAAAGTAGAACGTGGAACAAAGAAACGAAAACCGTTCAAATCAACAGCAATATTGGGGGCGTGAGAACTCCAAAAGGTGGTTTATTTTTATTTATCGTCTCCGCAATCAATCGTTGGTGCCAAACGTCTTCTCGAGGTAAAGAAATGTCAATAAGTGACTCGAAATTTATCTTTTCCGTTCGGAAATTGAAATTTCGACCTCCGCCCTGAGGATCCTAGCTCCAATTTTGGTGTCGTCTTTTTCCGTAAATAGATTTCTGTGCTTCTACTTTTACGAAAACATCGACTAATGCAACTTTTTAAAATTTCAGGGTTGCTTTTTTACTATAAATGAGTAGTTTTTCACTGTATTTGATTTGGGTTCACCTGTAATATTATGTACTTGCGGTTCTCGCGGCTTCACCAGTGTAAAGTTATCAAAATTCATCCAGGAGTTTTTGCATGCATCTTCACTAACTTTCGCATTTAAGATATTAATATGTTTAGCATTCCGGGGATTGCTTAGATCGTGATCAAGTCAAGTTTATCTTGGAAATTGTTTTTAATTTATTAGGATGAGATAGTTTCATAAGCAATAGAATTTGATAACAGCTTAACAATTATTTATTTTGTCGCAAAATACCATGAGTATTGGGCTTCTCAACTCTAGAATAGAATAAATAGACAAAAGTTAATAATATAACCCATGTATAGCTAGTTATAAAATGCAGTTGACGGTACTAGTCTAGCTGCAAAATGTACACATTTGCGAGTCTTATCTCTGAGGAAAGTTTTTCGAGCGCCGTTGATTGCCTCTTAATACAGCACAAACAGCCTTTTAGTAGGAAATGGGGTATTGTTACCCTTTTAATGGCAGCCTTTGCATTTTTCGCCCGTTTTGTTCTAAGAGTTTTTATTCAGTTTGTTTTATTGTTACGTCAATGCTGAAAAAACCTGTCTGTTATTTTAAAAGAGACGATTGTAGTATTGAAACAAGCTTTGACTAAATTCATTAAATTTCTCACTCCTATAATACAATTTACGCAAAATTGATAAATTAATACACAAACTCACAATAATTTTCTATATTCAGTAAATATTTTATATATTAAAAACTAGGGAATATGACCAGAACTTCTAGGTAGGCATATAACGTTTATGTAGCTAGTCGCCCCGTGTTTCTATTAACATAAAGGTTTTACGTCAGTGTAAGCTGTTAAATCGAAAAATATATTCACCGTCAGAGTGCCACCACAATCTAGGCGGTCACTAACATTAGCATAACTAAAGGGCGATACAAAAACCCACTGGTTCCCGTTGGTTGATCCTTATATCAAATCCCATTAGGAAGGTCTTACCAGATTTGGATTGAAAAAAAAAAAGTTTCTTTTACGTGATTTCGCTTTTCGGAAAGTTTTGGTCGCAAGAAAGAAAGTGGAATTGAACAGCAATCATTGAAAATTAAAAACTGAACTGACTCGGAAGATTTGATATTATGATAACTTTGTTGTACCAAAGTACTTTCATGACATTGTGTAATTGACAGTACTAGTTTTACGAACATCAAATGGGGAAAAAATAAGGATCTGAAAGCTGATATAAAGTAACGATCTAACACTTTCCTCTATTGAGCGCACGGAAAATGTCACTTACGAAACCAATATAGTGACCCTTGCAATCACGCCACTCTCCCAATCAGTACAAAAGCACTCACTGCATAGAAAAAAGTAACAAAAATAAAACCGGCGAAAGGATGGTCCCCGTAATGCGCGCCATAAACAAATTGTCCGTCCATTTGCAAGCGAGTACGGCCATCAGAGTTGATGTACGCAAATTAGTTGATGCAGGCAACAACTGAAGAAACGATGCTGATACGCATTTACACATGCGTTTTATGGGTCAGAACGGGAGTGAGTTACTGGTTGCAATTTAAAAAAGGGAATTCATTACAGATTAACAAAATGAACGGTTTTTTGGGGAGGTGTAAAGTTTTGTAAACTTTAGATAGCAATTATTGAAGGATGTTGTTGGGGGATTATTTGAAGATAAGCAAGGAATAATTCAGGCGTAGGTATATTAGATACATATGTATATAAGATGTCAAGACCGAAACGCAGACAATGTACATCATCATTACATAATAGCACAATTATTAAATAAGTGTAGTACCTCAAACCCTATACCTCAATAACTATAAAAGTTACATAGATAAATTTAAAAACGTATATCAGAAAATTTTAAATTTTATATAATTCGAAACCAACCTTATAAAAGCTTTGCAGCAATATATTTTCAAATGCAGTACATTTTACGCCTTTGATCGAAGCATTGGATTTTCCACAGACCTTAAAAAATAAATCCATCGTACATTTGACTCTCAAATTGATTTGAATGGCAAAAAGCATATTCTATGCAATACATCCATCATTGATAAAGCTCTCGGGATACACTGGTGTTTCTTAAAGCGCTTTGGAATTTTAAAGTAGATTAGCCTAACCGATAATATGGAATAGTGTCGCGACTCTGCGCAGCAGGCTTGTGACCACAAAACCATTCATTAATAATATTATAGGCTACCTTTAAACTAAAATGTGTATTTTGTATATGCATAATGTACGGATTTTGTTGTGAAGGCTAATCAATATTACATGAATCACATTTTATTTATATAACGTCATAATATTATCTATTTACCTAAGGTACGCTTCTTGTCCGAAAACTGGTTACCTGCAACAACAAAAAAAACATTAAAACTGGATTTTTTCACAAACATTACGAAATCAACCAACGAAATTTTAGATTCAGCATAGATACGATATGAAAATCAGACATAGTACACCTATTAAGATTTTGATAGCAATACCAGTAGTACCTAGCAAGTGCAAAACAATTTAAGCACAGTTGGTGATAATACTGTCAGAGGGAACAGTGTGACAGAACCCTATGAATAAACACACTGCCCTCTCAGCTTGCCTCTACAAAGAGTCGGCAGCGACCTCTATAAATCTTATATTCGATACTGGAGGTCAACCGATCTGAAGGCAGCCGATAATCAGGGGCGGCTCGTAAATTGTTTATTGCGAAAGGGGCAAATTGTAACGTGAATTGTATAATTTGGGACCACGTTTTCGAGATACATAGGAATGATATACCGAAGGAGTGCTTAAAACGTCCGAATGTAGTAGTAGTAATTTCTTTTCAGTGTTTTGACGATTGCTATATTTATCCGACTAGGGAAGGGTTATGATTTTAGCAGTCTATGTGGGTATTTATGTGTTTTCCACATTTTCTGCTATATTATACTACAGAGCCGATGCTGGTGAATGAGGTATCAATCTATTCCTATAGTCCAAGTAACATAGTCAACCCTTTTTTTAAATAACAACATTGCGAATGCTACAAGAAAGTGTATTGAAGTACATAGGTATTTTTTGCACTTATAACGGGGGGTATCATATAAAAGAAGGCAAAATTATAAGTAGACAGAAACAAAAATGTTTATATTTTATTATGTATTTTGAGCTTAAGCTATTATTTTTGGAGCAAACGTATTGAACCTACTGATATTCAATCATCTGTTACTTGGGTCCCACCGCACTTTCGATAGCTTCAAAGTGAAACAGTAGTTTCGCTGACTATTCATTATAACGATGAATTATTGAAACGCAGACAGGTAGAGAATAGTGAATGATAATGAATTGCTAATTTAGAATGACAAAGTCAGAGTATATTTAGACAAACTTCAAAGCCACAAAATAATATTGTATTTCTTCTACAAACTCTCTTTTCACCCCCTAGTTTTGGGACTGCAACTATAACTTTCTCCGCCTTTAATGCAAGTAACCAACATCACATCTTTAAAACCAACATGCATTTTATTTTTTGATAAATGAATAAGTTTCCTGGTTACCTAACTTTAGTAGGCGGAAACCCATTTCTAAATGAAGTAATGATTTTTTATAATGAGAAGCAATTTTTGTTCGAATATTCAATGAATGCCACGACACACGACCTAAATAAATAGTAAACTTATTTACTTTCTGAGAGATAATCATTACGCTCGCGGTACTGATTTGTTTTTTTTTGAGGATCATTACGTATTTATATTTGTAACTATTGTTTTTGTTAGGGTTCCGTAGCCGAAAGGCAAAAAACGGAACCCTTATAGTTTCGTCAAGTCTGTCTGTCTGTCTGTCTGTCTGTCTGTCTGTCTGTCTGTCTGTCTGTCTGTCTGTCCGTCCGTATGTCACAGCCACTTTATTCTGAAACTATAAGCATCACATAGCTGAAACTTGGTAGGTAGGTGTATTTTGTTCACCGCTTTTCGATTCAGATACAAAAAGTAAGAAAAAATAATATTTAAGGGGGGGCTCCCATACATGAAACTAAAACCTAAAATTTTTTTTTTACTCGAACCTATGCGTGTGGGGTGTCTATGGATAGGTCTTTTAAAATGATGTTGAGGTTTCTAAAACCATTTTTTCTAAAAGTGTAAGGTTTGAGATTTAGACGCTTCCAAAGTGGTAAAATGGGCGTCCCCCCCCATCTAACTTTTGAACTAAGAAAGTAAAAATTTTGAAAAAAATATATGATGTAGATCTCAACAAAAACTTGCAACGAAAATTGGTTCGAAGGAGATCGAACCAGTAGTTTTTGAGATATTGCACATTTTTATCAACAGTAAATATAACTTTGTCTTTCATACAAACACTATGAAAAACAAAGTTATTTTTGCTGTCGCAATATATTGTGATGTTTTCGTTAAGTGAAAGTAAGTGGACCCTGAATTCAGTTAAGGGTGGCACGGAACCCTCAGTGCGCGGGTCCGACACGCACTTAACCGGTTTTATTTTTAGTTTTCTTCGTAGAAGTTTTGTTAAGTCAAGTAGGAATCGGTTACTGAAAAAAAGGTTTGAATCGGTTTTTGCAATGTTACACCTTTCAGTTATCTACGTAAATTTTTGTGTATAATGTACTTATTGTAAAACTACTTATAACCGAAAAAATTAGAATGGACATAGGAAGATAAAACGATATAATTACTACTTATGGATTTTCAATAAAAATGTGTCCAACCTAATAGTTTTTGCATCAAAATGAGGCGTTTCATGTTAGACCTTGGTTGCAGTTCCAGTAGTAAATCTACAGAAATGAGGGACATTCATCTTAACAAGAAACTAGATTAAAGTTTGCTAGGCTTGTTCTAATTTAGGCATACAAAGCCACCGTAGTAATTTTAGGTCTACCGCAGGATTTCCAGCAATTGCTTTGGGGAAGACCCTAACTTTGTATACAGTCTGAGCCTTATTTTAAGGGTTGGGTAATAATTTGTTATAATAATCGGAGCATTTTTTTGTGTTCCAAGTCCAAAGGGTAACCTTCTTCTTCTTCAATTTAAGAGCCGCGCTCTTGTCGGTGGAGTAATCTCCATTCTTTTCTCCTGCCTGCTTTTATCTTGAATTCCTGATACGACATGACATTAATTTTCTCCTTCACTTGGTCGAAATAGCTTATCCTAGGCCGTCCTCTTCCTCTCCTCCCTTCTATTTTTCCTTCTATGATATTCTCTAAAAATCTGTCATGTCGTATCAAGTAACCTTATTATTAATAAAACTCTAGTGTCCGTCTTTCCGTCTGTTACCTGTATTTCAAGAACGGTGTTTTTTTTTAAAGATCATATAATTCTAATGCCGTTATAAAAACAATTTTTGAAGGGGCTCCCATATAACAGACATGTTTTTTTTTCGATAGTGGGCCGAATTTTCAAATAATAAACTTCGAACATTTTAATTATGTTTTTTTTTTTCAAAACTACCATTAAAGGCAGGAGCCTTGTAAGGATACAACGGCCCCTTTAAAGGACTTTGTATCTTCCACATATATTATATCCAACTATACCTACTTGCCTGTTCAATTTATTTGTTTTAGCACTTAGCCTTTGTTGTAAGTAAAATATCCGTATAGAGGTATAATCCGTTTGCGAGATTAACCGCGTCAAACCCTGCCTATGTCAGATGTCTGTTTTTGTAGTACGAGTAAAAACAGCCACCTTAAATACAATCGATAAATCCATTGATTGACTGCATCGATACTAACTCGCGTTAGCATCGATGTAGTCGCGATGTTGCATGATAATTTAAAATATCATAAGTGCACCTCATGATTGGTTTTGATCTAGACCCAAACAGTAAAGATTTTCTTGGAATACTGGGTTTTCAATTACAACTAGGTACGCTGTTATACCTAAGATATGAATAAGATTCTGGATAACTATGAGTTACATTACGAAATAGTGAAGTAGAAACATCCCTATCCTATAAGTCACTCACTTATATCTAAAATTATATTCTTATGATCGTTCTGAATACAAGGTTATGTTTATGTAAAGCTGATATTGAGTATTTAAATACTTTCTTAAAAATACTATACACTTTAAAAATGAGCAAAAAATATGTGTTTGGATATATGTAATTTTTCACTATTTAGACCTCTGTTCAATGCGTGACTCGCGATGCTGTCGCGCGTTTTCAAAACGCGCGTTAGTATCGATGCTAAAAGTCGTAGTGTGCTAAGGGTCTTTAACTTGTACTTTATGTCATTTCTACTAAGTAAAAAGTTCAATGTACCTATCTTTTTTCCCTATGCGCTCCCTCGGGAACATGGCGGATCTGATTAAAAATAAATCCACAGGGATATCCTCTCTCCATTAGCAACCCGCGTGTGCGTTGGGATTAAAAATAACGGACTTACGTCGCACGTTTCAATTTTGGAACCGATATAAATCTGCTTTCATTCGATTTAGCGATACGTTAAGCTATGGATTTCAAATTGACAGTTACTTAATGTATGATTTCAAAACAATGGTTGTTTTGTCTGTATGGGTGTGTGTATGTGTTTAATAATACAATAACAGTATTATTACCGTAAATGTATGTAGTATTTATGATAGTTGTAGATAGTGATTGTTGGTGTACCTGTTTTGTGTCTGAACTAAAATTAAACCAATTGGAAGGTGTTATACTCAAATGTGGAAGTGATAGGAAAGCTCAAATAAACCTATAGAAAAAAACAGAGAAGTCTGGTTTATTAATATAAGGTAAAAGTAAAATTTGCCTGTAAACATGCCACAGCTGTATGAGGTACATAAGTACAAATCTTCGAAAAAAGATACATTTGATACATAACATCGAAAACAAGTAAGAAGTCACTTGAATTCGAACAAAACTCGTGGCCGGTCGATTTTTCCGCACTAATTTTACCTGAAGGGAAAAGAAAATACCCCGAAAATTGTTCGGAGTGAGTTTTGTAAGAACAACAACATTATGGATTCGGTAGCCTCCAAACAAGGCCAATGGAAAATTTCTCGAATGATATTCTTTGGACACTATGACAGAACACTATCCGTGGTTTTCTTCAATGCTCTTAATAAAACGGGTAAAAATTGCCATAATATAAATGTTATAATTTCGGTAAAGGGATGATAGAAAGAGCTATTTTGTAATATTTTTTATTAAGCTGTTTCTATTGATGATTATATTCATCTACGTAACTATTTGACTATCAAAGACCTGTAGGTATAATCTCTCTATCGACATAAAATGCGTATTATGTGTTTTGCGCATTTTAAAATTGTAATAACGGTGTTTATAAAAAAAATAGGGACTCGTTACTTATTTATAAGGTTTGATTTTTTCTTAAAAAGTAATTTTGGTGCCAGTGTGCGCCTGTACAAAGACAAAAGAAATAATAAATTAAAGAAAAAGCTACTTTATTGAGGAAATGTTAGAAAAGAAATCACGGCTGAGCTCGATTTGGATTCATCAAAGATTTGGATGCGTAATTTTTTCGAATAAGTTTTACAGACAATTTGGAAGAGCTCCGTTTTATTTAATGAAAGAAAGAAGAAATAACTGAGATTTTTCTTACCCGGGTTTAAAGAAATAAAGCATTTAAAGGAAATAGTTCGTTAAGGTATTATAAAAATTCCATCGAAGCTTGAACAGACCACTTTAAAATTGTTATATTTAGTGTTGAATGTAAGTATAACTAGAGACCAAGAGATGCATGTAGCCACAAATAAACTGATACATTAACACCAGTGTAATATGTGGATAAGTTACTATGATGTGAGAGTAGGGTCATCTTGAAGGAAACGTCTAACTGTCTAGCTTGTGTTCAGTATTGCAGCTTTCTGCATGATATCAAACCTATTTTCAGTCAGATTAATTGATTTTAAGCTTAGGAGTAAGTGTTTAGGTATGACTCCTGTGATGGAGATGGTAACTTTTTCCAGGTTCCAGATTTGTAAAACTTCTTCTTTCAGTTCCGTATATTTATGTATTTTTTTAGCTATTGTGATTTTAATATTGTGAGTGTTGGGGACTGCTATGTCAATTAGGCAATCACACCGAAACAAGAGGTGTTTTACGGTGGTACGGCGGTGTTTCACCCCGTGCCTCGGAAAGCACGTAAAGCCGTTGGTCCTGCGCCTGATCTCTCTCCGGTCGTGTCAGATTGTTGTCCCATCGGGCTATGAGAGTGAAAGGAATAGATAGTGCACCTGTGTTTACGCACAAACTTGTGCACTATAATATGCCCAGCGCAGTCGGCTAGTCGTTGTGACTGGCCACCGTAGTCGAAATCGGCTAGGGGGACTACTACTAATTATGCGCTTATGGTATTCTCTGTGAAAACTAAGCGTCACCAAATTCAATCTCAAAACTATTACTCCACTTTCTCGAACTGCTAAAAAGCAAAGGGTCTTTTTGCTCATCGCACAAAGAAAAAGCAAAGTTAATGACAGCAAAAACCGTCCTGAAGTATTGGCACACTTAATGCCTAGTCATTTCAGTTCAGTGGATCGCCGGAGTTCGCTGCCTTTATTTTTTTGCCAAATGTTTTCCGATATTCGCGACATTCTCCTTTTTAGTGAAAAGAATTAATGGGCAGCGCTGACTTAATGTGGCATTATATTTCTTCGTTTGTTTGTTACAGGGTTGTTGTTGTGTAAACAGACTATTTTTACCCACTGTGAAATAAATTACCGGTAGTGAAATTAACACTTTAATCATCATAGTCTAAACACTGCAATCGTGGCGTTAAAACACTGCAATCAAAAAAATACTACGTCCCAAACCATTAATTTTAACCTTTTGTAATTAATCAAGTAAAAAATAAATTACTTTTCTTTAACTATTAGTTAACAACACACAAAGCCCATAAACAATATTTCAATTTTGTTGTGCGAAAACTAAAATTTGTAAATGTGTGCATGCTTTATCGTCTATGTCCTGACTCCTGACAAAGGGTCCATTAGAACAACATTTTCATAGATACCCGAAACGGAACAGCTAGAAGAAACAACGATAATTGCTGGTCCGTCGCCACGCAGGGTCTAGGAAATCGTATTAATTCTTATTAAAAGGCCCGTTTCACAAACGCTAGGAAACGTTAATCAAGGTAAGCGGAAGGGTCCGGGCTCACTGGCCAGGAAATATGGAGCTCCGATTGTCATGCAAAGTCAGTCTGAAAAGTATCCGTCATACTAGACCAGACTGAATGGAAACAAGTCTCACTCAACTGCCATAAAATTGTTATAGATTACGGTACAAAAGGTCGAACACCCTTAAAAAGTTTGATAAAATCTGCATGCTAGGAAGATACTTTTAAATACATTTAATATATTTCTTCGTTAATGAGTAATTTTAACATAATTTATTTAATTTTTAATCTAAATATGACAGTCAACACTCAACTCTGCCCTTGCTGGTCCCAAGCCCAGATGCGAAAAGAGGAGGGTTGGCTGACGGACAACGCTATCGGTGCGCACCATCACCCGCACACCGACCAGCCGTAAAGAGTTGTCAATGCCGAATATTGGGCGGCAGTAAATAACCCAATCAAAACCCGGTTACCAGGAACCATGAGGCCTAAATAACCTCAAAAAGTCTGGGTGCAGGGACATGGGGAACCCCTGTAACTATTACCCAACCCTTTTTTCATCGTAAAATGAGTACCGAGCCTAATGAAAGAGTTTTGCCATGCGATCCGGCTAGCGCCCGGCTCTCCCAGATACCCGGGTCTGGGAGATGTAATGCTACCGACGACCAAGGACGGGTGGAGACCCAGGCCCCTCCTTCGGTAAATATTACTGGTCGAGACACACCGACAGGGAGTACCCTGTCCACAGAACACGGCCCGAGCCTTGACCTTTCAGGTCTGGCGGAGGCCATACCATCCACCGCCGACACTGCAACGGTGTCGGAATGGACTGTTGTCGCTCGGAAGCGCCCCTGCAAAGGGACCGCCAAACCGGCGGCAACTACCAGCAGCAGAGGGCAAGACGGCCGACCCGACCGCAACCGCCATACCGGCCGTGCTACAGTGGGAACCCGAAAGCCCGAAGCTGCAACGACAAACCGAGGGATGGTGGGTCATACCCAACGTGTTCACCCCACCGCGTGTGCGTCGAGGATGGCCCACCAGCCCGCAGACTCGCGGCACACTGAACTACACAACAACCAAGGGTTGGGAAGCCAAACGGAACGTATGCCCTCTCGGGGGCACGCGGGAAGGGAAGCGGACCAACCTATTACCAACCAAACGCAGACGCCGGCCGCAGTGGCAGCAACGCCCAGCGAGCCCGTGCCCTCCACTTCGGCAGGGGTGACCCCTGCGGGAGTGGGGCGGCATGGAACGGCGACTCTACCACAACCAAACCGACCAACACGACCACCCAAACTTCGCCAGAGGAGACGGAAGCCGAAGGGTAGCCGCAACCGAAGGTTGGAGACGGAGGCTCCCACTGCTCCCGAAGGTGAGCAACCTGGGGCCGGGAATGGTCCGGACGACCGCGCTTCCACGAAGCGAGCTCGCCTGGACGATACTCGGTCCCCCAGGGGGGAAGCCAAACGTCCGAAAACCGACGGTAGGCAGAGGCGGGCGGAGAGCTACGCAGATGCGAGTCAATCGCATCTGAGGGTAGCGGTTATCACCGTCCCGCCGCGCGACCTCTCGCAGGAACAGGCAGTGCAGCTTAGGGAGGCTATCGACGATAGAATCCTTCAAGCTGTTCTGTCTCCACCGTCCCCGGGCACGCAGGCTCCATCTTTCCGCGGACGCCCCTTCCTTCTGGATGGGGTGCTAGCGATGTGGTGTGAGAATGCTAACGCCCTCAACTGGCTGGAGAGGGAGGTTAGAAACATACCCTCACCGATACCACAGACCACTCTGACTGTCATTAGACAGTCAGACATGAAGAAGAGGCTCAAGGCAGGGCTTCTACTGCACACCCGTATTACTGACTCCAGCATGCTTCAGAGAGTCCTCAGTGCCCAGAACCCTTGGTACAGAGTTGACTCCTGGCTGCTGTATGACATGACGGACGACGACAAACCAGGCGAACCAGGGTCCAGCGAGAGGGTAGTCCACCTCATACTGGGAATCCCGGAAGACCAGCGGCAGACCATCCTGGATCGCGAACGTCGCATTGCCCACATGTCGGGAAGCGGATATATTCGCTTCTTCGCACATGAGGAGGCAACTGCGCCGGCCGAACCCAGCGTCGCAGGACCGAGTGAGACACCGGGACCATCTACCTCAGCAGCTCCCCAACCGGGTCCGAGCTGGCTGGAAATGATGAGTTCGCCGACAGAGAGTGCGGGGGATACGAGCGACGAAGATGGCGTCTTGCGTAGCCCCACCCCCCCCTAGTCTCAAAATCCTCCAAACCAACCTCCAGCACAAACAGATCGCGACGGCCACACTACGCAGAGTGCTGGAGGTAGACAACAGGATCGTCGCGCTGATCCAGGAACCCTGGATCAGGAACAACACAATATGCGGCCTCAACAACATCAGTGGTAAGATATTACTCAAGACACCAGTAGAAAAACCGAGAACCTGCATTATAATGCCCAAAACCACAAATACCACCTTGCTTAACCAATTCTGTTCCAGAGATCTTACCGCAGTAAAGGTCCTCGCAGAGAATCAGACCACCCTGGTCCTGGCTTCGGTGTACATGCCGAGCGAAGGCGACATTCCAGCCAAGGAACTAGCCGAGCTGGTACTGTACTGTGAGGCAATGGACTGGGACCTGGTCATCGCCGCGGACTGCAATGCGCATCATCCTCTGTGGGGAAGTAAGGATACCAACAAGAGGGGTGAGCTTCTTACTGAATACCTATTACAAACTAACCTTAACATCATGAACAGGGGCACGGAACCAACGTTCGTGACCTCAAGGTGCCAAACCACTATAGATATCACGTTAGCTACACACAAGGCGGCGGACCTCATCGATGGATGGCATGTGTCCAAAGAACCATCCTTCGCCGACCACAGGCGTGTATGCTTTCAATTAAACTTTAAACTAACAGACCCTGTTCCATACCGTAATCCTCGGAAAACAGACGTGAAAAAATACAGCAACATACTAACAAAAGCATTAAACGGCCTCAAAACAGCCGATGTAACACTCAATACGACTAACATAGAACATACCGTGCAATCCCTAACCACAACCCTACTTAACAGTTATGAGCAGGCCTGTCCCACCGTTACACCGAATAACTCAGGCAAAAGTCAATGGTGGGGGCCAGAACTAGAAAGGCTAAGAAAGGCTCTCAGGACACTGTTTAACCGAGCCAAAAACACCCGAACCACTGAAGATTGGGAAAAGTATAAGACAGCACAAAAACACTACAAGAAACGTATCAGGTACCGGAGAACGGAAGCCTGGCACAACTTCTGTAGTAGCATTGACTCAACAAATCAAGCCGCGAGGGTAAAGAAAATACTGTCGAAAGGTGATCTCAATTTTCTGGGATCCCTAAGAAAAGAAGACGGTACATTTACAAACACGGACCAAGAAACCTGCACGGTTTTACTAGAAACCCACTTCCCAGGGTGTGAAATCGCGCCAGATCCAGAATGGCCAGAGGAACTCCTAGAGACACCAACATCACAGGAATGGGAAGTTGCAACCAAAATCGTGACAGCGGACAAAATCACCTGGGCCCTAAAAAGCTTCCAACCATTCAAATCTGCGGGACTAGACGGGATTTTCCCAGCCCTTCTGCAATGGAACTCGCAAGATATCATCACCTACCTATTACCAATATACAGAGCCTGTATAGCATTCAAATACATACCAAAGCTATGGAGAGAGGCAAAGATAGTCTTCCTACCTAAGCCCGGTAAGGGAGACTACACGCTGGCTAAATCCTTCAGGCCAATCAGCCTAACCTCATTTCTTCTGAAAACGCTAGAAAGACTGGTGGACAGATATCTAAGAGATGAGGTGCTTAGAAACATAACACTTCACCCACAGCAACACGCATACAGGAAAGGCAGATCGACAGAATCAGCACTACACATGGTAGTGCACAAAATCGAGTCAGCCATCAACAACAAATCATCAACACTGGCCGCTTTCATTGATATAGAAGGGGCTTTTGACAAAACCATGCACAACAGTATCAATCACGCCCTAAGAAAACTAAAGGTAGAACCAGTAATAACAAAATGGATAAACGAGCTGGTCAGCAAAAGGGCAGTCCAAATAACCACACACACCACCACGCGTGCAACAGTAGTCAGGGGATGCCCACAAGGTGGCATCCTATCTCCGCTCCTATGGAACATAGTAGTAGATAGCCTCCTGAGCAAACTAAATGAAAGAGGATATACTACTATTGGATATGCGGATGACTTAGCCATACTGATAAACGGAAACGCGGAAAACCTCCTATGCAGCATAATGCGTGCCGCATTCCAGATAGTAGAAAAATGGTGTGACGAGCACCAGCTGTCAGTAAACCCCAAAAAAACAGAACTCATCCTTTTCACCAACAAAAGGAAGTTACCAGAACTACAGCTACCAAAACTGTTTAACACCGAATTAGCTCTCTCATCACAAGTGAAATATCTGGGCATCACTTTAGATAGTAAATTGAATTGGGGGAGCCATATCGATGATAAAATGCAGAAGGCCTGTATAGCTTTCTATCAATGTAAGCGACTTGTTGGCAAGAAATGGGGTCTCAACCCAAAGATCACACTGTGGCTATACACATCAGTTATCAGGCCTTCGCTTACCTATGGATCGGTTGTATGGTGGCCCAGAACGCAACTGACCACGATCAAATCAAAACTTCAAAGCCTACAACGTTTAGCAAGCGTCGCAGCCACAGGTTGTATGAGAACCACTCCATCAGCCGCGCTAGAGTTTCTCCTGAATTTAAGACCGCTTCATCTGGTAATCCAGGAGGAAGCAAGGGCAGCTGCCCTTAGACTCAGAGCGAACGGATTATGGAAACAAAACACAGTGACTACACATTCAAAAATCCTAGATAGGACTCTGAAAGCAAAACCGCTTTTGGACGCACCTATGGACAGAATACTAGGCCAACATGTCTTCGACAGGAAATACAATATCCAACTCACTGAAGAGCCCAGGGACAGCTCAGGCATAAAGGAGGTTCGGATATACACAGACGGTTCCAAAACCTCACAGGGTACAGGAGCTGGAGTCTTCTCGAATGACCTAAATATTAATATATCAACTACTCTTGACAAGCTAAATACAATCTTTCAAGCAGAATGTATCGGCATCACCAGGGCAGCACAGGCGGTTGCAGCCAGAGACGTAAAAGACCAACACATTAAAATCGTCTCGGACAGCGCATCGGTGCTCCAGGCCCTACAAAACAATAGCATCAAATCTGTCCTTATTTGGGAGTGCCATAAAGCACTCCAATCCATAGCAAGCACAAATAAGCTAACCTTGCAATGGATCAAAGGACACAGCAACTCACTAGGCAACGACGCTGCCGACGAACTAGCCAAGAGAGGCTCGGCGACAACAGTATATGGCCCGGAACCATTACTACCTATACCGCAGGCCCAAATAAGAACTTGGCTACGTGCAGAAACCGAAGCAGCACACCAAGCAGAGTGGAGAAATGGTGAAGGTTGCAGGCAAACAAAGAACGCAATTCCGGAAGCTTCGAAAAGGCTTGCCCGCAACCTCATCCGGCTACCAAGAGACAAACTGCGCATGGTTATAGGCACTATAACTGGCCATTGTCTCTTAAACAAACATCTATTCACAATAGGTGTAACAGACAGTCCCCTATGCAGAGGTTGCATGGGGGCAGAAGAAACACCACAGCATGTGCTCATGGAGTGTATGGGTGTGGTGGAACAACGGGCAAACTTTCTCAAATCCCCGGCAACATTCCCAGAGGTCTTTAGCAATCTAGGCAGCTTGCTAGCCTTCTGGGAGAGCCTGGGGTGGTTAGAATGAAAAAAGAGGGATATACGTACAATGGCCCAATCGTGAGGCTAAGTGCGGAAACACCCCAGCCAAACTAACTAACTAACTAATGACAGTAACTCATTGATAATTCATGGCTTTAAAATGACCTTTACTAGATGTACGTCATCCAAACCAAAAACTTGATACATTGTGGTAGGTATAATATCTGTTTAATTTTTAAGACCTTCATAAAACTAAAATATTACGGCTTCATTCAATATAACTGTTATAAAAATTATATCCCCCACCAAAAACTGGCAAAGGTCGAGTACTTTCCGGAAAACCCCTTATTCGCTCCGAGACCCACAGGGCTCATTCGACACTGGTCATTATGACCCTAAAGGGACATTTTCATGTAAAGAATCCAATTAGCCTGTGACAGGTGGCTGCACAATCCGTGTACAAAATAAAACATGTGCAAAGGAAAAGGGTACGAGGGTGCTATAAACATATAAAATGCCCTTTTTGAAGCAGCCGGGTATGGGTTAGTTAGACAGATTTTGTAGGCGCGTTTGAAGTTTTTTTTTAACAAGACCTTGTTATGAGCATTTTGATAAGTAGCTACTTAGGCATAATGACGACAACAATAGGAGCTTTTATTATGACTAAAATATATTTATACCGGTTGTGAGCGGTCTGCATCTAGTGCAATTTTGCGATCTTTACAAGGTCGTCCGTCTTGTTGGTGGACGTCCTAAGCTGCGCATTTGGTCGAAATATCTATCTAGAACTTTTCTGCCCCAACGGTCATCAGTTTTTCGCGCTATGTAGCCCTGTCCATTGCCAGTCGAACTTACTGATTCGCAGGGCTATGTCCGTTACCTTTTCTTCTACTTATTAATTATTAATTATTTTTATGTACTCATTTTTTTTTATATCGTACAGATACATCGCTCGTTGTGAGATTTTGGGCTTCTTTATGAGGCCCATAGTTAGACTATGTTTCGGATCCGTATTTCATCACTGGCAGTACACACTTTCATCTTCAGACACTGAGGTAAATGAGACGAAAAAGGTACACATCTCTTACGATTATTTTCTTTTATATAAATAAAATATTAATGTTGCAAAAGGCGGATAGTAAGTCCTAGTGAGTAGTGACTTATTACACAAAGCAGATATTGTCATTGAAGCAATCATTAATGTATAACAGAAGATAAAAAGGCAAAACAAAGGGACTCCTAGAAGGCCCTTTCTTTGTATTCCCTTTGAGGATGTCTCCTTAGCAGTCCTATAATAAGAGGCTAGATTTTAAATAAGGAGGTTTTAGGTTTAGCTACCCATTTAATTTTTCACACAATATGATGTAATTTTCTGGCGGCGTGTCTGCCAAATTACGAATTTAGTTTTTTTAACAAAATAAAGCAGTCAAAAGTTACTTTTAATGAATCCTTATTGCATTGAGGACTGTTTACAGAGAAAACTTTATTTAATAACTGATTTGTGTTGCAAGATGGTGAACTACGGCATGTGCCATTATCAATAGTGTTTGGGCTCAGCAGATTTTTTTAGTGATAATTTTACTTAGTTTAGTGTTATTGTTACAGGAATGCGTAGTAATTTATTTGCTACGTGAAGAGTGACATTTCATTTATTTCAACTTTAATGTACTTTGAGTTGGTCAATTGGCGGATTTAATGCCTAATGGCCTTCGAAACCAGTCAATCGCATTTTATTTACACTGTGTAGTAATTAACTTTTGTAACACACTGGTTACAATAACGACAAACACTGTATGCAATTTTTATTTATATAAAGTTAATAACGACACAATTTTCGGTTTCCATCAGCATAACATGCTTCCGTAATTAACTTATTGTCATCGAAATGTTCGATTTAATTATGACTGTACACAATTTGTACTGAAATCGTCCCATTTGCATACAACAGTCAAATAGTTTTCACAATAACAAAAACCGCTTGTGTTACAGCAAGAGTAATATGATGAAGGTACAATAACTCGTTGGCGTAATAACTTTTGCTTAATTACGTTAAACATTTCGTGTAATTATAAATTTAATTTCACCATAATATTAATGAGTGAGCAAAATGATGTAAATGTCTTTTATCTTGCCACAGCGAGCTGCATATGTTAATTTATACGGCTATTTTGTGACACGAAAATTATTAAAATGTATGTTAAAAATATCATGGCAAATACATTTTTAGAGAGGTAAAAAAACAGGTGATATCGTCTGTATGTAAATTTAATTCAGCTAGAAAGGATACAAAATAATTATCATGTAACTGAAGCTCAGCTCTTAATTTTCATAAAATTTAATCATTTTTTAATGCTTTTAGGTGAGATGTTATGTTTGGATCAAAAAAACAATCCATGTTTGTATTTCTTTTAAACATAGTACTAAAATATTTTTCGTTAGGTACAATCAAATAAATCAGTTGCATAGTCAGTAACATATACCGTCAACATCAAATAAGTTATTATTTTAAACATTAATCTTGCTGTTAAGCAAGATTAATGTTTCATGTAACCCCAAATAGGCTATTTATATCGCTGATCAGTTTCATTTACGTGTTTTACTTGAAATATGATTAATGAATTAATGAATGAATGATTATTTATTTGCATTAAAACATAATAATAATAAAGCATAATAATATTAAAACATAATATCCCAAATACGCTTAATTACAGCACATAGATACCAAGATAACGTCTGTGCAAACTGAACGTGATTCCCTAAAAGGTCCATTCAGTTTACTTACACGCCCAAATAGAATTTCCCGAAAATATTTCTGAGCATCTAATACCGTCATAAGTATTAGCGGAAATCAGGCAAAAACCTCATTAGGCGTTCAATAGAGCCTCAACAAGCAATTAGACGGTCTTCCGGACCGCGAAAAACAAAAGGACGACTGATCCGCCTAAACTCACCCTAAGGGGTAGACGCAAACATGCGTTTTTTTCACAGCCTAATTATGACAGCTTCGAATAAAATAAAATATGCAACCTTCTTTCTATACAAGCTAATTTATAGTCTGCTGCTTCTTAATGTTATGCCTTAGAAAACAGTGTTTTGGATTGGCTTGCTAAAAAAATGTTCAGTTTGAATGTTTCATAAAAGTGCTCTGCATCGAGATTACCTCAATAATATTAAATTTATAATTATAGGCAGTGTCATATAATATTTTATGTTGTAAGCGAGTTATTAAAATTTTGAAGAACTCGCGTCAATAGTCCAAGTGATTCTCGTTCGAAACTCAATTGAAAGTCAACGATAATAAACCTAAACATAACGATACTTGAAAATAAATAAAAGAAAATCACTCGCCATATTGACGCGCGTGATTCTAAAATAGAGTTAAGCTACACACAACACGCATTTGCTGTTGTTCGTTTACTGCCAGCCTTACTGGACAAATGGCGAACAAACGAACACCCAGATTAGGTTCGCGAGTGGTTGGACTAATTGTTTGTTATCAAGCCATTCGTTCATGTGTGGTGGGTCCATTTTGACACAAACTTCATTTTCGAAGTTCAGTAAGAGATACAAAATTCTCCTGACTCTATGCTGACGGTCACGGTCTCGATTCCCGCTAAGGACAAATGTTTATGTGATGAACACTAACATATTATGCACCAAGTCATGGATGTTATATGTATTTAAGTATTTATGGGAAACGCCCCCGTCATAAATGTTGGTATCCGTAGCACAAGGAAGAAAATACATTTCTGTCTGGCGCATATTTATTTAGATTCCTAATTATGTAGATAAATGTACAGTCGCCAGCACATTAGGCTATACATTTGTGTTAAAAATTAACCCTAATTACAACTGCATAAGACACCATAGTGTTCACCTTGACGTGCTGTTGTCCGTACCAATATTAAATCTGCATATAGGTACCTAGCCCTGAAGTTATATGAGATTTTGCTGTTTTTACATGGAAACTAAATCATAATTTTGTAACCAATAAAAATAACTGCCAGTTTAAGTTGACGAAATGCAATCAGCTTTTATTAAATTATCTTTAAATAGACTCCAACCTTCAATGTACCTTAATTTAATACAAAGAAGCCTCTTAATAAAAGCTTTATTTTTCCAATATTTCACGAAAGAAGGGTTCAATGACATTATAAGCCTCATTGTACATTTACTCTGAGACTAAGTACATATCCTACTACTATTATAAAGGCGAAAGTTTGTATGGATGTATGGATGTTTGTTACTCTTTCACGTAAAAACTACTGAATGGATTTGAATGAAACTTTACCACAATATAGCTTATACATCAGAATAACATATAGGCTACAATTTAGGGCTCTGCAGTGCTTAGTTACCGTATTTCTTACTTATTACTAGACTAGACGGGACGAACCTGAAGTCCACGCGAACGAAGTCGCGGGCAAAAGCTAGTTAGGTATAAAAGTGCCCCCAAAAGGTCACTTGTCACGTGACTGAAAGAGAGTAGGGTTGAATGTCGGTGCATTTGGGGAATGGCGCACGAAAAGCTTTTAATATTAACTAAAGAGACATACGGATTTGTTTGCTTTTGAATCTTTTACTTAGTACTTAATAGAATACTTTTAAAAGTGTGCAGGTAAAAACTAAGCGATAATATTTGTTTATAAACCTTTACGTTCAGATGTGCTTACAAGTATATGTATTTTATACCAATGAAATTCGAATGATTTACAAGAAGAAAAAAACCCTAAATGGAATATATTTTTCTTTAACGCCGAGCCAATTTTTTAGTTTGAATGATCGAATACATCAATCACTTTACCTAATTTAATAAAGTGTATCTCTTTTGGGCACGAAAAGCTGTTTTTGTGGTGTGTGGGCACGAAAAAAAATTGTTGGAAGTAAGTACTATTTTTCTCAATGTTTTTTGGAAATCACGTTAGGTATATTAGATAAATCGACCTCTCCTCAACAGCTCAGCGCCATATCGCGCCTCTTTATAGTGTATCGCGGCAATCGATAAATTTTAAACGTCTTATTCGATGGAGTGGTTATTTAAAAGTATTTTTATGCTAAAAATAATTTATGTAGGTATTACCAACTGAATTCGATAAAACATTTACCTCTATGTACATCTTGTAATCACAGACTTCTCAAACTTAATAAAGCACGTTTCTAAGCACATGATTCTTGACAAAACAGTATTTAAATTGGACAAAACGTAGCTGGACAAACTCCTTTGTCCCGTTAAACAACATTGTCAACAATTGACACTACTGTGGTTTATCCCCACTTCTTACCCAGACATAAGAGCGGTTTTCCTCTGTCAATTTTCCAACTTAGTGCTGCGTCCACATTGTTGAAAACCGCTGTCAAATTGCAGTGTTCACTTTTATGGCGTGTACGTATGTTTCGGTAGTAAATTGAATTCGCTGACGTAACCTAATAACATTTAATCCGGGATATTTTGTTGCCCCACTGTGCATTCGAAATTGTGTCACACCGCAATGCGTAGGTGAAAATATAAAGCATATTTTTCCGTTAAAAATCGTGGGATTTCAATATAATATCATAGTAAGGTACTTAATTTAAATGTATCAGAACAGTTGGTAGGAAAAAGTACTTATTTAAACTTTATTTTCAAAAGTAAACAAATTACGAAAGCACATCTCACACTCACTGTTCTACTCGTAATTTAATATAAAAAAAGATATTAAAGTTATTACTACTTATTATAAGTGAACGTCTATGACATGATTCGTGCATCAAATCATTGATATCAATACATAAATTGACTAACTTTTATAGAAACGTAACTCTTAACTTACAACCTAAATCATTTTCTAAGTTTTAAGTCTGAAGTGAGATGTGCCTTAGAAACAATCGACTAAGTGGTTGGCATGGGCGTTGCAGCTCACAATCCAAACTTTAACTTTTGAACATAAATTCTTGATCGTAGTTCATTGGAACTGGCTTGGCTACTTGATTGTTTGATATTGGTAAACACATTTCAAAAGATTGGTAAGTGCTTCTTTTGTTTGTGTATCTAAAGTAAGTGATCCAGTAGGCCTAGCATGCACGACTCTATTTCGTATATCGTGACGATAAAATAATTAAATTTCCTAAACGACATTTCTTTTCCCACATTTTTTAAACTAGTTCTTATTGCTTAAAAAAATCCATTAAAGTTATAAATAAATAAATATAAATATGCGGCTGAAAACACTCCAATTGTGTGGTTTCGAGGACAAGAATATTCTATCTTGTGTTACGAGGTACTATACAACGATTATGACGTTTCCCATAAACACTTAAATCCATGACTTCTTCGGTACAAATATTCGTGCTCATCACACAAACATTTGCCCCTTGCGGGATTCAAACCCGCAACCATAGTAGTCAGGAGCGCTAACCAGTACACCAAAAGTGTCGTGTTGTATTGCATTTTTCGTTCTAGCTTTTCAAGGAGTGTATAGTAATCAATTCAAAATTATTGCGCTTTACTTAGCTAAGTTACAATTTTTTTTGTAAAGTCAAAGTTTTATCTATTTGCGCTCAATTAAGTGTTGATAACTAAATCAACTCGCTCAGAAGCTCAACTAGAAACCAAAATTCTCGAAATAGCACGTTCAAACGGAGCACAAACTCAAGTTACACTGAAATGAAACCGTGTCGCTCTCGTCGCTAACTTTGAGCATTTGTTACGTACTGCCACCAGCCATAGAGATTTAGAACTTTGATTTGTTTTCTATACGAAAGAAAATTCAAGGGTTTCTGCACAAAGTAATCTCCGATTGCGAATGTAATCAAAAGTAAGATTGAACGGTGTGTGGATTTTACTGATTGCGAGTCACTTGTATAAGTCAATAGATATTTGTTAACACGAAAAAGCTTCAAATTAAATTACGTGTAGCTACTGTGTTTGCTAAAAATGTTATGATTTCAAATGAGTAACATGCGCTTTATCAGATTTAATTAATTATACAAATATTGCAACTGAAAATATTTGATCAACTAAATTGAAATTATTTAACAAACACGGCTTGTTAGGTAACTTGTATTTTGATAAGTTTTTTTTTAATGTATACATATTATACAGTAAAATAAAAACTTTAAAATTGAAAAAAAAATGCGCTCGGGCGGGACTCGAACCAGCATCTTTCTGGCTAACCGAAGAATTTAAAAATACAAATTATGACACTTTGAGTGTTAAACACATTCAAAACCATAAAAAAATAACTAAAATAGGTATTCTCCTATTCGCGTGTGTGTTATTTCATGGTAGATGTATACATTGAAAACAAACACACAAAGGTACGTAAACGCAACTGAAATACCTTTGTACATACAAATGGAATGCGTGAAACAGTTCCAATTTGGCAAATTACACACCAAACTATGTCGTCGGTGTCGTAATAGAGACCATCAAATTCGTCTTACCCACCGCTGCAACGTTTCTCCCTAGAGAAATACCTCCCCTCATTTTCATTGGGTAAGGTGCTGAACACACTTTCGAAACTTTTGAAAACGTTTCTTAAGTAATGAGCACAATATCGAAAATACTACTAAACTATTCAACTTCCTGCATTCCTAAGCGGTTGAATGGTAGATAATGCCTAAACTAATGAATTAAGTCCGTCAATTGTATAACTTACAGTGCAATAAAATTTTAATAAATATATAAAAGTATTACAAATTTATATACGGAATATACTCGTAACGTTTCTACTTATTTATATTTCTTTTAAAAAGGATCAGTATCGAGTTTAATATTATTTTTTTCATATTTCAATTAGAAACATTGGTTTACTTATCACTAAGCTACGGGCTATGACTGTTGATACCATTTGCTAACATACTACGGAACGGTACGAACAAAGCTACCACGAATAAATATATTAAAGAATCTAGATACAGAAATAAAATGCCAATTTAAACAATATTTTGGATTAAACGACATTCCTTTTAATAATTAAGAGAAACGGTAACCTGCAGCTTGCGAAAGTGTCTCAAGTGTGTCTTCTCCCTTACATCACATTCAATATCACTAATTAAGCTATAACTTCTGTTTTATCACCGAGCATTACGAGTCAAATTCCTTTGCGTCCAATAAGAAAAAATGTTCTTTTAAAATCCGCTTTCACTTGTTTGTGTTGGCTCTTTGCTATCCTCTTTAAAGGTAACCTAAAAGAAAATTAATTAAGTGCTATTGTTCCATTTGAGTGCCGTTTTGTTAGCATCTGACAGTCTTTTGTTATTATTTTTCAACACAATGTTGTGGTTAGTAGACGGTTTCAGGCCCTTGAATGGAAAATTCTTCATTTTTGTTATTTCCACTTTTCCAGCTCAATTTATATTAAAGACCGTATATGGGTTTATGGTGCCCATTTTTTAAAGTACCTAGTAAATAGGGTTATGAGTAATTTTAGAAAAAAGTACTTTCTTCACTTTTTTTCAGTACAAGGAAATCAATTTCAAATAAATAAATGAAATTGCATCATTTCACTGTAGCAATGAAAAACATGTTTTTGTATCTACAAAGCCAATATCTTTGAACTGAATACTGAATCTGAGGACTATTATAAATCCCACAGACGTGACGTGGAATATTCTAATGTCATTTCGAATCACAGAGCTTTAGATAAATAAATAAATCGCCGGTCGTCAACGTCTGAATATTGATGACTGAAATTCCAGTTCAGTTGATTTCTATTCCAAAGAGTATTGACGTCACGTTTCGAATGAAGAAAATAAATGATGTTTTATCCAAACCATATAAGACAATGTTTTATAAAAGAGTCTGTAGGTAACGTACTAAACTTGTTAAAAAATAATGCGAAAAGCTCCAGATGTAGCCGATATTTTCTAGAAAATAAAGTTTTTTGAAAATAAAATTTTCATTCTAAATAATAATCAATATTAAAATTTGTTCTTGTAATTTGCTTAGGTACCGCAAGGCTAGATTAATCTGTATTTTCAGTGCCATTCTATTTTATTTTAACTCCTTTATTATTAAAAAAAAAATAAAAGCGCCCGTGCTCGTGCCATTAAATTCAATCCCCGTTTTTATCTTAACCCTAAAAAGCGCGCGGTTCATCAAACAACGGAACTTTGATCGCGGGCCGGCCCGACCGCACGTACTGCATAACCCGACACGTAAAAAATTCAAAAGCCACCATGAATATAAACTTGGAGGCTGCCCATAAAACTGGGCGTGTTTGGGTCGGTCTTTATTAACACCTAGACCCTGCGATAGCGAACACAAAAGATTTGCCCCAATATTTTCGGGGTATGCAGTTTGGGGCTGATAGCAAGCTGAAGATTAATTTTGGGAGCCTTTCTTGGGTTAAGTAGGAAATCTGCAATATGAAATTTCACCTTTAGTTAAGCATGCATAAAATTAAACCTAGGGTTAAAAATAAATAGCATGCGAAACAGAATCGCAACGCAACGAAGTTCCAGATCTAGGAGTAGATATTTTAATATCTATGGGTACAATTAATTTAATACAAACTTAAAAAAATGCCGTATTCTAACACATACAATCGTACATCACAACACACAACAATCACACACAATTTAAAAAATGTGTATCATAATAATATAAACATGTTAAATTTGATATAATATAACAAAGTATTATGATTACATACGACTTAATTCTTCATTATGTATTTATTCTGTAGCACTCGTACAGAAAGGCAAATGAAACAACAAAATAAGAGCTTTTACTTTTATACCTACTGTCGCCTCCCTCATAAACCTAGTCCACTATTCCCTTGGGGTCAAAGGGACCACGTGCTCGTAAGATTTCGGAAATCACCTTGGGGGCAGCGAAAGGGTTATTGCTAGCTACTGTTTAATGTAACACGATCATCCCTTTTATTGTTCTTAGGTAGAGCAACAAACAAAACAAATTTTAATACAAAATGAAGAAGGTATTTCAATAAAGCACTTCTCCAACTAGGGCTAAGGGAACACTAAGTTAATGTAAAATATTAATGTATAATTACCTAATATTTTGTGCTCAAGGTAATTTTTCTATAAATTGGTGAATTATTAGTTGTTCTTGACAAAAAATAGAGCTTTTTGGCCCGCAAAATTAGTAAATCAATCTTTTTCCAATACGAAATCGGTAAATCATTCCTATACTTTTCTACAATAAATTACCTAATCACGATCCCACCTTTTTCACAACAATAAGTGTCGTTCAAAGCCTGAATAAGCATATCAAAGAATATACAACAATACCCCAATTAAGCTCCGAAATTTGTATCTAGAAAGTCGAGTAAGCGCTACCAGTGAATAATACCTACACAGTCGAAAGTCAGGGTCGACAACCTTTACGTTGGTATAAAATATTTATTCCGAGTCGAAATATTCTGAGATTAAAAAATAGCCTCCGACGAGCTTTCCTTCGAATTGCCTGAGGGCAATGTTAAATTCTTTGGTAAATTGAGCTTATTATTGTAGTACGCGCGAACGATCTTAATTTTAGATCGGAAGTTTTTTTTAACAAGTGAGGCTAAAATTATGTATAGTCTTTGTGTTTAAGTGTCTAGATATAGACGCATAGTACCAAGGTCAGATCTACGCATACTATTTTCATGTGAAACATTTAAAACATCGTGCTGGAATGCACTTCGAATACTTACGAATTTAAAAGTGATAACTTCTGCCACATTTTTGCTTTTGGCTAGGTTATGGACGTAGTTAAGGCTGCTGTCACCTACCTTCTAACAAAGTTCAAGTGTAGTTTTCTCCCCAAAAATGACTAAACTGACTACCTTTTTTGAATGAATTGTGTAGAAATGAACTATCTCCATAAGATGTCGACTCTGAATTTTTGATCCAATATTTAAAATGCCTGTAACTTGCAATCATAGAAGCCAAATTGACGGTTTTTCTGGTACACTTTTCCAGATCAGTTGTTGACATCAGCTATCAAAATAACATAAACATGAAAGGAAATACGTTCCTCTACAAGCTTTCGACTCTGTTTTTTTATTTATTGCTCTAGTTATTCCACATGAAGACAAAATTGAAACCATGTTTTGGCATAAAATACGCACCTAAAGACAGGCGATTATCTCTGAGATACATTGCACTTATTGTGTGTTATTTGATAAAACAATGTTATAGAGGTTCCTATCTTTGACTTAGCATCTAAATTCTTGATTTTATCTTGTGCAATATATTCAAAATATCTTACTAAAGTAACCTATAAATTTGAGATTTGGAGCTGTCACGAACATTCATCTTCGATCGAAATTTGACAGACAGCGCCGAGCGCTCGGAGGGGAAGGGTGTGTCGCTCGTTGTCTTCGCTGCCACTCTTTTATTTCGTGTATGATACTAATTCCAAATTTGAAAATATCACGCTTTGCACAATTTTTATACGGCGACCAATTCGCTTTGAGGCTTTATGCAACAGGCATAAAGCCAAAGTGCATTTGGATCGTCGATGGTCTCTAATTATAACAAAAAGTATTCGTTCTTTTGTATCGATTAGTAGTTTTATTAAAATGACTAGCGGTCGCCCGCGGCTCCGCCCGCGTGGATGTCGGTTACCGCTGCAAAAAGCCTACCCAGGAAAGACACGGTCAGCAAACAAATGATTCCCATGTCAATTCACAGACACCGACACTAACTTCGACGAAGCAGTCACTATCCGCAGGCTGAACAGATTTTCTTTCTGTGGGTGTTAGTTGTTAAGTCCCGGAGTGCAACCCGTTGTTTTAGGATAGAAAACTTAAGCTATTATTGTAGAGCTTCTCTATACTCAACATTTGACGTTACATTATTTTCTGGTAACAAAATATACTGATGCTCGGGAGCCCCGACCCCATGCGTAAAACATTCTTTTCGTAAATAAATTCCTACTAATTTGAATGTTTGGCCCAGGGATTTGTTTATCGTGAGTGCGAAAGAAATTTTTACTGAAAATCGCGCCGCGCACTACTTTACTCATAGATCTAAACTCCCCCTCCCACACGCTCACCGGGCCTTGGTAAAGCCTACTTCGCAACGGGCCGGCCGTGCAGCAGAAATCGTAATATGTATTTTCATCTCTCCTGTTCGGAAAATAGCACTTTCCTGTGTAGATAGCCGGGTGGAAAATAGCTTATCCATCCCTAGGGTGGAAAGTAATTTAGTTTTAATTGGCATGGTATAGAGTCAAGGCATGCATTCAAAGCTTGGGTCAAAGATAATTGAGTCACATCATATTAGAAAAATAATAAACATTTTTTCATAGCTATACATTGAAAAACATGTTTATTATGATTGTTGATATAAAAAAATATTCAATTGATTCAATCTACAATTAAAATATACATATTACTAATCTGTGATTAAAATATTCGGCTTCCCGCCATAATACCAAGATGACACTTTTTTTTTTACATTGTCCGTGTCATTTTTTCTTTTTGAACTCTATGCCTACTTTTTAAATTTTGACAATTATTATCTGTGGGGAAAATTCGATCTATATTTTTTACAAGGATTTTAATTATTTCGTTTTGTCTGCTTTTTCGTACTGTTTTCATGTATTCGTGTCGTTATTCTTTCTAATCATGTTAGATGTTTGGAAAACTGTAAATTAACTGTCTTTTTGTGCAAAAACTTGAGTTTTTCTTTCTCGCTGTACTACATAATACCTCACCATGATATCTATAACCACTATTGTAAATTTAATGTTTTTCCTCAGAGTCGAAATGAAAAATAGTATGTTTAACTCGGGTGAAAGCACCATTTCACTCTCGAATTATTGGCGCTCTCACTTCGTTCGAGCGCCAGAAACATCTCGAGTGAAATGGGTTGCTTTCTCCCCTTGTATAACAATCTACTATTTAATTTCGCTATAACTTCAGAACCAAACGTCCAATTTATTATCGCTATAACTTCAGAACCAAACGTCCAATTTTAATCATTTAAAGACCAAATATTATTTACATTAACTGTACTTAGTGATGAGAAATTTTGACAAGGATTAATAGCATGAGTAAAATAAACGCGTTTAAATGTAGTCCAAAAAATAATCAAGATTTTTCAATAAAAAAAATGGTTCTTGTGCCTCACCCGACATAGATAGGTATAGTATGTCCCGGACTTTTTTGTAGATATTTATAAGATCTACAATTACTTAGATTATTTTATGGTTCTATCTTTAATAGTTTAGGCAGGGTACGCAAAATAAGTAACTGTTTTGGTTGATTTTTTACACCTTGTGTCCGAAAAACCCTAATATCTTACGGAACCCTATTTTTGTTCAAAATTAAATATATCCTATATTACTCGTGGATAATGTAGCTTTCGAATGGTGAAAGAATTTTCAAAATCGGTCCAGTAGTTTATGAGCCTATTCATTACAATCAAACAAACAAACAAACAAACAAACAAACAAACAAAGTTTTCCTCTTTATAATATTAGTGTAGATAAATATATCCTATATTACTCGTGGATAATGTAGCTTTCGAATGGTGAAAGAATTTTCAAAATCGGTCCAGTAGTTTATGAGCCTATTCATTACAATCAAACAAACAAACAAACAAACAAAGTTTTCCTCTTTATAATATTAGTGTAGATAAATATATCCTATATTACTCGTGGATAATGTAGCTTTCGAATGGTGAAAGAATTTTCAAAATCGGTCCAGTAGTTTATGAGCCTATTCATTACAATCAAACAAACAAACAAACAAAGTTTTCCTCTTTATAATATTAGTGTAGATAAATATATCCTATATTACTCGTGGATAATGTAGCTTTCGAATGGTGAAAGAATTTTCAAAATCGGTCCAGTAGTTTATGAGCCTATTCATTACAATCAAACAAACAAACAAACAAACAAACAAACAAAGTTTTCCTCTTTATAATATTAGTGTAGATTAATCAATGTCATGTAAACTTGCATAGAAAGGAATCCTTATTAATACTATAAACAAGAAAGATTTATATGTATGGTGACTATTTCAAGAGGTTCATGAGTTTTAACGAAGATCTTTTATCATATAAAATTTATATTTTCGAAACTTGATCAAACAAAATGTGCAGATACTAGGACCAAAATTATCGACAAAAATAATAATAATAAAAAATTGTCTACAAAATAAAATTGTGGTATATGATGAGCAAACTGTTTCTATCACCAAACAGTTAAATGTAAATTTTAGACAAATACTGAATTAATAAGGACAAGAATAGGCAATAGTACCAATTCTATTGCATATGTATGGGGTTGCAAATAATAACCTTATTTATATAAAATAAAGTAATATCAGAAACACTACTTTATATTTCAACAACGGTAGACCGATTTTCATGATTTTTACTTTGTTGAATTGGTATTTACCTCTAACCCCTTAAGTTATTATAAAACAGGGCTGGGGCGCGCCGAGTTTGGATATGAAGCAAAGTTTTCTGTGGTCGAAGTATTTTTTTTCACTAAAAAGTCTAAAACTCTTCAAAGGACTCCAATTTAGGCAAACCATTTCTTTTTGGAGTCGATGCCCAGATAGATGTCGCTTAAGATGGAACTTGAGAGAGCCCATGCTATGGCATTGACTCCAAAAAGAAATGGTTTGCCTAAAATGGAGTCCTTTCAAGAGTTTATTTAAGACTTTTTAATGTGTTTTGTTTGTGAAGTCGGTTTTATTGAAATAGTATGGTGGTGAAGTGACCATTAACCCAACAAAATTGAAGACAAATAAGGGCTTTTGTTTTAAGTATTTGACTTTGAGTAGTAAACAAGTAAGTTTATAAATTTTCTTACATCATTCGTGCTTTGGATTTTGAATAAGAATAAACGGACGACAAAAAGTAAAAGGTCAGTTTTTCTTAATATAGACCGTATATAGGCGTTATTTAGTTCCACAACCTTTGATACGCACTTGTACGTACATACCATTGGCCATTGGCGTCAATTCCATACTGTGTGGGACTTGTTCATGGCATTAATTCCATACGCTAGTAACAGTGTTTCAATGGTTTAAACCTAAATAAATAGGGCAATATTTTGCTTATTTAACATTACTTTTCTTTCTACCACAATCTACAACCACAACCTAACTATAAACTTGTATAGTAAAACGCTTGTTTAAATAGAAGCGTTTCATGTGATGTGTATGTAGTTAATATGAACCTGTATTCAAATTGTACGCAAATGCAATGAAATTCCATGGTTCTATTCAAGTCCATATTCATATAATATTTCATTATTGAAAAATGTATATGGACAAAATGATATAATACCGGTGTAAACCAAATAATTAAATAAAATTATCTTGTTTATCATCTGTTATACATGAAATACTTGAAATCTTGATCGAAATTTTCTTAACTACATTTTCTGAATGTCAGCTATAATAACTTGTGACTTATTTCATATATCAAAATACAAATCATATCAAAGAACAGCGTTACACTAAAAAGTATTTATGTGTAAATAAATCCTCATAGCATCCAGCTGGTATGACACGTGGTAGATCAAGCGCAGAACCAATGGCATCATCCACCAATAACCCTTAGTCCCCGTTTCTCGTGGAGTTTACATTCGTAAAAAAATACCTACTCTGAGAAGTCACGATTTGGGTGAAGACATATAGAGGCAGATAACCGGTACCAACCTGTACCGACTGACTAGTGATCTGCCAAGTCATCTATTTTTAATCTCGAAATATTTAAGAAATTCGTTACAACAATCCAAATAAGGACCGACTGACACTAGAAAATTGTTTTAAAACAAGATTCAAATCAAGACTTGAGTCGGAAAAGTCTCTATAAAGCATTTCAATTCCATGAAATAGCCAACACGGCACAACACTGGTTAGTCGTTGCAGGTTAGTGCGTGTTACCCGCCTCTATATGTCTTCACCCTTTGGATGCATTTCGTTTTACCTATGCTGTAAGTTTTTCACGTTATTATAACTGTACGTTTGTGTTTAAATCTGTGAATTTAGTTATATAATTATCAAAAGGAAAATGTTCGCGAACGGAATTGACGCGAGCCCTGATTCCGATAATGATCCCTGATCGTAATAGGTATTTTAAATACAAAAAAACTGGTATAACATTAATTTATCACATCGACTTTTATAAGACCATCATTTTCTGTGTTCATCATACGCATAGCCTACTACCTAGAGATAAAGTATCAAAATTGTTTAGTTACAGTTAACACTTTTTTGTGTCCCGGACATATAAAATCGCACACACACATTGATAAATTCGGTAAAATCTGAGAATCTCCAGACTGTCATATGGCTCTTAAGTAACGTATCATTGCATATTAATATTGGCCAAGTTTTATAACGGGTACTACATGTCAATAATGAACAATGTTTGCCCTGAAACAATTAAGCAGTTAAGTTTATATAATGTACTGCCTGCAGGGTCTGAAACATCACTGAAAACCAGCGTCAGGTCTCTAGAGGACCTGGCTTATGCTGAGTGAGGTCCTATTGGTTCGGACGTCACCGACACACATACGCACTGCTTGGCTGGCATTTGAGTAGTATAACTATCTGTTGCATTTTTATATAAATGTATTTTTTGTTATGTATAGTTTGTAATATTTGTGTTTATGCCTTTGTTTTCTTTTTCTTTTTTTTTTGTAGACTTTGGTGAGCGTTTGTCTGTTTGTGTATGTATGTGTTTGTGATGACTGTCCTTAATCAATAAAAGCTTTTCTTTCTTTCTTAATTATTAAAACATGGCCGTAAAACATGGCCATAAATGAATTTTTCAATAAAACCATACCATATCTATTTTTTGTTGTAAAACAAAAAGCTTGTAAAATGGTGCTTGATAAGTTTGAATCTTCAAAAGCTGAATAGAATAAAAGCACAAAATAAAACTGAATTCATTTGGTTTCCCAAATAAAAGAATATCGCTCTAGCCACTTGAAAAAAAGTTGAAGTGGACTGAAAGAGGAAAATTTCCCCTTTTTTTGTACACTCAACTGTGAATAGTTAGATTTTTAGAGTAGATATTCGTACATATAGCACCAGGGGGCTATTTGCGATTGCGATTCAACTTAATCCGTTCAGTTTCCAAGCAGTTCAATTGCCACTCAGTGTAAACGAAAATTATCAATTAATTATATTATTTTAAAACTACAACGGTATGAATTTTAATATTTATGTTTATAAATTATAGGTAATAATTTATCAATATAATGCAAACGTGCAATACGAATTGCTAATTTGACAGTAACAGAGAGCTACAGATTGTACAGATAGTTAGTACATACAGAAACTATATTATATATATATATATATATTATTAAAATATTTTTCCATTTACTAAGTCCAGAAAAAGCATGTCCATGCCGTAGTTTTGCTGTTATTTTAATTAACAGCTTACATCGTTAAAAAACATCCGTGTAACCGATCAGTGGAAAAGCGGAAATTACCGTCATCCCATCATAACGATGTGGCGCGAGATACGTCAACCGTGTTTCATATTTACAGCACACGGGGACATAGTATAAATTAATGAAAAACATACATTGTTCGCGCTTCAAACATTGTATAAGAAGTGTCTTTCCAATCTTTAAAAAGAGCTTCGATTTATAATAAAAAAAGCAACAGGGATTCCGAATGAAAAATATTAATATAAAATCTATACCATTCGCATAGTAGGCCGCTATTGATGCTGAAATAACATTTGACAGCTCAATCACAATTAATAATACATTGGTGATCGTCCCTACTCTAAATCTTAAGACTTAACTTTCCGTTCGTTGTTGAAATTAAAACTGCAAACGATATAAAAATGTGACGGGACCTACAATTTTTGGGTTTTAGCATTAGCAATAGGACGTTGACTTTTGACACTCGCCTAGAGGTTAGGCTTATGTTGAAACTACCATTTTTTACGCTGTTGTTACACCAATGCTTTCGCATGCGTCATTAATTGGATTAAAAAAATACCGGAAAGGATAAATTTGACAAATCTAGCTATATTTTAGAGCGAGCCATAGTATATGTAAATTTTTATACCGCACATGAATATCACCAAGTACAGTGGACTTACTCATCTTTCCATACTACGTCGTAGTGTCCCGAATTTAGGCCACTGTGTGGGAAGCATGACACGCGTTATCAAGGTAAAAAAGGTTTTTTGTTTCGCGCGAAATGTGGATAAAATGTCAGATGAAAGTATATTATTTACGAACCGTACTATAGACACGTCAACGTGTTACCCTGTAGCGGTATATCTGACAGAGAGATTGATGAAACAATGCCTTGATCTTAAATAGTTCTGTCAAGTTAAGCTGAAGAGTTCCGAGAAATGTCGGAACTTTTGTATGTATCTTTTTGTTGCGTCACTAAGGGCCAGTTTTTTAATCCGACTGTGTGTGTTTTGAAGAAAAAATACCTAAACCAATAGTCATTAAAAATAGCCATTCTGACATTTGGTTAAAGCAGATTTTCTACACACAATCGCTGGTAACGTAACTTTACCATTACTATCGATGAAAAAACTGGGCCTAAGGCCTATACTCTTGGATGAATAAACCACTGGATATGAAACGCATGAGCGAATGTATGAAAACATCATCAACCAATTTTTGCGGGGCGGGGGGAGTTTGTCTTGTCACTAATTGACATTTAGTGCGTGGAAGTGTCGATATTATTCTATCGATATGTGTTGAACGAATGAATGAACGAATCTTATGCAAAAAGTTTTTATTTTATTTTTATTACCTAAACAATAATTATGGGCATGTTTAAATAAGCACAAACCATTAAACGAATAATTGAAACATAGAATATGTTTATAAACGTTCTGGCAAGTAACACTAACTAGAACTTCCTAAGACATTGTGAAACAGGCCGTAAGTCCAATGGTATAATCTAGCAGTAGATGAGCTTACACTTCAAACTAAACTTCACAATTTCACGGGATTTTATGCAACTTTCACTTGTTTAAAAGCTAAAAATTGTATTTACTTTCCCGCCCATAAAATACCATTTTTACCTTTTAAACAAAAGAAAGTTGCATAAAATCCCGTGAAATTGTGAAGTTGAGATTAAAAATGCAACAAAGTTTGAAATCTTATAGAGCTTACACTTTGGTATGATACTAAGAATGTATAAGTAATAGGGGTTTGATACAATGGACTTATGATTCTGCTTCAAAGATTTGTCGTACTTGATGCGCTCTGCAGTCAGAAGAATACAAACCTGATGCAAGCAGCGGTCTTCGAAAGAAAGCAGCGAAGGCATACAATATGTGAATGACTAAAAAATAAAACTCGAAGAAAATAAAAAAAACTTAGTATACCACTAAGTATTTTTTTTGTAATACTATAAGACTTAGCCTATATTATCGCTCGCTTGGGGCTTAAGTTGACGTACCTACTTATTTGATTCTACTATGACTTAGTTATAGGCATAGTGAAATAAATTGAAATTTTCATTAAATGAATTTGTAACTTATCTATGTGGTGTGAAATAAAAAGTTATAGATTAATAGAATCACTTTATATCGAATAACAAAATATTTGTTCGAAAACACTTTCCACAGCGCCATAGTAAAAAATAAAAACTGGTTCCACCTGCCTTAACCTTACTCCACTCAGCCCTACGACCTAAGTCTTGGGTTCGGGTTTCAGCCACTAAGCAGAGAGTAGGTAATAGAAGGTAACGGAATAACATAACTCGCCTAACTTCAAGAATATGATACTGTGAGTGTTTCATTCTAAACCATCGACTAACTAAATTAAAACTATTATGATTCGAACCCTCATTAAAGTGTTTCTATAGGTTCAGTTATAAGAACAGTAGAACAGAACGGACTTCTGAAGGTCGGGTCCCAATCCCAACTGATGACCAAAAATATAAATATTGTAATAAAATATGAAGTTTAAAATATTAAAGAAAACTGTTGTATTTTTAGGATAACTTTAATCTACTTTAAAGTTAATCATTTTACAGAATTATTATTTTATTTTATATTATAAATTTATTAGTACTTTTATCGATATGATTATCGACAATTGTCAAGCACAATTAAAACTAAATTGACAAGGAAACGAATGATGAACGTACGATAATCCTACCAAATGAAGTATGCGTCATCTTGTTGATTTTGCAATAACTGACCACAACTTTTTTAATTAGCAATGTAACTTTTCTCTAGGAAAACACATTTCGCTATTTTAAGAAAAATTAACAGCTTTATTGGGATACAAAGTTACTTACGAATGAAAAGAAATATTTTTTTACTTGCCGCTATAATTTTTACACAAAAATACGGCACATTTACCCATTTTTTTCTGCAATGTTTCTCACCGAGTTCTGTCACCGTACTGACAAGACGTCACATGAAATTGAGGCTAAAATGCCCAATTCGTTGCCGAGGGGGAACAAGCGAAATTTCCCGTCATTGCGCGTCCAGTGGTTTATTCGTCCAAGCCTATACTACTTGTGATAGAGAATGGTAGTCCCGACACAGTTTTATCTGTTGAACTACCAGGTGGCACTCATAAGCGCAGAGACAAAATTAGACATTAGACAACACATTTAACACGTTCCGGGACACTATTCCAGACACAAGAGATGTTTTATTGTTTTTACGCCAGTAGGCGGTCACTGTCCCGGAACGTGTTAAGTCGCTTATACCATCGACGAGCTAAGAAGATGAAGATCTGTCAACATCAAAAGAAATCGACAGGAACAGAATAATGAGCTAACATAGAGTTCACGCAATCAAAACCTAAGCGTTAATGTAATAAATAAGTACTCACTCCATTATTCAAAAGTTTCATTTGGAAATCAATGGAACCAACTCAATAACCTTAATTCATGTTTTTAGGTTTAAACTTAATAATGCTACCGAAGCTTAGTCAAAAGAATTCAATTATATACATCTTTGAATAGGACTCATTAGCAGTTAGTATACATAGAATAATGTATACAGTCAATCAAATTAGTTTCAGTTTGCAGTAACTCGTTACGACCAGTATAGAGACGTATTTGTATCTGTTACCTCTAGGGACCACACTGTGTCTATATCGGATCTCCGAGTATAACAAACCTACAACTTAGTCCTAGCATTAATCCGATGTTTGAAATGCGTACACAATACGTGTTGGAGACGAAAGTATTTATTTCAGGTATGAAGATTTAACAGTAATCATCTATTTAATATCTGAAGGCAAAGTAATAGATTGTAGTTTCAAAATCTTTACAGATTTTCATTTATAAAAGTTAATTATTATATATATTTTTTTTAATTTATAAATAAAAATAGCTGCACTCGTTTTAAAAAAATACAATACACTACAAACTAATGCAATATTTCGTAGACGGCTAGGCACCAAGCTGCGCAATACAACGGCATTGAAATAGTGTTTATTATTTACAGTGTTTTCCCTCAATTTAATTTTGTATGTATGTTAGGTCATAATAAGGTATTTATAATATGGGACTACATATATTATTTAGGTTAGGTTTAAAGATATTTATTCTCATAAAAGACAATATACAGTCACTTACATGAGAACAACGTGTGCTTATAAAATTACATTTGTTTTCGTCCGAGCTTAACCAGATAAATAAGAGACAAATTAATAAGAAAAAAAAAACAGTAAAATCAATCAAAATTTAAAAATACTTTTCGACAACATATTCGGCCAGTTTTGATTTGAACACATTATCAGAGGTTTCATGTTTTATATTAGACGGTAGCTGGTTATAAAGTTGTGCTCCTTCATACGTGATCATTTTTCTACCATAATTTGTTCTTATCTTTGGGGTAACCAGAAAACTAGCGCTATTGTTTGTTATCTGATGCCTGAATTAAAAACAATTAAAAATGCTAGCACTGAAGTATAATGTACATTTTCAGGATATATTCAGCCTGTATAATTATCACCTAAAATGTCCAGTCAAATTGGAAAAGAGCCGGATATAGTAGGGTAGTCTCCCGTCGCCACTACTTCCTGAGCTTTATGCCGACGAACTTGTCAAACAAGCTTTCGATTGAGCTTTGGACTTTATTGGGTAGGCGAAAGTACCTAGGTACTTCTTTGATATTTTAAACTTTCGCGTTGCATTGCAATAAGTGTAAGAAACGACAAAAAATAATGCATTATTAACAAGTTTTTATACTCGCTAAGACCTGTCAAGTCTATAGTCTCTTTTTTATTTGTCAAACAAAAAAGAAGATTTAACCGTTTTTAGGGTTCCGTAGCCTCTGTCTCTCAGTATGTCTGTCTGTCTGTCCGTCCGTATGTCACAGCCACTTTATTCTGAAACTATTAGCATCACACCGCTGAAACTTGGTAGGTAGGTGTATCCTCTTTACCGCTTTCCGATTCAGGTACAAACATTTTTAAAAATAGATATTATAGGGGGGGCTCCCATACATGAATCTAAAAGCAAACATTTTTTTTACTCAAACCTATACGTGCGGAGTGTTTATGGATAGGTCTTTCAAAATGACATTGAGGTTTCTAAAACATTTTTTTCTAAAAGTCTAACGTTTGAGATATAGACGCTTCCAAAGTGGTAAAATGGGATGGAATCCGACTCGCACTTGGCCGGTTTTTTTCTAATACAGCGTTTTTTATAAATCATTTCTTACGGGATTCACTTAACACATTGCCTAACGAAAAAACATATATACAAAAACAACCAGATTACCATATTTAAATAGGTATTATCCATTTCCAACAATCCAACAACCTCTATTTTTTGGAGTCTGTTAATAATACTGGTCATATTCAATGATATGGTGCTGCTAAGACCTTAAATGAAAAATTAAATCTGCACTGCGCATCATAGCTTCTGATTTGACATCGATGACAGTTATAAAAAAAAAACAACAGAAGCCATTCAAATCTTGGAGATATAAATGATTCCAATTTTGCCAATATCTCGATATCACTTACCGACAATCATAAAGTCCGCTCGAAATTGACGAACAAAGAAATTCTTTCCGGGAAAAAATTACGATAACCCTTCAGTTACGGAGATCAATTTCCAGCTTCAGCTTTGGAATAGAAAAGCTTTTCTTCTAAGTATTTATCAAAGACAAATATGTCTATGTACAGTATAACATGTATACCTGCTTACTTAATGGGGCAGAAAAGTTCTAGATTGGAGACCCTTCCAGCAAAGACGCAGCGTAGGACGTCCACCAACAAGATGGACAGACGACCTTGTAAAAATCGCATGATTACACTGGAAGCAGACCGCTTGTAGTCGGTCGATGTAGAAAACTGTCAGGGAACCCTATGTTCAGCAGTGGACGTCCTTTGACTGATAATGATGACGATGATGACTTACTAAGAAAAAACTATTTAGCTTTACAATTAATGTTTTGCAGAACGTAAAATTATGAAAAAAAAAAATTTTTCATCTCTCCTGTTCGGAAAATATAACTTTCCTGTGTAGATAGCCGGGTGGAAAATAGCTTATCCATCCCTAGGGTGGAAAGTAATTTAGTTTTAATTGACATGGTATAGAGTCAAGGCTTGCAGTCAAAGCTTGGACCAAAGATAATTGAGTCACATCATGTTATTAAAATAACAAACATTTTTGCTTAGCTATAAATTGAAAATCATATTGTGTAGGTATTATGTATAATCGTTGATAAAAAATATACAATTTCTAATTTTAATTCAATTAACAATTAGAATATTTGGCTGCCCGCCATAATGCCAAGATGTTTTTGGTATATTGTCAGTGTCATTTCAGCCCCCTTACTCTGGACACAAAACCCGATCCAATGAATATACCCATCCCTGTCACACGCATACACGGCCTGGTATGAGTGACAGGGATGGCTATAACCATTGGATCGGATTTTGTGTCCAGAGTAAGGCCTCAGGAAGAATTTGTCCAAAGCCGTTAAAACTTTTATAAAAATAAAAGAAATTATTTTTGGATTCTGTTATTATCTGTGGAAAAAAATCGATCGATATTCTTTACAAAGATTATAATTATTTGATATTTTCTGATTTTTTGGACTCTGTTTTCATGTATTCGTACCGTTATTCTTTCTAATCGTCTTAGGTGTTGTTAGTACTGTAAATCAACTGTCATATTTTGTTCAAAACTTGAGTTTTCCTTTCTCGCTGAACTACATAATACCCCACCAAGACATCTACAACCACTTTTGTAAATTTAATGTTTTCCTCACAGTCGAAATGAAAAATAGTATGTTTAACTCGGGTGAAAGCACCCATTTCACTCTCGAATTATTGGCGCTCTTACTTCGTTCGAGCGCCAAAAACATCTCGAGTGAAATGGGTCGCTTTCTCCCCTTGTATAACAATCTACTATTTATCGAGGAAGGCTTGAGTTGTTGTGTAGTGTATATTCACACCACAATATAACCCAAATGTATACTCAAATGACCAGGGGCCCTATTTTTAAATCACTCGCTTCAAGATGGTGAGTGATTTTCGTTCGAGGATGAATTAAAAGTCAACGAAAATCACTTGCCATCTTGAAGCGAGTGATTCAAAAATAGAGTTCCAGGAGGAATTCAATGTTGCTCAAGCGGGCAAAGTCACAGAGAACCGCTAGAGTGAATAATATGTTGCGACAGTCTAAAAGTCTACCGATTCGACACAAAAGCAATTCCGTCACTAATCTGGCTTAGAATAAAGTATCTACATTTTCTTTAGTGTACGGAAAAGCTTGAACCACAGAAGAGTAGGTAGGTATTCTTTGAAGGATATATTCTTTGAAGAATATTCTCGATATTAGAAGTTGGGTTGAGGACATCTAGGCCTTTTTTAACCGACTTAAAAAAGAGGTTCTCAGTTCGACCTGTATGTTTGTATGTATGTGTGTATTTCGGCAAATATCTCACGTTTAGCTGTACCGATTTTGATGCGGTTTTCGGTTAAGTAATTGTTACATTAAGGATAAGGTTTCCTTATTAATATTTTCTTGTGGTTTCGATCGAAGTGTTTTTTGACCTTTTTTGTTAAAAAAGTAGTAATGCTTATTACACAGATAATGCTTATTCTATAAATAATCTTAATATTTATTTTTTATTGTAAACACAATAAAATGGTGTTCTTATATAAAATATACCTACAGTAATTGAATAGGACTGAATAAAAAATCGACAAAACCACACACTACCTACCCACAAATTCTAAGTTAAAAAACATTCCCTTGCCGTCAATTGGCAAACAATCCACGCGTGAGCCGAGCATGCCACTCAAACGGTAGCTTATGACAGGCTCAGGAAAATCTCTCTCAATGTTTCTTATTTGCAGTTACAGCGTTTTACTTTTGAGCAGCCGGGAAATGCGTGACCTCCTTTTCTTGTTTTCTTTTTGATACTGTATTAGCTAATGGACCTTCCCGATGCAAATATGAAGGTTCGATTATGTTTTGAGAGATGTTTCTGTTAAATAGGTAATAAAGTGATACGAACATGTAAAAAGAGAAATATACCTTTTTTACTCCGATTTTATTTCTAATACAAGATACTGATACCCTAAAAATATTGTGTGAAGAAAGATAAATTGACTTACTTTTAATGAAAAGGCAGACTAGACTAACACGCTAGTCGTCTAATATAAAATCGTACTTGAAGTTAATGTTCATAAAATATTTAAAAAAACAAGGTCAAACCTACAAGGCGATGAGTAAACAAACGTCGCAAAAAATATTAGCTTCAATGAGCACAATCAGAAATACAAAATATATTTTTCAGATTCTGTCACAAGCAACGTCCCCCTCAAAGCTCACGTCAAGGGTGTCTCGATTTTCATGAAACCTTATTACTTTCCCATAAATCTTAGATCGAGTCAACGGCATCTGAATTCATCAATCATAATAATTATAACTTACCTCGCCACGTGGGCAGCACGATCACAACACAAAAACAAAAAGACACAGCGCGTTTTAAGTTCAAAGTCACACCACACAGATTTGAATTACGAATTCGGAATTCGTTTTTCGAAAACAGGCGGGGTCCGATTACCGACGAACAGTGCTACGGCGTAGACGTGCGCTCCGTAGCAGCTCACCCGCACGACAGCCAGCGTTGCTACGAGCTACGAGGGAGATCCGTAGCCAATCGAACGGAGGCTGGGTGGCAGGGGTGGATGCTCTATTCGGAGTTGAGATGTTTTTGGTGAGACGCAGTAATTTTATGAAGGCTTTAAGGCCACTATCGGTAAACCTTATGTTATTTAGATTTGAATTTTACGAATTAATCAGAATGCTTAAAATAATAATTATGCATAATGATTTCGAAACATTCACGGTGTCAAATAAGCAAACTGATTACAGCTGTTTTTTTTTCGTAGTTAATATAATTAAAAAGATGCTTTATTACTTACAAACATAAAGAGTACACAAGAACAATACAATTTTATTGATTGAATTCGACTTGATATACCACGTTTGAGTCTTTGTACATGAAAGTAAATATTGAAAAAGTCACGTAAAACGCATAAAAATAATGTTGAGTTCATAAATAGAGCATCTTTCCCTCCAGAATCACTGTATCTACAGAAGGAGATAACATCCGAAGTTGGGCAATATAGCACCCGCGTTAAAAAGAGACAACCTCTATGCGGCCCGCACCGCCGGAGTGAGACAACCGATCTGAGAGGGACAGGAGAAAAGGGCAAAGTTTCTTCTGTGAATTATTGAAATGAATTATGTTTTATTTTGCTAATTGACTACGCTGACGTAGCGGTACGTACTCCATTCCACCTGATAATTCGTTGTAAAATTTTGGACACCTTAATTAAGTTACTTCGCTCAGACTAATGGAAAGCCTACGATCGTGAGTAAAGATGGTTTGAACATTATATTTTATGTGTTTGTGCTAACCCAATTGGGGTAAACATCATATAGCTTGAGATAGTATGGAATTAGGTTCTTTTAATGATAACGAATGGTTGAATATTTTGATAATAATAAATAGACTGTAACGACACAAACAAAAGCAATCACGTAGAAAATAATGGTTAGTTTTTTTTAAATGGCTGTATTTTTAAGACGCGTTTAGTTTAAATTGTGAATTACGCAGGTATTTTTTACAACTATTGATTTCTATTTATTGTATTAATATTTAATATATATTTTTTTTTTTTCAAACTTCATGCACACATAATATTGTACATGTGGCGGACTTAATGCCAAAAGCATTCTCTACCAGTCAACCTTTCTTAAATTCTTGTAATTTTCATCAACAGAAGACAACTTTTGACCTTAGCAGTATTCATGATAAATAATATAACTATTTACTAGCACCTATACATTTTAGCATAACCGGAAAGGTCACCCATCTTTACCTGACCCTGGGTAAGTGAACTCCGGAAAGAAAATTAATTGTTAATTAATTCTAATTTCAGATAGCCAAGTAACGTCACATTAAAGGTTGAAACTTAACACTTTCCCGTTCGTTAAAGATCCACAGAACCCTTTGGATCTTGTTAAAATTTAATTAGGGTTCATTAAAGGTTTCCAAATGTTTGCCTTCCATCAAATTAATATGAATTTTATATGAGCCAGTAACGGCAGGCGGTCTTGTTAACCTGCGATAAGCTATTTTCTTTAAGGCCCGACGCTGGTTTGAATGATAAAATAAATATGCGCCGTCATATAAATTGCACTTATAAAAAACAATCGTGACTCTGTGACAGACGAGGAATCGAACCACGTATCTTACGCTTTCCGGGCGAATGCCTATACCACTCGGCCACCGTCACATTAACAAGACTGTTGAATTTTGCAAGTGCATTCTTTTAACGCGTAGGCTGCGTGACCTCATCAATGTTGCGAGATTGCTCTCACAATATCCGAAGGAAATGTTTTTGTCATTGTGTATTTTTTTTGCTACTGTACAAGGAAGGTTTTTGTATTTTCTCGCCTCTACTGCGAAAATAAACTACTAACCTGGCATAGTCACCAAAATGCACTATGGGTAACTAAAAGGACGTCAATCATGCACCCCCAAAAGACAAACGAATTTTCATGTTTCTGACAGCACCCTCCAATGTCAAGTGCACTCAAATCTAAGCCTTCTTCCAATGCTTTAAGATCGTCTATTGTCTAGCTGGAAGTGTATTCAATTAAGGACCTTACTGCATTGACAGATACGAAATTGTGGGATAAGTTTACACTAGTCATAGTTTGGCTGTGGGCGATTTAATATTCTCAAAATTATGACAACGTTCCATTATTTGCTGCCTTTGGTATCCAAACAAGATGTACTTTGCACTTACTTTTGTGAATTGAAATAGTTGGGACCTCCATTATTAATGCGTTTTGTAATATGTTAATAATGTAGGTTTGTTTAAGTATATGCATATTCCCAAATGTAAAATTGCAATGTGTCAATTTGTTAAAGTCTAATCTTTCTTTTAGGTAATAAGAACTTCTCATCTCAGCCCATGACTGTTAGAAAATCAGCCTTATCTGATAAAAATAAGTAGTGTGCTCTTAGCCTTATATTGTGAGGTTGACCAAAGGGATGTGGGGGCAGCCTGTCAAGAAGTATTTTTGCTCAAATACTGTGACGTAGGTTGTGGTGCTGGATTACAAGCTTTCAATGTGGATGCTCGGATCCCATTTCACTCCTGATTCTGTTGAGGATAAATATTGTTGTTTACGTACATTCAAAGGTAACTATACCTGATAATTGCTGTTTTCTTTCATCTCTGCGCGTTTTTTGTTATTTTCGTTTAGGAAAATACAAATTAATAAGGCTCCCTTCTCTAATAGTTTACAAATCAATGACACACAATTTTTTATACTGTGAAAAATATAAAATAGTTAAAATCGCATGTCTTCTTTTGTGTGGTGTCAACAATAACATAAGTTCGAACCAATAAATTAAAAAAATAAATAACCTAATACTTACTTCCTCAAATTTCAAAAAACATAGTACGTAAATACATGCGCTAATTTTAAATAATAAAAACTAAAATCGTTCTTGCCGGTTATCTTCATTACTTATTACAGTTTTTACTTCAAGAGTTACTTGATGGCATCAAGAGTGCAATTCGTGTAAATGCGAATTATTTTAGTATAAAAGTATAACATACTTATGTTATTTTTTAACACGGCACGGGTACGGTCTAGGTCCCTCATGCTTAACAATTTTTCAGCAAAAAATTTCACACGACTCAAGAACGGGCGTTACTTCAAACAAAAGACGGCGCGAGATGCAAGAGATTTAAGAGCGTATTCACATTGATTTTTCAATAGTCAAATAAGAATTATAGAAATATATAAAGAATTATATTATTGTCAGCAATCATACGTTTTTAAAATCTGTCGCTTTATAATTTATCTCTGTTATGTTTTATCTGACCATTGAAATATCGGCCCTTAGGCCACTTAAGCAGCGCGGCAGCAGTGCGATTTATGCGCGACAGTCGCGCTGCTTTTGTGTAGGCATCCGCTGCTGCCGCGCTGCTGTCGCGCTGCAGACGCCCTAGGCACACAAGGTGGTTAGGCGCGAGAGACATCGATCTTAATTCCAATCAGAAACTGCTGCCATTAATATACATTAACTAGTCATACCCGCACGTTTCATTAGACATGTTATCCTCCGTAAACTGCCATCAATGCGAGCAGATGTGATCCGGAGCGATGTAGCGGCAAGGATTTAATTTACAAAGCAGATGACTGATACGAAGCTATCAGTTTACGTACAAAGTTTCAAGACCCTACTCTAATATACCTATATGGAACGTTTTCGGTTACTGTTATCATGCTCACTCAAACACACGTTTTAGCACGAGTGAGGGGCACGCAATTTATATAAATATTGGAAGCCAATCACAAACATTGCTTCGATCCCAAAGTAAATAGGTAGCTAATCACTTGTGTTATGGAAATCAGAAGCAACGGTGGTACCACGACACCCAGACACCGACGCCTTGACTGAAACCCAGCGTGTTTGTTCAACTACTTCACCACAGAGGTTGTTATTTTAGTGTATACATTATTGTTAAGTAAAATAAACACATCCCAAAACCATTAGGCGTTTTAGCGCAAAATTTATTTCTTTAAACTTTCTTTAACAAGTATTTGTGTTTCATCTGCCATGATTGAGTCATTTATCTTAACATATCGACTTATTAGTTTGTCATTCTGTTATGTATTTTAGTGTCAATTCGTCAGAGAGAAACGTATGAGGTAACAAGTAAGAAATTAACAATTATTTTCGTTAAATTCTTTTCTAGAATATTCACCTAAGTTTCATCAGTCTTCTTTGCAGGACAAAAATTAATTTCAGAGTAAGACTGTATGTGTGTGCGAATATAAATGCCGATACGAGGGTACGAGCACTGGCACTTACAGAAATGAGCAATATTCAACCTTTGTAGAAACATTCTGAGTGTATGTTTATGTTTGGTGCAAGTACACTGCAACCTTAAGGTAGATAAACTCTGGAGTTAAGCTTATGTCAGTTTTCACCTTGAGGTTTGTTCAGAGCATCTTAAGGCTATAGCGGTAAGTACAATAGCTAGAGTGCAAGAGTATTTTGTTGTAAGAGCATTGCAATGCCTTTAAAGGTATTGGAAATGTCTACTCAGACTACTCGAGTTTGGAATAATTAAACAACCTAGCAATATATAAATTGAACTTGTAAAAAGCAACTGTGACTCTGTAACAAACGAGGAATTAATATTATTAATTGCAATGCAATTAATTATTGCAGTGCAATTTATATTATTAGGTTTGTATAGTGACAAAACACTATAAAAACAAAAATAAACTATAACCTATCAATTTACGCACGGAGTGCCTCTTAGGTACATGACAAATTTATTTTTTATTTAATTTGATCTGTATTGTTTTTGATTAAGATTGATTTGATTTAATTTGATTTGTTTTAATTGAATTTCATTTGATAGAATTTAATACACATGTATCTAAGCACTAACACCTAGTTTTTAAGCGCTATTGTATTACTAACCCATGGATTTTTGTCTTTTATTAGTCCGAAATAAAATGAATTTGAATATATTTGAACGAATCAAAACAGTCGTTATTTAAAGGAAAAATTCTAAAGCAATCATGAGATTCTTCTTAATCTTGGAGTGAAGCAATCTCATGATTGCTTAACTCCAAGATATCAGAATCAATAAAACTAAAATTTCACCTAAACTTACCATAAGGTGAGAGATCGATCGAGGCCAAATATCTGAAGAGATGTAAAACACACTACTGCTATCGTACTATTCAAATAACTATTATGCTTTAGGAATTCTATTATTTCAATTACGCTATTGAATAGTGGAAACTCAACGAATACTTACTCAACACGTGTTATCAGTGCCAAAAGAACAATAGATTTCAAAATGGAAACGGAATGTATAATCAAATCAACTTGCTTTCACAGTAGTTTGCCGAATGATCCGTCCCTTCCGGACAAAGGAAAATGATCCCTATTGTTCTATGAATAAGGGATAAAGCGGGACACTGAATATTCGTGTGTGTTTTGTAGAACAATAGGCTTCGCCAAACACAATGTTAATGCTAATATGAAGGGTGCGAGGTTTTGTCAGATCGTCTATGAGATTTGCTCAGATAATAAAGCAACTGGTTTTTATGGAGATGATGTTTGCTGTAGAATATAAGTATATGAAGTGTTACGAGTTAATTAATCAAAATTTTACTTAGTTACTATCAGAAGAACGGCATGTTTACGTTCGCAGAGTCCACATTCGTAAGATCTACCTAAAGGATCTAGTACTTACATGAGGACTCTTTTAGATATTTAATAGCAAATGTTATTATTGGTGGCCTATATAAACCCCATCCAACTTCTTAAGTGGCTTGTGTAGGACTCTTATCCTGTAGGTTCCAAAGAAACTTAAAAATATATGAATTATTATATTCATATATTTTTAAAGGACCTAAGTCTTAAGTTAGACTTAGGTTCTTAATTGGAAGTATTTTTAACAATTGAGGTCTTATTTACTAATTCAATGTTTAGCTAACAAGATTTAGGTCGTGTGGTTTGCAACACAATCAGTAAATTTTATATAAACTTCCAAACTTTTAGTGCTAATGCTACAAAGCCATATTCTTTTCTAGATGTGACTTTTCAACATTTCTTACACCAACGCGACTATTCGTTTGATTTTAACGATGCATGAGGCATGATAACAACATTTAAAAATAGATCGTGCTAACGGAAAACTTAACTCATTTCTTCTCTGATGAAATTCTCATCATTTTACTTATAAAAACTAGCCTAAAAACTATGGACCATCTAGCATAACGTTATTCTTTGTAGTAACACCCACTAAGGGGTTGAATGTAATTAAAATTCAGCCGGCTTGCGGATTTGTTGGCGGCATATAAATCAGAGGAGTTGTGATCAGCTCCGCAGTTCGGCGGGTTCCCTCTATCTGGCAGAATCTTTTTGCTCCGAAAGTCACTTGGCATAACACACTTGGCATAATTTTCTTTAGTCGAATATTATTCAGGCAGAATTTTCTATGGGCATAATTATTGTTTGGTCGAATATTTATATGCCCGAATTTACAATGGCATACTTTTAAGATAGCAGAAATTTATAAGGCATAATTACCTTTGGCAAAATTTTACTTTGCATACTTTCGTTAAGCATAATGTTTATTTGGCATAATTTGACTAGGCATACTATGAAGAAAGCAGAATTTCGTTTAGAATAATTTCACTTCGCATATTGCTATTTCTTTTAAATAGTATTTTACTCTAAAAATGAATTAAAAAGTAATTAAGTTGTGGTACAAAAGTTAGTGACAGAAACGAATCGGTGCAAAACCGACTCCACGCAGTCTTGTTTGCCCCACCCCTAGAGTGTAATTCAAAATCGCGTAGGCGCGGAGGGGCGAGGCAGCCCGCGAGCTGAGGAGCAGGTGGTTTGAAAGCGCGCCGCCGCGGCTGAGGCTGGCCGGCAAAGCCGGCCAGCAAGCCGAAGCTGCGGTGGTGAGCGAAAACCATCTGCGACGATAAGCTCGCGTGGGACTGCCGGAGCCCCGCAGCGCCGGAGCCGTGACAGAAACCATGCATGTTGCATGCTTGCTTGCTTGCTGCATGCTTGCTTGCTGCATGCTTGCCTGCATGCTGCATGCTTGCTTGCTTGCTGCATGCTTTGCTTGCTTGCTTGCATGCTGCATGCTTTGCTTGCTCGCTTGCATGCTGCATACTTGCTTGCATGCTGAATGCTTGCTTGCATGCATGCTGCATGTTTGATTTGCCATGCATGTTGTATGTTAGTGTTGCTGAGATAGAACTACTTGGGATACACAGAGAAATAAAAACCATATGATAGTTCTGCCTTGTAATGATTTTAAATATGAAAAATATGCCAAAAGACGATTCGGACTGTGAACTTTCTGCGATAAGATGATTCTGCCTATTAATGACTATATATACGAATTGTATGCCACAAGAAGATTCTATCTGTGAACTTTCTGCGTTAGGATGATTCTGCTTTAAGACTATTATGAATATTAAATGTCTGCCTAAAGATGATTCTAGCTTACACGATTATGCGTTTTGAACGTCTGATAAATGAGTGAATGCTAATTGATGTTCTGCGAAAGGAAGATTATGCTATTTGATGATATGCCAAATAAAATTATGACAATAAAAATTCTGCGAAACAAGGTAGACCCCAGTTCGGCACCCCTCGAATTGTGTGCACGCACTTGACTTACAAACACTCTTGAGAGTTTAACTGTTGTTTGTAATTTCGCAAACCATTTTCAGGGCACATAGCGCGAAAACTGATGGCCGTTGGGGCAAAAAAGTTCTAGATTGGAGACTATTTGACCGAAGACGCAGCGTAGGACTTCCACCGACAAGATGGACAGACGACCTTGTAAAGATCGCAGGATCAAACTGGATGCAGACCGCTTGTGTTTGGTTGCGATGGAAAGCCGTGGGGGACGCCTATGTTAAGCAATGATTTTTATTCTGATGCTTATTAACTTTATCACTGGCTAACCTTTAAAATTACTGGTACTTATTTTGATGTGGTATAATAACAAGCGGTAATTGTACCTATGTCGTATTCCGGGCCAATACGAATCCAAAGAAGTAAAAATTATGAAAAGCGGTCCACCCGTTTTCAGGTTGAACCGACCGATAGAAAAGGTTGGGGCAGATCTAACCACTCCTAAAGGGAACAGCACCGTATTAACTCGATGCGTTCATCATTATTAGTATGACTCCATACAGCAATGCAACACATACCTACGAGTATCAAATTCTTAACCACCTCGGATCGAGATCAACTCGGGACCCACTCTCGACCAGCCGCTTTTGTGTTGTCACACGCTTACGGCTAGTCTTTCGATGTTCGTCAACTATCCGTCTTCCCTGTCAAACGTATTGTCATTCACAAGAAGAACTGTCATAAGCTGTAGCAAACGCGATCCGCCGAGGCGTATGCTATCCGAAGCCGATCTAATACCGCGTCGTTGCTGATCCGTTTACGTAACGTACTTTAGTATGGTTGATGCTTTCTTTTATGTATAAAGATAGAAAGAGAAAAAGATAACATTTAAGGTATACTAAATCATATCAAGTACCTACACACACATTGATACCGTATCTCGTGACGACGCGATGGGTGTAGTGGTTAGCGCTCTTGACTATTACGCCGGCCGTCGCGTGTTCGAATCCCGCAAGGGGCAAATGTTTGTGTAATAAGCACGAACATTTGTTCCTAAGTCATGCATGTTATATGTATTTTATTTATGGGAGACGCCCCCGTCATAATCGTTGCCTGGTACTTCGTAACACAAGGAAGAAAATTCCTTACCACGAAATCAGACAACTGGTGTGTTGTCTGGCGCATATTATTATTATTATATTATCTCGTACCGCAAGAAAGTTTTTTTTTTTGTAATAGGTTCGTCCTTTTAAGAAAACAACAAACTGAGTTAGCTTATTTATTTAACACCAATGAATCAAAAACTATACGTAGACGCAGTTATATGTCTTATAAGTAACAACACAATAGAAATCTGTTACATAGTACTTGTTGATAAATACAATAATGATATTACCTATTGCTCTAGAGAAAAAAACTACTAATCCTCCTCACTGGTGCTATGAATCTGATGAGTAGTCGTTTCAATACCGTTAGGATTGTAGTTATCTCCGAAGTACTTCTTATACATGTCTTTGAACTGCGCATAAATTGCTGCACCATCAGCGTTGTCTCTATCCTCATCATCCGGTAGATGATGGTATCTGTGTCCGCAGTAACAAACATGGTCTTTCCCGCAGAAAGCTGGCTTTCCAAGCGGGATACATTTCCTGATGCATTCGCGAGCTATGTCCAGGTTGGGGCAGAAATGGGCAATGTGGTGTCTCAAAACTGGTTTTGAAGGGTAGTCTTCGTATTCACTGTCTGGCTTGAGATAGAAGTTGTTGAACGGGCTCTGTGCTGATGGGTAGATTTTGATATTATTAGAAAGAAAATAAAGGGCTATTTGAACAATTCGCGGACCAACACCGTCGCGTGTCATGCACGGAGCGTGTCAGTACCGGTAAAAAGACACGCTTTTCCTCGCTCTCGCTCCATATAACTGTGGGACAAAACGCTATAGATCCGTTTAGTGGGCAAAGTAGAGCGTATCGTGTTGGTTTTCATAACTGTGCGTCTATTCCCTAAGCCTACGGGCTTAGTTACGACGTAGTTACGATCGTATTTACGAATGAGTTATTTTCTTTGGCCATGCTTTTCCAGATATAATGACAAATAATCAACATCCATTGCAGTCAATCCGCAATACAAGTGGCTGAATTTCTGGGCTGCTACGATATAATTAATCCATTGTAATGCCTCCATATGGGTTTCCATCGATACGCTAAGACGAAGAACACCCATTTGGTCCCAAAATCTTATTATTAGTTTTAGATACTAATCAGATTAGAGAAATAAGTATGATAGCAAAAGAAAACACCTTCGCCCGTAAATACGGCCGTTATTACGGGCTTAGGAAGTAGACGCCCTGATACACTCCTAGCACGGTCACACGGAAGTGGACCCAGACCTTTAAGGTCATCTATTTTTACTAACGTGAATTCCCATTTCAATATATTTGTGTTTGCCTTGTTGTGGTCTAGAGCGTTTAATTATACTTACCACTAGCTTTGGTGAGGTCGATAAATCCGGGTGGTAACTCATCTTTTTGTATTTTTTCATCAACAGTCCTATGATACAGTATTGGCTTCTTCAACAATCTTTCATCAACTGTAATTATTATAGAAAGAATAATTAGAACTAAAAGAATTAAATAAATTTCCAGACGAATTGCAACAGGCGGTGCGGTATGAGTACCTAATTATGGTAATATAAAGAAACATCAACCTATTCAATAAGTCAAAATATCAACTACAATCACATAAACTCAATAATAGTATTGTCCCCCTAGCCGATTACGTCTACGGTGGCCAGTCACAACGACTAAACTCGCGGGACATAGTGCACAAGTGTGTTCGCAAACCAGTGCACTATCTATTCCTTTTACTCTCTTAGCCCGATGGGACAGCAATCTGACACGACCGGAGAGATCAGGCGCAGAACCAACGGCTTTACGTGCTTCCCGAGGCATGGGGGTTAAACACCGCCAACTTCGAAACTCCGGGCTACCCTGAGAATTTCTAAACAGAAAAACCCAGGTACATATTTTTGGTCCGACCCGGGGATCGAACCCGGGACCTCTGGCGCAGCCGTCGCTTTAAAATGCGACCCTCTAACCGCTGCGCCACCGATGCAGTTAAAGTAAACTCCATATACGAGCTGTGTCACGTTCTATCACATAAAATATAATAAGAGGTTAATAAAAATAAAGGAAGTTCCCCAAAATTTAAATCGAAACGTCGAATAAATTTAAAAAAAGTAAAGTAAAAGTTTAATTATTGTCATGCCGGAGAATCCAGACTGTGATTTCCCAGTGACAACTATACTTTTGTAACACTTTATAGTGGGTATTAGCTTTATTCCCTATTTTGCTTCAGAAACTTACCTCCTACATCCACGCATATGCAGCTCCTCATAAAGCAGACATGATCTGGAGGGCAGTCAGTAAGGCACTTGTATTCATACAGGGTGTCTTTGCATTTGTTTTTGGCGAAGTTCTCAGACCGCAGAACTGCCCCTCCGAAGTAATAGTCGAAACTGATGTCTTCAGCTAAAGACAAATATGGTTACAATATAAAGTGACTCTGCACTTTGAGAAATGTTAACTAGTGCCATCAAAAATCGTTACCAAAATATTATTATGACTACTAATATTATTATTATGACTACTATACCTTCATTAAAATGCACGAACAACACCAAACATATGAGCACACTATACAGTTTCATGGTTTCCAAACATGTAATCAAACAACTTGGTCCTGTCTTGTTAATAAGAGTTTAATTGATTTTCACGCAAAATTAATTGACTTTTTAATAAATGGCATGTATCAGAATGCCTATGAAAATAATAATTGCACGTCTCTTTTGACAGTTCTGGTTATCACATTTTTAATAAAACGAAAAAATTTCCGCTCAGTAAAATGTTAAGAACAAAACTTTGAAACTGCCGGCTGTCTTTAGCTAGTCGGCTTTTAAGCCGGCGCGCAACGATGCGAAACAAAAGGGAATAACGAAAACAGGAAATAACGTAACGGAGCTATCGCTGCCGGGATATATAAAGTATCTGCAACGGTGCCGTTGCGAAGAGATGAAAACAAAATAACTGAGTAAGAATATCTAGATATTCTTCTTTATAAACACATAAAACCAACGCCCTTTGGTGCAATTGCTCTGAGAAATTCAAAATTAAAAGGGTTGCGATCATTATTTAGTTTTTAAAATTATGTAATTACCAAGTTGCTACCGACATCACGAATTTGTAAGTTCCAACACTCGTAAGATGTTCCAATTTTAATGTTGAAGTACACTTGAAACTGAATCAAACAATAAGTTGAGTGCAATTACAGTCTTGCTTAACTTTGTTCCTTTACAAACAAACTGATTTCTTCCTCTTTGGGTGCAGAAACGGTAAACTTTAAACGGAACTTGTCTTAATATAAATCTTTATAAAATCTTGTAGAAATATCCATACAGAAAGTCTTTGCTTTCTTTGGTTACATGAAGAATGAATCATCTAAAGATACATCATCTAAAAAAAGTAGTATTTGTCACAGGCATATCAATACATTAACTGAAGGACGGTAGAAAAAGTTAATGATGATTCTGAACTGTCTGTAAAGGCTATTATTTTGTCTAAAAGTAAGTATTAGACTACCAAGAGTAGTAACATAATATACGTATGGAGGTAGTGAAACTATTGAGGTTTCAGTGCATGCTACTTTCTATGTATTTATATCACAAAATTCCAATGGTTCTACAGGTAGTGTGAAAATCAAGGTGTGACAAAACATTTCATATTTAGTAAAATGCACTAATATTTAAATTAAATTTCTACTTGCACCATACAATAAAGCACCAAGCTCGTTAATGAACTCGCCTGTAAACTGCCCAGAAGTTCCCAAGTAGTTTACAGGTCGCGTTAACATTTTTTGAATACTTTTACGCCCTAAAGGGTGGCTATTATAAGCAGATTCAAACTGTGTTTAATAGTTATAGGACGATTTTGTGTTCTCATAATTAAATATGAGAAAATCGGGTATTAGGTGATCTAGAATGGATATATGGTATTTAATTCGTAGCTAATAGATTAACCAGAACTTACCTAAAAACGAACTACTTTTTTACGATGCAAGCAATTTTCATATATCCTATAGTGACATTAAAATTATAAATTTCACTGGTAAAAAGCAATGTTAGACAAGGAATCGAACCCTATGTCTTACGCTATCCGGGCGCATGTCTATACCACTCGGCCACCGACACAATATCAAGCCTGTTATTGAATTTTGCAAGGTATTTCTTTGACGCGAAGGCTACGTCATCTCATCAATGTTGTGAGATTGCTCTCCCAACATCCGAAGGAAGTATTTTTAGAAAAAAAACATTTAAGATGAAGGAAACCTGTTTTTTAATTTATTTTATAGTGTCTTGTCATTAATTTTATGACATTGACTAATTAAAAAATGAATGGCATTAATATTGTCTACATTTATTTTGTAAAATGCAAGCATGCTAATAAATCCAAACAATATTCCACTGTATTTTTTTTCAATATTTGTCGTCATATTTTTTACACTGTATAATCCAACTAACGTTAGACGTCCGAGCACACCTGTTGATAATCGAGATGGGGGGTCTGAAATATTGCATCCCTTACCGACCGTTGTGATCTTAATAAGGTCTCGTTTTAACACGTTCCGGGACATTGAACGCCTACAGACGTGAAAACAATAAAACATGTAGTGTGTCTGGAGTAGTGTCCCGGAACGTGTTAAGGGACAGTATAACCTTGACTATTGTTTAAAATATTTCACCACCAGGTTTGTTGAGATGTACATCATGTATTTTTTTAATTAATTACTTAGTTAATATCAGCGGTATGAATTTGAGTAAGCGAATAATTAACTAAACTAACGACAAATATTGATTAATAATAAAATCCAGAACGAGCTTACAAAAAGTGGGTTTTGATTAATCTATTTCAGATATGAGAATACATACTATCCGGGCGACTAAATTACTAAGTGAGCGACTAGAAATACAGAGAGGAAAGCTTTAATATTACTTGATTCATTCCATTTTTCCAATTTGTTTACATAACGAACTACTAAAAATTACACTCTAAGCAAAATTTTGTAAGCTGATTATTTGATACTTATATTATATTTCAGGTCTTATGTTTTTATTTAGATACTTTTTGGAATGAAAATTTCAGTTCGTGTTCGCGCTTGAATTTGAATAAACCAACAAAGTAATATTATATTTGATTTGCAACTGTCAGTTGTTTTCCAGAAAACTATACAGCCGGGACTGCCAGAAAGGATCGTGCGGCTGTCCCGAATTTTTCAATAGAAATGTAGGTATGCAAATACGTTTTAGGTCTAACAATTAGGACCAAATTAACAACACCACCACTGGAAGCAAATTTGCAACTTCATTTAAGATTAAATACCGCTCAGTATAAAAAAATCATATGCCAAATATGGAAAAAAAAGGCAGAGCTTAACCTTGACACCCAATCAAATATATGGTCGCCCAAATAATATGAAGCTTCTCATGTTGTATTTTAAGTAACTCAAATTAATGTTTGTAAGTCGCTGTTCTATTGATTTTTCGTCACTTGCACTCAGTCGCTCACTTAGTAATTCTTTATTCCAAATTTATTATTTTAGACACTTAAAACATTTATTTACAGTGACTCGTTTAAATACTACCCAAAATAAAATATTTAGGTTTTAGTTTTATGTATGGGAGCCCGCCCTTACATGACATTTTTTTAACTTTTTATATCTGAATTGGAAAGCGGTTAACAAGATACACCTACCTACTAAGTATCATCCATGTGATGCTAATAGTTTCAGAATAAAATGACTGTGACATACGGTCGGACAGACAACTATACGGGTACCGGATTTTTGCCATCACGGAACCCTAAAAAGGCTCCCAAGATAATTTGTAAGCCCTTTGCCTTAACAAAAAAGCTTATTAAAATGACCATCTCTGAAAGAAAATGTTTTCATAAAGGAATAGCTCTAAGCTTTTACTGTTTGTAATAAAATTAATGATTAAACGAACTTACCTGTACGTGAAGTTCAATCATAATTATACGAAGTGCTTCGTCCGAAGAGATTACTATTTCTTAAATTATATTTAACACAATGTAGTATCGCATAGTGACTCCACCTCTGCACTGTTGTTGAGCAAATAAAAATAAAAAGTAGGATAAAAACATTTGCAGGTAGACTTGCAAATGGTTTTCTCCTACCCACCGCCATTTTGAATTGTTTCCTGCGGCGAGCTCACTCTGCTAGCCTCATTTAGTTTGAAGCTAGTTAGTATTATAGGTATGATATTTCCGAAGCCAGTCAAGGGTATTTCTTATAAGAAATTGCTGGGTCGGGAGGGTAATACATACTAATCTCTTCGGACGAAGCACTTCGTATAATTATGATTGAACTTCACGTACAGGTAAGTTCGTTTAATCATTAATTATACTCGTGCTTCGTCCTCGAGATTACTATTTCTTAAATTATATTTAACACAATGTAGATGTTGAGAGGTCAGGAAATATCATACAAGGCGTTAAAATTAAAATTTTAACCATTACGTTTTATCCTATATGTATTATCTGCATACAAGAAATTAATCAACATTAGGTTATAATTAACACCATGTTTTCATAATTTATAACAAGTAAACTAAACTTCTAAATTAACTATTTGAGTCTTAACAATTATTTTGCAATTGCAGAAGAACATTTATATAGTTCTTGCTAGGACGGAAAAATCATCGTTATTGTGTGTTTATTATAATAACGGGCCAAAGTGGAGGAATTGTCACTCAAGCCCGCAGTTTGTAAATCAAATCTAAACTGACACCCTACTTGAACGCCCTAGATGTAGCAGCGTGTCGGGTGCTGTGAGCGGAATTTCTCCATCTTTGAGCGTTGTATTTATCCAACGGCTTATCGTTTGGTATACGTACACGATTGTGGGGTTTTTCAATTACGATAAACAATTTGTTCGCCTTTTCTAATGTCTAATAAAAGGGTATGTATAGAGCTAGTTGATGATTGCCTAGTTTAGGGGTCTTTATAAATTTAGGTATTTTAATAACGACTTGGTCTGCAGAAGGTTATGTTTAGGACACTTATTTTAGAGAGAGTCTGTAGGTACTCGATGGTCTATTACAATAGTGAGTAGGGTTGCGCATTTCAATGAAAACTGTTCAAAAGGTTTCATTTGGTTACAGTGACGCTAAATAATCTAAAAGTTTGCTAGTGTCCCTTGTTATGTTTTAGCGAGGTACGGGGTGGCCGTAACCTAAAAATACCTTTAATAAAACGTGTGAGGCGTTCGTCCTGAGCTAACGGACCTACTAATAAAGATATAGCGATATAGCAGTTGACCGTGCCATACTGACTACCGCTATTAAACACTTCTGTTAGGAATTCTATTATGGCTGGAATAGATGGTTGAAACATGACAATATTGTTATTGGTACAATACGTGAACCATTTTTTGAAACATCCATTGTATTGTTTCAAAGTGTTTTCAGATAAGGACGCCAACGTTATGTCTATGGCTGGAGCGGAAGTGTCTCTTTGCAATAACGCCGTCCGGACAATACTGCGCCCACCAGGGTAATGTTGTTGTGTAGGTTCCGGTTGCTGAATTAGGGAATATAAAGTAATTTGAAATAAATGTAATCATACTTGTCGAGAGGATATAGGTAAACAAAGGGTACCATTGCTGAGAGGGCCATAATGGCACAACCATGATAGCCTCTGCTTGGTCTGAAATTATTTTTCTTGACGCCTTAAGTATTACCGCTACTGGGGGACAGGCGCAGAATTTTATGTTTGACCAGTTCATTGTAACGCATCTATCACGAACGCGTCTGGGTCTCGCTGCCATCAGCAATATTGGGGACATTTATAATATATTATTATTTATCTTTATTACAGAAAAAAACTTTCCATATTGGGTTAGTAGTTACAGAATATAGACAGTTGGCAAAAAGGTCGATTTGTGGGTAGCCAAATGATTCTGTGATGAGATGAAACCCTGACTCTGATAACTCCCATTCCACGTCTGGGTGAGAATGTCTCGATTCTTTATCCGTGACAATATTTTCAGACGACTTGATGTATGCTGCAGTATCTAGTATATTCATATTTCCTGAGTAACTTTGTTAAGATGGGAAAATTGAGCCCCATACGGTTTATGTAACTAATTGCAGCGGTGTTATCTACACGCAAAAGAATTAAGCAGTTACTGCAACTTTTAGTAAAAATTTTAATTGCAAAATAAACCGCTAATAATAGTAACAGTTCGAGATGGTTGATGTGCAAGGACTTTTCTGTCGGCGACCTCTGGCCGCTGGCGGTGTGCCCTCCACACGCAGCACTCCACCCCGATGTGGAAGCGTCAGAATAAATTTCAAGGCATATGTGTGAAACAAAATATGAGTGTGAAAGGAGTGGATGATTCAGTAACGAGTGACAGAATAGTGTGAAGAGAAAAACATGCTGCGCCGAGCCCAGATAAACTGGGAACAGGGCAAGCGATAATGATTCATCCTTTTAATTCTGTGTACCGAATTATCAATGACACTAAGCCACCAACTCAGATCGGTTAAAATATTATTGGGATGGACATGATACGATCATAGTCATTGTGACCTTTAAGATTGAGATATTTGCACCTTTCCAGGTTTTTAACGTACAACCAACCGTACTGTACGGCAGGACCGGCCGACACAAGTAGGCCTACTAACTGCGCAAACCTCCTAATGGAAGAACATTTAAAGGAAATAAAGGTTCCAAGTTCATTTTTTATACGATCTGGTTTTTCTGAAGGTTACCATGGGTATCTAAATAGCCAAGGTACTTGCAACATTGTGATGGTAACATGTTACTCTTTTTGTCGGTAAATATAAAACCGAGAGATTTTAGTAACGCCTCGATTAACTTAACTTAATCTTTTGACTATTCCGAGTATGATCTACCCACCAAATATATGTCGTTTAAATATTATGTATAGAGGATAAGAAACCACAAGATCGCAATAGTGATATGACAGGTATTATAATTTCTATAAAGAAAAAGGGGCCTTACAAAGTCCGAACGGGTAAAACGTTAAATTAATATATACATTTTTCCAGTTATTAAGTCGTCCTTATCCATCAAAATAAATGTTTAGATATTGACGACAATCTGGGTGTATTTTATTAAAAAATACTATAATTATAATAAAATAGGCATCTTTTCAATCTTTTATGGCCGTGAAGCATTCTTTACTATTAGCTTAAGAGCGGAGATCTGCCAATTTAAAATGCTGAGTGTCCATTAAACTCATTAACGCTTTTTAAT